>JBCNJP010000027.1:82384500-82562270 GCA_039602395.1 Deinandra increscens subsp. villosa | reverse complement strand
CGATCAAACGTGGGTCACGTTTCACCATCGTATGCGTCGGAAAAAGCGACGAAGGGAGGTGGTGGTGGTGCGCCGAAAACGAGAGAGAGAGAGAGAGGGGAGGGCGACCGCGACGGATCAAAGGGGAGGAGAGAGAGTTTCGCGATTAGGTCACTTTCTAATCCCTCTTCCCTCCTTTTTATAGATTTTCCTTGACTTCCTTTCCAAGCAAGGCCCATTGCGATCACAAAACCCTTAAGCCCAATGATTTAATTAGTCCGTTAACCGTTAACGACCCAATAATCATTCGCCGACAATTCCCGTAAACATTTTACGAAATAATAGTTTCGTTACATTTAAATAAATAACTATTATTTATTTAAATCCGTTTGATAATTAATTAACCGGCAATTAATCTTTTAGTTCGTTGACACCGGTGTAACCCTTATGGGTCGAAACCGGGTCAGTTATGCTAAGGGTCGGGTCAGGACATCTAATATCCAATACATACCCCTCCTACTAAAACAACAAATGTTTGGTCAGTCATCTCCTACGTGGCAGAAACCTCACACCATGTTGAGAAATTTCCGGAATCACTTGGATAAATCTGAAGCCGTGAGAAACACTTTCAGATAAAAAAAATTGGAACCAATTGAATGACCAGATAAATTTAGATTTGATTTGACAAGATTTTTTGAATGAATTTTGAATGCTATATGATTGAGAGCATTTTTCTGAAAATCGTAATTTTAGAGTGATTCGAAAAACTGATCCAAGGAGCGTATATTCAGTTACAGGAGATACTGAATTGAACTTAAACCAAATGAGAATTTCAGTCCCTCTAGTTTACTTAATACTTTTTTTTCGAACAACAAATTTGATGCATTTTTAATGAAGGAATTTAGTAAAAATTAAAAAGTTAGCTCGACCCCAACCAGGGGCGCTGCCCCTTGGACCCCATCATGGGCTACCGCCCCTTGGACCCTACTTCTTTCGGGGTGTTACCCTCGAACCCCTGTTTGTCCCGATGACATTCAAACAAGCTGCAGTCTTGTTTGAATGTCATATGTAACCTTAATTAGACTAAAATATCAGCACACCACACCACACAGGGTATACCTCATGCCCGTAGTTCACTTCAAAAAAAGTACAAACTTTAATGGGTCAAAGGCGGGTTAGTTTTGAGCCATTATCAATGTTTTGATCCTGTTTTAGAGAATGACTCAATTCATATTCCTTTGGTCTGTTTAATATTCTTATTTGCCATTTATTGATTCCTCGTGATTATTGAAACATATTCTTTTGTAAAGTCATACAGCATCAGACGTTCACTCAAGATAAGTTAGATCACTAACACAATTTTGGAAATTAAAAAACAATTCAGTTTGAACTTTGTAATGGGGATATAGCTTAAACAACAACATGGCTATTTGAAGTTTCCTTAAGATGTGTTTTAAAGTATCATGAACTTAACTGAATGATATACTCAAATAAAGTTCATTTGTGATGTTTTTATTTAGTTTAATTAATGTACCTGTCTTCAAGGGTTGTAAGCAAAACAATTAATTTAAAGAAGGGCCCTTAATGTTTATTTTGCCTCAGGCACCCAAAATAGTTAAGTAGCCTATGACTCAATTACTTTATAGAATTTGAGAACGTAATGCTTAAAAAAATGAATTAGTGTATGTGCAACATGTTAAATTTCCAGGGTATGCCCATGCTTTTGAAACAAACTTTAGTTTATACGTTCAAAGTTTTGTATATGCAAACATGATAACTACTTGAACCGCAACAAGATGCCGAATAGCTCATTCATGATTATGATGATCGAATCCTGAATCGTTATCATAATAAACAGATAATACGTATGTATATATTATATGTGGTTATCTGGTTGAGATCAGCAGCAGTCAGGTTGTCCATCATGTGAGTAGCCTTGTGTTATGAATGGCCTAATGGTCTACAAGCCCTAAGTTCTAAAAACATGTGGCCCAAAAGTATTAACCATATAAACATGAAGCGGAACTTAATTAGGTCATAGAAAAATTTGCTTTTCTCGCCTAGCTCCTCGCTAGTGCTTCTAATAAAACTTCGCCGTTCTCAAGGGTTTGGTTGATGATCTGACCATGAAGGAACAACAAACTCTGCTAGAGGACATCTATAATCAACTGGCACAGTTTCCTATTCCACCTCCAATCGAGCTTAGCGACTTACCAGACGTTGTGTAATTATCTTCCAGATTAGGCCTTCACGATCCGGCACCACTCTTACCTCGATTTACTGGTGTTCATCCAGAGAAATGGCTCTCTTATCCAGAAAGGTTTTTCACGTATTATAAAATTTACAACACCGATCGTTTTCCTTATGTCTCTTATTATTTCAAGGATGAAGCGGCAATCTGGTTTAGTTATTTCCAATCCACAGAATGGTCCGAGTTCGTAGCTTCTCTCACGCACCAGTTTGGTTATCCATGGCAGGGTTTGAACACGTCTACATTACAATTCACCATCAACACTAAATCTGCCCTTAAGGTATTTGATGAAATGCCTCGGAGTATTGAAAATCAATTTTACAGTGCAATTCATGAAACAATTGGTGACGAGGTCTTCGATATCCAACCTACTTCCATGGTTGTTGCTTATGAGTCAATAGAGGTACAGAAAGCGCAAATGGATTGGCTTCTATTTTTGTGCCTGAACATGTAACCCCTGATCTTAAACTAGTCTTAGGTGATGATTCTAATGAGAATGATATGGTTAAGATAATGTTGATACATGATTCATGTTTGTCATGTGAAGTATCGATTACAAGACGAAGTTATGCAAGTTTGCTGTTGGCTGAACTCCTGGCAAACTCCAGGTTCGGACAAGTCCGAACTGGAGGTTCGGTCAGTTGGGTTTCAACTAGTATATATATATTATCTTGTGTTCGGTTCAGATAGCTCTGGGTCATATCTTTTAACTGTGTACTCTGTGGTTCTATGTGGTTGATACAAGTCTATTGTATGTACTCCTTGTGTTCATTCGTATTTGACATCGATTTCACAACGACTAAGTAGACGATCTACCGCTCACGCATTTTCAAGTGGTATCAGAGCATTTGGTTTGTTCTACTGGTCGGAAATCTCTGTTTTTCGGAGTTTTAAGTCAAAATTTCACGTTTTTATGACAATAAGTATCATTTTGGAGTTAGTTTGATCTTCTCCAGTGTGCTTCTCTTTAAAAATCCTCTCCTAGATTGTTTTCTATCGAGTTTGCTTGATTTCCAGTCAAAAATCTCATCCAAAATCACATAAATTCAAGAAAATGGTGTCGAGTGAATTAGGTCTCGTTTGAGGTTCGGACGAGTTCGGAATAACCGCTCCGAACTTGAAGTTCGGACGAAGTTCGGCCATTGTACTAGTTCGGTCAACGTTCAGTTCACCTTCGGACTCAGTTCGGCAATTGTTCTGTTCGGTCAGAGTTCAGACTATATTTGGTCAAAGTTCGGACTAGTTGGGGCAACTAAGGTTCGGCTAAGGTTCAGAAGAGGTTCGGACCAAGTTCGGAGTGAACAGTAACCTGATTTTTACAATGTCCAATTTTCAAGCATTTACGGCGATTCAAAATTCAGTTCAAGCAACGATGCAAACAATGATGAATTATGATAATGAAATTGGAACAAGTCAGAAAGTTCCCAAATTTCTCAAATTGGAAGATTATCATAGCTGGGTTAAACGAGTTGAAGCTTACGTTGATACAAATGACATTGATATGTGGTTAGCGTTTACTGATCAATATGTCTATCCTAAGGATGAAACTGGTGAACCCATTCTTCAACGGAAGATGTCATCTGAACAAAAGAAAGCTTATCAGGCTGAAAAGAAAGCTTATGGTACTTTGACGATGGCTTTGCCTAAAGAATTACTTCAGCAATTTTCTGGTAACTATATTTCAAAGAGTTTGTGGGATGCACTGGAAAAGAGATGTGAAGTCAATGATCAATATAAGAAAAGTCTTCAGAAAGTTTTGAAGAAGGAATCTGATAGTTTCAAGCATTATCAAAATGAATCAATTCCAAATCTGATTGCAAGATTCGCTCACTTGATGAGTGAAATGCGTTTGGTGAGTCTTACAAAAGAAGAAGCTGATATGAAAGAAAAGATTTTGGAGGCTTTACATGAGAAGTGGGAGAATTATGTAATGATGATTACTCATGATAAAGAATATCCAGGATTATCTTTCAATGATTTAATTCAACGAATTCAAGCCAGAGATATGGAGTTGATGGTAAACAAATCACTTCCTGCACAAATTCAGAATCCTGCTGTGTATTTTGGTGATAACGATTCTACCATGAATGCCGGGAAATCGAATATTCTTAATTCTACACCTCCTACAGCATTCATTGCAGGTAAATCTGAAACTCCTTGTTATTCTGCTGGTTGTAATGTTTCTGTTCCGAGTTCTTCAACTAAAAATACGTTATCTGCTCAAACCACCGATGATTATAATGGTTTAATGTCTACGTTGGTATCTTCATATTCCGGGGTTATTACTGGTGCTGTTAATAATGTTGAGCTGGCAAATGAAGATTACGATCAGATTGATTATGATCATTTGGAAGAGATGGATTTGAACTGGAAATATGATATGTTAGTTCGACGAACGAAGAAATTTTTCAACAGAACTGGCAAGAAAAGGTTGAATCAGGATGGTAAAATTGGATTAGACAAATCAAAGGTTAAGTGTTATAAGTGTTCTGTTTATGGTCATTTTGCGAGAGAATGTCCAAGTTCAATTGAAAACAAGCTGAAGTCTGGTCAACATGCTCATATGGTTTTTTATTCACCAAGTGAAAATTCTAAGTTTGACGAGAAATCTGTTTCTTATGATGAGGGATTAAATGAGGTGTATTGGCATCCAGATGAATTTGTTTGGAATGCAGATTCTGAGGCTAAAAGGAAAATTGCACTAATTAGAATTGCTTTGACTGCTCAACATGATGATGATGATAGCATTCTGACTGATTCTGATTCCAATTCAACAATATCAATGATTAAAGAAGTTAAAGTAGAAGAATCAAGATGTATTGAATGCTTAAAGCTAAGTAACAAGATTGCAATTTTTGAGGAAGGATCTAAATTGACAACTGAAGAGATTGTAGATCTTAAGAAAGAATTGGATGATCTTCAAAAGAAGCATTATGAATTGGTACATGTGCATGAAAATGTTTTGAACGAAAAGACTCAATTGGCTGAAGAATGTAAGAAAGCCAAAGCTGAAGCGTTAGATGCCGCTCAAGATTTTGAGAATCTATTTGAAAAGAGTTATCCTATTCAACAAAAGTATGAAAAGGCTAATGCTCTTATTGTTGAAGCTGCTGCGACTGTTGAGAAGCTTCAAAATAAAATTTCTATGCTTCAAGATGAAAATGTCCTTTATCGTGACAAGAATGAAGTATTAAGTAAAGATGTTGAGATTTATAAAAAGAAGAGAGAAAGTGTGCTTGAAGAGTTATTTGCTGAATGTGAGATTAGGAAGCTACAAGCTTATGAATATGATGGTCTCAATGCAGAATTCATCAAATCACAAAAGGAAGTGTATGAGGCTCAACATAAAATTAATGGATTACAGTTGGAAATTTTGGAGTTAAAACGGCAAGGCAAGAATTGCAATTTATCACCGACATTGCTAAATTTCTTATACAAACAGGATAAGAGTGAGGAGAATTCTAAGAAAGATGATATTCACATGGTTCCTCAACCAGTGGATTTGATTGAGGTAACATCTGCTCCGCTTGATCCTAAGGGTGAATTGCATGATTATTCCAAGTTTGCCACTCATCCGAGAAAAAGAACTCAAAGTCTAAAAAGAAAGAAAAGCCTTTGGGTGATGCTCCAAAATTTATTTTAAAGTCTGTGTTTCTGGAGGATAAAAAGGTGTTTGATAAGGTGGCTTCAAGTTCTTCATCTGGAACTGAAGAAGAAAATGTTTTGGTTGAGAAGAACAAGCTGAAAGATATCAAAGCAAAATTCACTAGTGAAGCTAAGGCGAGAGAAACTTCTGGTTCTTCAAGTTCATCAAAATCTTCAGGTTTAAAGCACAAAGGCTTGGGTTATGAAGTTAAAGAAGCACCGGTTCAAATAAAGAAGCCATAAAAGGTTGAAAAAGTTTTAAAAGTAAAAGATCAAAGGAAATCACATCCTTAGAAAGATTCTTATTATAGTGGAAGGTCATCATCTTAACGGAGTCCATCACCTAGGTATGATTCTTCTGATGATTTCTTTGATAACTTTGATTCTGAACATTCATTTGGTTTTCAAAATTCAAAGAATTTTTCAAACATTTTTCGAGAACGACTTTGTTATGCATGTCGTCAGCCAGGACATCTTGCTGCTGATTGTTTGACGACTGCTTATATTCACAACACTGCCAAATATGTGGATAACAAAGGTCGAATTTTTGATGAACCATGGTCTCCAAAGATCAAGTCAACTCGTAAGTCGTCATGGTCTAAACCAAGTACGCCGGTTGAATCTGATTCTGGTTTTGATCAAATATTAAAAAAATTTCAAATATGGAAACCCAAAGTTGTTTCCAAGGCCAAGAATGACTTTGTGGAAGACATCGGACGACCCAATGCTGTTGAATTGGGTCAGTCCCAAAGCGACTAATGTTTTATTTGGTGTCAAGCAGGTATTTCAGGAAGACCTATCGGTGATTGAAAAATTGCTGATTGTGAAATATCTGTGATAATTTAATCTGACATTCAAAATCAATCTGATTTAAAAAAAATGCTTAACTGCAAGTATTCGTGTTGGTTGATCAATTTCTAATTTGTTTTTCATTCCGTCTCATTCTGAGGCGGAGTTTGTTTTTGCAAAAATCCAAAAATAGTGTGTTGTTTTTCAAAATGTTAAAAATGAAAATCTATAAATAGAGTTGTCATTTTTAGGGGGAGAAATTTGGAAAAGACAAAAACATTGAAAAATGAGAAATTATATCCGACATGATTGGGAAATGATGGTACATTGACTTACATCATCTGACTCATGGATAAAATAAATGAAAAAGTCATAAGACCATTTGATCGATGTGTAAGGTAGGCTCGGCAAATCAGAAAGTATTCAAATGTGATATACACTAAATCTGATGCTTGACCAAGTGGACAACATCTTGATGCATATCTCACGATATATCAAGAAAAAGATATGTGAAAAATTGTGACAATCCGTCTTTTCGAATCTTTCCTGATTTAACCTAAACCTAAATCGTTATAAATGTGTGTGAAAATTTATGAGATTGACTTGTGTTGACTTTATTATTTAGGGTTTATGTAACCGTCACTATACGAGCATGCGCTTGAGTGTAGACGTTTTACATTCTATGATTTATGTAAATCATACGGTACGATTTCATATGAACATTTTATTGTTTTATGTGACAATTGAACTTATGATTTTATGTGATATATATATATATATATATATATATATATATATATATATATATGCTTCACGTAGTACACGTAAAGTTTATGATTTTATGTGAGATAAATTCGTATCATTATGATTTCATGTTATTATTTTATGTGAACCCAAAATATATATTCATGATATTATGTGAACCATATAGGCCTTGCATTTTCTAAACATTACACATTTTATATATCTCTTTGTCATGCACACGTACTCTCATCATTTGTGTATTCTTCTTTAACCCCGCTAGCCATGTTAACCCTTTCTAAACTTTGGAGGACAAACCTTACCATTTTCCAAAACTATTTATGGTTAACTTAAACTTAAGGGATCATTCTTGTCTTTACCCAAACTCACTTCCCAACCTAGTTAATTATGAGGGACTAACTTTGCCATTTAGGCAAACTTAACATGGAGGCCAAATTGTAACTGTTGGTGGTGTCGGTACAACTCCGGCTACCTTAACTCCTATTAACGACGGAATTAAGAAAACGGTTACACACCAATACTCGATCCCAGCTTTACAAAAAAAAAATAATTTAATGTGGTAGATTAGTTGAACTTAGAAACAAAGCCACAAACCCTTCCTCTCGTGAACCACCTTCAAAAACGCCAGTGTGAATCATCAACGAGAAATCCGGCCACCACCACCGAGAGTCCGTTTTGATTCGCCACTGTTGCATCATCTTCGTACCTCGCATCATCATCAAGCTCACACCATCACTCAGCCTAGGAAAACAGCAACGAATGGAGCATAACAGGATCACCCTGATGTCGGTTCGGGTTCGGTTCAGTTTCGTCACCAAAAAAACACGTCAAGCTAACATGTTTGATTCAAGGTAAATGATCCTTTATGTTAATCGCACGTCAACTATCTCTCGTTTCACGTATTTTGTTTTTCCCGGTGATCGTATATATTTCCGGCGGGCTTAGGGTTTTGGTTGAGGAAGATGGTGTCGGGTTGGGTTACTATATAATATGTGTTTCATGTTTTCTTCACAACTAAGCAGCCTGGCCCAGTGGCTAAAACTCTAGATCTTGACCGTGAGGTCACGGGTTCTAAACCCATCCTTCACTTTTATTTTCTGTTTTACTTTTAGATCAAAGTTTTGGACTTTGGTTGAAATAAAACTTTTTTTTTTTTTTTTTGAACGGCAAATTTGGATCACTGACGGGGATATTACACCACCCACCCGATCATCTCCAATCTCCATCAGGAGGAAACTCACCCTTAGATGAGAAAACCCCCTGGCCCAACATGTAACCCCCAGTTTTTTATTTTTTGTTACAAGTGGGACTTGAACCCAAGACCTCCCCCATTACAATGTCTTGGGCACCTCCCTCTAACCAATTAAGCTAGAGATCATTGGTGGTTGAAATAAAACTTATCACCATTCATTCATAAACGATGTTCGGAACTATGGCTTCCTAGTGATTATCGTTTTGATTAGTTACCGTTATTTTATATATAACACAAGCTTTCATAAACCTATATATATATATTGTCGGAGACTCGAGAATTTATATTTATTGTAAGCAAGTGAAATATATATATATATACACACATATATATCTCAATATTGAATAAAAAAAATAAATGAAACGTTTTATAAATAGCTACGCTTGTATAGAAAATACGTAAACAAGTAATCATAAATATACGTATTTGCGATATGAATATTCTAAACGCTAGATATATATTTATATAATATTCATAGATAACAAGTATATTTTGGGAATACTCGTTATTGATATAAGTGTATATTTGGTTATGTGTATATATGTATATATATATAAACATATTTTATTATTTGATTTCATGGATGTATATTATTATTGGATAATATACTTCTTAATGATTTTGGTAATCGTCATGATTTTGGCTATTTGCCTTCCTCGTCACGTTTTGGACTTATGATTGTCGTCATCGCCGTATGACATTATTCACTTTCACCGTTGGTCTAGGCTTCGCCGTTTCTGATTGAACACACACTTATATATATATATATATATGCTCGTTAGGTGCTCGGTAGATTACACAAGATCCGTTATTTTCTACATGCTGTGGTTATTTGTCTGGAATTGCTGTGCACCCAAAGGTGAGTTTCACGGCCCCATTTTACTGTTTTAAATCCTGTTGGGGGAGATTAACATGCATGATTTACACAACTGAGATAATTAGACTTTTATATATCACTTGAAGTACTTGTAGCACACTATACAACAAAGTCCTTCCTATGGTACCGTTAGTATTAATGACGATAACGGGAAATATATTGTAGTACTACTGGGTCTGACAAACCCCACCCGGGTTAGTCGCGCTGACACGATTGGATATCGAACGGGTGTTATATTAGTCCTAAACACAACAAGGAAAACTGCATAAACTGTAAACAACTGTTAGCTTCGGTGACCATCAACGTGCGAAGTTTCATGTATATAGCCTAGCTAGCTATTTGATATATATTAGTGATTATGCTCTTACAACTTGACTGTTGTTGAACAGTCAATCTTAAACTCAACTTGACCGTTGTTGAATGGTCAATCTTAAAAACAACTTGAACTGTTTTTGAACAGTGGCACTACTTTCAACTTTAACTTTTTTTGAACTGATAAACCTGTGGACTCACCAACCTTTGTGTTGACACTTTTTAGCATGTTATTTCTCAGGTTGCGGATGTTCGAGTATCACGAGTACTCATGCATGAGTCTTGAACGCTTTTAATGTCTTTGAACAAGCCACGTCACTTTGGGTGACAAAGATTTTAAATAAGTACTTTTATTTGTATTTACGCTTCCGCATTTGTAAAACTCTAATTTTATATTTTAATGAAATATGAAAAGCTTTTATTAATTATTTGTCGTTTGGTGTAACTAATGGACGGCGATCCTGGTTTGTCACGCTCCCTGCGGCGCGTTATCGCGCATGGGATTTTTGGGGGTGTGACAAAAATAAAATGAGAAGTCACTGTGTATACATGTGTTCTTTTTGCAAAGATTTAAACTTGTTTGATTTTTTTTTATTTTGTCAAACGATCGGACTTTCTCTGCGTGCTCACAAGGCCGACCTGATTGTTGTTCGTTTGACGTTCTGCTTTATTTTCTTTGGTGTTTCGTATAACTCATCGGACTTTCTCTGCGTGTCCACAAGACCGACCTGATATATATATATTAAATCCGAGGCCTTATCTGCCTATCGAAAGATCAACCTTAAAGTAGACGATTTAATGTTCTTATTTCTTTTTGCATGGAACACAGTTGACTATATCATGAATACAATCATTATGTGATAAATCACAAATGAAATCACAAAAATGTGATAAGCGAAAACATATCTGAGTATGTCTGATAGTGTGGGGGTACACTGGTCAATGCAAATCTAATCAATATCTTAACATATCCAGATGTTATGAGTATGATTTTACTTGAGTTTAAAGTTGGAAAAATTATATCTGTAATCGTCATGGCTTATGTGCTACAATAATCGAAATTGAAGTGTAGTTCAGCATGTTATGTTCAATATGATCCCAAGTCGTGATCTTTCTCGCAAAAGACAAAAATAGTGTCTGATTCTGTATTGCATTTACATTTCATATCATAAAATACCAAAAAGATTTTAGGTGTGTTTTGATATAAAGGTTCTAAAAGCCAAAAAGATTTTGTTTCTTATTTGTTTTCGATTAATCAACACGGAATACGAAATCAATTTTCAAATCAAAATATCTTGGAGTTTCGACGAGATTTTGCGCTAAGATTATTTATGTTGGCAGGGTTCTAAGTGGAAGGAGAATATTACAACTTCATGTCTTCTGAAGATTGTTGATAAAGAGATTACACACGATACAATATCAAGTATTCAATATTGAATTCATTGTCAAGATTAAGGAAGATTTTGATTGAAGATACAAGATACAAGTTGTATATAGGAGATGATACTGCACATGCCGAGGGGGAGTTTGTTGATACATGATTCCTGTTCGTTATGTGAAGTATCGATTACAAGACGAAGTTATGCAAGTTTGCTACTGGCCGAACTCCTGGCGAACTCCAGGTTCGGACAAGTCTGAACTTGTCCGAACTTGAGGTTCGGTCAGTCGGGTTTCAACTAGTATATATATATGTTATCTTGTATTCGGTTCAGATAGCTATGGGTCATATCTTTTAACTGTGTACTCCGTGGTTCTATGTGGTTGATACAAGTCTATTGCATTTACTCCTTGTGTTCATCCGTATTTGACATTGATTTCACAAAGACTAAGTAGACGATCTACCGCTCACGCATTTTCAGATAAATAATAAAGATTATGTTGATTCTTCTATGATCAATCATAAGCATGTATGGTGGCTCGGTATTGGTTCCATAGTAAGTCGTAGAATAGTTGCCCAATGGGTTGTCTCTGATTCCCTTGCTATTCACTCATTTGCATGGCAACCGGGCATAATCAAGCTACTAGCCTGTGAACTTGTAACAGAACTACGGAAAGCAATTCCATTGCTAATTGAGAGCCTAATGTAACAACCGTGTCCGATTCATTCACAAAACCCGACCCAAATTTGAACTTGTAACGCAAAACGGAGTTTTGATTTAACGATTACCGGAAGAATTAATCTAAATTAAACATTTAAATTATGTTCGGATATTCAATAATCATTTCTGAAAGCAAAATAATAAATTCACAAGGTTTTAGGTTAAACAATTTGCTTAAAACAAAAATAAAGCAATTTTGTGCTTTTACACAATTTCGGTATTCGATTTACCGTTTACCGGGAATCTCGGGGTTTTTTTTTCTCAAAATATATACTTTGAAATATCCTACAATCATTTTATAACATTAAAAACCAATTGGTTAAATTTTGGATTGATTTTGTTAATTAAAACGCAAATAATTGAATTTACCGTTTTTTGTGCAAATCCGTTAATAACCGGGAATCACGTAAAATTCAAAAACCATATTTTAAAGTTCCTCAATGTTCTATGAGGTTATTATAAGTTGCTCGTAAAATATTAGAGGCTAACGATTTAAAACGAGAAAGAACGGTTAAAAATAAAATAAATATATATTAAATACGTATTTTTATACCTTGTTATGTGTATCCCGAGACTTAGAAAACCATGAGAAAATATTCTAAACTAATTTTGGGCATAAAATATTAAGTTTCACAAAGTTTAGGGGTTAAAATCGCGCAAAAACCAAAGTTCAGGGGTTAAAATGTAGATAAAAACTACAAGGACCATTTCTGCCATTTGCCAAAGTGGGCCGGGGTACGCGCCGCCCCTCCCCCTTTCTGTCGCGATACGCGGTGGCCTCAGGTCGAAGTTTTTTTGGTTTTGCGACTTGCTCTCCAAGTTTGGTCGATCTGAGTGTCGATTTTGGTCCCTGAGTCACCCCCTTACGTGTTCCCATCTAATTCCGTCCCTGTTAGTATAAATAGCAGCTTGAATCCTCGATTTACACTCACCAATCTACAAGAAATCCTCTTAGAAACCCTTAAACTACATCCGAATCTTGTCCATCAAATTTGAGCGATCCAGAGGGTATTACAAGCTGATCTCCTGCAGTCCCTCATAATTTGGTATGCTCTACAAAAGCCCTCTATCAATTTCTGTTAATTTTGTTGTTATAATCGAGTTCTAGATCTATGCTTAAGATTAGGGTTCTTAACTTGTTTGGTTAAATCTGGGTAATTGGGAAGGAATTAGGGTCTGAAATGTTGAAGGATATTATGTTATAACATATATTAAAGAACCTCTAAGTCAATTTCATGATATTAAAGTGTTTGGTATTTTATCTAAAAATATGCCAAAATTAGGGTTTTCACGTCGTTGTTCTGCCCAAATTGAGTAAACAGTGTTGAATTATGGCTTACTATTTTGAGGAATATTATAATATATCATAATGAATAAAACCCTAAGTTTTTACAATTTTATAAAATGCTTTGATATTCATGTAATAAATACGTTGAAATTAGGGTTTTCACGACGTTACTTTGCCAAAATTGAACAAACGAGTTAAATCTAGGGCTAATCTTTTACAATATATTATAAAATAATATTTTAAGAAAAAGCCCTAATTTTATTTAATTTTATAGAAGGTTTTGCTATTTATTTGATAATTATTTCCAAATTAGGGGTTTGAATATGATTATTAAATATCAAACCACCCAAAAGGTATTGAAACTTGATTTTTGATCTTAGAACATATTTATATATATAATAAGTATATATAAGTTCAAAAGTGTTAAATAAATAAAAATACTAAACAAATACTAAAACCCTAATTTCTCGATAAAGGGCAAAATAGTCTTTTAATCAAATAAGACCTAACACTCATTAAGTTCCTCGTTTCCTTAGAACTATTTCCTATATTCATTTAGCATGTTCGTTTCATTAAGATAATCTCTAGATTGTTATCTTTCACGATTGGTTCTATCTCTCGTTTCCGATCTACTTATCAGGTGAGTATTCACTAAACCCCATCTTTAAATATTGTTGGTTATGACTATTCAATTCGTATTATCATTTCTAAGGATGATTCATTTGAATGATAATCCAACTTGTGAGAAATCATACCTGCATTATCTTTCAACCTTTTTGGGGTGCAACATGTATCTCTATTCAAAATCATTTCTCTAAAACACAAACGCGATTATATGATGATTGGATACGTTCTATGTATGTTGAATATGTTTGGATTATTGTGATTGATTTTTCACTGGCATTGTACTCTATCTCTATCTCGAAGCGTACTCATTAACACACTGATCCGAGGTTACAGTAATAGATCTATTCGTTTGACAGCCCACTTGACATGCCTCGCGTGTGGCGCCTTGTGATTGGAAGCCTAGTGGTCTAGGGTTTGATGCGCTAACTTATTGGCTCTAACTCATTACTTGTTTGACTATATACATGAAAATATCTGGTTATACATATGTCGCTGTTATTGAAATTATACTTATATTATTTAAACTTGTGTTTACTCACCAACTACCTTTGTAGTTGATACTTTATCTTATACATGTTGTAGGAACCTATACATGAGCTATGTTGTGATCGCACTAGGATTGCTGGACCTAGATTACAGACTTTAATTCAGTTAATATGTATTTTGTATGTTTAACTTTATTGTACATTATCTTTAGTTATTTAATGAAAAAGGGCATGTTTAAGTATTACAACTTAATTTAGTTGTCATGTGTATCTGGACAATCATTACACCCCGACATATTCCGCCGTCGGTTGGGGTGTGACAGATTGGTATCAGAGCCTTGGCTATAGGGATTTAGGTTATTAGGACTGGATAACCTAGACTATATGTCTCAGGTGTCCTACATGATTAACTCGTGTCTGCATGCCTATTATTATATTATGTCTTTAGATGCTGCTTAAACTTGCCTCTCTTAGATCTCACCGTTACCTTAACACTTGACACACACATGCACACTAATCCCTTCTGGCTTCCTAGCCTCAAATCCTTAGTAATAGCACCTTACGTGCTATTTTAGGATTTTGAAAATTCTGATTTTGAAAATTCCGTCGGAGTTAGGTTCCTAGCAGTAGACATGTAGTAACTGGAAGGGGGAAGACATTGGTAGCCGGAGGTCTATCTAGGCAGGCATTGCGTATAAATCCGGATCAGCCGTATGGACCTGGATGTCTACCTAGAAGTCTTTGGTGAGACTGTTGGAACCTATTAGGCCAAAGCATGTCAATTGCTGCTACGGATCCCAATTAACTCTGATTAGTCACGGGTTGTAGTTTCTCAATCGAGAAATGAGGGCCATTCCATTATGTTTTACTTAGAAAACATGATTTATTCTCTCTCCCTTGTTTAAAACCTCATGATTTCTAAATTCAAATGTTTAATAAAATATTCGTCATCATGATCCTGAATCGATTATCGTATCCATTGTGACCCGAATATTTACCATCAGCATGAATCCTGACGATCAACAAATGGCCCGACAAATTTCTCAATAAGTGGCAGCTTTCATCTCCAACATTTTCCGACAAGCCCTTAACAATAAATTTGGCAACAATGATGCTGCTGTGAATCCTGTTTTCCCTTCCAAACACTGTAAGGCGTGTAACTCTCTGAAATGCAGTGGCTCTAAAAATTGTACTAAACTACCTCAATGGTTAGAAGTCATCAAGTGCCCCGCTACCAAAACCAAGAAGAGGAAAAGCAAAGATAAACATCACACTACAACAACCACGCCTGTAGAAGCTGCTATACCTACTACTCCTACCACTCAGAAGGATCCCAATACTCGATCGACCAAGAAACCTTACTTTGGACCTTACCCTTTGTGTAACACCTGTCAACATCATCACTCGGTGGTCTCACCTTGCCGCAGGTGCTATAATTGCAACCGATATGGTCATTTCCAGAAAACCTGTTATCTGCCACCAAGAGCCCAGCCTCCAATAGTCCAACCTATGGCACCAACGACTGTTCAAGTTACTACTACTATCCAGAATACTTTCTCCTCCATGTTTTATTGCTAACATTGTGAAAACTTTGGTCACCTACCATACACATGTCCCCAGCTGGCCGCCGATAACCCTTCTGTGAAGCAACAACATCAAACTCCAAGCAACTACTACTCTCGTCGTGGATGATCTCTGAAGGAAGAATGATGATGATGATTGAAGATCTTTTGGACTTTGTTAATACTTGAATAAATCGATTACCCTGTAATCAAAGTTTATAATCTTTCCAATCGATGTTCATCCTGTATATATATCAAAAATGAATTTTATAACTCTTTGCTTGATGTCCTCCTACTTACTCAATCATTTCTTATATTCTTTACCCTTAAACCTCTCATTATGATTAATCAGCGGACAAGAAATCTATTACCCTCAGTTTCCATTATCCTTAATTGCAACTCAATCCCTGACAAACATATTTGCGCCTCTTGGGAAGATCAAATGTCATCATTGAACTGAGTGTCTCAACATCACGTAAAATTTGTTCCTCGTCCAGATCCAGACTTGACTATTCGTCATCCAATAAATTAGAGACACGCGTCCTTCATCAAAACCCATAATTACTTACGCAAGGATTACGTGGCATTCATGTTGCAATACCACTTTATCAAAATTCATTCGATCTAGTTCCCCACTTCGAGGAACAACAATTCATTAAAGATGATACATCTCGAATGTACATCACTAGTCCGATGGACTCATCATCAAATATCGAAACACTTATATAAGCAACATCTTCGGGAAAATTCACGAAATCGCCTATCTCCTCAAGATCAATTCTCGTTATTAGCATACGTAATGATTTCCTAAACTTTCTCAAAACCATGATTTAATCTGGTCTTGATTCCCCTATTAATCTTAATAAAGGAGAAATTATGATATCTAATTTGCACTATCATTCGAATGATGATTCAATCAAATAATGATTTGCAATTCGATATTAAGTGGTTAATTCGTGTTATCATTTGAATGGTGATTCATTTAAATGGTAATTTCATGTTGTATCACTATCTTTTCCTCAAATAGATTAATCAAGCAACTCTGTTAAAAACGCTTCTCTCACATTATCACCGCCATAAATGGCAATGATTGAATTTGCACTAGATCATAAAGTATCTTTGATTTCTCTGGCCAGTTGAAGACTTATACGTACTATACCTAAACAATTGTGTGTGATGCTAGCTTAGCATACATTTGGTTTTGGTCATAGATGTTAATTTTGGGGTTTAGCCAATTTCTGATCCAGATTATTAACAAGACCTTGCGTCCCGTAGGTGAATTAAATGTGGCTCGCTACCCATTTAGCTCACCAGTACTCGACACGTTCTCTTGTTAAGAAACCTGTGATCCCATTTTATTGTCTGGAATGATATTCTTGACTTAAAGTCAAAATATCAGTTTCAGCAATTTATAAGTAAATCATGTTACCCCCACCACTCTCCTCATATTCCACCAGTGTCTTCCCTGAAGTAGGGGAGACGGTGATAAATCAAATCTATAAATCTGATTGTTACGAATAATCATGTAATCACGATCCATCGTATCTGATGTTGTTCAATCTCTATCATGTTGTTACGATCTTAAGTTCATTCGTTATTATATAAAAAATGGTAGTTCTCTGTAGGTTACTAGCGTATTTTAAAGTATTACAGATGTGGTGGGTTAGCTTCGGTACACCCTATATATAAGCATCGAAGGTACTATAAAAAATGAATTAGGAATCGAACTTAGAACTGACCATTGGTTGTTGGTTGTATCGAATTCCCTATCACCATTGATATACTCCTTCCTCTTATCTCGATTATCTCTCTTCTAATTTCGGAACGAAATTTTCCTGAAGTAGGGGGGACTATAACAACCGTGTCCGACCCATTCACAAAACCCGACCCAAATTTGAACTTATAACACAAAACGGAGTTTTGATTTAACGATTACCGAAAGAATTCATCTAAATTAAACATTTAAATTATGTTCGGATGTTCCATAATCATTTCTGAAAGCAAAATAATAAATTCACAAGGTTTTAGGTTAAACAATTTGCTTAAAACAAAAATAAAGCAATCTTGTGCTTTTAAACGATTTCGGTATTCGATTTACCGTTTACCGGGAATCTCTACTTTGAAATATCCTACAATGATTTTATAACATTAAAAACCAATTGGTTAAATTTTGGATCGATTTTGTTAATTAAAACGCATATAATTGAATTTACCGTTTTTGTGCAAATCCGTTAATAACCGGGAATCACGTAACATTCAAAAACCATATTTTAATGTTCCTCAATGTTCTATGAGTTTATTATAAGTTGCTCGTAAAATATTAGAGGCTAACGAGTTAAAACGTGTAACAACCCGGTTTCGAAATAACTTGAACTCATATTATTTAATTTGCGTTTTTAATTGAGTTTGGTGAAATAAGCGGAGTAAGATGGTTCCGGGTTAGTTAACGGGGTTTTCTAGTTAAAAAGTTAACTTTATTAATAGATGAGAAGAATAGAGAAAATTAGAGGATTAATTGTGTAAATGAGGGTTTTGGCTAAATCTTATAAAACATGATATTAGAGGGACCATAGCTGAAAATTTAATAGGAGAAAAAACAAGTCTGGGATTCCCCCAGACTTAGAAGTCGCGACAGAGAGAGTGAGGGAGGGGGTAAAGCCCTAGTTCTTGAAGAATCTCCAAATTGAAGGTGAAGGAGGGGCTAACTAGGAAGGAGGAAGCTGAATTCGGGTTTAGGAGGTCCCCTATACCTCAATTCCATCTTTATTTCTTGAGTTCTTGACCAAGTAAGTGGATTCTAGATGTAGGTGATTTTATGGATTTGAATCTAAGGTCAAATTGTTGCATGAAATCTGTGGTAAATGTGTTTGTGAGTTAAGTTGATGCTTAATTCCATCTTGCATGATTGATTTTATGCATGTTTAGTAGAAATTTGGTTGGGTGAAGCCCCACCTTATAGAATTCGAAACCCATGGTGAATGGGAGGTTTGGGTTGGTTAATCGTGGTCCATGTATGTTAATAGACTTGTTGGAAGTATTAGATTTGGTGTAAAAGCTGAATTTTATGATATGTAGTAACCTATGGGTGGAATGGCAACATGTAAGCTTCTAAACATTTAGAACACCAATTATGCACATAAGGTGTTTGATGAAATGCTTAAATGAGAATGAATTTGTGTGTATGCTGATTTCATGAGTTGTTTAGGTGATTGTATGGTAATTGTGTGATCCATAAATATGCAATGGTAATCTAAACAATGTAATGGATATAGGTGAAGCTAGTGGAACTACAAGTCACCAACGTGAAGGCAAGAATAAAGCTTAAAGGTAACACGCAGTAGCTAGTGGTTAGTATTAGATAGTTGGTTATAATTTGATATTCAAGCGGAAGTTGGATGACTTATATGTGTTGAGGGCATTGGGTAATCAAATTGGGAAGTTGGTTATGTAATATGACTAACTAGGATTGCGGTATATGACCCAATTTGGGTTAAGCTGGATGTTAGGGCAAGACGAGGAACCATGAGAGTTTTGGACCTCAGATTGGCCCAACATGGAATTCAAGCGGATTAATACCTTGTGCGTGTGCTAAGGGAAACTAAAATGAAGGAAATTCTGATTGAAAGTCTAAATCATAAGTTGGATTTTGTGATGGGTGTGTTAGCGGGTCAAACGGGTTGAGTTTTTGGTAATTAGATTCTCAATCGTTTAATACATAGATTAGAATGTGAAAACAAGTGTTGTGAGGGTCTTTCCTAAATAAAGATGTGGTCTTGAAGAAATAGGAATGAATGGAAAAATTTTCGTAAAACTTGAAGTTAAGTATGAAAATTAATCAGGACCACTGTATCATACAGTGGAACTGGGAGTATGATACAGTGACCAGATTGGGGTTACGGTGGAATGATTCTGTGATACGGTGGATCATACGGTGAAAGATAGAATTTTTCTTATGTTCCAAACGATTGGGTTGGCGGGTCAAGATAGGTTGATTGCTGTTGTGTGCCACTAATACTAACGTGTTACTAGTGTTCTTGGCAGGTACACTATTGTAGACGGGTCGGGATCGAACCGAAGATCTTAGGAACCGAACATCACATCTTTTGGGACCTAGATGCACATGTTTGTTAATGTGAATGTTATGTAGTATTCTTATGAAGTTAATGGTGCCAAACACCCGATTTTGTAAATGTGGCATGGTAATGGATGAAAGTTCTATATATGTAATGAAATTTCCAAACTCTGATATTAAAACGAGGTTAATACGCATGAATTGGGATTGGGGCCTTACAAGTTGGTATCAGAGCCACGGTTTGAGGGATTCAAGTGTCATGGGGGCACTTGAACTCAAACCAAGTGCTCGTAATGGGGAAAGATGTTCGGTTCAAGGTTCGATCTTCTGACCCGGTAAGTGATTTATGTTGTCACATTGAATGATGAAATGTGCGGTATGGATCATTTTAAATGGTTAAGCTGAAAAATTTTAAGTGATTGAAAAGCGGAATTATGTGATTATGATGCTAACCTATTGTAAACTTTCAGTTTACTATGGCGGATGAAAACAACCCAGCTGGGGCTCTTACGGAGCCTATGGTTGCAGAAATGAAGAAGCTGATCTCAGATGAAATTGAGGCCTCGGTGGAAACAGCGGTACGGACCCATGTGGGTCAAATGGAAAATGCCTTGATGGAGGCATTGGAAAAGAAGCTGGAATCGATGAGAAATGATCTTATGGCGGAAGGAAGTGGGAAGAAGGATAAGGGGATGTATACTTACAAAGATTTCATGGCATGTAAGCCTCCCCTATACACTAGTGAGGCGGATCCGATAGCCTGTTATCGATGGCTAGCGGAAATTGAGGCGGTATTTGAGCGGAGTCACTGTGAGTCGGAGGATCAGGTGATGTTTGCAACCGGGCAACTCCGGTCGCATGCGAAGGATTGGTGGGATATGACCCGGGAGGAGAAAGGGAAGGAGGCCATTAAGGCCATGAATTGGGAGGAGTTCAAGGCGGTATTTTCACTATATCATAGCCCCGAGTCCGAAACAAACAAAATGCAAGAAGAGTTGATGCAGTTTCGTCAAAAGAAGGGACAACCGATCGGGGAAGTAATCAGTTACTTCCTGGATCGAGTGAAATTCTGTAAGGAGTTATTGAGAACAGAGAGGCAGAGGATCTTCCAGTTTAACAACATGCTGAATGCCGATTTTAGGGAGTTTATTAATGCTTCCCGATGTGCAACTCTTGAGGAGCTAATCAATGCTTGTCGAGAGAGAGAGCTAGAACTGAAAAAGCAGGTGGAAAGAGGCGAGAAGCGAGGGGTAGAAAGCAGTTCTACCCCAAACAAGAAGCCAAGGGTGAATGAATCACCCAAGAAAGCTGAAAACAAAAAGAGTGGGTTGTCTGATTGCCCACATTGTGGGAGAGCTCATAAGGGGGAATGTTTCTTTTTAACCAAGCAGTGTTATGGTTGCGGAAAGACGGGGCATAGTATAGCACAATGTCCTAGTCCGGCTCGGGTATGTTTCGGATGCGGCAAGACGGGTCATAAAAAGAGCGAATGCCCAAACCCGAGTGCGGGGGCGGGCCAAAGCGGAGTGAAGCCGGATATTCCTCGAGCGAGAGGAAGATCTTATCAGCTGACTGTGGAGGAAGTAAAGGTGGATCCGGGGGTAGTGACAGGTATCTTTCTTGTCAATTCTATCCCTGCATATGTATTGTTTGATACGGGGGCGAGTAGATCATTTGTTTCCTATGATTTTACCTGTCACCCTTCTTTTGTTATTAACAAGCTGTCTGTGCCCTTAGAAGTAGAAATAGCAGATAACAAGAGTGTCTTAGTCTTTGATGTGTATCGTGATTGTAAAATCTCTATAGAAGATGAAGATTACTCTATTGATTTAATACCAATGATGATGGGAGAATTCAAGGTGATAGTGGGAATGGATTGGTTATCTAAATACCAAGCCAATGTGGTGTGTAACCGCAAGGTGATTGAATTAATATCACCGAGCGGGAAGCAGGTTGTTGTGCAAGGAGAAAGGAAGAATGAGATCACGTTGTGTTCAGTAATGGAGGCAAGGAAATACATCCAACATGGGTGTAAATCCTATCTGGCATATGTGGTGGATACCGAACGTGAAAATAATAAAGCAGAAGCGGTACCCGTTGTGCGAGAATTCTTAGATGTATTTCCTGAAGACCTTCCGGGTATACCACCGGATAGGGATGTGGAATTTCGGATCGAATTGGTACCTGGGGCGAAGCCGGTGGCACGAGCTCCGTATCGGCTGGCCCCTACTGAAATGCAAGAATTGATGAAGCAACTGCAGGAATTGCTTGATAAGGGATTCATTCGGCCAAGTGTATCCCCTTGGGGTGCACCGGTGTTATTTGTGAAGAAGAAAGATGGTAGTCTAAGGATGTGTATAGACTACCGTGAGCTGAATAAGCTGACCGTGAAGAACAAATATCCCTTGCCTCGAATCGATGATCTGTTTGACCAATTACAAGGGGCGAGTTGGTTCTCCAAGATCGATTTAAGATCGGGGTACCATCAGCTGAAAGTGAGAGAGGAGGATGTCCCAAAGACAGCTTTTCGGACGCGGTATGGGCATTACGAGTTCCTAGTAATGTCCTTCGGATTGACTAATGCACCGGCGGCTTTCATGGACCTCATGAACCGTGTGTGTAGGCCGATGTTGGATCGATCCGTTATTGTGTTTATTGATGACATTTTGGTATATTCGCGGAGTGAGGAAGAGCATGCCCAACACTTACGTGAGGTGTTGGAAACTGTAAGGCGGGAGAAACTCTATGCGAAGTTCTCAAAGTGTGCCTTTTGGTTACGGGAGGTACAATTTTTGGGACATGTGGTGAATGTTGAAGGGGTATTAGTAGACCCTGCCAAGGTCGAAGCAGTTGCGGGATGGAGAACACCTAAGAACCCGACTGAAATCCGGAGTTTCTTAGGATTGGCAGGCTACTATAGGAGATTTATTCAAGACTTCTCCAAGATAGCCTTGCCATTGACTCAACTTACAAGGAAGGATGTGAAATTTGAATGGGGCGAAAAACAAGAAGAATCTTTCCGGACCTTAAAGGAAAGGCTAACTCATGCTCCCGTGTTAGCTTTACCCGATGGGATAGAGGATTTGGTGATATATTCGGATGCGTCATACCTCGGCTTGGGGTGTGTACTTATGCAGCGGGGTAGGGTAATAGCCTATGCTTCGAGGCAATTGAAAAGCAACGAGGTTAATTATCCAACTCATGATCTTGAGCTGGCAGCGGTGGTGTTCGCCTTGAAAATTTGGCGGCACTACTTATATGGCATTCCGTGCACCATCTATACTGATCACAAAAGCTTGAAATATTTGTTTGATCAGAAGGAGTTAAATATGAGGCAGCGAAGGTGGTTGGAGCTGATTAAAGATTATGATTGCGAGATTCATTATCATCCGGGCAAGGCTAATGTGGTGGCGGATGCCTTAAGCAGAAAAGGAGACTATGCTCCTATTAAGGTGAAATCGATGAAGCTGGTTATAACCTCAAGTATTCTTGATTCAATCAAGAAAGCACAAGAGGAAGCGGTGAAAGAAGAAAATTGGAAGAAAGAGCGGATAAAGGGGGCGGTGAAAGACTTGGTCCACGAGGACGATGGTCTTAAATATCGTTTTGGGCGGATATGGATTCCTAACACGTGCGGGGTAAAAGAGTTGCTCCTAGACGAGGCTCATAAATCTCGGTATTCAATCCATCCGGGAGCTACGAAAATGTACCATGATCTAAAACGTGAGTATTGGTGGCCGGGCATGAAGCGGGATATAGTAAAATATGTGGAGAAATGTTTGACTTGCCTTCAAGTCAAAGCTGAACACCAGAAGCCGTATGGTAAGCTACAACCACTCGAAATACCAGAGTGGAAATGGGAGCATATCACGATGGATTTGCTCACAAAGTTGCCAAAAACGAGGAGAAATTTCGACGCTATTTGGGTGATTGTGGATCGACTTACTAAAAGTGCACACTTCTTGCCTATTAGTGAGTCGTCCTCATCCGAGGGAATGGCGAATGTCTATGTGGAAGAGATTGTATCGCGACACGGAGTACCGGTGTCAATCGTGTCGGATAGAGACACTCGCTTCACTTCTAAATTTTGGTGGGAATTTCAGGAGTGTATGGGTACTCGGTTACTGTTTAGTACCGCGTACCATCCTCAAACCGATGGGCAAAGTGAGAGAACAATCCAAACACTTGAGGATATGCTGCGAGCGTGTGTGTTGGACTTTGGAGGAAGTTGGGACACTCATTTACCCTTGGTGGAATTCTCGTACAACAATAGCTATCATGCTAGTATTGGAATGTCCCCATATGAGGCCCTTTATGGGCGGAAGTGTAGAACACCGTTGTGTTGGGGTGAAGTGGGTCAAAGGGAGTTGGCCCATAAGGATGTGGTCAAGACTACTACTGAAAAGATTCACATCGTAAGAGCGCGTTTAAAGGCCGCCCAGGATCGACAGAAATCGTATGCAGATAAGAGGCGTAGAGATATTGAATTTAAAGAGGGAGACCATGTGTTGCTAAAAGTGACGCCATGGAAAGGAATAATTAGATTCCGAAAGAGGGGAAAATTAAGCCCACAATTCATCGGGCCTTTTAAAATCCTTGCTAAGGTGGGTCAAAATGCTTACCAATTGGAGTTACCTGAAGAATTGAGTGGAATCCATAATACATTCCACGTGGCTAATCTGAGAAAATGCTTAGCTGACGAGGCTGCCTATGTGCCCTTGGATGACATCGTGGTTGATGACAAGCTGAATTATGTAGAGAGGCCGATTGAAATACTTGACCGCAAAACTAAGCGGTTGAGAAATAAATAAATTGAGCAAATAAAAGTGAAATGGGAGAATAGGAAGGGATCGGACACCACGTGGGAGTCCGAGGAAGAGATGCGGAGATACTACCCCTACTTGTTCCGGTACGTATTTCTTGTTTTGAGGACGAAACCCCTTTAAGGGGGGTGGAGTTGTAACAACCCGGTTTCGAAATAACTTGAACTCATATTATTTAATTTGCGTTTTTAATTGAGTTTGGTGAAATAAGCGGAGTAAGATGGTTCCGGGTTAGTTAACGGGGTTTTCTAGTTAAAAAGTTAACTTTATTAATAGATGAGAAGAATAGAGAAAATTAGAGGATTAATTGTGTAAATGAGGGTTTTGGCTAAATCTTATAAAACATGATATTAGAGGGACCATAGCTGAAAATTTAATAGGAGAAAAAACAAGTCTGGGATTCCCCCAGACTTAGAAGTCGCGACAGAGAGAGTGAGGGAGGGGGTAAAGCCCTAGTTCTTGAAGAATCTCCAAATTGAAGGTGAAGGAGGGGCTAACTAGGAAGGAGGAAGCTGAATTCGGGTTTAGGAGGTCCCCTATACCTCAATTCCATCTTTATTTCTTGAGTTCTTGACCAAGTAAGTGGATTCTAGATGTAGGTGATTTTATGGATTTGAATCTAAGGTCAAATTGTTGCATGAAATCTGTGGTAAATGTGTTTGTGAGTTAAGTTGATGCTTAATTCCATCTTGCATGATTGATTTTATGCATGTTTAGTAGAAATTTGGTTGGGTGAAGCCCCACCTTATAGAATTCGAAACCCATGGTGAATGGGAGGTTTGGGTTGGTTAATCGTGGTCCATGTATGTTAATAGACTTGTTGGAAGTATTAGATTTGGTGTAAAAGCTGAATTTTATGATATGTAGTAACCTATGGGTGGAATGGCAACATGTAAGCTTCTAAACATTTAGAAAACCAATTATGCACATAAGGTGTTTGATGAAATGCTTAAATGAGAATGAATTTGTGTGTATGCTGATTTCATGAGTTGTTTAGGTGATTGTATGGTAATTGTGTGATCCATAAATATGCAATGGTAATCTAAACAATGTAATGGATATAGGTGAAGCTAGTGGAACTACAAGTCACCAACGTGAAGGCAAGAATAAAGCTTAAAGGTAACACGCAGTAGCTAGTGGTTAGTATTAGATAGTTGGTTATAATTTGATATTCAAGCGGAAGTTGGATGACTTATATGTGTTGAGGGCATTGGGTAATCAAATTGGGAAGTTGGTTATGTAATATGACTAACTAGGATTGCGGTATATGACCCAATTTGGGTTAAGCTGGATGTTAGGGCAAGACGAGGAACCATGAGAGTTTTGGACCTCGGATTGGCCCAACATGGAATTCAAGCGGATTAATACCTTGTGCGTGTGCTAAGGGAAACTAAAATGAAGGAAATTCTGATTGAAAGTCTAAATCATAAGTTGGATTTTGTGATGGGTGTGTTAGCGGGTCAAACGGGTTGAGTTTTTGGTAATTAGATTCTCAATCGTTTAATACATAGATTAGAATGTGAAAACAAGTGTTGTGAGGGTCTTTCCTAAATAAAGATGTGGTCTTGAAGAAATAGGAATGAATGGAAAAATTTTCGTAAAACTTGAAGTTAAGTATGAAAATTAATCAGGACCACTGTATCATACAGTGGAACTGGGAGTATGATACAGTGACCAGATTGGGGTTACGGTGGAATGATTCTGTGATACGGTGGATCATACGGTGAAAGATAGAATTTTTCTTATGTTCCAAACGATTGGGTTGGCGGGTCAAGATAGGTTGATTGCTGTTGTGTGCCACTAATACTAACGTGTTACTAGTGTTCTTAGCAGGTACACTATTGTAGACGGATCGGGATCGAACCGAAGATCTTAGGAACCGAACATCACATCTTTTGGGACCTAGATGCACATGTTTGTTAATGTGAATGTTATGTAGTATTCTTATGAAGTTAATGGTGCCAAACACCCGATTTTGTAAATGTGGCATGGTAATGGATGAAAGTTCTATATATGTAATGAAATTTCCAAACTCTGATATTAAAACGAGGTTAATACGCATGAATTGGGATTGGGGCCTTACAAAACGAGAAAGAACGGTGAAAAAAAATAAATATATATTAAATACGTATTTTTATACCTCTTTATGCGTATCCCAAGACTTAGAAAACCATGAGAAAATATTTTAAACTAATTTTGGGCATAAAATATTAAGTTTCACAAAGTTTAGGGGTTAAAATCGCGCAAAAACCAAAGTTCAGGGGTTAAAATGTAAATAAAAACTGCAGGGACCATTTCTGCCATTTTCCCAAAGTGGGCCGCGGTACGTGCCGCCCCTCCCCCTTTCTGTCACGATACGCGGCGGCCTTAGGTCGCAGTTTTTTTGGTTTTGTGACTTGCTCTCCAAGTTTGGTCCATCTAGGTGTCGATTTTGGTCCCTGAGTCGCCCCCTTACGTGTTCCCATCTAATTTCGTCCCTGTTAGTATAAATAGCAGCTTGAATCCTCGATTTACACTAACCAATTTACAAGAAATCCTCGATTTACACTCACCAATTTACAAGAAATCCTCTTAGAAACCCTTAAACCACATCCGAATCCTGTCCATCAAATTCGAGCGATCCAGAGGGTATTACGAGCGGATCTCCTGCAGTCCCCCATAATTTGGTATGCTCTACAAAAGCCCTCTATCAATTTCTGTTAATTTTGTTGTTATAATCGAGTTCTAGATCTATGCTTAAGATTAGGGTTCTTAACTTGTTTGGTTAATTCTGGGTAATTGGGAAGGAATTAGGGTCTGAAATTTTGAAGGATATTATGTTATAACATATATTAAAGAACCTCTAAGTCAATTTCATGATATTAAAGTGTTTGGTATTTTATCTGAAAATATGCCAAAATTAGGGTTTTCACGTCGTTGTTCTTCCCAAATTGAGTAAACAGTGTTGAATTATGGTTTACAATTTTGAGGAATATTATAATATAATATAATGAATAAAACCCTAAGTTTTTACAATTTTATATAATGCTTTGATATTCATTTAATAAATACGTTGAAATTAGGGTTTTCACGACGTTACTTTGCCAAAATTGAACAAACGAGTTAAATCTAGGGCTAATCTTTTACAATATATTATAAAATAATATTTTAAGAAAAAGCCCTAATTTTATTTAATTTTATAGAAGGTTTTGCTATTTATTTGATAATTATTTCAAAATTAGTGTTTTGAATATGATTATTAAATATCAAACCAACCAAAAGGTATTGAAACTTGATTTTTGATTTTAGAACATATTTATATATATATAATAAGTATATATAAGTTCAAAAGTGTTAAATAAATAAAAATACTAAACAAATACTAAAACCCTAATTTCTCGATAAAGGGTAAAATAGTCTTTTAATCAAATAAGACCTAACACTCCTTTAGTTCCTCGTGTCCTGTGAACTATTTCCTATATTCATTTAGCATGTTTGTTTCATTAGAATAATCTCCAGATTGTTATCTTTCGCGATTGGTTCTATCTCTTGTTTTCGATCTACTTATCAGGTGAGTATTCACTAAACCCCCTCTTTAAATATTGTTGGTTATGACTATTCAATTCTGTTGGTCCCGAAACAACAATCATTCGCGATATCTAACTAATCTAAACGTGCGGAATCCGGTTAGATTAGTGATTCAAGAAAGAGAAGAGAAGAAATCGAAGAATACGATGATTAAAACGTTAAAAACCTGATCTTTGCACACAAGCTGAACTTGTCAGGTACAGATAAGAAATCGTAAACTTGATCCTTCTCTAGTTTAAGATTAGGATTGTAAACACCAAGGAGGCTCCACTTAAAATCATAATCAGCAACCAAAGAGCAACCCTAATTGAGGAGAACCATTGGGGTTTATATAGGCACCCCAATGGGTTTACAATTGGGCCCTTATGGATCTTAAACCCAAGCCCAAGCCCATATATAATAGTAAACTAGTCCAAACATATAAAACAAACTAGCCTACGATTCTAATGAAACCTTCTAAGCCCAGCCCAACTTATTTAATATTACAAGCCTCATAATCTAGCCTCTACAATCTTCGCTTAAGCTTGTGATATTAAATGTCTTCGAGCTTGAAATTCTTCTTCATGACTAGCTGGCAAAGATGTTGATGAAGAATCTATCCGTAGACATCTTGAATGGGTTTCATGACGAACACTTGGGACTTCCTCTTGATCAGCATCAGCTCGAACTTCTTGAAATGAACAAGTTAATGAGATGGAGGATTCTCATTGACTTGCTTCTTTTGAAAGAACTGGTTCTTGCTGAATCTTCGGTAACTGTCTTGAATCTTCAAAAATTAGAGGGTAACATTTTGAAAACCTCTAACTGTGAAGAACTTGATTGTTGATCTTCAAACTTCATGATCAATTTTGAAAACCTCTAACTATGAAGAACTTGATTGTTGATCTTCAAACTTCATGATCTCTGACTGCTCTCTGTATCATTTTCTTTATCAAAGATTGACTTGAAATCTTCAGCTTCCCCTAAACTTGTGAGTATTTTCTTTGAAAGACTTTTGAAGCTTATCCGGTTGGTTCCCCTGAACAGTTGCTTTTCATATGGAAGTCTTATCCGGCTGGTTTTTTAACTTTGAGTAGCAGCAGCATCAACATCATCAACAACATCTTTCTATCATCAACCTGTCTGACACACATTTGAAAAAATATACTCCACCAGATATTTGATGACCGGTCTTTGGGTTAGAAGGTAATTATCATCTGTTCAGTTGATTCAAATTAACATTATTTTAACCAAAAACCCTAATATAGATTACTGGTTTTCTATAAAACTTCCCCTGAACCTAAGACCTCGAAAGACTTCCCCTTAGCTGATAACTTGCCCTCAGCTAAGGAATTCCCCTGAGATAATACATATTATCTTCGAGTTCCCTTCAGATACTATATATTATGGAAGTCTTTTCATTAGATAATAAGTATCATCCTCGAGTTCTCTTCGGATAATACTTATTATCCTCTCTCAAAGACTCCCTTAGCTGACTTCCCCTCAGCTAAGGACTTCCCCTGAGATAATACATATTATCTTCGAGTTCCCTTCAGATACTATGTATTAAGGAAGTCTTTTCATCAGATAATAAGTACCATCCTCGAGTTCCCTTCGGATAATACTTATTATCCCCTCTCCTTCCCCTAAAAATTTGGCAATATCTGCAAGGGGGCATACTGTCATGCATCAAAACCCATGAAAACACATTTTGACTTCTCAAATTAACCTGGCCAAGACGTAAACACAACCAAAAAGAACTTAAAGACTCACACACGAAAGATAAAAATAAACAAATACTTACCAATATCAAACATGAGAAAGTTTACAAGGGATCAAACCGTATGAATCTGACTGAGGAACCCTTTTCAGCTTCAGTTACTCGACTAGTCCAGGTGATTGCCGGTATGTTTGTCCGCTTTAAACTCAAACCCGTTTGAACCCAACCAAATGCATCATGCTAAATAGATTACTAATTACCAGCATGTTTAATCGTCCCCACACCTAATTGTACATAGCAAAACCTACCCAACCTCAGAGTTTATTGAGGATTCACAAACCCCCAACTTGAGGAACCATGCAACACCGTCATGACTACCACTTATTTTATTAATCATCAGTTGGTGATCAGGTCGGCCGCATAAGCACGCAAAGAAGACCAACTGAATGATTATTTTATTTTCTTTTCTTTTTCTTTTCTTTTTCATTTCTTTTTTCTTTTTCTTTTTTATTATGTGGTGTAGTCATAACAGCATAAACATGGCGTGTGAGAGAGTGAATAATAGGTATAATTACCACTCTAAACCCGTTTTTGCTGGGATTCAGTTTTTGAAACCATGCAAACTGATATGGGAAACTAAACATATATATATTTTAAGTTCGTTGCACTTACATTGGTGGTCATAAGATTAGGTCGAGTCTACTGAGCATATCACCGTGGAGCTTGCTTTTCACTTCCGCTTTACACGTGTCAATCATCTCCAATCCGGACATATTTCACTTCCCTTAGCTTTCTTAGAAACAGACACAAAGAAACTATTAAAAATTGAAAAGCACACTATTTTTGAGGGGTCAACTTTTTCTTCATCTTTACATTTCTTCCCCTTGCTTTTTGATTTTGAATGTCACAACTTTTGTGAACATCATTTTTTTTTAAAACACGAACACATAACCAGAGCAAATAACTTCACACACATCTGGCCACGTTAACCTTCAAAGTATGGATTTGAAAATTTTTAGAAAAATGGGTTTTATAGCATGCATACCAAGCACCAACTGAAAATTTTAAGGAATTTGGTTTTGACACAAACACCCTTTACCGCTTCATCAAACAAACAACCAAGTTAAGAACAGTACCTTTCATGCTGAATTTAACCTTTTACCTCTCAAGGAAACATATCCTCCATATAAAATTGCTTGTCATGACATGAAGATACGTCTCCTAAATTGTGCCTGGAACAATCACTTATCAACAAACATATTAGTAAAAAAAAATGTTAATGATAATCCTCCTTGACTATTCCTGCACATAGTGAGAGATTAGTTAGCCAGTGGTACCCAGGCCATTGTTTTTCTGGGTACACCTGAGGAATCAATAAAAGATACTTCTTGTAAGAACATCCCCTTTGAGAAATCAGGAAGTTGGGATGGAGCTGCCTTGATTTTTGGTTTCCAAGTTCCAGGTGATTTAACATTTTTTTTAGTCACTTTTGGAGTTGTGACTTTAGGTACTTCAACCTTCTTCGTTTTAGAATCATTTTTGAAAACAGTTTTAGTTACCTTGGGAGGGGTAACTTTGGGTTTTCAGACTTTGGTTGTTTTGAAAACGGTTTCTTCACCTATTTTTGGAAATTTTTGTAACTTGGAAAGCTGTTGTTTTGATTTATAAATTTTCTTTCAGCTTTGGCAGTGCCCCAATGTTGATCAGAGGGTTTAACCTTAGGAGTAACAGTCTTCCTTGCCTTAGGTGTTTGCACCATCATCGGCTTAGACTTTAGAGACTCCTGAGATGAAACCTTTTGACTTTTTGGATAATAGGGTTCATACGGGCGATAAAGACAGTTTCTAGCAATATGACCAGCATTGCCACAATTAAAGCAAGCCTGCTTCTTTAGATAGAAGTCAGACATGTAGCAATTGTCTTTGGTGGCTGATATGGAGCAGGTTTGCCTTGTGTCTGCTCCTTTGCTGTTTGTAGCTTCAGATTTGACTTTCTGTTGGTTCCTCGAAGCCTGTGTTGAACATGTCTTTACTGTCTTTGTGCTTCCTTGGTTCTTTGATGTTGAAGCACCATTCTTGCAATTACAACGGCAACTGCATGATCCAACTGAAGAAATGGGAGACACAGCTACTCCCTTGAGTTTTTCATTCTTCACTCCAGCTGTTGGTTTCATACTCGGATGCTTGATGGTGATCTTTGGCCTCTCAACTTCAGCTTCACTTATTACTCCATCAGTTATTCCCTTGAACTTGGAGGAGAAGGATGGTAAGTCATATCCAACATCTGGTTCTTGGTCAAACATTGATCCAGATGTCATAAAGATCTTCCCCTCAGGCCGTGTCGTCAACATCACCTTTTCCCTTTTGACTTTATCAATTACTTTGAACTATGGGGTTTCAATTTTAGGGTATGGTTTCAACTCTATCCCAGCATCATCAGACTTAGAGTTATGACACCTGTTGTATTTCTGGCACTCAGCATCATTGTCTGATATATCCTCTACTCTCCCTTCACCATAAGTCATGTTTGCCTCATTATCAATTTCTTCTTGAGTCAATGGTGTAGTTCCAACCAAGACACTATCAATAGGAGGAGCAGCTTCTTTATAATCAGACTTGGTTCGTTCAACTTGATCCTCACTAAGAAGTGTTCCTATAATGTCTCTGGGAACTGGTGGAGGAATAATGTTGTTTGCAGCCAAGGACCTATCAGTTTTCTCTGACCCAAATCCAGATGTGTCTTTCCCAACTTGACCGGTCACAACATCATGTGACAAAGCCTTTCCTGCATCGAGCATTCGCTGATTTCTTTCCTGATTGCAATTTTACTTGACTTGCAGTTCATCACACTTTTGCTGCAGTTCAGTTAATTTCTGTGTCAACTCAGATATCTCAATCCTAGCCTGATCATATAAAATAGTCTTCTCCGTTGCTAGCTTTTGATATTTCTCAATGTCTAGTTTTTGGGCTTTTACCTTCTGTTCACTCTTTTCTCACCTACCTTTAAATGAACTCCTAGAACATTGCATATCAAAAAGTTCGATTTCAGCATATTTCCAAAGTTGTCTTAAGCCAGGAATTAATCAAGCACAAGTAGGATTGGGGCATATCTTAGTTTTGTCAACTTCAGCTGCGAAAGCATCCTTGTTCTCAACCATATTCTTTTCTTCAACCACTGAACTCATTTTATTTCTTTAGATATGCAGCTTCTGAAAATTTTGAAAAATCGGCAAAAACGGCAAAAGTACTATTCAAGGAATAGTGTCAAAAACTTAAAACGCGAAAACGGAGGCCTTCGGAGTGGAATTTGGGGGTCCAAACGAGCTTCCATTGAAATTAGTCAGGGTAATTCTGGGGCTCGTTGTCACGAACGTCGTGTTAAAATTTGAGCTTCTAACTCCAAACGAGTCAAAAGTTATGTCCATTTCCGTGAAAGTGTGAAATAGTGACTTTTTGCCGCAAACTAGTTTCCGACCGTAAACAGTGATCGTAAACACCCCTGAGTCGTAAGCCCAATCGAGAACACGATTCCGATCATAATCTCAGTCGTGAACTACTCCGGGTCGTAAACAAAGTCATGAACACAATTCCGATCGTAAACTCAGTCGTAAACGCCTCAAAATCGCAAACCAGGTCGTAAACACCAAAAAATTCGATCTTGAACTCGTAAACACCAATTCCGATCGTAATCTCAATCTTAAACGTCCAAAGATCGAATCTTGAAGTCGTAAACACCAATTTCCAGCTCGTAAACACAGATCTGATGAAGACTAGCGATCAAAACTGCTTGAAGATGTCGTAAAAACCTAAGAATAGCCCAGAAACAGCAACAAACTCGATCGTAAACCTTCAAATCTTCAAGCAAAACTCAAGAAAACCGTCAGAAACTCTTGAATCAATATCGTGAGAACCGCGAAACACTCGTTTCTTGGCTCTGATACCAATTGTTGGTCCCGAAACAACAATTGTTCACGATATCTAACTAATCTAAACGTGCGGAATCCGGTTAGATTAGTGATTCAAGAAAGAGAAGAGAAGAAATCGAAGAATACGATGATTAAAACGTTAAAAACCTAAACTTTGAACCCAAGATGAACTTGTCGGGTACAAATAAGAAATCGTAAACTTGATCTCTCTCTAGTTTAAGATTGCGATCTTAAACTCCAAGGAGGCTCTCCCCAAAATCGTAATCAGCAACCCTAAATGAGGAGAGCCATTGGGGTTTATATATGGAAATGGGTTTACAATTGGGCCCTTATGGATCTTAAACCCAAGCCCAAGCCCATATCTAAATAGTAAACTAGTCTACTAATCTAATTAAACCCTCTAAGCCCATCCCAACTAATTTAATATTACAAGCCTCACAATCTAGCCTCTACAGGTACCCCAAAGAGTCTGGGTTTAATATGTATGCTTTTATTGATAGTGATTATGGTGGTTGTAAGCTTGACAGGAAATCTACATCTATTGGAGCTCAGTTATTAGGAGACAGGCTGGTAACGTGGCAGAGCAAGAAGCAGCACACGGTGTCACAATCTACAGCTGAAGCAGAATACGTGGTTGCGTCTGCATGTTGCTCACAGGTGGTATGGCTGCAACATCAATTAGGAGATTACGGTTTGAATTTCTTTGACACTCCCATATACTATGATAATGCTGCTGCATTACAAATTGTTAAAAACCCTGTGCAGCATTTAAAAACCAAGCACATTGATATCAACACGCACTTCATACGGGATTGCTATGAACGCAAGCTCATTCACTTAGAACGAGTGCAATCGGATGATAAAGTTGCAATCGGATGATAATGTGGCGGACATGTTCACCAAACCCCTCCCTAGTGCAAATTTTGAAATGTGTCTCAAAGGCCTCTGAATGATAGCCTTTGAAAAGTAGTCTGACAACTAACTACTATCTGCATGGCTTTTCATTAAAAAAATAAAAAAATAAAAAATAAAAAATAAAACATTAAAATTCCAAAAAATAGTGTTTTTATCCTCAGTGTGTGTTTTACAAAAATCTAAAAGAAAGGGGAAGATATAAAATAAACATCTTGATGCTTCCTTTAATATTATGTTCTTTTAAATTTTTTACTGGTTTCGTTTGACCAGGTTGGGAAGAGATATAAATTTCCAGGTTTTTGCTGACTGACACGTGTAAGGTGGATGTGAAAAGTTGTGATTCATGGTTGATATGCTTGGTAGGCTCTGCTGTCAATCAATCAAAAGATATGGTTTGTCACAACAATTGAAGATAACATATGACGCTTGATAGGAAATGCACACTTAGGTTAGTACAATCTCTATTTGACTGTGTACCAGGGATCCTGAGACACACGCCCGATTCTGAGTTCTTTGATGTCATGCTCAAAAAATCACATCCCATCTGCTTTGTGTGCGCATTGATCTGGGGATGTTATATGTGAGTCAGGCCTCCTCTGTTATGTGGTAGCAGAGACCTAGAGTCTCCCTCATCCACGTACGTCTACGATCACATTGTACATATATAATAAACCCAAAAGATGACAATGTGCACAACCAAAAGAGACCCTCAAATGTCCACAACCCTCAGCCTGTGTCACTGATGAGAGCATTAAAAATATTTTAAAAACTAAGTTGACTTGTATATTATCCCGAAAAAATCTCCAATGTCTATTCTTTCTTTTTTCAACCCAGTCTGGAGCATGATGTTAGGCTTAAGGAAAGTTGTCATGAAAAATGTTGTACGGAAACCATGTATACTTCATAGAATGTACAAACTATACCTAGGACTTATGTGTGTGACCTGGATAGATGTTCAAATTAATAAACCCTAAAAGATAAAATATGTGATAAAACTGCCTGAGTAAGCAAAAGTGGCACGAGTTTAAGTTGGACCAATATACCGGCAATCACCTGAACACGTGAAGTAACTGAAGCTGAAAAGGGTTCCTTAGTCACAAAGTATCTGGTATGATCCCTTATATGCCTTCTCACTCAAAACTCAGTCTGTCAAGTGGTAAATATTTCCTTTTAGTTTTTTATTGTTTTTATTTTTTTTATTTTTTTTATTTTTCCTTTATTGTTATTTTTATTTCATTTGCTTAAGTAATTATTTATTTTTAAGTTGTCAGACGTAAAAATCTTGGGTTTGAGTCCAGGGGAAGTTTCGGGAATAAACGGGTTTAAACTTGACGGATTGGAGTTTAGATTTAAAAAAACAAGTGTATGTAAAGGTTTGGTTCAATGTCTCCCTGTTTAAAGTTTGAGGGGGTCAATGTGTAATTTTTTTTAAAAAATTTTGAGAAGGAGAAAGGGACTGATCGGTCAACCCTTTCTCACTTTCTCTTGTTTCTCTTTCCTTCCTCCTCTCGCCGAACCCTAACCCTATCATCACCTTTCTTGTCGGCTTCCACCATCAGACACCACCACCAACATCGCCACCTTCACAGGAACTCTCCACATTCATCCCGTCGCTGCCGCCATTGCCAACCGCCAACCACCACTGTCAGCCACTGATTGTCACCATCCGATGCCACCAGGGCCGTCGGAATTCACCACACATCTCTTTCCATGTGTTTATTTCGAGTTCTAAAGTGGAATGGCATCCCGTTTGAAGAGGTCCGCAAAACCCCCAAAGGAGAAAGTCAGGTATGTGCTTTTTTTTAGTTTTTTTTGGGTTGGGACGGGAAAGAAATCGGGTTTAAAGGTGCTTGTGATTGAAATCGAGTGTCAAAACACTCGTATATAAATTGTTGGTTTGAGTTGTAGGTTTCGGAATGAAGAAGAAAGGCTTTTCAATCGGAAATTAGGCTTTTCGATCAGATTCAGGGACTTTTCGATCAGGGCGAGAGGCTTTTCGATCAGTCCCAGGCACTTTCCGATTGGGAACATCGGTGACACCTGGGTTTCCGATCGTACAAAGGACTTATTAATCAGAGATCTATGCTTTTCGATAGAAGTCTAGGCTTTTCGATCGAAGCATGTGCTTTTCGATCATGCATTACACTTCTCGATCAGGGTCTTCGGAGACAACTAGCTTTTCGATCAGTCAACAGACTTTTCAATCGATATGTTTGGTAACATGATAGATTTTCAATCAGAAGGATGCTTTTCGATCGAAATTCTAGCTTTTCAATCGAAAAGGTACCTGATGATGTGTTTCACTTGGTGCTGTTCTATTAAGCCGATATGCTTCCTGTTTTCTGAGAAATTTCAAAACCTTAACACTCTAAGGGTCAAATTATGTAATGTTGGTATCTAATTGATATTTGCTTGTGTTGGTCCATCTGTTGTGTGATTGCAGGGACTTAGAGTTCGTTAAGAACCACAACATTGTGGCGTATCTACTGGATCCACCCGCTGATTACAAAGAGACGTACAAGTCAATGATAGAAGGTTTAAAGAAGTGTTGTTTGCATTATGCCCTAACTGCTAATCCAGTCTGTTGGGTCCCTTGAAGGGCTCTTTAACAATGTTGGCACAATTTGATTTAAACAAGATAAACAAGTCGTAGAAAGTAAATCAAATTGGAAGACAACAATTCATAAAAAGGATATTCTGTATATCTCAAATGTAAATAATGGTTTACACGAGTTCATAGTATGACTATGTATCAACATAAATAACTTTTCTATAGGAGTAATGTTGAAATTGCTTTGAGAAGATATTGATTTGTATGCTTGATATCTTGCTTTGTTTGGTGAAGTCAACTTGCTATATATAGGCAGATGTAGCAAGTTGTAATTGGATAAGGTGGTTGAGGACGGTTGATGTTGGAGTGTGTCAGGGTATATAGAGATAAATTGAACATATTCAATTTATCTCTTTTTCAACTGTCTTCAACTACCTTCTTGATTAATGCCAAGCTAACATTCGTTTTGCTTATTCTCCACACAAAGACATAAATAGTTCTTCTCGTAATTTTTATCTTCTGATAACCCAGAACTCCTTTTGGACTCTTCTTTGAAGACTTTTGATGTTTCCCATTAGTAGCTATCTACAGGAATGAGGCTTTTTTGTAGATTTTAGTCTGTACAGAACTACTTTGGAATTTCCGGAGTAGTTCTGTATGAATAGAGAAATCATTCAGAAATCCGCAATTCATGCAGACTTTTGTTTCCTTTCTCTTCTAAGGATGTGTCTTATATTTTCTTCTAATACTTGACTGTTTCTGTGTTATAATTACATTGTGTTCTAACAATCTCCCCCTAAGTATTTGAAGAAAATGAATAAAAGAAGAAAGTAATATTAAGCTATGAATTTTGAAATAACATCACGATGCATGGAACTGTGAGTACAGTTTTTAGGAAAGAAATCCAGTTACAAAGTCTTCTTTTACATGTAGTTTCTTGGGAAGGGGACTACAACAGGCTTTGTGTAATTCCTTAGAACGAGTGCAATCGGATGATAACGTTGCAATCGGATGATAATGTGGCGGACATGTTCACCAAACCCCTCCCAAGTGCAAATTTTGAAATGTGTCTCAAAGGCCTCTGAATGATAGCCTTTGAAAAGTAGTCTGACAACTAACTACTATCTGCATGGCTTTTCATTAAAAAAAAAAAATAATAAAAAAAAAAAATAAAAAATTAAAATTCCAAAAAATAGTGTTTTTATCCTCAGTGTGTGTTTTACAAAAATCTAAAAGCAAGGGGAAGATATAAAATAAACATCTTGATGCTTCCTTTAATATTGTGTGCTTTTAAATTTTTTACTGGTTTCGTTTGACCAGGTTGGGAAGAGATATAAATTTCCAGGTTTTTGCTGACTGACACGTGTAAGGTGGATGTGAAAAGTTGTGATTCATGGTTTATATGCTTGGTAGGCTCTGCTGTTAATCAATCAAAAGATATGGTTTGTCACAACACTTGAAGATAACGTATGACGCTTGATAGGAAATGCACACTTAGGTTAGTACAATCTCTATTTGACTGTGTACCAGGGATCCTGAGACACACGCCCGATTCTGAGTTCTTTGATGTCATGCTCAAAAAATCACATCCCATCTGCTTTGCGTGCGCATTGATCTGGGGATGTTATATGTGAGTCAGGCCTCCTCTGTTATGTGGTAGCAGAGACCTAGAGTCTCCCTCATCCACGTACGTCTACGATCACATTGTACATATATAATAAACCCAAAAGATGACAATGTGCACAACCAAAAGAGACCCTCAAATGTCCACAACCCTCAACCTGTGTCACTGATGAGAGCATTAAAAATATTTTAAAAACTAAGTTGACTTGTATATTATCCCCAAAAAATCTCCAATGTCTATTCTTTCTTTTTTCAACCCAGTTTGGAGCATGGTGTTAGGCTTAAGGAAAGTTGTCGTGAAAAATGTTGTACGGAAACCATGTATACTTCATAGAATGTACAAACTATACCTAGGACTTATGTGTGTGACCTGGATAGATGTTCAAATTAATAAACCCTAAAAGATAAAATATGTGATAAAACTACCTGAGTAAGCAAAAGTGGCACGAGTTTAAGTTGGACCAATATACCGGCAATCACCTGAACACGTGAAGTAACTGAAGCTGAAAAGGGTTCCTTAGTCACAAAGTATCTGGTATGATCCCTTATATGCCTTCTCACTCAAAACTCAGTCTGTCAAGTGGTAAATATTTCCTTTTAGTTTTTTATTGTTTTTTTTTTCCTTTATTGTTATTTTTATTTCATTTGCTTAAGTAATTATTTATTTTTAAGTTGTCAGACGTAAAAATCTTGGGTTTGAGTCCAGGGGAAGTTTCGGGAATAAACGGGTTTAAACTTGACGGATTGGAGTTTAGATTTAAAAAAACAAGTGTATGTAAAGGTTTGGTTCAATGTGTCCCTGTTTAAAGTTTGAGGGGGTCAATGTGTAAATTTTTTTAAAAATTTTGAGAAGGAGAAAGGGACTGATCGGTCAACCGTTTCTCACTTTCTCTTGTTTCTCTTTCCTTCCTCCTCTCGCCGAACCCTAACCCTATCATCACCTTTCTTGTCGGCTTCCACCATCAGACACCACCACCGACATCGCCACCTTCACAGGAACTCTCCACATTCATCCCGTCGCTGCCGCCATTGCCAACCGCCAACCACCACTGTCAGCCACTGATTGTCACCATCCGATGCCACCAGGGCCGTCGGAATTCACCACACATCTCTTTCCTTGTGTTTATTTCGAGTTCTAAAGTGGAATGGCATCCCGTTTGAAGAGGTCCGCAAAACCCCCAAAGGAGAAAGTCAGGTATGTGCTTTTTTTTAGTTTTTTTTGGGTTGGGACGGGAAAGAAATCGGGTTTAAAGGTGCTTGTGATTGAAATCGAGTGTCAAAACACTCGTATATAAATTGTTGGTTTGAGTTGTAGGTTTCGGAATGAAGAAGAAAGGCTTTTCAATCGGGAATTAGGCTTTTCGATCAGATTCAGGGACTTTTCGATCAGGGCGAGAGGCTTTTCGATCAGTCCCAGGCACTTTCCGATTGGGAACATCGGTGACACCTGGGTTTCCGATCGTACAAAGGACTTATTAATCAGAGATCTATGCTTTTCGATAGAAGTCTAGGCTTTTCGATCGAAGCATGTGCTTTTCGATCATGCATTACACTTCTCGATCAGGGTCTTCGGAGACAACTAGCTTTTCGATCAGTCAACAGACTTTTCAATCGATATGTTTGGTAACATGATAGATTTTCAATCAGAAGGATGCTTTTCGATCGAAATTCTAGCTTTTCAATCGAAAAGGTACCTGATGATGTGTTTCACTTGGTGCTGTTCTATTAAGCCGATATGCTTCCTGTTTTCTGAGAAATTTCAAAACCTTAACACTCTAAGGGTGAAATTATGTAATTTTGGTATCTAATTGATATTTGCTTGTGTTGGTCCATCTGTTGTGTGATTGCAGGGACTTAGAGTTCGTTAAGAACCACAACATTGTGGCGTATCTACTGGATCCACCCGCTGATTACAAAGAGACGTACAAGTCAATGATAGAAGGTTTAAAGAAGTGTTGTTTGCATTATGCCCTAACTGCTGATCCAGTCTGTTGGGTCCCTTGAAGGGCTCTTTAACAATGTTGGCACAATTTGATTTAAACAAGATAAACAAGTCGTAGAAAGTAAATCAAATTGGAAGACAACTATTCATAAAAAGGATATTCTGTATATCTCAAATGTAAATAATGGTTTACACGAGTTCATAGTATGACTATGTATCAACATAAATAACTTTTCTATAGGAGTAATGTTGAAATTGCTTTGAGAAGATATTGATTTGTATGCTTGATGTCTTGCTTTGTTTGGTGAAGTCAGCTTGGATATATAGGCAGATGTAGCAAGTTGTAATTGGATAAGGTGGTTGAGGATGGTTGATGTTGGAGTGTGTCAGGGTATATAGAGATAAATTGAACATATTCAATTTATCTCTTTTTCAACTGTCTTCAACTACCTTCTTGATTAATGCCAAGTTAACATTCGTTTTGCTTATTCTCCACACAAAGATATAAATAGTTCTTCTCGTAATTTTTATCTTCTGATAACCCAGAACTCCTTTTGGACTCTTCTTTGAAGACTTTTGATGTTTCCCATTAGTAGCTATCTACAGAAATGAGGCTTTCTGTAGATTTTAGTCTGTACAGAACTACTTTGGAATTTCCGGAGTAGTTCTGTATGAATACAGAAATCATGCAGAAATCCGCAATTCATGCAGACTTTTGTTTCCTTTCTCTTCTAAGGATGTGTCTTATATTTTCTTCTAATACTTGACTGTTTCTGTGTTATAATTACATTGTGTTCTAACAATCTCCCCCTAAGTATTTTAAGAAAATGAATAAAAGAAGAAAGTAATATTAAGCTATGAATTTTGAAATAACATCACGATGCATGGAACTGTGAGTACAGTTTTTAGGAAAGAAATCCAGTTACAAAGTCTTCTTTTACATGTAGTTTCTTGGGAAGGGGACTACAACAGGCTTTGTGTAATTCCTTTTGTAGCATTCTTTGTAGCTTCAGATCTTCTATGGTTTTGAGCATGAGTTCCTTTCTTCTTATAGTCTCAGGTTCAGTCTCTTTGTTTTCGTTTAGTAGGAATACGATGAAATCTAAAGAAGTATCGGAGTAGGCATGACACTGGCTGATCCTGAAGAACCTCTTCTGTTTGTTATGATTTCTGAAGCAGATTCCTATTTCTCTAGTGCTTGGAATTGCTTTGGATCCTGTCCACCTTAATTACGAGGGAAGTTCTTCATTTGCAATTTGGATGGCAAGTTTCTTCAGATTTGTGTATGTTGCTAGCTCATAGTCAACCAGAGCAAATATATTGTATATCTTCTTTACCGCCTCTCTGAGTCGATGTATTGCTCTTCTGCTTTTGAGACTCGTTGAACCATTTGCTATGAAGCTTTTAAGGAGGGACATAATGTGCATTTAACTGAGTTGATCAAGATCTGCATCAGTGAATGTGTAGGGTTGACGATTGTTTGCAGTGGTAGTGATCATGTAGGAGTTAAAGTAGTAGGTGAACAGATTTTCCTTTTGTTGTCTTTCCTTGACTTCATCAATCTCCAGGATGGTGGCTTCTGAGTGGATCCAGTTCCTTTCAAATGGCACATTATTGATTTTCTCCTCAAAGATCTGTTTGCTCATTGGGCTCATTTGAGGAGGTTGCTCACTTTCTTTGAGGAATAGGTCTTCGCATCTCCTATTTTCGTGCCATAGTTCCTCGTCAATCCTTTTTGTTTTTCCATAGTTGTCTTCAAATAGAGATTGAAAGGATATTGACATTTCAGGAGCATTGAGATCTCCCCCTGGATTTGTGGTTTTCTCCTTGCCTTTCACTGATTCCTTGGTAGTTTTTGATGATCCTTCAGCTTGAGTCTCGATGGAGGAAACTGATGAGGGTGGACCCACTGGCTGACTGGGTTTCTGTGTGGGTGGTCTTGGTGGTGGTGGTGACATTGAATGATCAGGAGTTGGGCTGGGTTTGCATTGATCATTTTCTTCTTCTTGGGAGAGGGTTTTACTTCATTAGGAGCTGCCTTTCGCTTTGAGCTGGGAGGTGAGTCATCAAGATTAATGACTAGAGCAGCTGTGGCCTTCTTTTCTGATGCTTTCTTAGGTGGGTTGGCTTCTTTTACTTGTGCAGATAAATTCTTCATTCTTTTCTCTAGGAGAATCTGATCGGAATTTATCTTTATCAGGTTTGAGTTTTCTTCCTTTATATCCTCGTGTAGAAGGTTAAAATCTGATTTGATCTTGTGCAGCAGCTCTTCTCCTTTGGCTTCATTAAATTGCCGAGCCTTTTGAGTCATCTTGTTTAGTTCCTTTATCTGATTTTGTAACCTTCTTGTTTTCCTCCTTTAGCTTCCAGTCCTTTTCTTGTAAAGCTCTCAGCTGGTCAGAGATCTGATTGAATTGTTGTTTACTATTTTTCTTCATCACTTTTAGCTCTTCTTGAAGTTCAGTTATTTTCTGACGTTTGTTGTTTGTCTGATTTGACAGTTCTTTGATTTGTACAGAACTACTGTAGAAATTCTGGTGTAGTTCTGTATTTTGTTGTTTTTGCTCATTAATGAAGTCATTGAGCATATCAGTGAGAAATTTTGAGAAATTCTTAGAATCAGATTTTGATGCGGCATCAGGGGGCAATATGCCAGAAGACAACACATGCCTCTCTGTTGGATTGGTTGATTTCTCATTCAGATTTTTACTAGTGCCCGTTAACTCAGCTATGCTGGGTGTGTACAGGTCTTCCACATTCACTGGTTCATCCAAAGTTGGATTTACCTCTTGTGTTTTTAGAGATTCCTTAGACAGATGTGTTTTTTGTGAGGATGTCTCTTGTGAACTTGCACTGAACACATCAGTGTTGCTCTTTTCCAAGTTTCCTTGACTCCTAGAGTCTCCACTTGTTGTTACATCATCATCTTCACTTACTAAGTCCGAGAAGATATTGTGATGTGTTGCTATTATGGGAATGTCAAGGTGGGGTGAGTTGGTTGCTTGGGTTTGGATTTGAGCAAATGCTTCTTGGAGGGATGCTTGTGGTGATGACTGCTGGCTTTTGGTTTTATTTGGAGAGTATTGGGCTGACAAGGTTGGCTCATGTGGTGTATGTGGGGAATATAGTGAGGTTTCTTGATGTGGTGAGTTTTGTTGTTGTGGAGGAGAGGATGGATTGTGATCAGCCATCTCTTCTAATGGTGATGTTGTGGTGTTGGTTGAGGTGGGTGACTGATCAGGGTTTGACTTGAACTTGTTGGCTTTGATGAGATATTAATGAAGAACTGGGTTGTTATAGTCTAATTTCACTGTCATACCCCATGGAAAATTGCAAAATCCTATATGTGTACCTGGTCTGTAGATGCCTTTGATGTGATACACTTCGGTTGTATGCATTTCTTCATTTTCCTTTGCTCTTACTTTGTCTTTAATCATTTGTGCCATGAATCTGACGTAGGGCACAAATTCTGGTTTCATGCCTTTTGACTTTTCTTTGACTCTTTTCTCCATGTCTTTCCAGATTAATAAGACCATGTCAATTTCTTCATTGAAGCATAGACCGTAAAGAATGGCGAGAACATTTTTGTTGATTTGATCCATGGAGCCCTTCTTTGATGTCATGGTGTGGTTGAGTAAGTAAGTAGTGAATCTCTAGGCGGGCTTTAGCTGACTTGTTATGAGATTTGAGAATTGACCTTTTTCTTCAATGAAAATGCGTGAGCATCGATCGTCTACTTGATCTAGCTATTCGGACATTGAAACGTAATTAACCGATTGTTTTATTGATCAACAAAGAACAATTACAATCAGTAAACACTTAGAAACAGACTCAGAGAAACACACTCAGAAACACACACTTAACAGAAATATCACATGCTCAGAAGTATGAATTACAACGTCCAAACTTCTATATATACCCAGCTAGCCGATCCCTGTCCGAACCTCAGGTTCGGCCAGTCCGAACTTCAGGTATGGACCATGTTCGACCAAGTGACATTTGATGTGATCTTGAGCATTGTTTGATACTTCACACGACACACATATCAGGTATCAACAAACTCCCCCTCGTCGTGTGCAGTATCTTTTCAACATCATCAACTCTGTATCTTCAATCAAGCTCCCCCTCAAGTATAGAATCCGTTCGTCCAATGAAATGAATCTTCGAACAAACTCCTCCTCAACTCAATCGTAGCTTAATCTTGAATACTTGATGACATCTGATGTATCTCTGGTCTTTTATCAACAAACTTCAGAAGACTTGAAGTTGTGATGTCTTGCACTTTAGCATCCTGCATCAATATTTAAATAATCTTGGTGCAAAACGTCTCTTCGAGACTCCAAGAAAAATTTTGAAAATTGAATTTTGTATCACGTGTTGATCAGATCGAAAATAAAGCTCAAACAATTTTTTTTTAAAGATTATATCAAAACAAACCTAAAATCTTTTTGATTTTTCAAAGTTTATGCTAAAACACACCAAAAATCTTTTTTTGTTTTTCTTAATATGAAATGAAATTGCAATATAGAATCATACACTATTTTTGGTATGAGAAAGATCACTATATGGGATCATATTGGTCATAACGCACTGAACTACACTTCAATTTCAATTAATCGAAGCACATAAGTCATGCTGATTGCTGGTATAATTTGTCCATATTTAAACTCAGGCAAAATCATACTCATAACATCTGGATATGTTAAGATATTGAATAGATTTGCTTTGACCAGTGTACCCCACACTATCAGACATATTCAGACATTTTCTGTTTGTGTTTCCTTTTCTTTTTGTGTGATAGCATTTGTGATATTTCACATTACGTAATAATTTTCATGATATAGTCAACTGTGTTCCATGCAAAACGATATAAGAACGTTAAATCGTCTACCTTTAGCTCGATCTTTCGGTATGCAGATAAGGCCTCAGATTTAACAAAATAAGACAAATAAAACAAGTTGAAGTTGTATAACTCAACAACAATCAGGTCGGTACTCCTGTACACGCAGAGAAAGTCCGATGAGTTATACGAAACACCAAAGAAAATAAAGCAGAACGTCAAACGAACACCAATCAGTTCGATCTTTCGATACGCAGAGAAAGTTCGATCGTTTGACAAAATAAAGAAAATCAAACAAGTTTAAATCTTTGCAAAATGAACACATGTATACATAGTGACTTCTCATTACTATTTTCACACTTATTTCTCTATTTGTATCATGAAATACGCATCAAGATGTTGTCCACTTGGTCAAGCATTAGTATTTAGAGTATATCACATCTGAATACTTTCTGATTTTTCGAGCCTACCAAGCACATTAAGCAATGATCTTATGGCTCTTTCATCTACTCTATCCATGAGTCAGATACGTAAGCCAATATACCATAATTTCCCAATGATCAATTTCTCACAATTTTATATTTTGCATGTAATCACCTTCATTCCTTATATATTTTGCATGTATTCACCTTCTCCCCAAACATGCTTTTTCTCAATAACCCCCCCTTACTTACAATTCTCCCCTTAAAATGAAAACTCTATTTTTGGATTTTCATTTTACACAAAAACAAGACTCTATTTTTGTAAACAAAGAAAATTGATCAATCAACACGGATATTTTTGCAGATTTTAAGAATTTTTCAGAAAAAGGGCAGGTTAGAAAGATATAGCATGAAATTTAATTTATGCAGAATACTCCTCCATCAACAATTTTGCAATCGTCAATAGGACTTCTAGAAGTACCTGCACACTGATCAAACTGATTAGTTCATAAATGACCCGAAGCGGATTGCTTCTGGTCGACCAGTGTCCTGGTTTTGCTTTAAAACCACCTTAGGTTTCCATTGTTGTGATTTTGGTAATTCTGTTTTTGATAAACTTATCACAGGTGACTGTGATGATGAACCTACATTTTGAACCTGTTGAAACATTGGAACAAAACATTTTTGTTTTTGAAAGAATGTAGGTTCAACTTCATCAAAAACTCTGCCACTTTCATCAAAGAATTTCTGTTGGGCAGGTTTACCAAAAATTGGTGTCTGATAAACCTGTTGTGGAGAATCAGCAGGTAGTGGACAATATCTTGCCATATGCCCTGTTTGCCGGCGAACATAACAAATTCGCTTTGTCTTGTCCCACTCTTGACGTACCTGCGATGAATTACACATAGGAATATCTCGAACATGATCAGAATAAGAATCATATACCTGATGTCTGTGATCATGGACCCATTTAGATGTTAGGCTTCGAGATTGAGAACTTTCAGAAGAAACTTGAGCTTTCACAAAAACTTCAGAAATCTTTCGAGCATCAACACAATGAAGAGGAAATTCCTTATCAGAAAAGAGTTGATCTGAGCCTTTGAGCTTGTAGAATCGGTCATGTTGAACTTTTTCAGCTTTGAAGATCTTCTTCTTCACTTGCTTCATCTTAATGTTCTTCAAACCCTGTGATGTGGATGCTAAAACTTCCTCAGCTTTACCTTTTATTTCTTGAAAACCCAAGCCTACCCTCTTTCCAACAACCTTCTCCTCAGATGTATAATGTTCATGCTTTGCTAACTGAGAAAATTCAGCTTTCACTTCAGTCACATTCTTCTGATCATAAAAGATCTTTCATCAAATTCAGATTGTGACTTAATCTTGTTACCTGAAGTAGCCGACTTCTCATTAACAGCAGAAAAAGAATTAGATACAAAATTTGGAGCTGGAAGAACCTCAGATTTCTTTTCCTTCTGTTTCTTATTCTTCTTGTTCTTCTTTTTCGTAACAACCTTGTCTTCCTCAGCAGTAGATGATGAGACCTTTGAATAATCAAATTCAGAAACTTGCTCTTTCACTTCTTTAAAGGCTTCTTTGATTTGAGCAGAGGGTGATGCAGTATTATCAAACATTTTCTCAAAATTTGCATCATTCGCTAAAAAACTCGTAAAAACTTAAGAATTTGAAACATTGTTCAACAATCTGTTAGCATCCAGAACTTGAATTTTGAGATCAGAAATTTGTTGTTGAGCCTCAGCGAATTCCTTTTCTTTAGCTATCAAACGCTTCGCAACCTTGTGGGTTTCAAACTTTTGCATGCGAATATTATCTAATCCTTCAAACAATTCCTTTTTCAATTTATCTTCATTTCGCTGTTGAATTTCCAAACTTTCAGTTTGAACCTTATTAACACTCATCAACTCCCACTTCTCATCCAACAACTTTTCCATATCAACTTGATATGCTTCAATTTTAACAGCAGATTCTTCAACACTCTTTGTAAGCAAATCAAGCTTGACTTTGGACTTATTAAACAAATTCTGGAAATCATTACTAGTATCTTCTGCCTCATCCTTCCATTTCTTTACTTCAATCATCAACTCATCTCTTTCGTCACATAACTTTGCTTTTGCAGATTCAACATCCCTTTTGTCTTATTTAGAAATCTCTAAAACTTCATTCAACATTTGGATCTCAGTAGTCAAACACTCATTCTTCAAAACCAATTCCTTTTCATGTTCCTTAGAAACGTGCAACTCTTAATTGACCAAAGTGAAGTCCTCAAAAAGCTTTTGAATTTTATGCAACAATGAAGCATTTTCTATAAACAAACTTTCCAAATTTTCAGCAGATGTATAGGAACTTGGTGTGGAATCTGTATCAAAACTAGTATCTGAATAAGAATCATCTGTCTAAACATAAGTAACAATCAAAGCTGATGAATCATATCGAAAACGTTAACCCCAATCATAAACACCATCATGTTGAGCTGTTAAAGCTATTGACTTGTCTGAGTTACTAGAAGATGGTGAAGTAAAGCTAGGCTTAGGTGATAAAGGAAAACCAAATTTTTGCTGACATTCTTTGGCAAAATATCCAAGCTTTAAACATTTGTAACATTTCAACTTTGACTTGTCAAAACCTAATTTCTCACTAAAATCAGCAGTAGATTTGTCATGCTTCTTGAAAAATCCTTTTGAACGATGACTCAGCATAGCATATTGCCAAGATAAATCAAATTCAGTCAGTTGATCATCATCAAGAGCATCAAGATCATCTCTAACTAATTGTGCATCAGCAACATTCTTAATGATCAAACCAAACGATGAAGATATTAAAGCAACAATCATTTTGGCACAATCATCCATTGAGTCAGCAGAAAAAACATTTTGACTTGATGAATTTGGAATTGTGAAGCTACAACCCCATGATGAATTGTTCTCATAATTTCTTGAATTTCCAGCCAGAAAAGCAATATTTGGTGCAGAACTCAAAGTTGGTTTAGATTTAGCCTTCATGCTAGCCGTATTCTCACCATGATACAACTCAGGATTTTGCAAAGTAGCAGTAGACTTTTTAGAGTTTAACATTTCCATTTCCCGAGCATGAAGTTTTCCAGTAAGCTCGTGAAATGTTAAAGCAACATAATCCTTATCATGAGTAAAAAGCAAAACATAATTTTCCCATTTTTCAGACAAAGCTTCCATAATCTTTTCCTTCAAATCAGCATCAGTCTTCTCAATACCAACAACCTTCAACTCACTGATTAGATGTGAAAACCGGGTAACCAAAGCAGTAATGTTCTCATTGTCATAAAATTGAAAATTATCAAATTCTTTATTCAACACTTTCTTCCGACTCTTTTTGTAATCATCATTACCTTCATATCTAGCTGATAGAGCATCCCACAATTGCTTTGATTTCTTGCAAGTACTAAATTGATGTAGCTACTCAGTGGGTAATGCCATTGTAAGATAACCGAAAGCTTTTTGTTCAAGCTCGTACGATTTTCTTTCAGCATTGTCAAAGGTATGGACTTCTTTAAAATCTCCCGCATCAGTCGGATGTTGATAAAGTTTCTTGATCGGAATCCACAAATCGATATCATTCGTACTTATATAAGCCGAAAATCATTGCTTCCAATTATGATAATCTTCTAACTTCAACAACTTTGGAACTTTCTGACTTGTTCCGATTTCATTATCAAAGTTTAGCATAGTTTGCATTGCACTCTACATCGCGGAAAACGCGTGAAATTCCGACATTATGAAAAATTAGAATTCTGTTTGGCCGAACTTCTACCGAACTTATTTATGTGCTCCGAACTTCCTCCGAACTTCCACCGAACCTAAGACAACAGGCCGAACTCCCACCAAAACTAAAAACTCCGATTTATCACCGAACGAGCTCCAAACCACGACCGAACTAGATCAGACACCGAACTTTGACCAAAAGTCGACCGAACACTCACCGAGCACCGTCCGAGCTTGAAGTTCGGGGCAGTTATACCGATCCTGAACAGTAACCTCCGGACCTCGACATAATTTTTCAAAAACGCGCAAAATTTGACTGATTTTGATGAAACTTGCAACTGAATCAAGAAAAATAATAAGTAATGATTTAGAAGTAGTTTTGACACCAAACACTCGATAGAATCGATGAAAAAACACACAAACAACTCGAAAAACACCAAAAACGCTTCAAAGATCCAAAAATAGCAACCACAGATCAGTAGAATGATCAAGCTATTCGGACATCGAAACGTAATTAACCGATTGTTTTATTGATCAACAAAGAACAATTACAATCAGTAAACACTTAGAAACAGACTCAAAGAAACACACTCAGAAACACACACTTAATAGAAATATCACACGCTCCAAACTCTGAATTACAACGTCCAAACTTCTATATATACCCAGCTGGCCGATCCCTGTCCGAACCTCAGGTTCGGCCAGTCCGAACTCCTGGTTCGGACCATGTTCGGCCAGGAGACATTTGACTTGATCTTGAACATTGTTTGATACTTCACATGACGCACATATCAGGTATCAACAAACTCCCCCTCGTCGTGTGTAGTATCTTTTCAACATCATCAACTCTGTATATTCAATCAAGCCCCCCTCAAGTGTAGAATCCGTTCGTCCAATGAAATGTATCTTCGAACAAACTCCTCCTCAACTCAATCGTAGCTTAATCTTGAATACTTGATGACATCTGATATATCTCTGGTCTTTTATCAACAAACTTCAGAAGACTTGAAGTTGTGATCTCTTGGACTTTAGCATCCTGCATCAATATTTAAATAATATTGGTGCAAAACGTCTCTTTGAGACTCCAAGATAAAATTTTTAAATTGAATTTTGTATGACTTGTTGATCAGATCGAAAATAAAGCAGAAACAAAATCTTTTTGACTTTTAGAAAGTTTATATCAAAACAAATCTAAAATCTTTTTGATTTTTCAAAGTTTATTCTAAAACACACCGAAAATCTTTTTGTTCTTTTCTGAAATGAAATGAAATCATAATACAGAATCAAACACTATTTTTGGTATGAGAAAGATCACTATACGGGATCATATTGGTCATAACGCACTGAACTACACTTCAATTTCAATTAATTGAAAGACATAAGTCATGCTGATTGCCGGTATAATTTGTCCATAATAAACTCAGGCAGAATCGTACTCATAACATATGGATATGTTAAGGTATTGATTAGATTTGCGTTGACCAGTGTACCCCACACTATCAGACATACTCAGACATTTTCTGTTTGACTTTCTTTTTCCTTTTGTGTGATAGCACTTGTGATTTTTCACAATTGCATAGTATTTTTCATGATATTGTCAAATGTGTTCCATGCAAAAAGAAATAAGAACGTTAAATCGTCTACCTTAAGGTCGATCTTTCGATACGCAGATAAGGCCTCGGATTTAACAAAATAAGAAAATAAAACAAGTTGAAATTGTATAACCCAACAACAATCAGGTCGGTACTCCCATACACGCAGAGAAAGTCCGATGAGTTATACGAAACACCAAATAAAATAAAGCAGAACGTCAAACGAACAACGATCAGGTCGATCTTTCGATACGTAGAGAAAGTCCGAACGTTTGACAAAATAAAGAAAATCAAACAAGTTTAAATCTTTGCAAAGTGAACACATGTATACACAGTGACTTCTCATTTCATTTTGTTTTTCACATATCCTTTTCTTGATATATCTTGAGATACGCATCAAGATGTAGTCCACTAGATCAAGTATCAGATTAGTGTATATCACATTCGTATACTTTCTGATTTGCCGAGCCTACCTTACACATCGATCAAATGGTCTTATGGCTTTTTCATCTACTTTATCCATGAGTCAGACAATGTTAGGCAATGTACCATCATTTCCCAATCATGTCGGATACAATTTCTCATTTTTCAATGTTTTTGCCTTTTTTCATTTTTCAATGTTTTTGTCTTTTCCAAATTTCTCCCCTAAAAATGACAACTCTATTTTTCAATGTTTTTGAATTTCACACTTATTTTTTCTTTATGTGTCATGAAATATGCATCAAGATGTTATCCACATGGTCAAGCATTAGTATTTAATGTATATCACATCTGAAAATTTTCTGATTTGCCGAGCCTACCAAACATATCAAACAATGATCTTATGGCCCTTTCATCTACTCTATCCATGAGTCAGGTACGTAAGCCAATGTACCATCATTTCCCAATGATCAATTTCTCACAATTTTATATATTGTGCATGTATTTACCTTCCTTCTTTATATATTTGGCATGTATTAACCTTCTCCCCATAACATGCTTTTTCTCAATTACTTCCCTTATGTACAATTCGCCCCCTTAAAATGAAAACTCTATTTTTGGATTTTCATTTTACACAAAAAACAAGACTCTATTTTTGGGTTTTGAGAAAAACTTGTAAGTAAAGAAGAAAAAAATGAAAAACTTGCCTCCGGTGATTTTAATGATTAGTTCTATTAGGGCTGGATCTTCTAGATTGGGAGAGAAGGATGAGAAGTTTTCTGGTGGTGGGAAGATTTTTCTCAGATCGGATAGTTGGAGTGTGATGTTGGTATCTGTGTTCACCTTTCCTTTCATGTCTTCATCTTTCATTTTGACGGTTGTCCAGAAATTTAGAATGGCTGATTTTGGGCATGGTTCGTTGATGGTTAAGGCTGTGGCAAGTTGAGAGCAGTTTTTTAGAGCTTCTATGATTAGTTGGAGATTTGATGAGTATGCCGATGGGTTCAGATCGCAAGGTTGGTTGAGGGTGTCTGTGGTGAAATTTCGTCTGGGTGGTGAGTCGGAAGATGAAGAATCTAGATTTTGAGCAGAGGAGTTTTTAGGGATTTTTCCTCTGGATCGGGTGTGTATCGTAGAGGTTGCAAATGAGGATGCCATTTGTGATTTCTTAGGTTTGTGTTTTGAATAGTGGGATTTAGATGAGAGGATTTGATGTTCTTTTATAGGTATCTCCTCATGTCATTCCATTTTTCAAGGATCTCCTATAACGACTATAATTAATCCGAACGAACGCTTCTATTCTAAACGGCAATAAAAATCACCGTTGGATTTTATGAGAATAATTAGCGAATTGATTGCCGTATTTATTTGAGAAAAAAAACCTCTTTTTTTTTTAATTTATTGCTCGGATATTTTGGATATTTTTGATTTTTTGAGGAGACATTCTGCACAATTTCTGATCAAGAGAATAGGAATTTATTTAGCCATGAAATTTATACAGAGAGTTTAAGAAAGGTACATATGTCTGTACACTTGCATCTATTCTGGTCTCTATTGTGAGTAGGAGTTTTGAAGGCTTTGAATCTCCCTTCCATTTGAAGAGAGATATAATAATGCAAAGAGGTTTGCCTTCCTGTGGATGGGAGAAAATATCCATTGGAGTCTGGAAGTCCGGAAATTAATAGTCCCCCAGGAGTTATTCCCTTTTGAGATACTACTTTGCTTGTTTTGATCCCTCTTGGTATTGTTTCCCAGTTTAAAGCATGAGGTTGTGAAGGTGAGGAATAGGGCCAGAATCTGTTCCCACAAGGTGTATAAAGCATGAGGTTGTGAAGGTGAGGAATAGGGAATGTTGTGTTTTCAGGTAATGGTGGAGAAAGTTCTTTGAAAGACATGGCTGAGTTTTTCCCTTTTTGATAAGGTATTTCAAAGTTTTCCGAGGAAGAAGGATGTTGCTTGGAAATTTCACTTTTTGTGTTTCTTTTAGAGTCAAGGTGGGGTGATGAGATGAATAGAGAAGGGAGCAGATATATTTGACAGCCTATTCTCATAGGTCATTATTGATGTTTTTGGTTCTAGAAATTTGAGTTATTTGTTTAAGAAGTCAAATTTTCAGAGAAGTTATTTGGGAGTATAAGAAAAAATTGACAGATAGTTATTGAGCCAACTCCTCCCATTTTATTTATTTATTTATTTTATTTTATTTATTTTTTTACTTTTTAATTTTTTTTTATTATTTAAATTTTTTTTATTATGTATATAAATTTTTAGTTTGCAGTCATGTTTAGCATCCCCAACTTGCTTGGTAAAAATGAGAATCTCTTTTCATCTAAAGGTTTAGTAAAGATATCTGCAAGCTGGAGTTCAGTTGGGAAAAAGTACATTTCAATATGTCCTTTTTCAACATGATCTTTGATAAAGTGATACCTAACATCGATGTGCTTTGTCCTTGAGTGATGGACATGATTGGATGTGATGGCGATAGCACTCTTTGAATCACAGAAAATTGGTATCTTGGTGAGATTTATCTCATAGTCTTTGAGTTGAGTCTGCATCCATATAACTTGAGAGCAGCAGCTGGCAGCAACAACATATTCAGCTTCAGCGGTTGAAGTTGATACACAATTTTGTTTCTTCAATGTCTAGCATACCAACTTACCTCCTAGCATCTGACACCTTCCTGATATGCTTTTTCTGTCTAGTCTACAACCTACATGATCAGCATCTGAGTAGGCTGTTAGAGAGAAATCAGTATCTTTGGGATACCAGAGACCTAGGTCAGCTGATCCTTTTAGGTATCTAAAAACTCTTCTGATAGCTAGTAGGTGAGACTCCTTGGGGGTTTGTTTAATTTGGATTCTCAAAAAATAATTAATGTGGAGATTTTTAATGTATTTTGCTTGATTTATAAAAATTCCCTCTGGGGTTTGTTTAATTTGGATTCCCAAAAAATAGTTTAGTTCTCCCATCATGCTCATTTTAAAGTTAGTTGTCATAAGTTCCTGAAATTCTTTACAAAATGATGGACACGTGGATCCAAAGATGACATTGTCTACATAGATTTGTACAATCAAAAGATGACCTTTTCTTTCTTTTTAAAAAATGTGGTGTCAATGGATCCCTTTTTAAAGTTAGCTGATAATAGAAACTCAAAGAAGGTGTCATACCATGCTCTAGGTGCTTGTTTTAGACCGTACAGAGCTCTCATGATTTGGAAATTTTTTTCTTTCAAATCCCGGTGGTTGTTCAATGTAAACTTCTTGATCAATTTTTCCATTTGAGAAGGCACATTGAACATCCATTTGATAGACTTTGAAACCTTTGAAGGCTGTGAAGGCTAGAAATATCCTGACAGCCTCAAGTCTTGTGTCTGGGGAAAAGGTTTCATCATAGTCTAATCCTTCTTGTTAACAGTATCCTTTTGCTACAAGTATAGCTTTGTTTTTAATTATGGTACCTTCTTCGTCTGTTTTATTTCGAAAAACCCATTTAGTTCCTATAACAGATTTGTTGTTAGGTCTTAGAACTAGATTCCACACATTATTTCTTTCAATTTGTCCTAGTTCTTGTTGCATGGCTAGGATCCAGTGAGGATCCTGAAGGACTTCTTCATAAGTTTTCGTTCTATAATGCTGAGAAATCCAGCATAGAGACATTGATTGGCTGAGATTGACCTGGTAGGACATTTTTGTTTTGATCACCAATGATTAAATTTATAGGATAGTCATTTGTCCATTTTGTTGTTGGAGGGAGAGTGGCTAACTCCTCACTCCCAAGCATTAGGTCGGTTGCGTCAGTGTCTTGACTCTCCCCCTCAGCTGATGGACAGTCAGCTGAGGGCAAGATCTCAGTTACAGAATCATTTAAGAGCTCCGAAGTGGAGTTCTGTAGTGTTTCTGTAGTTATACCCTTTTTATTTAAGAGTTGAGAATCAGAGGTTTCTTTATTTTTATCTTTTTAATGGGAAATTTCACTCAGAGTCATGATTTCTTTGCTATCTTTGTGATGATGTTTTGTGATAGTAGTTTTAGAAGGAGGAGAAAATAAGGGAACGTTATTTTCATCATCGGTTCTCTTCGAAAAATTTGTGGGATACTTTTTCTGAGATTGTTACTTCAGGGATGTAATCCTTTTTTATTAGGAGATGTGGTGCTAAAATTTATAGCCATTTTATCATCACTGAATGACACATTTATACTTTCTCGTACCACTTGAGTTTTTTAGAACAAAAACTCTAATTGCTTTTGACTTGAGTGAGTATCCAATGAAGATTCCTTTGTCGGCTTTTCGGTCGAATTTTCCTAGATAATCTTGATCGTTTAGTATGTAGCACCTGCATCCAAAGACATGAAGAAATTTCAAGTTAGGAGTTTTCTTATTAATTGCTTGGTAGGGAGTTTGAGTGATCCTCTTGTTGATGATAGATCTGTTTTGAGTAAAGCATGCTGTTGCAATGGCTTCAACCCAGAAGTAGGTGGGAAGATTTGTTGAGGAAAGCATGGATCTGGCAACTTCTATTAGAGTTCTGTTTCTCCTTTCTACTACCCCATTTTGTTGTGGGGTCATTGGTGCCGAGAACTCATGAGATATGTAGTTTTGAGTTTTTGAATTCGGTTCCATTATCGGATCTTATTCTTCTTACTTTTAAGTACATTAATTTTTGTATTCTTCTTATAAAGTTATTGATAAGATCTGTTGTTTCATTTTTTGATTTTAAAAATTCGACCCATGTATATCTGGAAAAGTCATCCACCATAACTAGGATGTATTTCTTTCCACCAAGGCTTTCTGTGCTTATGGGTCCATAGAGATCCATGTGGATTAGCTCGAGTGGTTGACTTTCGGATATTTCTTGAAAACTTTTGTGAGAAGTTTTCTTCATTTTTCCCATTTGACAATTTTCACATATTTCTTCAGACTTAGAAAATGTGATGGGGAGACCTTTTACCATCTTTTTACTTGCTAGTTCAACAATTGTTCTAAAATTTAGATGGGATAGTCTTCTGCGCCAAAGCTCGGATTCCTTGTTAGAGGATTTTGACACTAGACAGAGAGACTCATTTGAAATAAGATTGTTGAAGTTTATAAGTGGAGATTTTGATTTATTCTTTTCCTGTTAAATAAATTTTACTGTCATTTAGTCTAACAAGTTCACACTTGTTGGAGTAAAGAGTAAGTTTGAAGCCTTTATCACATAATAGTCCACAGCTTAATAAGTTGTATTTTAGACCTTGGAAATGTGACACATTTTCAATTGTGACTTCACCATTAGTAATGGTTCTATACCCAATGGTTTTGTATTTTATACCATCACCAAAGGTTATGGATCTTCCTTTTCTCTTTACATAGTTGTTTAACAGTTTTATTTCCCCAGTCATGTGGGTAGAGCATCCAGAGTCACAATACCAAATTTGTTGTATGTGATGCTCTTGGAATTTAGTTTGATCCTTTTGACTGTTGTGTAATGATTTTTTGTGTAATAAGACATAACAGATGTTTAAGAGTTTCCTCTTTGTGTCTTATGAATTCAGAAAACTTTATCTTAGAATAATGGGTTTTGTTGGATAAGCAATCCATCAGGGAATCATCAACTTCTTTTGAGAGGTTGGTAATTCTAGATATCCACTGTGGATGTTCCTCCCTAGCAAGCATAGGGAGGTTAGCTAGTGAGCCAACAAATTTCCCATTGTTCTTATCTGAGGACATTTTAAAGAGCAGGATCTTTTGAATATTGATTATTCAATCTGCTTTGATACCAATTGTTGGGTCCCTTGAAGGGCTCTTTAACAATGTTGGCATAATTTGATTTAAACAAGATAAACAAGTTGCGGAAAGTAAATCAAATTGGAAGACATCAATTCATAAAAAGGGTTATTCTATATATCTCAAACGTAAATAATGGTTTACACGAGTTTATAGTATGACTATCTATCAACAGAAATAACTTTTCTATGGGAGTAATGTTGAAATTGCTTTGAGAAGATATTGATTTGTATGCTTGATGTCTTGCTTTGTTTGGTGAAGTCAGCTTGCTATTTATAGGCAGATGTAGCAAGTTTAAAGTTAGTAAGGTGGTTGAGGACGATTGATGTTGGAGTGTGTGAGAGTATATAGAGATAAATTGAAGATATTCAATTTATCTCTTTTTCAACTGCCTTCTTGATTAATGCCAAGTTGACATCCGTTTTGCTTGTTCTCCACACAAAGATAGAAATAGTTCTTCTCGTAATTTTTATCTTCTGATAATCCAGAACTCCTTCTGGACTTTTCTTTGAAGACTTTTGATACTTCCCATTAGAAGCTATCTACAGAAATGAGGATTTCTAGAAGCTATCTACAGAAATGAGGATTTATGTAGATTTTAGTCTGTACAGAACTACTTCGGAATTTTCGGAGTAGTTCTGTATCAATACAGAGATCATGCAGAAATCCGTAATTCATACAGACTTTTGTTTCCTTTCTCTTCTAAGGATGTGTTTTATCTTTTCTTCTAATACTTGACTGTTTTGTGTTACAATTACATTATGTTCTAACACAGTCATTTGCAAGAGGATGTAGCAATAATTCTGGAAGACAACAATTGTTTCAGATGATGAGAAGCAGATTCTAGCAGAAATTTAGAACACAAGTGTCATGCTGACAGAAGAAAACTTCAGATATGCTTTGAGACTAAAAGATGAAGCATCAGATCCAATTTCACTAGGTAAAGAGATTGTGACCCAGTTCTTGAGGGAAATGGGTTATAACACATAGTCTCCGCCAACCATGAAAGCTCTTATCCCGCCCTACTGGAGGATGTTGGCACACTACTTGCAAAAGTTTGTTATTGCAAAGAAGAGCTCTACGGATCAACTAAGTTAGGTGCACACCCATGCAGTGATGTCACTTGTCATAGGGTTAAAGTTTAACTGGTCCAGAATGATATTTGAAGATAGCAAGGCTGTTGTGAAGCAGGACAAGAAATTTGCTGCATTCCCAAGGTTTATTCAGCTGGCTTTGGATACTAGATACCTAAATCTGAGAAAATTTGGTGACACATATGATACAAAGCCAATTGGGATTGATATTTTTGTTGGAACTTAAAATCAATGTGACTGACGCCATCAAATCTGTTTACCGAAGCATTCGACTGAAGAATCCATGTGAATTGATTCAGAGACACGGGTTGTGATGCTCGAGGCTTGCAGTTTGGACCGAAAACCGTTTTCTGGAAAAGTCAACCGTTCGGGTCAACGGTCAATGTAAAAGTCAACGGAAGATCAGTTCGAGCGAGTCAAGCTTCGGATTAATTAAATCAACTTTGATTTAATTAATATTTATGTTATTTGTCTTTCTTGTAATTTTCAGTTATGTTATGTTTTTCTGTTGTTAGTCACCCTCACTATATATATAGTGAGTGTGCCCATTACAAGAAAGAGTCTCTGAGTGTGGAGATGATGAATTTCTGGTAGAGTGTGAGATTTCCATTCTAGAGAGAGAGAGTGAGTCATTGATTTCCATGAGAGAGTGTTGTCATGATTTCTTGATTGTAAGCATTCGATTAATGAAATCATTCGACTTGATTGTTCATCATCTTTCTTATGTTTGATTATTCAATGATTCTTCTCATCTTCATTTCCATCTCATTTTGGGTTTTTCAAATATGATCCCTTGTTCTTGCTCAAGATCAGGATTCTTGATGTGAGAATCGGTCCTGACAATTTTTCCAATGATCAATCCTAAGAAGAAGTTATCTGATAAGGTCTCTTTTGGAAACAAGTTTGAAGAGTTTGCTGAAATTGCCAGAGAGGAGGTCCCGCCTTAAAGAAATGATGTGATTGAAGAAGAACACAACCTGCCTGCTTTAGAGAAACATGTCACTGAACTGTCTAATTGTGATGAGTGGGCAGATGAATTTGACCTGGGAGGTGTGCATATAGAAGCTTTACAATTTGATGATAATGATGCCAATATCAACTATGACACGTATCTTGACGACGTATAAGTGGGAGAAGAAGAGACTGCGACTGTTAAAGCTTAACTAACAAGAAAACAAAAAGCTACAAAGGATCCTCCCCTCAGTACTTCTGTTACAAAACATGTGACTAAACGAATCAGGGTTGCTACAGAACACCTTACTAAAGCCCTAAATGACCCATTGAGGAGAAGACGAGGCCCAGGGATGCCTCACTCTTCTAGTTCTGGACCTGACCAATCATCCTCCTCCACATAGCCCACAGCCCAAGATAAAGGGAAAGCTGTAGAGACTGCTGAATATAGACTTCAAAGAGATTTAAGAACAGAGATAGCTAAGCTCAAAGCCCAGAATCAAGCTCAGAATGAAGTGATTGTTCAATTGCTTGATGTTCAGAAGGTGCACAACACAGAGCTGGAAAATCAGAAGAAGGTCAACAGAGAATTCTCAGTGCAGTTTAGAGAATTACACAAGCTGATTCGACAGCTTAGCTCTGCTGGCACAAGTAAGTCTAAGTCAAAGAAGGATGATAAAGGAGATCCAAAAAGTAAAGGAAGTAGTTCAGGAGCAAGTGGTTCCTCACATGCACCATTTTTTTATTTTGAGGCTGATATCCCAGATGAATCTGCATCCGGTCCCATTCTGCTAGAAGTTGCTGATAAGGAGAATGATACAAGGGATTGACATTATATGACGGTATCGGCTGCCGAATTTGATGGAGGATGGGAAGCAAAGACCTTTGCATATCCTCCTGAGAGATATCTGATTCAACGTGGTGAACATTATCATGATAGGAGAGGAATTACTTGGGAACCAAATTCCTGGATGTTTGATGGGGAGAAGCACATGTTCGTTGTGAGAAGGAAAGGGATGTGTCCATTAGAATACTACAAGTGCTGGACACAATTCTACTCGTAGATGACGGTGGATTTGACCAAGTTATAACATGCACCTTTCTTCAACCCGTCAAGGAATGATTATGCTGAGCATTTCTACAAGAAATTGAAGAATGCTGTGCAGAGCAAGTTCAAAAATTTTGATGATTTTCCTCACAAGAATTCTTATATAAAGAGGTATAGGGAGTTGTACGAGAAGAACTCAAAGAAGAAGTTTTCAAATATGCTATATCCTCCGACAGAGAAGAATAAAAGTATCCCATTTCCACTTAGACATCTTGAAGGTTGCTTACATGATTTTCAAACGTGGGCATATAGTGAGTACACCGGTGAAGCCAAAATCAGTTGTGAGTCAAAAACTATAACTGTGATGGAAGTACATGATCAGCTGAGATTTCATGAGAAAGACATTATGGTGATGAGCAGAAGCCAGATTGAATGCTCTCTAGAAAATGAAGAATACGCCAAGGTTTATGCAAGAGGAGTGGCAAAGATTGTTCAGGAGAAGCTTTGGTATGATCCTTTGTCAGTGCAGATTTCCAAAAAGTTCAGGATGTAGAAGACAACTAATGCTAAAGCGTAGGGGAAGATTGTAGCGACCTAGTAATCAAGGCTTTTGCATTACATATGTTTTAGACTTGTTTATAATTGTAATTGGGCTAACATGTGTGGGTTTTGTGGGTTTATATGGGTCCATTCGATTTTAATATGCATGGGCCGAAATTTTGGTCTAGGTTAGGAGATATCTTGGTTAGCAAGTTAGGTATCTCCTAAATAGGGAACCAAATATTGTCTAGTTAAGGTTGTTGAGTCTAGGGGTAAGGTTGAAGGTGTAATCTGTCACAACTGGAAAATTTACTTTTCCCTTTTTCCTCACCCCAGTCAACTAGTCGACGTTACCTCAAACATTACCTTAATTTTCGGGACGAAAATTCTTTCAACTTGGGGATGATGTGACAACTGGTAATTTTGTGGTTAACTCCGTTAATAACTTCCGTTATCTTAGTTAACTAGAATGGTTAACATTACATGTCATGCATGTGACAACCCGACTTTTAAGGCCTTTTTCTGATTTGACCTAAACCTAAACTATTATAAATGTTGTGAGAAAATTTATAAGAGTTACTTGTGTTGACCTTTTAAACTAGGGTTTGTGTAACCATCACTAATTAAACGAGCATGCTCGTGAGTCTAGACGCTTGGCATTTTATGATTCTATGTAAATCATACTCTACAATTTCATGAGAACACTTTGTCATTTTATGTGACGATTATACCTTATGATTTTAGGTGATCTATATATGTATATATATGCACATTATACTTCATTATTTTATGTGACCACGCGTCACGTAACCACCTATGAGCTCACGATTAAATGTCGTCAATTTCAGGTAAATTATATTCAATGGTTTCATATAAATTATGTATATATGTATATGTATATATATATATATATATATATATATATATATATATATTTGCGTACCGAATGGTGTACGTTTTATGTAGTAGACGATTCTCGTGTCGCGGATCATTACGGGTCACATTCCGTTAGTCTCGTTAGGTACGGTTAACACTTGTTAACATTGAGGGACCTTTCTTGCTATTAACCAAACTCAATCACTTGTTATGAAACCTAGAGGGACTACCTCTGCCATTAGCCAAACTCGAGTTCTTATAGTATAAATCAGTGGGGGATCAATGTTGCCATTTTGGCAAACTCAATTTAAAGGCTTTGCAAATTTCTTAACCGGCGACTGTACAAGTCCAGTGATCGACCGCCTTCAATTTTAATTCATTGCGATGACCATTTCGATTCCTCGAGTTATCCCCCATCAACAACCATAATCAACCTCTTCATTTGCATCATAACAGAATCATTTAGCAACTCATGCAAACACAATCGTGAAAATCACTGTATCTTTACCTCTCCGATGAACCACCGCCACAATGAAATCCGACGACCTCCAAATTGTGGTTGTTTTTGCTTCTGCCATCACCGTTCACCATCTTCGCATCTCTTTCTGACTATCTACCATCACCGTCCGATGTCTACTGCCACCGTAAAGCACCGCCAACAGAGAATAGTTGATTAGTCCCGAGTTTGTATCGAGTCGTCGATCGCGAAAGTGAAGTGTGTGCAAATTAGAACACAGAACAACAGAGTAAATTCAAAGGAAAATTAGGAATGCTTTATTCAATAAATTGGAATGATGAGAAGAGAATGTTCAGGAGAATTACAGTAGATGATGAGAGAGAAAGTACACACTCACAATATTCATAACTAACTCTCCATTCTCCCTCACCCCTTACCTTATGCACGCATTCCTCACCCTGGTCCCCTCCACTCACAGTGACATCATCACATAATCCTTAAAATGGGCTGGAGGTTTCTTGGGCCTGCTAACTCTGGACTGGTCCATGTTTCGCATAAACTGTTGGTCCACCGTTGTAGGTTGTTGCTCCACATTGGTCATAACAGTACTCCCGCCGTCGACAACCACCTTGTCCTCAAGGTGGAATGCAGGGAACAGCTTTTGAAGCTGGGAATCATCCTCCCAAGTGGCATCCTCTGGTGACAACCCGTCCCATTGAATGTGGCTCTGGGGAACAAACTGCCCAGAGCGAGACAGAATGCGATGCCCGAGCACTTTTAGGGGCTGTAAAATGAGAGCAGCAGAGGAATCAACCAGGTCCAAGGGGGTAATCTGCTGAGTGGACGTACCAATACATTTTCCGTAGCATAGAGACATGGAAAACAGGGTGGATACGGGCTGTCAGGGGAAGATTCAACTTGTAGGCCACCGAGCCAACTTTAGATAGAATTTGGTAGGGGCCAAAATATCGTCGGCCAAGTTTATGATGGCGCTTTAAGCGAAGAGAATTCTGACGGAATGGTTGCAATTTAACATAAACCCAATCCCCTTCGTCAAAGACCAGTTCTCGGCGATGCTTATCAGCAAAAGTTTTCATGCGAAACTGAGCTTTGGTAAGATTAGCCTTGAGAGTCAGGAGAATCTCATCCCGTGAGAGAAGTTGTTCTTGAACCAGGGTGTTACCGGTGGAGTCCCTGAGGTAACGGTTGATTGAAGGAGGCTTGCGTCCATACAGAGCTTCAAAGGGAGTGAGTTGGGCCGCTGTTTGATAGGATGTGTTGTACCAATATTCAGCCCACGGTAAAAAACACACCCAGTCTTTGGGTTGATCCATGACATAGCATCGAAGGTACATCTCGAGGCATTTGTTTAAAGCTTCCGTTTGACCATCGCTTTGGGGATGATAAGAAGTGCTAAAAGAAAGAGTGGTACCCTGCAGGCGATGTAATTCCTTCCAAAATTCAGACATAAAGCGAACATCCCGATCAGAAACGATGTCGACGGGAACCCCGTGTAACCGAACAACTTCCGAAATAAAGACAGCAGCAATGGTATGAGTGTTAAAGTGGGATGGAAGAGCCACGAAATGGCCATACTTAGAAAGTCGATCGACCACGACCATGATAGCGGTTTTCCCACTAGACGAAGGAAGAACCGTGATAAAGTCCATGGCAATGCTCTCAAACACCATGTTAGGGATCGGTAGTGGCTGCAGTAAGCCACCAGGAGATTGGAAGGAAGCTTTGGCCTGTTGGCAAATCTGGCAAGCGGCCACAAATTGTTTCACATCCCGGCGCATGTGTTTCCAAAAAAAATTAGAGGATAAGCGGTGAAAGCAGCGGGTGACCCCGGCGTGACCCCCGGTAGGTGATGAATGAAATTCGACCAAAAGGTGCTGACATAAAGGAGACCCCGTGGGAATAACTAAGCGGCCTTTGAAAAACAGTAACCCATCTTTAGTTTGATAATAGGGAATAGCCAGTGGGTCATGGTGTAATGTTTGTAAAAGCTCCTGAAGCTCCGAATTAGTAGCAGTTTCCTGGCGAAGAGAGGTAACAAAGGTTGGGTCTTGAGATGAAAAGGCCAGAAGTGTCGCCATAGGTGTGCGAGAAAGAGCATCGGCCACGAGATTAAGTTTACCCGGGCGATATAGGTTATCAAAATCGAACCCCAACAATTTACCCAACCATTTATGCTGATCCGGGGTTTGGATTACCTGATCCTTGAGGTTTTTTAAAGATTCTTGGTCTGTAATAATGAAAAACTTACGGCCAAGCAGGTACTGTCTCCATTTAGAAACCGATTGAGTGACCGCAAACATTTCACGCTGGTAAGCGGAGGCATGCTGCATTCGTGGGCTCAACTTTTGGCTAAAGAAAGCGATGGGCTGTTTGTCTTGAGACAAGACAGCACCGATGCCGGTACCCGAAGCATCAGTTTCGACAGTGAACGGTTTTGTGAAGTCTGGTAGACGAAGGACAGGGGTAGTACTTAACAAATCTTTAAGTCGTGAAAAGGCGTGGGCACATGAGGGAGACCAGAGAAAGTGATCTTTCTTCAGAAGATCAGTAAGAGGACTGGCAATGGTGGCGTAACCCTTAATAAAGCGACGATAATAGCCTGAGAGCCCCAAAAACCCGCGTATGTCCTTAACCGTAGAAGGAGTAGGCAATTCCTGAATGGCCTGTATTTTAGCCGGATCCACAGCCAAGCCCTGAGGGGAAATAAGGTGACCCAAATAAGCAATGGAGGATTGGCCGAAATGGCATTTCGAAAGTTTAGCAACTAATTGATGATGACGTAAAGTCTGCAGGACGGTACGCAAGTGAGAGAGATGATCTGCCCAAGAAGCACTATAAACAAGGATGTCATCGAAAAACACGAGGACGAACTTCCGAAGGAAAGGCCGAAAAACATCGTTCATAAGACGTTGAAAGGTGGATGGAGCATTCATCAACCCGAAGGGCATGACACGGAATTCATAATGACCATCGTGTGTGCGGAAAGCAGTTTTAGATTCATCACCAGCCTTAATACGAATTTGATGGTAACCAGCCAACAAATCCAGTTTGGAAAAAAATATAGCACCATGAAGTTCATCGAACAGTTCATCAATGGAAGGAATCGGGAACTTATCCGGTACGGTAATACCATTGAGGAGGCGATAATCCACGCAGAAACGCCAAGTGCCATCCTTTTTACGAACTAATAAAACAGGAGAGGAAAACGGACTAGAACTGGGACGGATAATCCCCTGGTTAAGCATGGCAGCAACCTGTCGTTCAATCTCTTGTTTCTGAAAATGGGGGTAACGGTACGGGCGAACCGATACCGGGGATTGATTGGGTAAAAGGTTTATCGAGTGGTCCTGCGGACGGGGCGGAGGTAACCCACTGGGAGTTTGAAAGACCAAGGCAAACTCCTCCAAAAGGGAAGTAATGTCAGGTGGATAGGATGGTGAAGGATGAGCATGGGAAGTAGATAAGGATAAATGGTATAGTTCAGAGATAGATTGAGTAGTCACCAAAGTGCGTAATCCATTGAATTGGATCGGTTGAGCAGCAGTTGTAGAATCACCGATCCATTTAACTTGATGGCCCTGATGAGTAAATTGGAAAGTAGATGTACCATAGTCCATGAGAACCGGCCCCAAAGTGGATAGCCATGAAACGCCTAAGACCAAATCCCAGCCCTGTAAAGGAAGCACATACAGATCAACGACAACTTCATACTGTTGAATCAGTAAGGAGACTTGGCGAGCCAAGCCTGTGCACGGAAGACGCTCTCCACTACCAACCAGAACCGAAAAGGGAGAAATCTGCTCTATAGATAAGTTTAGAAAGCCGGCAATACGGGACTGAATAAAACAATGGGTGCTACCCCCATCCAACAAAACCTGAACTGGTGTTCCCTTGATAGACCCGGTGAAACGCAGAGTACTCGAAGAACAACCCCCAGATAAAGCATTGTAGGAAATGGCGGAAGAGGGTTGAAACTCGGCCAGTTGGAGTTTCTCAGCAATTGTAGCATCCAAATCGGTAGCCGATTGGGTCGGATCAGGAGGTTCTCCCAATTCCGGATCATCATCAAAGAATAACAACTGTGGAGCACCTGTACACTTGTGATCGCGTGAATATTTGGCGTCACAACGAAAACAGAGACCCTGAGCCTTTTTTTGAGCAATATCGACCGGTGAGAGCCGCCGGAACCCTAACTTGCCTTCAGGGAAGGAAGACGGTTTGGGGATCTGGAGATTTGTGGGAGACGTCGCTGGTAACGTTAATGGGGTGGGTAGAATGGGCTTACCCGTGCCCAATGTAACCCGGCCCACACCCTTTTCCAATTGTAACCTATTTTCGTGAGAATGGGCCAGAGAGATGGCTTCTTCCAAAGTAGATGGACGGTGAATAAGCACCGATTGCTTAATATCGGAACGGAGCCCGGAGATAAATCAGCGACCGTGGAGGTCTGTTGGAGTTTGGCAAGAAGACCCTCGGGATTTTCCAGATCTCGTTGACGGAAACGGAGAATAAGAGCTTTGGTAAATTCCGACCAGGATGAAATTGGAGAGTGACGATGGACCCAATCGTACCAATCCGCAGCGGCGCTATCCAGGTAGAACGAAGCAATCATCAGACGCTCGTCGGCCGGAATTTTGTAAAAATCGAAGTAGCGATCGGCCTGGGCAACCCAGCGTTCCGGCGAGGAACCATCAAAGCGAGATAAATGTATAGGCGCCGGTTTATGGCGGCCCAGAGAGGAAACACCGGCGTCGCCGGGCTCAGATGGTCGTTGTTTGGCCAGTAACGACACTTGAACGCATAGTTTGTTAAGGACCTGTTTCGTCTCCTCCAAGGAAGAAGCCAGAAGATCAACCGTGGATTGTTTGGCCGCACCCTCAATTTGCTGTTGCAGTTCCTTGTGAGATGCATCAAGAGCTCTCATGTTCTCATCCAAAAGCTTGAATCGAGTACCATCAGCCATAGTGCTAATGGCCAATGAAAGCACCAATGAAGTGTGTGCAAATTAGAACACAGAACAACAGAGTAAATTCAAAGGAAAATTAGGAATGCTTTATTCAATAAATTGGAATGATGAGAAGAGAATGTTCAGGAGAATTACAGTAGATGATGAGAGAGAAAGTACACACTCACAATATTCATAACTAACTCTCCATTCTCCCTCACCCCTTACCTTATGCACGCATTCCTCACCCTGGTCCCCTCCACTCATAGTGACATCATCACATAATCCTTGAAATGGGCTGGAGGTTTCTTGGGCCTGCTAACTCTGGACTGGTCCATGTTTCGCATAAACTGTTGGTCCACAGTTGTAGGTTGTTGCTCCACATTGGTCATAACAGAAAGCTTCATCACCATCCTCTAGTGTCCTATCCTCGTTTGATACAAGGTATGGTCTAGAAATTTATGCGCACATGTTATTGTTAAATGATATTCTGGTTCGTTTGTTTTTTTAGAACGTTAATGGTGGGTGTTGGTTTAGGGTTTCTTGTGGGGAAGAAGACCAGCGAACCTGATGCTTAAATAATTAACAAACTGAAATAGAACACGAAACACAACCTGTCACAATGGTTTAAGCGCTGGGGTTATAGACAGTTGGTCGCGAGTTCGAACCCTACCAGCCCTATGTTTTCTATTGATGTTTTTTTAGATACTGGTTTAGCCACTGTGTAAGCCAAAAGTTTTCCTGCTTGACTCATTAAACAAAGGGAGATTTAGCCTAGTGGCTATGGTGCTACTGTTGAGACCTAGAGGTCATTGGTTCGAACCCACTATCATCCATAATTTTTGTTTTGTTTTTATTTATATATATATATATATATATATATATACATATATTTGTGTTGTTTTGGACGTTAAACCATCTAGAATGTATAACAAGGTCAATTCTTGTCATATTCTAAACCCACAAACGTTGTTATTTGTTTGTAAATTGGATTATCCCGTTATTTTTGGTTAAAACATAGTTTTTAACAAATATATAGATATATGTACTCGATTAATTATTTTGGATACACATGTGTATATATTGTGTATTTTGACGACTAAATATATATGTAACGTTGAATTATATGTTAAATAGAGTTTTTAGAACTCTCAAACACTTTGAATAAACTATAAATATACGTCGTATATTTTATAAATTCGTCATTAATATTATTGTCTATTTGGTTATAACTATACATGTTATTATTCGATCACATGAACATATATTTTTGGTCAACAATATACCTTTCCTCGGTATTCACAATTGTTATGATTTTGACAATGTGCCAACCTTCAACCTGTTTTGGATCTAAAGAACCTTTGTCTTGACATAGTTTGACATTGTTTAAGTTCACCGTTGTTCCAGACTTAGCCATTTCAATTGATACCCACTCATGTATATGCTCGTTAGGTGCTTGGTAGATTACACAAGATCTATTATTTGCTACTTGCTGTGTTACTTATTTGGAATTGCTGTGCACCCTAAGGTGAGTTTCACAACCTTTACGTTACGTTCGGTTTTAGACGATAACACACGCAAACACGTTACACACGGGTTGAGGTGATAACACGATAACGTTTATGTATGATTAAAGTAGAAATCTAACATATATCACATGTTCACGTAAAATGCTTATCTTTGAAAGTCCTTACTTATCGAACCGTTAATAGTTTATAGCGAGGGGATATTGGGTAGTACTACTGGGGTCTGACAAACCCCACTCAGCGGGCACGAGATGCACCACCCGACTGGCGGTCGGACTGAGGACAATGTCAGCCTAACTTACCGTGATCGAGTAGACACGGGGAAGGCAAACCACGTAAGGAATTATTCCTACAACTAATTGGTCAGCTTCGGTTGCGAACGTTTTAGTGACATGAACTTAGGCTCGCTACCTACGATATGGATTGTACTTGTAATATACATGCTTACATACGAATAAAGACTGTTGTATTCGTACTGCATATTTATACTAGTTGTAGATATGTGCTTTTGTGAACTCACCAACCTTTTGGTTGACACTTCCTCTTTAAACATGTTTCTCTCAGGTCGCAGGTGTTCGAGTATCACGAGTAGGCATGCATGAGCCCTTAAAACCCTTTTATGGTTTTCTATACAAGTTACGTCATTTCGAATCACATTGTTTTATGTCAATACTATTTTTTTTTCGTCTATGGTTCCGCATTTGTAAAACTCAGAATTTATAATATATATTAATTTAATGCAAATCTTTTGATATTTAATGGTTGTTTGTGTAACTAATGGATGAGATCCTGGTTTGCTCACACCCCTCACGGTTAAACTCCGTTAGTGGAAATTAGGGGTGTGACAGATTGGTATCAGAGCCCATGGTTACAGCGAACTAAGATTTTGGTCTTAAACTGTAACTGTTTTGTGTTAGTTGCACACTTAAACATTTTCCTCATGCATCGATACTCACTCCAACGCACCCCTGGCCTACTGTATGTAGTATTGTTTACACCGTATAACTCTCTTACACTTACGACGAGGTGCTCGTTATTCTTGAGTCGTCCTCAACATGTCTGAGTTATATATCTCTTGGTTAACACCCATGGACGACGAGATGTCGCATTTGATCGGAGGATCACATCCTCATTCATGATGAGCTGGTTGATGCTCGAGATTATCCTAGGACTTAGGCAATGTGGTGTAATACCTCTCCCAGTTCTTAAATCCCCCCCTTAGTATGTGAGATTTTTGTTGTACCCTACTTGTACCGCTGAACTCTAATGTTCAGTCAGCTTTATCACAACGTGCTTATAGCGCGACCGTTCAACTTCAATAGTGGCGACAAGGTGGGGATCCAAGTGGGTTCTTGTAGGACACTTGAATCTGCCTTCGTCATCCTAATCGTTTTCACATTCCCTCTGATCTTGTAAGATCTTTCTCTTCTCGTTTCTATCGCATGGTCGCGTTGGAATGAAGCAACTTGAATGACACTCCTATAAACTAAACGATACCTGGTGTGTATTGGCCGATTTTTTTTCTCTCATATATATCTGATTGTTGATCAAGTCGGTATGTGTAATAAATTATTCTATACCTTTGAGCGAAACTTGGTTATGTGGTAAACCCTACTCAAATCCGATTGAACTAAATTTATGGCTGACTCGCTTCGGGTGGGTCATTCCAATTAAAGCAAACATTTTACGCTTGGAACTCGTCTCTTTAGGAAGTTCTGATCAAGATAACCACGGGTTAGTGGCCACACCATACCTGGTAAGAGGAACTAGGGGTGATCATATAAAGTAAATCACAGTTACGGGTTCACACGTAAATGTAATTTGCAGTATATGGAAATCCTGGAGAATCCTACTAGGCAAGCCAATGGTCGTATTGGGACCAAATTCTTGAATTTTTTCTCATTGTGGCATTAAATGTTGAACTCAATCAGATGATCGAAGTCATCTATCTTTGTAAACATTATCGCGCATGATCACTCGTGTACTTAGATGACAAGTTTTTCTTGACTACGAAAACTCTTGATGAAATCTTTAACTGGTTTTTTTTACTTATCTGGAATCGTAACTCTACCCTTACGACCTTATCTACCACATCAATCCCTGGAACTTTTGCGATTGTGAGACAACTTAGACAAACCGTAACCAGACAATACTCAGACAACATTGGATACCCAAATAGAGGAGGTAATACCTCGAACATTGAAACATATCTGTTGATAGAGAAATCTTGTGAAATTCCCTTATGTAGACTCGTATCCCCTGATATATCTTATGCGGACCAAAACTCGTTGTCTGCAGCATCGTTACAACCGCACAAACTACAGACACCACATCAAACATGATATCACTAATGGGTTGATGTTAGTGAAAAGTCTTCTTGGTCTCGAACTAATGACTTCCAGTTTTAGGGTAATGACTATTCTGATTGACCTTCTAAACCTGTACTATTGACTTTTGTCTGCATGATTTGAACCATTTATGATTCAACAACCGATCATTTTTTTTTATTCTCGTGCTTTTGTAATCCTTTATGCCCTGGATAAGCTTTTAAGCTTGAGAATTGGAAAGTATTACACTTTTGGGTAGCATTGCAACTATTTAACACACCTCATGATGAGACTACCTTGTGCCTTTATCGCAGTATTAATACAAAGCCTTTTATGGAAACTCTTTTTACACACAACGAGCATGAAATTCGTTTTACCTATAGTTAATTGTACCCTCGACCTTGTATTTTCCCTTCTTACTCATCGAGTACAACAAGTTATTCATACATTTTGTATATTTATTAACGCTTTTGTCATAAAAACTATCGATAAATTTCTGATACCCGGATCCTCATCGTCCTTTTCAGGAAGCTTTTATTGATGAACCCTAGCTTGAACTTAAACCAAATGGCATGTTTTAAATTTGGATCGCCTTGAGATTCGAAGCGTTATGATATTTTCACTGCGCGTGCCAGACTCCCAACGATTTTCACTAGAACGACAAACAATACGCATCTTACTGGTCTTGTGAATGGAAGCACCTACACCTTTTGTTTGCATAACGTATGGAGTTTTTAATCTCTCGCCCTTTTATACTCTAAGGCATGGCAGAAACATGACGTCCTCTACTCTCGATAAAAATATTCGATGTGGTCTGACTAATAGCTGGTAATGGTAGGCAGCTATTAGTGGCAAATTGAATGTGGGACCAGTGTCGGACCAAGGATTGACGTTAGAGTCATACACAAGAACCCATCTTGAGAAACTCCATGTAACGGGACTGTGCTCTCGAAAAAGGTGTTCAATGCTTCTTTCTTTAAGATTACATTCTTATGTATTTCTACCAAAAAGGAACATACCCGACATACTCAAACCCATGCTTTCAAATGGCCGAATCGAGAAGAAAACTCTCCTAACGTGAACTTCTTGTTACGGGTCAGATGTGAGTTCTAACTTAGATGGACACCAACTTTTTGAGAAAAAGAGAAACTTTTTTTTCTCTCTTACGAATGATAAACCACATGATCAAATGCACAAATCCAACTTTTAGAAGTATGTGTTATGAGGTATATCAACTTCCGTTTAAGGAAAAGCTATTTTTGAAACAACTGTCCATTTTAAGAAACTTTCTGAGATACCCCAGATCCTTTCCTAAGAAACACATGATTTGACCTCTTGATTCGTGGTAAACCTGCACTAAACCCTAACAAAAGTTCATATGTACGGTTATCCAAAACCGAAGCCGCCTTTGAATAGCCTAATGTTTTGTATTTCGAAGACACACGTTGTTTCATGCTCACGTCATACATAATTTTCAAACCCGATTTAAGCCAATATTCTGGAAAGAACGATTCTATCGCATGAAGTGTGAGAACACCAAGAAGATTGGACACACATGTCAACTTCAGATCTGAAGACCCCTCTTAAAGAGATGTTTACGGGAACTGTGTAATCGTTGACCCGTTCATCTCGATATCTATTGAGGCGAATTTCTGGCCAAATCTTGTCAAGCATGTTAGATAATTATCTTTGAACCCTACGCCATTAATTCCGTCGTTTACGCTCTCCCCGTTTGTATCTCAACTGGTGCCATTTTAAACTCGTATGTCATAGTTTTGAATGTGTAGTTGCGATGCGATTACCATGGGCTACCATCACAACACTCACTTGAATTCAGGAACTGAGCCATTGGCGCTCTTCCTCCTAAAAATTTCTACCCGCATACTTGATTCCATGTACTTTTCCGTGGGGCACCATCGAATATCGGTACCTCATAGTTTATACTTTCGTTTTGTTGAACTTTTGCCCTTATTTTTGGACCCTTACCAAGGGTAATATGTGTGATGATATGTTATATGTTGCTATACCCCAATTTGAATTTGTACTTAATTGTCTACTTTACTTCTTAAATAATCCTTAACATAATTAAGTAAACCCTTTTAACAAATAAATTTTTACGTGTTACCTTTCAAAGGAAATGTTTGCACTTGATTTGATTATTTTTTTGGAACTCGGTTCTGTTGGGTTATATAACTATTTATCAAAACACGAGTACGCAGCGGAAAGAAACCTATGAATTAATCTAACTAACCGGTTTTAGAACGTGTACCTTTTTAGCTCGGCAAGACTAGATCTCTTGGAGGATTTAACACAAATCCCTCTACTATCGCACACACGACACATCAATGCTATGTGCTAGCAACCGATCACGAACTCCTCTTGATGTAGGCTTGGTCGAACCACACAAGAACCGAAACCCCCCTTGGGTTTTCTTGTTGCCGAATTCGAGAGAGTAGAGAGAGAGAATTAGGGTTTGCACCTTTATCAGATAAATGAAACCAGCACCTAAACCTTAAACCAAGATGGTCTATTTATAGGTTTAGAAGAACTTGATAAGCAAGTTAGGGCTTGGGATAGGCATAACCGAATTTCGGCCTTAAGGCTTATCCCAAAGTCTTTCCCTAATCTTAATCCAATTACAACTCTCTCTAATTACAACTAACACCCCTCTGTTAACAATTAACTGTCAGTTTTTAACGAAACCTCGTTAAATGTTCGTGATAAATATAAATTAACCATTAATTAATATTAATACATTTGGTGTCGAGACGTGTGACCCCGTAGGCTTAAGTAATATCCGGACATACGCTTACTATTACATGATCATATACCTACAACTCCCACTTGAGCTTGCAATAGTAAAGGTAATAACATTGGTTAGCGTCTAGCAACACGCCAATGTTCCCAGAAATATTTAAGTACAGTTTCTCAAAGTGTATTTAAATGGTACAGTCATTTACTATCCCTTTGTTACCGATACCGTGTTAAATATGGATATGGATCAAAGTCATTCCATACTTTAACGGATTCTGTTTCTCATTCTCACAACTAACTTAAGATTACCAAATTGCAAATCGAGACATCTCTAGATTTCATTTGGGCACGGCCATGCAAACATCTTAATTAGTCCAATGAGGGGCCCAGTGGTATCTTCTTCAGCACAAAGCTGAAGGAACAAATCCTCTTGACTACACGTGTCAAGTCACATACTTCACTACACTTACTGAAAATAGCCCTTTTGTACTACCTTATTCAGGATAGTTAGACCTATATCAAGTAGGTGAAATCCATACATGCATGACCTGCTTGTATCTCAAGTCTAAGGATAAGCAAAGCAACCATTTACGAATTTCACTTAATGACGCCGATCCATAAAGTGACAATTCGTTAGTGGGTCAGTCCAGTATGCATCCAATGAATACCATGTGAGTTTGGTGGGACCATCCTAACCAATCACTCAGTTTTTGTCTTAGTTTAGCTATATTCCCATATAGTTAATCGACAATGGACAATTTAGAATACTTGACAAGTACTCAAGGATTAAACATGCAAATATAGGACACAATTTACTATTAAATGAAATCAAACATATCAAGTACTTTATTTCATTATATAAATAGAAATTGCTTAACGTCCTTTATCCAAATACCGAACATCAGACATACATGATTTAACTAGCTAATTTAAGTCCCATGCCCTCGGCATGCCTTTCAAGCTTCGGCCTCGACAAAGCTTTCGTGAAAGGATCAGCTAAGTTAATATCTGTGTGAACTTTGAGTAATTTGATTTCACCTAGTTTGATCTGCTCACGAACATAGTGATATCTCCTGGCATAGTGTCTGGCACCCTTCTGAACTCCGGGTTCTTTGGCGATGACTAATGCACCCGAGTTATCGCAGTACATGTCAATAGGCAAGTTACTTGTGGGGACAACGTCAAGCCCACTAATAAACTTCCTTATCTAGACAGCCTCCATTGCAGCTTCCGAAGCAGCAATGTACTCAGACTCTGTTGCAGACATAGCAACTGTGGGTTGTTTCTTGCTTTTCCAATCCACAGCGCCTCCATTCATAACGAAGACGTACACAGACTGAGACTTCGTGTCATCTCTATCAGTCTGAAATCCAGCATCACAGTATCCAGTCACTTTGAGCTCTTGATCTGGATTTCCCCCATATACCAAAAACAAATCTCTAGTAGTCCGTAGGTACTTGAGAATGGTCTTAACAGCAGTCCAGTGACTTTCACCTGGATTCTGTTGATAACGGCTAACGATATTTTGCGCAAACGCTATATTGGGTCTAGTGCATCTCACCGCATACATTATAGAGCCTACAGCCAAAGCATAAGGGACTCTCTGCATACGCTTCACCTCATCAGGTGTAGAAGCACCTTGTTTGACCGACAGACCAAGTCCTTCCTGCATAGGTACTATACCACGCTTGGAATTCTCCATCTTGAATCGCTTCAAGATCTTATCAATATAAGCACTTTGACTTAGTCCAATCAACCGCTTAGTTCTATCTCTATAGATCTTGATTCCAAGAATGAATGCTGCTTCTCCGAAGTCTTTCATGGCAAAACACTTTCCAAGGTGGGATTTTACATCTTGCAACATTGGAATGTGTTTTCCTATAATCAATATGTCATCTACATATAAGACAAGGAAAGTAACATTACTCCCACTAGCTTTGCGATATACACATGGCTCGTCGGGATTCTGAACGAAACCAAACTTTTTGATTTCTTCATCAAACCGTTTATTCCAACTCCTCGATGCTTGCTTTAGTCCATAAATGGACCTTTGAAGCTTGCATACTTGGTTGGGATGTTTTGGATCAATGAACCCTTCAGGTTGATCCATATAGACTTCTTCATCCAAGTAACCATTTAAGAAGGCAGTCTTAACATCCATTTGCCATATCTCAAAGTCATATACGCTGCTATGGCTAAGAGAATCCTAATAGCTCTAATGTCTGCTACTGGTGAAAAGGTCTCCTCATAGTCAACGCCAAAACGTTGAGTATAACCTTTCGCCACGAGACGAGCTTTATAGGTGTGTACATTTCCATCCATGTCGGTCTTCTTCTTGAAGAGCCATTTACTCCCAACGGTTCTTGCGTTAGGAGGAAGATCAACCAGGGTCCAAACATTGTTATCTTGCCTGGATTTCATTTCCACATTCGCAGCTTCAAGCCATTTCTCAGATTCCGGATCTGATAATGCAGCTTTGAAGTTCGGAGGCTCATCGAGATCTCCTGATACGTTATCCTCGGATTCGACTAGACCAATCCATCTATCCGGATTACGTACGACCCTTTCGGATCTACGAAGTGGAATCGCAACATCGTCGACTTGAGGTTCATCACTTTGAACATTTCCCCCCCCCCAAGTTGATGATTGCTAGTTGTTTCAGAAGGTGACACATCTTCTAGTAGTTCTATAATTCTCCCACTGTTCTCTTGAGCTATAAAATTCTTTTCAAAGAATTCAGCATATCGAGCAACACGAACAGTGTTTTCTGAAGAATTATAGAAGTAGTAACCCATTGTTTCCTTTGGGTATCCCACGAAGATGCACTTAGTAGTCCTGGGTTGTAGTTTGTCAGGCGTATCACGCTTCACAAGTGCCTCACATCCCCAGACTCGTAAGTAAGACAACACAGGGACTTCTCCATGCCATAATTGATATGGTGTCTTTTCAACCTTCTTGGTTGGAACCATATTTAGAACGCGTACAGCGGTTTCAAGAGCAAAATCCCAAAATGATAATGGGAGAGTTGTAAGGTTCATCATCGACCTCACCATCTCTAGTAAGGTACGATTCCTCCTTTCAGATACTCCATTATGCTGAGGTGTATAAGGAGGAGTAAGCTGTTGGACAATTCCACACGCTTTAAGATAATCCTTAAACTCTTGGCTTAGGTATTCTCCACCACGATCCGATCAAAGGATCTTGATGGTCTTACCGAGTTAATTTTCAACTTCGTTCTTAAACTCTTTGAATGTTTCAAATACCTCATGTTTATGTTTAAGCAAGTAAACATAACCATAACGGCTGAAATTATCCGTGAAAGTTACGAAGTAGCTAGCACCTTTTCTTGACACATGCCTAAATGGGCCACAAACATCAGTATGAATGAGTCCAAGTAGGTCTTTGGCCCTTTGCGGCTTGTTCGGAAAGGGTTTTCTTGTCATCTTTCCTGAGATACAGGAAACACATTGATCAAATGATTCATCATTTGATTGTAAGATCCCTTCACGTTTAAGTCTTTTAATGCGGTTTTTGCCAACATGGGCAAGACGACAGTGCCAAAGATAGGTAGAGTCCAAACTAGTTTTGGCTCGTTTGCTAACTGTGAACATTGAATTATTTGAAACACAACCACGCATATCAATTTCATAAATGCCATCACAAGGAATAGCATCAAAATAATGAACATTATTTTTAGAAACTGAAATACCGATATCATTAAAACCATTAATGTATCCTTGGTTTTTCAACAAAGAAACTGAAATAACACCTCTAGTGATAGAAGGTGCATAATGACAATTGTCTAATACAATAAATAACCCAGAAGGCAGAATTAAATGAAATTCTCCTATAGCTTCCACAGCTGCTGGCAAACCATTTCCAACGAACAGCTGCAAAGCCCCAGGCTTCAGTTTCCTCCTCTTTCTAAGACCCTGTAACGAATTACAGATGTGAGTTCCACAGCCGGTGTCATACACCCATGAATCACTCTTAGAAAAGGAAAATAATTTAATTGTGAAGATACCTGAAGTACTAGTCCCACTAGTATTCTTTCTCTTCTTCATCAACTCAGCTAGGTAGGTAGGACAGTTCCTCTTCCAGTGTCCAACTTCACCACAATGGTGACAGATCTGGTCCTTAGCCGGATGCTCTTTAGGGGCCGGAGGGGTTTGCTTGGCTTTAGGGATATGGGCAACAGCCTTGCCTTTACCCTTGCCATTAATCTTGCCCTTCCCCTTTTGCGGTCGTTTAGCCTTTTGGATCTTACCCCCCTTGATCATAAGAACTTGGGGTGTTTCAGTGGCCCTTTTAGGAATCGTCTTTTCATACTCGACAAGCATAGCATGAAGCTCAGGTATAGTCTTAGTCATACTATGCATGTTGTAGTTGCGCACAAAACCCTCAAAATCCTTCGTAAGCGATTTGAGGATCATGCCAACTGCAACAGCACGATTATACCCATAATTGAGCGATTCCAATTTGTCAAAGTAGCTCTTCATCTTGAGCACATGACTACTGACCGATTTACCAGTTTCAAACTTTAAGTCGTGGAGTTCCACAACTAGGTCGAACAATTCGACACCAGCTTGTTTTTCATACATCTTTTTCAGCTCTTTGATCATATCACAAGGTGTATGAAATTCGTATTGCTTCTGAAGATCGGGAGTCATACTCGAGATCATCATGCAAGCAACCTCATCGTATCTGCTATACTCTGCGTTGTAGAACGCTTTCTCTTGCTCAGAAGCATCAGCAGCTGGCTCGGTCGGCCAATGATGTTCAAGGACATCGGTTCTCCGTTCAACTCTAAGGACAATCCTCAGTTGACGCTACCAGTCATTGAAGTTAGATCCGTACAGCTTTTCTCTTTCAAACATTTGACGATAAGCATGACCAACATTGTTTTGAGGAGGGTTTGTTGCCATCTACAAAACAGATTAAGTTCAAAAATCAGTATTTTCGATAATCTTTTCCTTAATAAATTTAATTACCCAATGTTTAAACACCTTTAAACAATTAAGCTTTATTAAGGCTAGGATCCAATTGACATGCCATCATTTCATCAGTTGATCTGCTAGAAATGATGCATTCAAATGGTAAGTGACGATCACTAATTGTATTCCAAATACAATTCCTAGATTTTATGGGACCTACAACTTGCACCAAGTGATTTGTAGTCATGTTTCATCCCATCTTTTGCCACGGGCCAAGGGTCTCACCGCCTAGCTCGTTTTAAGTCGTCCAACCAAGAACGCACAAATTGTCCACCATTGTGTACCAATGAGTGGGAATTTGTCATGCAAATGCCATTTTACCATTGTATACCAATGAGTAAGGTGACATCCACAAGTGTCCTTTACAAGGTGGATGGCAAAGACTTAAGTTTCAATGGGTCAAAGCAATTTTGATGTGTTATCAAAAAAGTTATGTGTGAAGGTTCATGCATACCTTCACCACATAATATGTTTATAAAATTCTTAGTTTGTCTTCCAAATCAAAAGAGCTCGGTAGCTCCATTTGCAACACACAAAGAAGCGTAGGGGTGAGGTTTGCAACTTTTGCAATTAAAAACCTACCCACTTTAGGGAAGCATGGCGACCCGACTTATACCTCTCTTAGAGTGTGTTCAAATGGGTGAGCCGGTGTTTCTTTTGACTTTTAGGACACAAATTTTATTTTATAAACAAAATCATATTTCTATAGATTATTTGAGCAAATTTCGATTTTCATAAAACAAATTTGCAATAAACCTTTTATTATGTCACAATTATCAGATAATCACATAATCTTAGGGTTTCTAATTATCACATATAATTTTAATTTAATCCTCTTTCATTTAAGTAATAACCACGAACGATTTGCATGAAACATCATGGTTTTTACTTCTTTTTAACACTTTAAAATCTAAAGGTACAACATGTTGTTCATAACAATTATCTAATAATGACAAAAACTTGAATTTATAATTTTAGATCACAAAAATCAAATTTTAGAGCTAAAAATTATGGTTTCCGATTTGGCAAGAGGTTTTCGATCCATTATTAGGGTTTACGATCGGAAAGCAGGGGTTTCCGATCGAAACAGGGTTTTCGATCGGGTACTTTTCGATCGTGGACTATTCGATCGGGTCGAAAAGCCTTTCCGATCAGAACCTTTCCGATCGGATACTTTTCGATCCGGTCGAAAAGCCTTTCCGATCGGGTACTTTTCGACCGGCCCGTAAACACTTTACGATTTGGATCGAAAAGTAGGGTTTTCTATCGGGTACTTTTCGACCAGTTCGTAAACACTTTACGATTTGGATCGAAAAGTAGGGTTTCCCGTCGGAAATCAAGGGTCTCCGCACCGGAATAGGTTTTCCGATCGGAAATCAAGGGTTTCTGATCGGGTCGAGAAGCGTTTTTCGATCAGGGACTTTTTTCGTTTTTGTCTCTCCGATGAACCACCGCCACGATGAAATCCGACGACCTCCAAATTGTGGTTGTTTTTGCTTCTGCCACCACCGTTCACCATCTTCGCATCTCTTTCTGACTATCTACCATCACCGTCCGACGTCTACTGCCACCGTAAAGCACCGCCAACAGAGAATAGTTGATTAGTCCCGAGTTTGTATCGAGTCGTCGATCGCGAAAGCTTCATTACCATCCTCTAGTGTCCTATCCTCGTTTGATACAAGGTATGGTCTAGAAATTTATGCGCACATGTTATTGTTAAATGATATTCTGGTTCGTTTGTTTTTTTAGAACGTTAATGGTGGGTGTTGGTTTAGGGTTTCTTGTGGGGAAGAAGACCAGCGAACCTGCTGCTTAAATAATTAACAAACTGAAATAGAACACGAAACACAACCTGTCACAATGGTTTAAGCGCTGGGGTTATAGACAGTTGGTCGCGAGTTCGAACCCTACCAGCCCTATGTTTTCTATTGATTTTTTTAGATACCGGTTTAGCCACTGTGTAAGCCAAAAGTTTTCCTGCTTGACTCATTAAACAAAGGGAGATTTAGCCTAGTGGCTATGGTGCTACTGTTGAGACCTTGAGGTCATGGGTTCGAACCCACTATCATCCATAATTTTTGTTTTGTTTATATATATATATATATATATATATATATATATATATATATATATATATTTGTGTTGTTTTGGACGTTAAACCATCTAGAATGTATAACAAGGTCAATTCTTGTCATATTCTAAACCCACAAACGTTGTTATTCGTTTGTAAATTGGATTATCCCGTTATTTTTGGTTAAAACATAGTTTTTAACAAATATATAGATATATGTACTCGATTAATTATTTTGGATACACATGTGTATATATTGTGTATTTTGACGACTAAATATATATGTAACGTTGAATTATATGTTAAATAGAGTTTTTAGAACTCTCAAACACTTTGAATAAACTATAAATATACGTCGTATATTTTATAAATTCGTCATTAATATTATTGTCTATTTGGTTATAACTATACATGTTATTATTCGATCACATGAACATATATTTTTGGTCAACAATATACCTTTCCTTGGCATTCACAATTGTTATGATTTTGACAATGTGCCAACCTTCAACCTGTTTTGGATCTAAAGAACCTTCGTCTTGACATAGTTTGACATTGTTTAAGTTCACCGTTGTTCCAGACTTAGCCATTTCAATTGATACCCACTCATGTATATGCTCGTTAGGTGCTTGGTAGATTACACAAGATCCGTTATTTGCTACTTGCTGTGTTACTTATTTGGAATTGCTGTGCACCCTAAGGTGAGTTTCACAACCTTTACGTTACGTTCGGTTTTAGACGATAACACACGCAAACACGTTACACCCGGGTTGAGGTGATAACACGATAACGTTTATGTATGATTAAAGTAGAAATCCAACATATATCACATGTTCACGTAAAATGCTTATCTTTGAAAGTCCTTACTTATCGAACCGTTAATTTCATTGCGAGGGGATATTAGGTAGTACTACTGGGGTCTGACAAACCCCACTCAGCGGGCACGAGATGCACCACCCGACTGGCGGTTGGACTGAGGACAATGTCAGCCTAACTTACCGTGATCGAGTAGACACGGGGAAGGCAAACCACGTAAGGAATTATTCCTACAACTAATTGGTCAGCTTCGGTTGCGAACGTTTTAGTGACATGAACTTAGGCTCGCTACCTACGATATGGATTGTACTTGTAATATACATGCTTACATACGAATAAAGACTGTTGTATTCGTACTGCATATTTATACTAGTTGTAGATATGTGCTTTTGTGAACTCACCAACCTTTTGGTTGACACTTCCTCTTTAAACATGTTTCTCTCAGGTCGCAGGTGTTCGAGTATCACGAGTAGGCATGCATGAGCCCTTAAAACCCTTTTATGGTTTTCTATACAAGTTACGTCATTTCGAATCACATTGTTTTATGTCAATACTATTTTTTTTTCGTCTATGGTTCCGCATTTGTAAAACTCAGAATTTATAATATATATTAATTTAATGCAAATCTTTTGATATTTAATGGTTGTTTGTGTAACTAATGGATGAGATCCTGGTTTGCTCACACCCCTCACGGTTAAACTCCGTTAGTGGAATTTAGGGGTGTGACATAATCAAAATTCTCTAAAGAGAATTTCAAATCTCTTAAGGTGTATTGCAACTGGTTATATTATGACACCTCGTCCAAAACAGGTCAAACCTTTCCCCGTTGACTTTCTGATTTAATATTCGTGCATTTTAATTTTATAATTGACTGGACTAGTTTTGATGATTAACTGATAATTAATTTAATCCCGCGTTTGTATACCCGTAAAATATGAAAGTTTTCATATTTTAAATATGGAATAATAAGAAATTAAATATAAAAATGTGAGTTTTTATATTTCATCAAAACCGACATAAACTGTTTCACTTTAAACGTTTAGTGAGTTTATAATTTGATAAAACATTTCATTGTCAAGACTTAGCAAAACAAGAGAATCGATAAACCTATTGGGCCCGGTTAGGCCCAATAAGCCCAAAGAAATCCAGTGAAGACCGAAACTCGACCCGATGACTCAACCCGACTAACCGACTGTTCGAGTCGACCCAGAGACCCGACCCGCCCTTGGGCCGAACCCGGTGCTTTTCCTCCTTTCGGCCCACTCGAAAGACGGCCCAAACCGGCCTGCCCACTCTCGCGGCCCAAACCGAGAAAACCCGGCCCGATTCCCAAATCCACTTGGGCTTCGGCCCGTTCCATACCCGATTTCATTTGGGCTTCGGCCCAAAATCAAAACTATTTAATTAAATGAAATTAACCCACATCATTTATATAAACTTTGGCCCATCAACTTTACAAAATCTACCACCCAAGTAGTTTTATTATGCTTGGGTCAAATTTATAAACATTATGATTTTATAAACCCCTAACCTCTTCATAATTTATTAAAACCTTTACCCTTTTATAAAATATATGAAGAGTTTATAAAATAAAACTAATCACCTACAATGGATTAGTTAGTGGAATTAGAAGCCACATGATCTTGACAACACACCTAGTCTAGGTTTTCTTAAGATGTCATGTAATTGCAAGTCCCAACAAGTTTAAGATTGACCCATTGGTTAATGACCAAGATTTGATGTATAAGAAACCACCACCACTCAAACCCTCTTCACACTCCACAACACACCACAACTAAATCTCTCTCCCTCCCTTACACCCTTCGGCCGAGAGCTCCAGCCACTCTGTCGTCGCCGCTGGACCACCACCGGCCACCCTCTGTCACTGTAGCTCCGCCACCTCCAACTGTCGGACCACCGCCGGACCTCCCTCCTCTCCACCGATTTTCCTTCTCCACCCATTGTGAGCCGTTATTCACCCCCTTTCATCTATAGTTTCTTTATGCAATAAACACCCAAGTGACCACCAAAGTCTTGACAATAAACCTTAAACACTTACACTTTTAGTTAATAATCTAGAATCTCTCTTCTCTACATCTTTCTTTCATGATCAGAACATTTCTTTTGGTGTTCAAAGAACTTAAAATTCCAAAGAAATGGGTGAAACACTTGGAAAAATCTATTGAAAGTATTCAAGTGCACCATGATCATCATGTTGATTCTTATACATTTCTTGTATAATTTTTGAATCCAAGAATAAAAGCCCTACATGGACTTATCCATAAAACTCACTAGATGAGTTATGAGTTCTTGGATCATCATCATGTTAAAATGTATAAAATGGTCCTAACACTTGAAAAGTGTTAGTTGATTTAAATAACTAACAAAAGATAACTAATATGGATGAAACATTTAAAATGGGTGTTTATATTCACCAAAATTTTCCTAACACATGAAAAGTGTTAGTTGATTGTTATTTATTTTAAATGTCCTAACACCAAGTGTTAGTTGATTGTTATTTATTTTAAATGTCCTAACACTAAGTGTTAGTTGATTGTTTATGATTATTGGTCCTAACACAAAGTGTTAGTTGATAAATTTACATTTCATGTTCATTATATTAAATGGGTCCTAACACTACATTGTGTTAGTGGATTAAATTTTGGATTAAATTATAATGCTAATGGACATGTCTCATGATAAGAATTATGCAAATTAAATAAATGGATTTCTTAACAAGAAATAAATGGTCACATATGACAATAATTGGCTAAATAAATGGTAACAAGCAAAAAGAGACAAAGAGAATACATTTTTTTTACTAAAAATGGTAAGAATAAAATTTATGTCTAATGATTAATTTGACATAAATACTTGGATTTATTACAAGTTTTAACATTTCAAAAACATGTGAGATAAATGGAAATTTTTCTATAAAAAGTCACTTGTGGAATAAGTATTTTTATAAAAGGATTTCTATAAGGATAATCAAAGGCAAGCAATTGACTTTAATTATTTTTATAAACCTTTCTTATTACTTTGATAAATCGAAGTGATCGAAATAAGGATACGTTGCGTAGTAATAAAACCTGGACCAAACGGCGATATACTCGAAAAACGTAAATGAATACTTATCATGTTTTATTTAAAACGATTCAAGAGTTTATAATAAATAAACTTTTATAAACCCAAACGTCGCAAATTAATATTTTTAGAACAACGAATATTTCATGCAAAAGAATATTAAGCGATTTTGGAATATTAAATGATTAAATGTCAAACGGTAAATGTTAATTGCATTTTTAGGCATGTTTTATTACATTTTCAGCATATAATTTTATTGCATTTCGCGCATTAGTTTCACTTATAGCATAATATTTTGCATATTATAGTTTTTGTGGAACGGAATCTACTTTGGATCGTTTTCATTGTTTTTGTAGGTATGAAGCGGTTGTGATGAATAGCCATGAACGTTGAAAGGAGTTGAAGCCTAATAAAGAAAAGACGTGATTCCCGTCCATTCAGACACTCCGTTCAAGTTATGAAGATTGAAGTAGGGCTAAATTCTCTTTTGGACTTAAAGTCCATAGCTTAATCAAGTTGAGGACCCCATCTAAATATAAATGAAAAGAAAAAAAAAAGAAATCAAGCAATTGGGGTATTTTGGCGATGGAGTGTGTTGGAACTTAAAATGTATGTGACTGACGCCATCAAATCTATTTACCGAAGCATTCGACTGAAGAATCCATGTGAATTGATTCAGAGACGGGTTGTGATGCTCGAGGCTTGCAGTTTGAACCGAAGACCGTTTTCTGGAAAAGTCAACCGTTCGGGTCAACGTAAAAGTCAACGGAAGATCGGTTCGAGCGAGTCAAGCTTCGGATTAATTAAATCAACTTTGATTTAATTAATATTTATGTTATTTGTCTTTCTTGTAATTTTCAGTTATGTTATGTTTTTATGTTGTTAGTCACCCTCACTATATATATAGTGAGGGTGCCCATTACAAGAAAGAGTCTCTGAGTGTGGAGATGATGATTTTCTTGTAGAGTGTGAGATTTCCATTCTAGAGAGAGAGAGTGAGTCATGGATTTCCATGAGAGAGTGTTGTCAAGATTTCTTGATTCTAATCATTCGATTAATGAAATCATTTGACTTGTTTATCATCTTTCTTATGTTTATGATTATCCATTGATTCTTCTCATCTTCATCTTCATTCTCATTTTTATGAGTTTTTCGAATCTGAACCTTTGTTCTTGCTCAAGATCAGGATTCTTGATGTGAGAATCGGTCCTGACAAATGGTATCAGAGCGGGTAACCGATCAGCTTGAATATGGTGAAGATTTGAAAACTCATTTTTTAGACTTTTTCTCATTTTTCTTCATTTTGGATGGATTCTAGACAGATCTGATGTTGTTAGATGTTAGGTTATTGCTCATAGAGTCTATCTGATGATTGTTTATCTTCTACATGTTCAAATCAGTGAGAAATTTAATGATCCGAGCTGTTTTTGAAGCTGTTAGAGTTTTTCCCGTTTTCAGGGTTTTTTTTGAAGATTTTGGAGTTTGATTCTTGGTTTTCTGGGCTATTCTTCATGTTTTCGGATGAAGTGAGGTATGATTTTCAGTGGAAAAGGCATTCCGGATCCATTGGAAGCATCCGTTTTGTCTGATTCTCAACCAATTGGGCAGATCTAGAAAAACACACACTAGTGTGTGTTTCATGGTGTTCTTCGTGTTCTTGAAGATTTCCAGAATTTTGAAGGCTGTTTTGATCCGATTAGCTACTGTTTATGGGTTGTTGGTGGCCACAATAGTCTTGTGAATGGTTTAGCTTCTCATTTCGTGCATCATTACGGGTTTTCCTATCATTTCTGGGCAGATTTGAGTTCACCAAGTAAGGGTCTCTTATGTTCATCATTTTTTCCAGATTTTTCTAAGTGTTTTGAAGATATGAAGATGTGCTTAGCGGACTTGTTGAGTTCTTAGCGGACTTGTTCTCCTCTTAGCGAACTTCATCAGTTTTAGCGAACTTGAAGCATGCCTTAGCGAACTTGAGAAGTGTCTTAGAGAACTTCTCTACCCTTTAGCGGACTTCTAGAAGGCTTTAGCGGACTTCTGGGGTTAGCGGACTTGTTGCTGGGTTTTTGCTCGAGATCGTTTCGGTGAATTTTGTTCGTCCAGAGTTGTAGAGGATGATCTCACGAGTTCCGGCATATAAAATACGAAGATTTTGGTTGAGTATTATGGGAGATACGGGTGAAATACGTTTTTCCGGTGGCCCTCGTTTATCCGATGTCACTTTCCGATCAGTATTAGGGTTCTGGGGGTCATCGGAGGATTGAGGTTGAAGACACTGACGTGTCAGCACCTGATTGCTCAGAAAATTCTGCGAATGTCATGACTCTCTCTCCTTGTTGGTTTGACCTAGACATGCTTTATGTGTGTCGAAATCTCATTGGGCCAGAGGTAATACGAGTGGGACCACAGAGACATTCTTTTTTTGTGTAATTGGCTGAAAGGAAAATTCGCATGGGCCCCAGTCTGCCTTAAAGAAACCGTTGGTGAGTTGCTTTTGTCGACACCTCATAGGTCCTCAGCCTAGTCACACGGATTCACCCCTAGCAGCCGTTAGATCAACCAAATCTGCACCGTGGATTTATTTATGTCGCTGTTTTATGATTGGTGCGTTCTCTTTGACGCGGATCCTACCCCACAACCATCTGATCAGTATTTTCCAGCCGTTGGATGCTCTAGCAACCTCAAATCTGATTGGTGGAATTAATTTGACAAGGATCATGGCTTTTTTGTGGAGATTTAATTAATCTAATGGAATTTTTCTGCGCTTTCGTTAATCACCGGTTTTTCTAATAAGTCTTTAACGAGATTAACGGAGATGACGTCTCAACGGAAATGCAGAATTTTTTATTAGTCGTGGATTTATTCCGGATTTATTGGGGTTCTCGTTTATTGACGTCACGCGTACTTTAGCTATCGACCACTGACAGGTTAGCTTCCTTAGCCGGTTAATGATGCAGCTTTCTTGTTATGTCTTATGGTTTTTATTTTTAGCTGATGCAGCACGGATGTCAACTAACCGGATTAACTGAGATCTCAGTTAATTATGGAATTTATCCGTTAAATTTCTCGAGAAGCCGTTCCTTGACGAAAATTGATGGAATTTTTCGGATTGAGCCGTTTTCGCCCGTTTAACTCAGAAGTCTTCACGGAATTTTGTTCCGAGCTCATTTTTCTTCGCCCAAAATTACGAAGACTCCGGTTTTGATTATTTTCGCTCGGGATCTCAATTTTTCTCAGATTTGACAATTATCTTTATTTTTCGCATCCAACCCAGTCACGCGGAACACAAGATTTATTTATGGATCATTCACAACTGTCAGCATCTGATTTTCGGTTTTTCGCGAGATTGTCCGATTTCAAGATTGTTTATCTGGTTTCTCTAGGCAACCGATCGCGACGGTTCGACTCTCCGCATCTGATTTTACGCTTCCGACTTGATGTTTTTGGAGAGATTTAGAGAAATAAGAGGAATTATTATGGATTCAGTTTGTTGCGGTTATGACTCCGATGTTTAGCATTTTCTCAGTATTGTACCCGACCGTGTGAACCGAGTGAGCGGAACACTTGGACCTCGAACTGGAGCAACGAGAACAGAAGAAGCTTATTCAGAGGGGGAATATCTACGACAGATTGTCTCCGGTTTATCAGTTTCTCATTGAATATGTACGACAGAGCGATTCTTCAGCAGTTGAACAGATTTAAAAGCATCAATCAAGGGGGAATTGTTGGAACTTAAAATCTATGTGACTGACGCCATCAAATCTATTTACCGAAGCATTCGACTGAAGAATCCATGTGAATTGATTCAGAGACGGGTTGTGATGCTCGAGGCTTGCAGTTTGAACCGAAGACCGTTTTCTGGAAAAGTCAACCGTTCGGGTCAACGGTCAACGTAAAAGTCAATGGAAGATCGGTTCGAGCGAGTCAAGCTTCGGATTAATTAAATCAACTTTGATTTAATTAATATTTATGTTATTTGTCTTTCTTGTAATTTTCAGTTATGTTATGTTTTTCTGTTGTTAGTCACCCTCACTATATATATAGTGAGGGTGCCCATTACAAGAAAGAGTCTCTGAGTGTGGAGATGATGATTATCTTGTAGAGTGTGAGATTTCCATTCTAGAGAGAGAGAGTGAGTCATGGATTTCCATGAGAGAGTGTTGTCATGATTTCTTGATTGTAATCATTCGATTAGTGAAATCATTTGACTTGTTTATCATCTTTCTTATGTTTATGATTATCCATTGATTCTTCTCATCTTCATCTTCATTCTCATTTTTATGAGTTTTTCGAATCTGAACCTTTGTTCTTGCTCAAGATCAGGATTCTTGATGTGAGAATCGGTCCTGACAGAGTGTGCAGAGAGAAAGAAATATAGTTTTGATTTAGATGATGGCTTGTGTAAGATCTCAATCTTTGCTTTCCATAGTGCAATTGGTTGGATGGTGGTGAGTTATGAAAAAAATAAAAATAAAGAAAACAAGGAAATTCACCAAATGGGTGAAGTGGACGGTGGACTCAATTGACAAGTAAACCGATTTTTGAGTTTATAAAGGAAAATATATAATTGGGTGATATGGGAGGTGGCTTGTGTCAGGAAGGGATAAAAGATTTTTTTAGATTGAGTAAATCTCAATTGGATGCATTGGACGGTGGCTTGTGAGGTTAAACAAAAAAATCAATTTTTTTTTGGTTGCGATAAATACCAAACTCAACAACTGGAATTGGGGAGAAGTCTTCGACATCAGGAGCAAGAGAAAGAAAAGGGGGAATTTGAAGTGTTCATTTTTATATTGCTTTCAACCTCCGAACTAAACATCCAATTCTTTAGTTTCGTAAGTTAAAATTTTTGTGTCTCTATTTTTCATTTCCAGTGATTGATTTAGTCATGTCCGGCTAAATAAACAGTTGTTCCAGCATTGGGGTTTAATTTCTTTGGTTTTGATTCATATACTTATGTGAAATGGTTATGAGATTCGACTTTTAAATGGTTTATTTGTGTGTTTCTTGCTCTTATAACCCGGGATATCTTCGGGCATACATTAGTTTTATTAATAAAATTGGCCACTTTGTTAATTAATCTAATAAAGTTCATCAAGTTTTAAAATCCCAAAACGTTTTTAATCTTGTAAAGAGGAACAAATAACGGTTTGAATTTGTCTATGAGTTTAAACTTGTTATGGAATCACATAATATAGTCGAACACACCGAACGGCGTGTGTGCTCAATTATAATCGGTTCTTCCATCACCGCAACCCGTACATTAAGATCAGAACGGCTCGAGCTTAGAGTAGCGGATTGACTCTAATCAACGAACGGCGTTTGGTTAGACATTAGATGGAGTGGATGCCAGAACGGCTCGGCATCTAGAACCGGTACAAATTGTTTTATAAAGAGGATCATTGCACCATACCTGTTAATGATCGTAAGTTGAGTCAAACCAAGAAATTACCCTTGTGTTGGAATTATTTTATCACTTATTTAAATATCTTTTATAATTTAGTTAACGTTTTAATTCGTAATCGTTCGCAACTTAAAAGAAAAAAAAACTTTACAAATTTTTCACAGCAGTCCAAAACGGCCGCGAAGGAATCCGAAACGGCCGTTTTAACATTCTATTAGATTTTACTTATTTTCACTAAAAACTCAAAAACCCACCATTTTTATTATTTTTTATAACATCGTATTTGCACTAAGAGGTTTTTGGTATACTCAAGTTAATCCGTATCCCTGAGGACACGAACCCTACTTCCATTCATACTATTATTAGTGTGTAGTAGGTTCACATTACTATTTTATTTGTTGGATTCGACACCCAACAAATTGGCGCCGTTGCCGGGGATACGGCGCGTTTAACCGTTTATGCCAAGATCTTTTCGTATAGGTACACCGCTTGAAATTGACCCGGAGATAGAGAAAACCGCAAAGAGATTAAGGAAGCAAGCAAAACTCCGAAAGAAGTTCGCAAGCTCCTCAACCTCCACATATTCACCTCCGGTCCTCAACATTTGGCAAGACATACCCTTGTCAAGTGAATCCGAACCCGAAGTCATAACTGCATCACCCTCACTAACACCATCCTCTTCCGATACCACTCCACCAAATTCACCTACCAATACCATCCAAGAACCAAACTCACCCACACCCACCATGGCAGAACAAACCCTTAGACAGTGGGCGACTCGTGATGTCCCCCAGCAACCACTTTGCATCAACTACCCAGCCGTTGAGAACTTTGAGCTAAGATCCGGCCTCATCCACCTATTGCCTATTTTCCGTGGCCTAGAGAATGAGGACCCCCATAAATTTCTCAAGAAATTTCATGTTGTTTGTTCGGGAATGAAACCTCACAATGTTACTAAAGATCAAATCAAGCTAAGGGCATTCCCCTTTGCTCTCCAAGACTCCGCTAAGGAATGGCTTTATGACTTGACAACCCTGCCCTAACTGGTAGCTCCAGTTCTGACTCCGGATTGTCTCAGGGTACACGTCAGTTATTCTGCTCTGTTTAACATCTCTGGGCAAGAGATGCTATAGGTGGGTAAACCGTTAGTATTTGAAATCAAGGTTTAGGCGAGTTCATACAACCACAACGGTAAACCAATGTAATATTTAAGTATACCGAAACTGTTTTACCAACTTTAAATGTAGAGTCATAAACCTGTGAACCTCACCAACTTTATGTTGACCTTTTAAATTCATTATTTCTTAGGTAATTGAAGCGAACTTTCAGAGGACATGCAAATGGGGCTTAACAATGCTATCGGACCTGCTCTTAGAGTCATAGTCCCAACCTATCCAAATAAACCGTTTTATGTTTTAATATTAATTTAGACTTTATGTTTTCCAAAATGTAAGACATTATCATTTCCAATATCTTTCCGCTGCCATTGAAATGACGTAATGTTTTATGAAGTTTAAATTTATTAGATATTGTTCTATGTACCCTCGACTATGATTCCATTCTTGCTCACACCCGATACCGTTGACCGGGGTGTGACATATATTCAAGTGATCTCTTCATCAGTTTGTGTCTTTCTTATTGTTTCAATTGTTATCTTATTAGTTTATTCAAATTTTATTGAATCACCAATCAAAACCGGATTCCGCACGGTCTTGATTGGACTAGATATCACGTGAGGAACTGATTTGATCCTTACAAAGATCAAACGAGAGAAGAGCTAAGCCAAGCGAAGTTGGCCAAGACGGATCTAGACCAACTTCACTTGTGAAATCTAGGTTCTCCTCAAATGAGGATTTGGCTGGATTTTATAGGAAAAATACGCCGCATCGGGCCCGAGCATGCCTGGCAGGGCACGGGCCGTGCCTGGAAGGTGATCTTCGGGGAATCAAATTGGGGCAGAGGATCGGGTCGTGGGCTTCAGTGGGCACGGGCCTTGCCTATCAGGAAACAGAGACACGGCCTGTGGGGCTTTAGTGACATGGGTTGTGTGTGGCAAGCTTACAATAGTCAACTCTCTAGCAACGGTTAAGGAAGGGGCATGGGTCATGCCTGGCTAGGCACAGGTCGTGCCTGGGGTCTTTAATCACCAAGCTTGTATATTTTCTTGTATTTTTCATCATTTTCTGCTTCTTTTGTGATTTGGACCTAGATTATTCAAGAAAACTAAAAGGAAACATGATTATGTTGTTTCGTTAATTGTTAGCTTGAAATAATCATAAATATGATGATAATTTGATATAAAAATATGTATCTTTTGGAATATATCAAACATCCCCACACTTAACCTTTTACTCCTCCTCAGGCAAAACTCTATAATTTGTTGGATCCGACAAAACCCAGAGACTTATCAATTCGTGTAGTTTAAGTTCCCGAGTGTTTAAAAGTCGTTCCTCCACTTATGATATTCTTTCATTCAACTAAAGTCACAAGATTTTGTTTATGATAGGTTTGAAAGAAGTTTGTTTTATTTACAAAGCTCACATAGCTCACAAGTAATCACTCAACTCTTAGGTTAGTATTTTTGCATTTTTGAGTGGTCGACAAGAAACCAAACATCCACAGATCTCACTAGAATTCATTTTTTTATCATAAGGGATTTGAAGGGGGTCGCTTGGGCTAGGGTGTGGAATATTTGGCTAAAAATGGCTAAAGGTGTAAAATTGCGGTTTCTTAAATATCATTTATTTGCTTGTGACTTTTTCTTAACTTAATTTACTAGCTACGAGCTCTTTAGATGCTCTTTTTATTCCTTCAACCTTTAAAGCGTCGTCATGTTTTTTTTCAAATCTAAAGGTTAGGATTTGAAGAAAAGGTCACTTTTCATTATGATAAGAAAATTGTTTTTTACAAAAACGAAGGGTTCAAATAAAAATGTAGGTTCTGGGGGTTTAGTTTGCAAAACAAATGATGTTTTCGAAAGGGTTTTAACAAACGAAGGGAAAAAAGGCTCAGCAGGGCGATCTAAGGGGATTATTTATAGAAATGTGAGAAAAGAAGGGAAAAGGGATAAATCCTATGTGCCTCAATCAATTAACAATGAATATTCTTATTTTGTCTATTTTGGGACGTATTACCGTGTCAAGTTCTACCTACACTGTATTACATGGTTTCTCTCAAGAAGTCAAGAAGAAAATCTTATGATTTACGCTATTATAGGCTCAAATCGTTATTAAAATTGGGAGAAGGGAAAGTTTACAAATAAAAGAAAATTGTTTTTTCCACTTGTCATAAAGAAAGTTTTTAAATTAAATGGAATATGAGTCTATTTTTAGGTGGAGAGAAACTTTTTTAAAAACACGGTTTATTACAATTTTTTAATGTTTCTGTCTTGGTTAGTACAAAAATCCGTTTTTCCAAGAGACTTTTCTGTAAGGCTTGAAAAATGACAAAGAAAAAAGGTTAGTTCCTAAACTGTTCTCATCCCCACAGTTAAACTCCACATTGTCCTTAATGTGCCCAGTTACATGTATAAGGAGAACAAAATGAAATAAAATAGTTAGGGTTAGGAAAATTTGGGCAGAGTTTCCTCTGCAAACTGGACGTTTTACCCATAGGATGAATACCACGTCATGCAATCTCACCTCCCAGTTCAGACCAGAGAACCTACTTATAAAATGTTTATAAGCACAACCAATCACAAACATAAAGATAGATAAATATTAGACCAAAGTTACTAGCGTTGATCATCCATACACGATATAAAAAATTAAGAAAAATTGTTTAAACATCACACGACAAGATAGTGTTTGCGAAAATGTCAAATTTGCACATACATTACCATGCAAATGAAATCAAGGGTTTAGAAATCTACAGGCGCTACCCACCAGACCCTACTCACATCATATGGGTGCATGTGCTGTGTGCGCGTGTCAATGGACTCGATAGACTGATAAATATCCATCATAAAATGGAAATCCGGGCTGCTGGGAGGAGGAAGCACCATATGGATCATGATAGTGGTGAGGAGAGTAGTGGTGAGAGGGAGTTGGTATCATGCCTGCATCTGGATCTGGCTCATCAGTAGCTGTCTTAGGGAGACGAAGGGGTATCCCAAACAAGATATAGGGAATCCTACATCTGGGCCCTATTGGGTGTGTCAACAATGAGCTCAATGGTCCAGTAGTACTCCACATCCATCGACAGTGTGAGGTCTCCGCGATCCAACTTATCCGGGATCTCAACACCAGAGGTCTCGAATCCCCTTCCACAGCAGCAAGATAAAGGCTACTGAAAATATAATATAGGATGTTGTGATGAACCTGATCCTCCATGTAGTAAAGCACGACCGAATCTCGCAGAGTAATGACTCCTCTAATGCCACCTCTCTGCAACACCGACTGACATTGTATTGTATTGTATTGCATTGCATTGCATTGCATTGCATTGCATTGCATTGCATTACATTGCATTGCATTGCATTGCATTGCATTGCATTGCATTGCATTGTATTGCATTGCATTGCATTGCATTGCATTACATTGCATTGCATTGCATTGCATTGCATTGCATTGCATTGCATTGCATTGCATTGCATATTGCATTGCATTGCATTGCATTGCATTGCATCGCATATTGCATCGCATATTGCATCGCATATTGCATCGCATATTGCATCGCATATTGCATCGCATATTGCATCGCATATTGCATCGCATATTGCATCGCATATTGCATCGCATATTGCATCGCATCGCATCGCATTGCATCGCATCGCATTGCATTGCATCGCATTGCATTGCATCGCATCGCATTGCATCGCATTGCATTGCATCGCATTGCATTGCATTGCATTGCATATGATGACCCGTCTAGTGTCTCAACCCATCTTCATTCCCAATTCCAATTCCTATCAATCATTTGAATCATCGCGTACATTCCACCTCTCACACTAATATAATCGAGCCCATTAAGCACTTGGTAAGCCCATTAGACACGCAGTAAGCCCATTAAATATCTGGTAGGCCAATTAAATCTGTAAGAGCCTATTTAGGGCTTACGGATTACCCCAGGGCCATTAGACTTGGATATGGGCTATGGGTTTGTAACCGGATCATTTGGGCTAGCCAATTTCGTCCATAACTATGGGCAACCAACCAAACCCAAGAGGCTGAAACGGATAGGTCATAGTCCGAATTAAGGTAGTCGGTTGGGTCATAGTGGCACGACAGGATTAAGTTGATGGACTGTGTATCCAATACCCATTTAAGTTGTCCAAATCATAATCAAACCCGTCCACGCTAGGAGCCCACGAACCGGTTTACAACTTAATCAAACCTGAGGGACCAAGCGTGTAAATACCGCCACCAACCTTACCCAATAGAAATCCATACATTTAAAATTGCCTAATGAATGAGCTTGCTTGTAAATCCAACCCAAATCTCCTAACACCCAATCACAATTCATGCAAAGAGCACCACTACCATTGGCCACAGGTCTTCTTTTAACACACTCCCATGACTCAGTCACTCTCTCTGTGACATCCGGGAATTCCAAGGTTAACTTCCGTTAGACAAACTCCGTTAGCTACGTTATAAGTGTTAACTTAGTAACTAATGCTTAACTAGGCCGAATACGTCCACGTCCTTTGGTTGATCACCGAACCCGCCCATATGTGTTATGTGTCCATTTATTGATGTCATTATGTGCAATGTGACTTAAACGCATGATTTAATATTATGAATAGCATGACAATTTGTAAATCGTGTTTATCTTGCTTAGAATGTGAAATTGACCATTTTTGGGTAACCAGCGAAACTACCGGGCGAAACTATAATGTCGCCCGGCAGCTTGTTGGCTCACTTGTGATCAGAGCCAGTTTCGCCTGGCCAGCGAAACTGCCAGCGAAACTAGGCCCTGATATATAATAACATAAAGCCCTAGTTGCTTCATTTTGTTGCACTATTCTCTCCAAAACACACATACACCTCTGGAAATCTGGTCAGTCGAGAAACACAACCAAACATCAAGACCTCAGCCTCAAGACAACATCCATTCGATTCCTTGATCGAATCGTGAGTCCCAAAACCTTTCTTTTATGCCTTTTCTTTGAGTTTTCTTATAAAGCATGCTTAAACCTTCATGAAACTGCTTGATCTGCTAGTATGTTGCTTAGGGATGCTAGATCTGTTATAAAGTTCACAACTTTGCGTATGAAATCCAGCCATGATAGAGATTTATGCTATTTTAGCCATTTTAGGGTTTTATATGTATTTTGGGTGATTTGATGACAAAATGCATGTTTTAGGTGCTAAAGCTTACTGATTTATGTTGGTAAATGCCCATGTATGCTAAATAATGAATTGCATGTAAGATCGGAAGCTGTTAGGTTGATTTTTAGGACTGATCCGTATGTTTTTCGCGACCAGCGAAACTGTGGTGTTCTCTGGGCGAAACTGTCCAGCGAAACTATGTATATCTCCTTCCAGCGACACTATGCAGCGAAACTGTAATGTCGCTGGGTAAACCGACCAGACCAGCTCGAGCGAATCTACCGAGCGAAATTCCCTGAACGAAAGTTCAAACCAGTTTCGGGCGAAACTAGGCTAGCGAAACTGTGCCAACAGTTTCGAGCGAAACTAGCCTAGCGAAACTGTGTCATCGGGCATTGCCTAGCGAAAGTGCTACCCGTGCACACAGCGAAACTGACTAGCGAAACTGCTAGCGAAACTGAGACCAGAAATCTAAACTTATACAATTTGCTTGAATGTTATGCCATGACGTACATGATTATGCCATGATGATACATGCTTTGATTTCTGATATGTATGAACCCTTGTTTATGATCAACCATTGGTGTCGTGTGTCTGTATGTCGAGTCATAAGTTCCAACGTGCTATGTTATGGGCCATAGCGACGTTAAGTAAAGATTAGACACAAAACCAATACTTAAGACCTAAACGTGTTCATAGGTCTTCATTAAGCATACTTGGAATATTAGCAAGTGTAGCAGTGCAACCAAAGGTGAGTGTCACTAACCCAGTTACCGTGAACCCGTTTGGGTCACACCGATCAACTAAAAGTAAGACAATGCTGACATAACTCGAGAGTGCGAGGCACCTCCCTGATAAACGTGAAAACTCGGAGTGCTCGGCACCCATTGGATGAGCTTGAAGTGTTTTATGGGAAACACTTGTGAAACTTAACAAACTATTTCTGAAACGAAAACCGTTTTAATATGGCTAGCGTAGGTTAAAGTCTAAACCACATGATATCACATGATTTCTAAGGATGCCTTGAAAACTTAAAAGTCCTCACTAAATTGTACCATTAATTGTAAAGCGAGGGGATGTTGGGTAGATCTACTGGAGTTTGACAAACTCCGCCCCGTGGCACGGGGAGTGCACGGAGGTACAATATCAGCCTATCTGACCGTGATCCCGAGAGGACACGGGGGAGGCAAATCCGCGATGACGTAGGTCCGCAGTACTAGATGGCACGACCACTACAATAAATTATAGTCAGCTTTGGTGCAAACTTCCTTAGTGCATGGAACAACGGATTAGCTACCCGCGATATCGGTTGAGCACTTTAACTATACAAAACTAGTACATACCCGATAACGTAGGTTACGGACAATACTTTTACTAAACCATGATACTATGATTCTGATTAACACAAGCATTGCTTTTCACAAATAAAATGTACATAAGGATACATTCATACGATTATGATTATTAGACCGGGCCGCTGCGTGACAAGCCCACTGTGAACTCACCAACCGTTAGGTTGACACTTGCGTGGTTTAAACTTTTGCAGATCGCTAAGGAGTATCCGGAGCGGGTTGGCATGGCACACGAAGACTTTTATTTTAATTAAACTAAATTGGGAATTTAATACACTGATTTGTAAAGCACGTGGTTAGTGCTAAAGATAATGTTTTCCGCTGCGTACTGTTAAACTGTTTTATTTATTAATGTTTGGACTTTACTCTGATTCGTTTAGTATTTGTAACTAATGGTTGTGGTCTTGGTCTAGTCGCACCCCCTTAACGGTATAAACTCCGTTAGTGGTTATTTGGGGGTGTGACAGATGGTGTGACAGATTGGTATCAGAGCCATAAGTTGCAGAGAACTGGAATCAATTTTGAAAACGATTTGGAAACTGCAACTTGAAACCTTAGTTACAAACGAACAAACAAATTCCCAAAACCAAAATTTTTACGTGCCAACCTGGGATACTCGCTCTGCTGTGTAAGTAAAAGCTTAGTACGTATGTAAATATATATATATATATATATATATAAATATATATATAGACCGTGTCTAGGAAGTCTAACGGAAAACCTTAGGGAAAATTTTCACACACGAATACGAAACGCGAACGCTGATGCGCGCACTATGCCGGGGGAAAGCGACAACGAAACGATGTTACACGCTACGTCCTGATTTCTACTACGACGACTACGCCGACGGTGACTTTTATGGGAAAGCCGACTTTCGACGATAGCTACCTACGACTTACGACGTTCTCCGACGACGCCTCAATTATGCACAAAATTTTCTGGACTAATAGTGGGATAACGGGAAAATGTTATTATGCATATTATGGGATATGTATAAAGTAGAAATGTGACTGAACACTGGCTACTTTAACTGTTCAGCAAGATGTCTGGAAGAGGAAATGGAAGAGGCAATATAAACATGACGCCTGCACAGCTGCAAGCAATGATTACTGAACACGTGCAAGCCGCGGTGGCAGCCGTCCAAGCTGCATATGCCGCACAGGGTAACTATTATGCCGGTTAAGGCACAAAGCGATTATATTTTGACCTGTTTAATTTTAAAACCCGAACTATTTATGCATCAGGAAATCACCACCACTGCACGTTCAAGTCCTTCATGGACTGCAAGCCGATGACATTTTCCGGCGAAGAAGGGGCTGTAGGACTCCTCAGGTGGATTGAGAAGTCTGAAAAGGTCTTCTCCATGTGTAATTGCCCAGCTGAAAGCAAGGTGAAGTTTGCTACTGGTACCTTTGAAGGAGCTGCACTCTCCTGGTGGAACGCTGAGATTCAGATGATTGGGCTAGACGCGGCTAATAACATGCAGTGGGCAGCATTTAAGGATCTGATTATGGATGAGTACTGCCCTCGTGACCAAGTGAAGAAGCTAGAAGGCGAATTCTTGAATCTGAAGATGGTTGGGTCTGAAGTCGAACAGTACACTGCACGATATCATGAGTACGAGGTCTTGTGCCCCGCAATGGTCGATGCTGAATTCAAACGCATCGAGCGTTATCTGGAAGGCCTCGCGCCTCAAATCAAAAGTTTGGTGACCGCCAGCAACCCCGCGACCGTACAGCAAGCCATCCGACTGGCTCACAAACTTACCGATCAGGAGGTTGAGAAGGGTACACTTCCTGCAAAGACCACTTAGAAGACTGCCTTAAGTGGCAAGAGAAAAGCTGATGATGAAGCTCCTGAGAACTCAATGAACAATCAGAGTGTTGGAAACAGCACTGGGAGATCTTATAACTCCCAAGGTCAAAGCAAAAGGTCTGGAAACAACAGTGGTAACTACCGCCAGGGTGGCAATGGTCAAGGCAACTACAAAGGTAACCTGCCTTTGTGTAACAAGTGTGGGAAGCATCATGCTGGTAATTGTAGGAAGAATCTGAGCTGCGAAAGGTGTGGCAGGGGGGGCCACGAAGCAAAAGACTGTTGGGCAACTTTGCCCGAGCAACAAAACCGCCCCAGGAGGAACAATAACAATCAAGGCAACAACTATGGGAACAATCGGGGTAATGGGAACAACAATGGTCAGAACCAGAACAACAACAATGGTGGAGCCCGTGGCTGTTTTGAGTGTGGTGCTCAAGGTCACATTAAAAGAGACTGCCCGCAGCTAAGAAGGCAAGGGAACGGTAACCAAGGAAACAACGGTGGGAATGGTAACGGTGGAGGTAATGGTAATGGGAATGGCAACGGAAATGGTAATAACGGGAATGGTGGAAATGGTAGAGGTCGAGCTTTCGTCATGGGTCAGGGTGAAGCTCGCAATGATGCCAACGTGATTAATGGTAAATTTATTTTGAACGGTTTCTTTGCTACTGTATTATTTGATTCTGGTGCTGAGAAAAGTTTTATTTCCACTAAATTTGCTAAGTTGATTAATGCTAGACCTATTGCCTTAGACGCTAAATATGTGGTAGAGCTAGCTAATGGTAAACTTCATGATACGACTCAGATAGTTAAGGACTGTAAGTTAGAACTAGCTGGCCATACCCTAGGAATTGATCTTATGCCTTTCCCGATTGGTAGTTTTGACGTTATAGTAGGAATGGATTGGTTATCTGAGAATCGAGCTGAAATCTTATGTAAAGAAAAAGTGGTTCGTATCCCACTCGAAGGGGGTGAAATGTTAACGGTTCAAGGTGAAAAAGGTGGAACAGTGACTGGTATTATTTCGTTTCTCAAAGCTCAAAAGTGCCTTCGTAAAGGTCACTTCGCGATTCTTGCAAACGTCACCGATTCGACACTTCCCGAGCGCAGAATCAACGACTACCCGATAGTTCGCGACTTTCAAGACGTATTTCCTGAAGATCTGCCTGGTTTGCCTCCATTTCGACAAGTAGAGTTTGGAATCGACTTAGCTCCTGGAGCCGCTCCGATTGCACGCGCACCCTACCGTTTGGCAGTAAGCGAACTCAACGAACTTTCTTCGCAACTTCAAGAGCTACTCGACAAAGGATTCATTCGTCCAAGTTCGTCTCCGTGGGGAGCACCAGTTTTGTTTGTTAAGAAGAAGGATGGAACGTTCCGAATGTGTATCGACTATAGAGAGCTTAACAAGGTTACGATCAAGAATCGGTATCCACTTCCTCGAATCGACGATCTCTTCGACCAGCTGCAAGGTTCGAGCTACTTTTCAAAGATTGATCTACGGTCTGGATATCACCAACTTCGTGTTCGTGATGAAGATATCCCCAAGACTGCTTTTAGAACTCGTTATGGTCACTACGAGTTCCTGGTTATGCCTTTTGGGCTAACCAATGCACCTGCGGTGTTTATGGATCTAATGAATCGAGTGTGCAAGCCGTACCTCGATAAGTTTGTGATAGTTTTCATTGATGATATTTTGATTTACTCCAAGACAAAGGAAGAACACAAGGAGCATCTACGACTAATTTTGGAATTACTCCGTAAGGAACAGCTTTATGCTAAGTTTTCGAAGTGCGATTTTTGGATTCGCGAAGTCCAGTTTCTTGGGTACATTGTTAACCAAGAAGGGATTCACGTCGACCCAGCTAAGGTAGAAGCTATCAAGAATTGGTCTACCCCTAGAGCGCCGACCGAAATCCGATAATTTTTGGTACTTGCCGGATACTACCGAAGGTTTATTAAGGGTTTCTCGCAGTTGGCTCAACCCTTAACGGCCTTAACGCACAAAGGAGTGCAATATAGATGGGGTGAAAAAGAAGAACGCGCGTTTCAGACTCTTAAAGATATGCTATGCTCAGCTCCAATTCTCGCGTTACCCGATGGAATTGACGACTTTGTGGTTTATTGCGATGCATCTATCCAAGGACTCGGTTGCGTGTTGATGCAACGAGACAAGGTGATTGCCTATGGGTCCAGGCAACTAAAGGACACTGAGAAGAATTATACAACGCATGATTTGGAGATGGGAGCCGTTATTCATGCACTCAAGATTTGGAGACATTACCTCTATGGAACAAAGTGCACGATATTTACTGACCACAAAAGCTTACAGCACATCTTTGATCAGAAAGACCTCAACATGCGACAAAGGAGGTGGGTTGAATTACTAAACGATTATGATTTGGCAATTAAATATCATCCGGGAAAAGCAAATGTGGTGGCAGATGCCCTAAGCAGAAAGGAGTACGAAAAGCCTCGACGGGTACGAGCGCTTCAACTTACAATACATTCAGGATTACCGGATCGGATCCGTGACTGCCAACGAAAAGCCTTGGAAGCAGAAAACTTCGCAGCTGAAGCACTGCGTGGTGTAGATGGCCATTCTGAAGTTAAGTCAGATGGACTCACGTATTATAATGACAGAATCTGGGTTCCTTTGTTTGGAAATCTCCGTGAGCTCGTGATGGACGAGGCTCACAAGTCAAGATACTCGGTACACCCCGGATCAGATAAAATGTATCAGGACTTGAAAAATCTTTATTGGTGGCCAAACATGAAAGCCGACATTGCTCGATATGTGGCTAAATGCTTAACCTGCTCAAGGGTCAAGATTGAATACCAAAAGCCTTCTGGTTTACTGCAACAACCAAAAATCCCAGAATGGAAATGGGAGGACATCTCCATGGATTTTATAACGGGACTACCTCATCGATCAAATCAACCGGATGCGATTTGGGTTGTCATCGATCGATTAACCAAGTCGGCACATTTCATTCCGATGAAGGAAAGTGATAATATGGATAAATTGACAAAGCTGTACATCGACAAAATTGTGAAGCTTCACGGTGTGCCTAAGACTATCATTTCTGATCGAGATCCTCGATTTACTTCCCGGTTATGGCAATCAATGCAGGAAGCATTGGGAACCCGACTAGATATGAGTACAGCCTATCACCCACAAACGGATGGTCAATCGGAACGAACCATTCAAACCTTGGAAGATATGCTCCGAGCTTGCGTTCTTGACTTTGGGAAAGATTGGGAGGCTCACCTTCCACTGGTGGAGTTCTCTTACAACAATAGCTATCATTCAAGCATCGGTGCAGCACCTTTTGAAGCGCTTTATGGCAGAAAATGTAGATCGCCCGTGTGTTGGGCCGAAACGGGTGAGAAAGGGCTCACTGGACCGGAAGTTATCCATGATATGACCGAGCGAATTATTCAAATCAGGCAACGGCTAGCTGCAGCGCGTGATCGACAAAAGAGTTATGCCGACAAACGCCGAAAACCTCTAAAGTTCGAGGTGGGTGACAAAGTATTGTTGAAGGTATCTCCCTGGAAGGGAGTGATACGCTTCGGGAAGCGTGGAAAGTTAAATCCTCGCTACATCGGTCCGTTTGAAATTATTGGGGAAGTAGGCCCGGTGGCCTATCGATTGCAACTCCCTGCTGAACTCGATGGAGTTCACAACGTGTTTCACGTTTCCAATCTAAAGAAATGTCTGGCTGAAGACATCGAAATAATTCCTCTGGAGGAATTGGAAATCGACGAACATTTGAGATTTATCGAGCAACCGGTAGAAATCATGGGACGTGAGGAGAAAGCCCTCAAACGTAGCAAGATTCCGATCGTCAAGGTGCGATGGAACTCAAGGCGTGGACCTGAATATACTTGGGAATGAGAGGATCAGATGAAGAAAAAGTATCCTCACTTGTTCGAGCAAGCGTCCACGGAAACTCAAGGTATGATTTAATTTTGGGGACCAAAATTCCTGTAACAGGAGGAGGATGTGACGACCCTAAAACTTTTGCTTTCTTTCCCCAGCAACGACGACAGCTGATGCTGCGAACGCTACGGCACTAGAATAATTTTCGGGATGAAAATTCCAATTACAAGGGAAGGATGTGACATCCGGGAATTCCAAGGTTAACTTCCGTTAGACAAACTCCGTTAGCTACGTTATAAGTGTTAACTTAGTAACTAATGCTTAACTAGGCCGAATACGTCCACGTCCTTTGGTTGATCACCGAACCCACCCATATGTGTTATGTGTCCATTTATTGATGTCATTATGTGCAATGTGACTTAAACGCATGATTTAATATTATGAATAGCATGACAATTTGTAAATCGTGTTTATCTTGCTTAGAATGTGAAATTGACCATTTTTGGGTAACCAGCGAAACTACCGGGCGAAACTATAATGTCGCCCGGCAGCTTGTTGGCTCACTTGTGATCAGAGCCAGTTTCGCCTGGCCAGCGAAACTGCCAGCGAAACTAGGCCCTGATATATAATAACATAAAGCCCTAGTTGCTTCATTTTGTTGCACCATTCTCTCCAAAACACACATACACCTCTGGAAATCTGGTCAGTCGAGAAACACAACCAAACATCAAGACCTCAGCCTCAAGACAACATCCATTCGATTCCTTGATCGAATCGTGAGTCCCAAAACCTTTCTTTTATGCCTTTTCTTTGAGTTTTCTTATAAAGCATGCTTAAACCTTCATGAAACTGCTTGATCTGCTAGTATGTTGCTTAGGGATGCTAGATCTGTTATAAAGTTCACAACTTTGCGTATGAAATCCAGCCATGATAGAGATTTATGCTATTTTAGCCATTTTAGGGTTTTATATGTATTTTGGGTGATTTGATGACAAAATGCATGTTTTAGGTGCTAAAGCTTACTGATTTATGTTGGTAAATGCCCATGTATGCTAAATAATGAATTGCATGTAAGATCGGAAGCTGTTAGGTTGATTTTTAGGACTGATCCGTATGTTTTTCGCGACCAGCGAAACTGTGGTGTTCTCTGGGCGAAACTGTCCAGCGAAACTATGTATATCTCCTTCCAGCGACACTATGCAGCGAAACTGTAATGTCGCTGGGTAAACCGACTAGACCAGCTCGAGCGAATCTACCGAGCGAAATTCCCTGAACGAAAGTTCAAACCAGTTTCGGGCGAAACTAGGCTAGCGAAACTGTGCCAACAGTTTCGAGCGAAACTAGCCTAGCGAAACTGTGTCATCGGGCATTGCCTAGCGAAAGTGATGCCCGTGCACACAGCGAAACTGACTAGCGAAACTGCTAGCGAAACTGAGACCAGAAATCTAAACTTATACAATTTGCTTGAATGTTATGCCATGACGTACATGATTATGCCATGATGATACATGCTTTGATTTCTGATATGTATGAACCCTTGTTTATGATCAATCATTGGTGTCGTGTGTCTGTATGTCGAGTCATAAGTTCCAACGTGCTATGTTATGGGCCATAGCGACGTTAAGTAAAGATTAGACACAAAACTAATACTTAAGACCTAAACGTGTTCATAGGTCTTCATTAAGCATACTTGGAATATTAGCAAGTGTAGCAGTGCAACCAAAGGTGAGTGTCACTAACCCAGTTACCCTGAACCCGTTTGGGTCACACCGATCAACTAAAAGTAAGACAATGCTGACATAACTCGAGAGTGCGAGGCACCTCCCTGATAAACGTGAAAACTCGGAGTGCTCGGCACCCATTGGATGAACTTGAAGTGTTTTATGGGAAACACTTGTGAAACTTAACAAACTATTTCTGAAACGAAAACCGTTTTAATATGGCTAGCGTAGGTTAAAGTCTAAACCACATGATATCACATGATTTCTAAGGATGCCTTGAAAACTTAAAAGTCCTCACTAAATTGTACCATTAATTGTAAAGCGAGGGGATGTTGGGTAGATCTACTGGAGTTTGACAAACTCCGCCCCGTGGCACGGGGAGTGCACGGAGGTACAATATCAGCCTATCTGACCGTGATCCCGAGAGGACACGGGGGAGGCAAATCCGCGATGACGTAGGTCCGCAGTACTAGATGGCACGGCCACTACAATAAATTATAGTCAGCTTTGGTGCAAACTTCCTTAGTGCATGGAACAACGGATTAGCTACCCGCGATATCGGTTGAGCACTTTAACTATACAAAACTAGTACATACCCGATAACGTAGGTTACGGACAATACTTTTACTAAACCATGATACTATGATTCTGATTAACACAAGCATTGCTTTTCACAAATAAAATGTACATAAGGATACATTCATACGATTATGATTATTAGACCGGGCCGCTGCGTGACAAGCCCACTGTGAACTCACCAACCGTTAGGTTGACACTTGCGTGGTTTAAACTTTTGCAGATCGCTAAGGAGTATCCGGAGCGGGTTGGCATGGCACACGAAGACTTTTATTTTAATTAAACTAAATTGGGAATTTAATACACTGATTTGTAAAGCACGTGGTTAGTGCTAAAGATAATGTTTTCCGCTGCGTACTGTTAAACTGTTTTATTTATTAATGTTTGGACTTTACTCTGATTCGTTTAGTATTTGTAACTAATGGTTGTGGTCCTGGTCTAGTCGCACCCCCTTAACGGTATAAACTCCGTTAGTGGTTATTTGGGGGTGTGACAGATGGTGTGACACTCTCCCCCTAACGGCTTTCTAGCTAGTCCTATAACAATCGCCACACCACCATCGATCACCACATTAGGCAGCACTCTCCCAACTTTTCCTTAGTTCTCTCTCTCTCTCTCTCTCAACCAGATCACCACATTACCATCACTCTCCATTACTATAAACCACTTTCCTATCTCTACCACCATGAACCACCACTTCACCGCTATCTGTAAAGACAAGTACTGATCTTACTATTGCATGATTCAATCGATACGACAAACATGGATGTAAATAAAGCTTCGTTTGATTGATTTCATTAGGATGAGTACAGAGAGATCGAGAGACAGAAACACCGGAGATTACACATAGTTAAGAAACCTGTTCTCACTCTTCTACTCTAAACAAAAGACTCAAATCTATTTATAGTATACTGCTCGGCGTACCATTGGTATCGTACGACGTACCATTGGTACGCTCCGGCGCACCAACTGGTCCGCCCCATGGTATGCTGGAACCAAAACTTACAAAATAAACAATATGAACAATAAACACCTAGACCTAGCATTAGACACCAAAACTTGTTCTAACAAACTCCCCCTTGTCTCTTGCTAGTCTTTAGAAGCTTTTGCTGCAGTCTTCTTCCAAAATCTGTCTCTGTTGTTTCCAAAATGTATTCTAACAGCATAACATACTCGTATCACCTTTTGAAATTGTAACGCTTGATCTGCATCATCAACATGATATAGAATGTTGTTATGATAGAGCTTGTAAATGTTAGCTTCAGACATATTGATCAACCACATTGGATCAAAGATCCGAACCACCTTATTATCTTCCTTGATCACAATCACTGCTTCTCCCGTTCTTTCATCATAATACCACCACTTCAATGTCTGAATGAAGTTCTCCTCTAGTTTCTTTAGTGGAATCTTCTTGAGCTATACTGGCTTTTTATACTTAAATACAATCAGTGCTTTTCCAGTCTTTGAATGGACTTTAGTCGGATGTTCTTCATACTTCGGCCTCTGAGGCTTCAAGAATTTGAACCTTCCTTGGCATTCTTTATGTAACCTGTTTTGAAAACTTCAGCAAGAGCATTTTGACCATAATTCAGAAACGGTTTTCTGGTCAATTCTCTCACGTCACTTACAAGCAAAGTACTAAATCTTATTGCATTTCTCAAGTAGATGATCCCAAACTCTTTCTTGATTTCATAGCAATTGAGTTGTGAGTCATACATCCACTTTATTATTTTCCCAATAGCTTCTCCTTTATTGTCGAAGTAACACTTTTGCTTTACAGGCTTCACTGAAGGTACTCTATTCGCTCTCTGCTCTTTTATCCATTCATCAAATAATCTTATATTTTCTTGTTCTTCTGAGAAGCTATCAGACTCATTACTCTCAGTCTGTGTTTCAGCCTCTTTCTTTTTCGGCTCGTTTTCAATCTCCTCCTCATCGTCTTTCCTAAAGAATTTGAACCTAGTAGACGTATCATCATCCATGAAATTTCCATACATCTTCGGATCATTCTAATATTCCTCAGCAGTCATATCTTCCACCTCTCCCTGTTCCTCCTCAAATTCATCATCATCATTTGAATTTGTTTCTTTATATGGTTCAGCAACAGGAACATCATCAACTTCTTCAACATTCAGAGCATAAGTTGCATCAGTTGTTCTTTCGTGTAAGCATGAATAAACTCTCCCTCTTCAATCATACTTCTTGAAATCAGAACGACTTCATATTCATCTCCTCCCACAACTCTCTCCCCCCTGAGATGCACCAGCTGTAGACGTACCAGCTGACATGGAAGTGCCTGAAGTACCAAACCCACCAGTACCGGCACCACCTGCACCTCCCTCAGGGTTTTCTTCATCATTTAAGTATTCCAACCCGTCTCCTTTGCAAGTTTCTTCAGGATCAGGATTCATCTCCCCCTGAGTAGGTAAAGATTTTAACAGAAAGCTTAGTTGCTCACCCAGATATTGAGAAATTTGCATTAAACGACCAATTTCTGGATCATTAGATAGATCCTGAACAGACACGAGCCGATCTTTCTACTGCATGATTTAATCGATATGGTAAACACAAAGGTAAATAATGCTTTCTTTGATTGATTCAATAGGCAAAGTACAGAGAGAAACTAGATAGAGAAACAACAGGGATTTCACACACACAGACTAATTGCTGTCACTCTTCTACTCTGACCAAAACACTTAAAGCTATTTATAGTCACATGGCCGGCGTACCAAATTAAGTCAAGGTACCAGTTGGTACGGTGCGGTGTACCAACTGGTCCGCCCCATGGTACGCTGGATCCAGAATATATAAAATTACAATATGCAGAACACACACACCTAGACCTAGCATTAGACACCAAAACTTGTTCTAACAAACTCCCCCTTGTCTCATGCTAGTCTTCAGAAGCTTTTTCTGCAGTCTTCTTCCAAAATCTGTGTCTGTTATTTCCATCACGAATCCCTAATGCATAACATACTCGTATCACTTTCTAGAATTGTAAAGCTTGATCTGCATCTTCAACATGACACAATATATGGTTGTAATAGATCTTGTCTATGTCAGCCTCGGACAGATTAATCAACCACATCGGATCAAAAATCCTCACCACCTTGTTATTCTCCTTTATCACGATTACTACTTCTCCAGTTCTTTCATCATAGTACCACCATTTAAATGTCTTAATAAAATTATGCTCTAACTTCTTAAAGGAATCTTCTTGAGTTGTACTGGTTTTTTGTATTTTAACACAATCACTGCCTTACCAGTCTTTGAATGAACTTTGGTTGGATGCTTTTCATACTTTGGCCTCTGACGCTTCACATATCTAAATCTTCCTTGACATTCTTTATATAACCTCTCTTTGAAGAATTCAGCAAGTTTTGACCATAATTCAAGAACGGTTTCCTGGTCAATTCTCTCACATCACATACTGGCAAAGTATCAAATCTCTTAGCACCCCTCAGGTAGATAATCCCAAACTCTTTCTTAATAGCATAGCATTGGAGTTGAGAATCAAACATCCAACTGATAATTTTCCCAACAGCTTCACCTTTTATTGTCTAAGTAACGCTTTTGATTTATAGGTTTCATTGAAGGTACTTTATTTGCCCTTTGATCCTTCATCCACTCATCGAACAATCTTATTTTTTATTCTTCTTCTGAAACACTATCAGATTCATTCTTCTCATTTTGTTTCTCAGCCTCTTTTGTTTTCAACTCTTTTTCAATTTCCTCTTCATCATCTTTCCTAAAGAAGTTGAAACCAGCAGAAGTATCATCATCTGTAAATTCTCCATACATCTTTGGATCGTTTGATATTATTCAGCAGTCATGTCTTCTACTTCAACCTATTCCTCCTCAAACTCCATATCATCATCTGAATCATTTTCTTTGTATGGTTCAGCAAGAGGGACATCATTAACTTCTTTAACAACTGAAGCATAGATTGCAGCAAATTGTTCTTTTGAATACTCATGAATAAATTCTCCCTCTTCAATCATACTCTTTGATATTGGGATAACATCATATTCATCTCCCCCTACAACTCTCTCCCCCTGAGATGTACCAGTTGTAGAAGTACTAGCTGCAGTGGAAGTGCTCGAAGTACCAAACCTACTAGTACCGGCACCACCTACACCTCCTTCCGGGTCTTCTTCTTCATCATTCAGATATTCTAAACCATCTCCTTTACAAGTATCGTCAGTATTCTCCCCCTGAGTAGGCAAAGACTTTAGCACAAGGCTTAACTGCTCACCCAGAGTTCTTGAAATTTGCAATAATCGCCCAATTTCCCGATTTTTAGCAACATCTCTTTCTTTCAATACTTTCACAATTTCTCTCAAGTCATGAATTTCTATAGATAGTTGATGGTATGAATCTTGCAATAAAGTAACTTGATTTTTCAGTAACGCAAGCTGATGGTCAACAGAAACACTGTCAGAAGAAGTTGTTGTAGTAGCAGAAGTAGTAACTGCAGGAGCTTTGAATGTGATTTTTCTTATTTGAGCAGGTGGATTTATAGAACTTGGAGTACTAGCAGCAATGGTTGTTGTGGTTGGTTTTGGAATTAAAGAATGTGTACTAGTAGTCTTTTGCTTCTTATTAGGTGAGGTGCCCATATAAGCTCTTCTTGATTCAGCAAGCAATGTACCACGTTTTACTAACATCTTTGTCCTTGACATGGTCTTTAACCTTTTACCAGTAGCTTGCATATGAGCTTTGCCTTTCCCAGTAACATCAGCTCTTGAACCTGATTCTTCCATAGTAGAATTGTATAATGGATCAGTGTCGGTTTCAGAATCATCAGGCTGATCTCCTGGATGTTCATACTTGGAAGTAACTTTGTTCTGAGACTTTAGATAAGAAATATGTTTCTTTGAACCTTTCTTCACTTGAACACCTCTGATATTATGCAAAATTGTCACATAATCACCAGAATCTGAATCTGTATCAGACGAACTTGAGTCTTCATCATCATTATCAGACACATTAGCATCAGCATCATCCATTAATTCATCATCCTGAGCATTTACAGTTACATGCTCAACCCTCTCATCTTAAATAACTGGCTCTTGATGTTGTTGTTGCTGGACAGGTTCTTGAATTGCTTGTTCTTGCACGACTGGTTCTTGATTTTATGGTTCAGGATTTGCAGCTTGATTCTGAACAATTTCCCTCGGCTAACCGTTATCATCATATTCTAATTCATCAATAGAACTATCAGCATGAGGTGGAGCACCATCTGCAGGAGCCATATAGTCTGGCTTTGCAAGGTGTCCAATTAACCTCTTAACTGATGGAGCTATCTTTGCCCCTTTGCACTTCTGATAGACCGGTAATTTGTTGACAGCAATCTGATTCATGTGCTTCAATTACATTGCAAATGCGTCATTCTTTGGAAGTGCTGGGTACGAAGCATCAAGAACCATTTGTATGAACCTTGGATACATTAAGCCTCTCTTTTGCTTCACCTGGATGTTTTCCTTCATATATGCAAAAACCCAACCAGAAAAATTGAAATTTCTGTTCATAACCAAGGCTGTAAAGAAAGATAAAACCTTCATATCGAACTCTTCATGCCCTCTCAGCCTGTTTCCAAAAAATCTAATGATTACATGCAACAGATACTTGTATGGTGGACATACATTTGATTTTGTAAACCATCTCACTGTCAGATTTCCATCATACTTGATTTGTCTCAATATCCCGATAAGATTTGCATCATCAAATTCCATTGGATAATCAGCATGATCATTGAATTGAAGAACACGACGAACATCGGCTTCAGAAATAACAATATCAGTCTCATGAACTCTCGATATGATAACCGGTGGAGCAACTATACAGTCTACTTGAGCCGCATTCCAGAAAGTATTCAAAATATCTTTGTATGGTGTACAGTCATGGGTAGCTACATAATAGATTCTCGATCATTGCATAAACTCAAAAATATCTCCAAATTGAGATCCCCATTTGGCAGAGCTCCAAGATAAGCACAAATGCTGTGATCGTCATTAGAAAGTAACATAATAGCCAATTCTGAAAATTCACAAAAGCAAGTAATGTTAAATTTGTTTTTGAAGAATCAAAAACACTCATGATTGACTCAAATTTGACTCGAAGCGCTTGAACTTTTAAATTTGTGAAAAACCTAGTCAGCGTACCAACAAGTCCAACATACCATTGACCGTACGAAATGGTCATCTGTACCATGGTGGTACATGCGTACCATTTGAATGAAGACCATTGATCGTACCAAGCTTGGTCAAACATACCACATTGGTACGTGCCTTCCACCGTACCATAATGGGCATGCGTACCATGTTGGTACAGGCCAGCGTACCAACTGGTCCGGCGGAAGAACAGTCACCAAACGGTCTTTCGATCGTTTAGCCTAAAATATACACAATACGAGAAATCGGTCACTGTGTTTTGATTCTACACTAAAAACCGATTCTAATGGTGTATACAAATCACATTAACATGTTCAAAAACCTAGTTAATCAACAAGTGTTTTATTTTGCGAAAAACCGAGCCTTTAATCCTAAAAATCAAGAGATTTAGGGAACCACAAACTAAATCAAGACCGTCATGCTGTGCAGAATTGAATTCCCTACCTGTAACAACAAAATTTACGAGCACAGGTTCAATAATGAGTGAGATATCAAGAAAAAACGAGTTACGGTTCGTGGGGTTCGCTCTGAAAATTTGGGAGTGGTATGGTGGTAATGAAACTAGCGTACCAGCTTTCTCCTTTTATATGCACGGGCCCAGCGTACCACTTGGTACGGGCGTACCACTTGGTACGGGCGTACCATCCAATGTAACATTTTCAACCCTAAACTTTTCTGTTTTGTCAGTTTTCACCCAAAATCATAATTTTCTAATATTAAGCATTTTAATGATGATGAGCTGATTCACACTTCGATTGTGGTTTAAAAAATAAAAATTTGCCATTCTCCATATTCAGTTGATCTAAAATAACGCAGAAAAAAAATCTTTTTGAATTTTAGCAATTTTATATCAAAACACACAAAAATCTTTTTGATTTTTCAAATTTATGCTAAAACACACCTAAAATCTTTTTGCAATCTTCTAAAAAATAACAAATCAACAAAACAAAATTAAATGCGATAAATTATATTTTTTGTCAGAAAGATCGCAACATGAGATCATATCAGTAATATGTACCATACTCATTTCAATTTCAGAATAATCAGCATGCAAGCCAAGTTGTGCACGAATACAACATTTTAATGTTTATTTCAACCAAATCAAATTAATTTCTATTGCGTTCTGATATGATTTAGGTATTTATTAATCAAGCACAGAAATCATGGAACCCACATATTCAAGTAATTAATAATCTGACTTATTATATTTTTGATTTCTCTCTTATTCATCACAGAATTTATATACAGAGACAAGCAGTTCATAGTGTTTCATGAAAAAAGAAATCAGAATGTTAAATCGTCTACCTTAAGGTCGATCTTTCGATACACAGATAAGGCCTCGGATTTAACAAAATAAGAAAAAGAAAACAAGTTGAAATTGTATAATTCAACAGAAATCTGGTCGATACTCCCGTATGCGCAGAGAAAGCCCGATGAATTATACGAAACACCAAGAAAAATAACGCAGAACGTCAAACGAACAACAATCAGGTCGATCTTTCGATACGCAGAGCAAGTCCAATCGTTTGACAAAATAAAGAAAATCAAACAAGTTTAAATCTTTCAAAAGAAAGCATGCATACACTAGAACATTCTCTTATTCTATTTTTGTATTTTCAGGTAAGATCAGATGTTTCACCACAGATTTTAGGCTAGCATTAGGTTTATATCATATGTGCATATATCAGATTTGATTAATATATTTAGTAACACAGACAAGTACCTACAGCCTTTCTTCCTATTTTATCCATGGTCAATATCATATTCTAATGTACTATCATTTCTCACAAGGGTTGGATCACATTTCTCATTTTTTGATTTTTTTTTTAAATTTATGCTTTTTCATATTGAATACAAGAAATCACAATCTTTTTGTATTTTCCATTATTTTCCCTCAAAAAGCGAAAACAGAAGTGAAATAAAAACAAAAGCAAAAATGATCAACCGAAACAGATTACTTGGTTTTTAAGCAAGTAACACCATTGATTTGCAAGAGAAATTGAAAGCGTGTTTTATCAAACGCTTTAGTAAACAAATCAGCCCTTTGAAAATCAGTGTGGATTTTCTGCAAATCAATTAGCTTCTTTTCAAAGCAATCAAGAATAAAATGGTATCGAATGTCAATTTGCTTAGTTTTAGAATGTTGAACGGGGTTTTTCGTGATGCATATTGCAGCTGAGTTATCAATAAAATAGGAGTGGTCAGGAAGTTCAAACCATAATCGCGTAACTACTATTGAATCCACAAAACCTGTGAACAGCAACTAGAAGCAGCAACATACTCCGCCTCCGCAGTAGACGTCATGACTAAGGTATGTTTCTTGCATTTCCACGATATAAGCCTCTCCTCTAGAAATTGGCAACCGACAGTAGTGGATTTGAAATTAATGTTAAACCCGCCGTAATCCGAATCTGAGTAGGCTGATAATTCAAACTTATTATCATTAGGATATCATATGCTAAGATCCGGACAACCCTTCAAATAAGCCATGATCCTTTTCAGTACTGTCAAATGATAAACCTTGGGATCTATTTGATACCTAGCACACATATAAACGACAATCATTATAGCAGGTCTAGAAGCAGTAAGATACATTAAGGACCCAACCATGGCTCGATATAGTGTTGAGTTAACACTGTAACCAGAGTCGTTTGTCGCAAGACCAAAATTTACCTGTATGGGAGTATTGGGAATTCAGACATCTCAAATATTGAATCTGGCCAGGACATTATGAAAGTATTTTTTCTGATGCAAAAAGATGTCATTCGCTGACTGATTCACTTGAAGACCAAAATAGAAATTCATCTCTCCCATGGAACTCTTCTCAAACTTTGTTTGCATCACAAGCTTAAATTCTTTGCAGAGCTTATCGTTTGTACTTCCGAAAATGATGTCATCAACATAAACTTGTACTAGAAGCAGATCATTCCCTGTTTTCTTCGAGAAAAGCGTGCAGTCAACCTTCCCGCGTTTGAAACCAATCTCAAGTAGATGAGTAGATAACGTCTCATACCAAGCCCGTGGAGCTTGATGAAGACCATAAGAAGGTTTATCCAACTTGTAAACACATTCTGGGAAGTCAGGATCATAAAAACCATGTGGCTGCTTGACATACACTTCTTCACGAATCTTCCCGTTTAGAAAAGCACTTTCAACATCCATCTGATACACCTTAAAGCCTTTGTATGATGTGAAAGCCAAGAAAATGTGAATCGCTTCAATCAGAGCTACCGGAGCATAAACTTCATTGAAGTCGATTCCTTCTATCTACGAGAAGCCTTGAACCACCAATCGAGATTTGTTTCTAACGATGATGCCTCGGTCGTCCTTTTTATATTTAAACACCCAGCGTGTTCCGCAAGGTTCTTTTGAATTCTTAGGTAGATCAACAAGGTGCCAGACACCCAATTTCTGGAATTGTTGCAATTCCTCATACATTGCCTCCACCCAAGAAGAGTCTTGTAATGCTTGGTCAACAGTTTCAGGCTCAACTTGAGATAAAAAGCAAGAATGAAAAACTTCATCATGAATTCCAGAATCACGAATTTCAGCAATGAGTGCATAGATTGAACTGGATAATTAATGTCGTGTGCGAACACGAGAAGTAGGATCTCTAATAATATTGTCTTGTGGATGTATGTTATGAATCCTAAGAGTAGTAGTATCAGGAACCACCGCGTTATCTTCAAGATTAGTGAAATTCTCATCTGCAACCTCCGAACTAGAAGGATCATCAATTGATAACGTATTCAGAACAGAAGAACTAGTGCTCGGTAATGTAATCGGATCATCAATTGGTCCCGAATCAGCCTAATGAAAATCACTTTCATCATCACCAGATGAACTAACAGTTTCCAAATAGAATGAAAATTCGTGAGCGTATGATCGTTTACTCAATCGTATCGAAATCAATGTAAAACGAGATGAACACAAGATTGAAATACAACGAAGCTTGTATTAGACCACAGAGAGTTTACACAGAAAGAAACATAGAAGATTTTACCAGAACTACATAATCTCTATATAAGATAGCTATTTATAGTGCAGAAACCCGATGGGCCGAACCTCAAGTTCAGACTAGGTTCGCCGGTGTCCGAACTTGGAGTTCGCCCAAAGTTCGGCCAGAACCAATCTTGCACTATCTTGTCTTCTACTCGATATTTCACATGACGATCAGGAATCAGGTACTAACAAACCTCTCCTCGGCATGTGCAGTATCAATTCCTTCATTAAAACTTGTATCTTGTATCTTCAAACAAACTCTCCCTCAACTTGACATGAGTTCAATCATGAATACTGCATCGTGTAACCTCTTTATCAACAATCTTCAGAAGACTTGAAGTTGTGATGTTCTCTTCCACTTAGAAACATGACAACATAAATAATCTTGGTGCAAAACGTCTCTATGAGACTCCAAGATATTTTGATTTTTAAATTTGATTTCGTATTCCGTGTTGATCAATCGAAAAGAAATAAGAACCAAAATCTTTTTGATTTATAGAAACTTTATATCAAAATACACCTAAAATCTTTTTGGTATTTTCTGATATGGAATGTATATGCAATATAAAATCAGACACTATTTTTGTCTTTTGTGAGAAAGATCACAACTTGAGATCATATTGAACATAACATGCTGGACTACACTTCAATTTTGATTATTGTAGCACATAAGCCATGTCGATTGCAGATATAATTTGTCCAACTTTAAACTCAGGCAGAATCATACTCATAACATCTGGATATGTTCAAGTATTGATTAATTTTTGCATTGACCAGTGTACCCCACACTATCAGACATACTCAGATATGCTTTGCTTATCACATTTTTTGTGATTTCACTTGTGATTTATCACATAGTGACTGTATACATGATATAGTCAATTGTGTCCATGCAAAAAGAAAAAAGAACGTTAAATCGTCTACCATAAGGTCGATCTTTCGATACGCAGATAAGGCCCCAGATTTAATAAAATAAGAAAATAAAACAAGTTGAAATTGTATAACTCAACTACAATCAGGTCGGTCTTGGGGACACACAGAGAAAGTCCGATGAGTTATACGAAACACCAAAGAAAATAAAATAGAACGTCAAACGAACAAAAATCAGGTCGATCTTTCGATACGCAGAGAAAGTCTGATCGTTTGACAAAATAAAGAAAATCAAACAAGTTCAAATCTTTGAAAAATGAACACATGTATACACAGTGACTTCTCATTTTATTTTTCACATATCTTTTTCTTGATATATCGTGAGATATGCATCAAGATGTTGTCCACTAGGTCAAGCATCAGATTTAGTGTATATCACATTTGAATACTTTCTGATTTGCCGAGACTACCTTACACATCGATCAAATGGACTTATGGCTTTTTCATCTATTTTATCCATGAGTCAGACGATGTAAGCCAATGTACCATCATTTCCCGATCATGTCGGATACAATTTCTCATTTTTCAATGTTTTTGGATTTTTGCATTTTTCAATGTTTTTGTCTTTTCAAATTTCTCTCTCTAAAAATAACAACTCTATTTAAAGATTTTCATTTTTAACATTTGAAAAACAACACATTATTTTTGTATTTTTGTAAAAACAAACTCCCCCTCAAAATGAGACAGAATGAAAAATAAATCAGAAATTGATTAACCAACACGAATACTTGCCGTTTTAGCATTTTGAAAACCAAATTGATTTGAAAATTCAAGTTAAGTTATCACAGATATTTCACAATCAGCAATTTTCCAATCACCGAAAGGTCTTCCTGAAATACCTGCTTACACCAAATAAAAACATTAGTCGCTCTGGGATCAACCCGATTCGACAGCGTCAGGTCGCCCAGTGTCTTCCACATAGTCATTGCTGGCCTTGGAAACAACTTTTGATTTCCATATTTTGAAAGATTTTGATATTTGATCAGAACTAGAATCAGTATCAACTGGCGTACTCGGTTTAGACCAAGACGACTTGCGAGTTGATTTAAGCTTAAGAGACCATGGTTCATAAAAAATTTGACCTTTGTTATCCACATATTTAGCAGTGTTGTGGATATATGCAGTCGTTGGACAATCAGCAGCAAGGTGTCCAGGTTGACGACATGCATAACAAAGTCTTTCTCGAAAAATATTTGAAAAATTCTTTGAATTTTGAAAACTAGATGAATGGTCAGAATCAAAGTTATCAAAGAAATCATCATAGGAATCATACCTAGGAGATGGACTCCTTGAAGATGATGACTTTCCAGAATAATAAGAATGTTCCTTCAGATGAGGTGATTTCTTTGGAACTTTAACTTTTGAAACCTTTTCAACTTTTTCTGGCTGCTTTGCTTGAACTGGTACTTCCTTGATCTGAAAACCCAAACCCTTGTTCTTGTAACCGGGAGTCTTTGATGAACTTGAAGAACCCGAAGCATCTCGCTTCTTAGCTTCTCTTATGAATTTAGCTTTGATATCCCTCAGTTTGTTTTTTTCAATCAAAACTTTTTCTTCTTCAATTGCAGAGAATGTACTTGAAACAACTTTATTACAAACCTGCTCATTTTCCAAAAATGTAGACGTTGCGATAAATTTTGGAGCTTCACCCAAAGACTTTTCCTTTTTCTTAGACTTCGACTTTTTTTTCTTAGATGGAGTGGCAAATTTCAAATAATCATGCAATTCATCTTTAGGATCAAGCGGAGCAGATGTAACTTCAGATAAATCCACTGGTTGAGGAACCATGTGAATATCATCCTTCTTAGAACTATCCTCACTCTGATCCTGTTTGTATAAGAAATTTAGCAGTGTCAGTGAGAAATTGCAATTCTTTACATGCCTTTGCAACTCCAAAATTTCCAACTTCAATTCAGATATTTTTTGTTGAGCATCAAACACTTCTTTTTGTGACTTGATAAACTTTGCATTGAGCTCATCATATTCATATGTTTGCACTTTACGGATCTCACATTCAGCAAACAATTCTTCAAGAACAATTTCTCTTTTCTTTTGTAAATCTCAATATCTTTTGTCAAAACTTCATTCTTATCACGATAAAGAACATTTTCATCTTGAAACATAGAGATCTTGTTCTGAAGTTTCTCAATAGTAGCCACTGATTCAATCACAAGAGCATTAGCCTTTTCATACTTTTGTTGAACTGGATAACTCTTTTCAAACAAATTCTCAAAATCTTGAGCAACATCTAATGCTTCAGCTTTAGCTTTTTCACATGCTTCAGCCAATTGACTATTTTGTTTCAAAACATCGTCATGAACATGGACCAATTCATAATATTTCTTCTAGAATTCTTCCATAACTTTCTTGAGGACTACAATTTCTCCAAAAAATAATTCAGAATCTTTCACAAGAGTGGCATTCTTCTTTCCCAACTTTGTACATTCAAGACAGTTGGATTCTTCGACTTTAACTTCTTTGATCATTGATATTGTCGAATTGGAATCAGAATCAGTCAGAATACTATCAACATCATCATGACGAGTAGTCAATGCAACAGTAAATGGAGCATGTTTCATTGTTGCTTCAGAATCTGCATTCCAGGCAAATTCATCTGGATGCCAAAACGTATCTGTCAGTTTTTCATCAAAAGAAACAGATTTCTTCTCAACCTTGTGAACTTCATCTGGTGAACGAATAACCAAATGGGCATGTTGACCAGGCATCAATTTACTTTCAGTTACACTTGGACATTCTCGTGCAAAATGTCCATATACAGAACACTTATAACACTTGACCTTTGATTTGTCCAATCTGATCTTTCCGTCTTGATTCAATCTCTTCTTCCCAGTTCTGTTGAAAATTTTCTTTGTTCTTCGAACCAACATAGCATATTGCTAATTCAAATCCATTTCTTCCATATGATCATAATAGATTTAATCATAGTCTTCATTGGTCAATTCAGCATTACTTACCGAACCACTAATAACACCAAAATATGAAGATACCAACGCAGACATTAAAGCATTATAATCATCGGTAGTTTGAGCAGACAAAGCATTCTGATTTGAAGAACTATGAACAGAAACACTACAACCAGTAGAATAACTGGGAGTTTCAGATTTACCTGCAATGAATTCTGTAGGTGGTGCGGAACTAAGAATATTAGATTTCACAGTTTTGATTGTAGAAACATTTTCACCATGATACACTGCTGGATTCTGGATTTGTGTAGGAAGTGATTTTTTCACCATCAACTCCATATCCCGTGCTTGTATCCTTTGAATCAAATCGTTGTAACTCAAACCAGAATATTCTTTATCATGAGTAATCATCATCACATAATTTTCCCACTTTTCTCGTAATGCTTCTAAAATCTTTTCTTTCAACTCAGCATCTTCCTTTGTAAGATTCACTATTTTCATTTCACTAATCAAATGTGCAAATCTTGCAATTTGATACGAAATTGATTCATCCTGATAATCTTTGAAACTATCAAACTCTTTTCCCAAAACTTTTTGACGACTTTTCTTGTATTGGTCATTGCCCTCACATCTTTTCTGCAAAGCATTCCATAAGCTGTATGATGTAAAGTTAGCGGAAAATTGATGTAATAATTATTTCAGCAATGCCATTGTCAAAGTACCTACGCCTTCTTTTCAGCTTGATATGCTTTCTTTTGATCATTATTGAATTTTATTTGAAGAATTGGTTCACCAGACGCATCTTTGGGATATTCATATGGTTCATGATATGACAACCACATATCAATATCATTTGTGTTAACATGTGCTTCAAATCGTGTAGCCCAACTATGATAATCTTCCAATCGCAATAATTTGGGAACTTTCTGACTTGTTCCAATTTCATTATCATAGTTAGGCATGGTTTGCATTGTAGCTTGCATCGAATTTTGAATTGCAGCAAACGCTTGAAAATCAGACATTTTGAAAATTCTGGTTACTGTTCACCCCGAACCTGTCCCGAACCTAAACTATTTCGCTGAACTTCCTGTGAACCCTGTCCGAACTGAAATGGAAATGTCGAACCCTTTCCGAACTTGAGCTTCGGAAATAAACAAACCTTCGCCGAACTACGTACGAATCCTAACTTTAGAAACAACGAACGTCGGCCGAACCTTATCCGAACCTCAACTTTGTAAGCAAACTGTTCGAACCCTAACTTTGTAAGAAAATTGTCCGAATCCTTCCGAACCTGGAGTTCAGAGCGGTTACAATTCAGTTACACCGAACGTCAGACGAACACAAACACTCTCGACTCCATTTCGTGAGTTTCAGTGTTTTTGGATGATTTTTGAACACGAACTCAGATACACTCCATAGAAATGATTTAGAAGAAGATTTTTCTAGGAAAAATACACTCGAGATGATCAAATGAACTCAAAAACTTGAAGAATTTTAAAAAACCCGAAAAAACAATGATTTCCGATCAGTAGAAAGAGCCTGAAAATGCGTGAGCGTATGATCGTCTACTCAACTGTATTGAAATCAATGTAAAACGAGATGAACATAAGATGTAAATACAATGAAGCTTGTATTAGACCACAGAAAGAAACATAGAATATTTTACCAGAACTACTTAATCTCTATACAAGACAGCTATTTATAGTGCAGAAACCCAATGGGCCAAACCTCAAGTTCGGACCAGGTTCGCCGGTGTCCGAACTTTGAGTTCACCCAAAGTTCGGCCACAACCAATCTTGCACTATCTTGTATTGTACTAGATACTTCACAAGACGATCAGGAATCAGGTACTAACATAGAAACATTCTGACTAGATGAAGCAGCGGTAGGAACAATAGGAAGCTTCGGAAAATTGGGTCCTTGTAGATAGATTATGTGATACATAGCAACAACTAGATCTTTATGTTAAGTATCATCATCAGACGCATTGTTTGCTGTAGGGAAAGAATGAGAAAAAGCACCATAATCAAAGCCCCGTTTGAAACTCATTTTTGCTGGTGTAAAAGAAAATCGTTGACAATCAACATGCAGACAATTCTCAAACATCTTGGAAGCAGGATTATAAACTCTTTTCATCGGATGTTTGTATCCAACAAAAATGGCTTCAAACACTTTTTCATCAAACTTTCCAGATTCTTTGAGAACGGTACACTTACACCCAAATGATTCCAAATAGCTCAAATTTGGTTTATGACCTTTAAGCAAATGATAACTTGTTTTATCCAACCGTTTGACGATAAGAACACGATTGAGCACATAACAAGCAAAAGCAACAGCATCAGTCCAAAGGTTAATTGGTAATTGTGCATCGGCTAACATTGTTCATGCTGTTTCTATTATCGTTTGGCTCTTTCTCTCAGCCACTCCATTTTGTTGAGGAGTATATGGAGCACTAAACTCTTTAATAATACTCTTAGACTAACAAAACTCTGTCATACGTGCATTTTTTAATTCGGTTCCATTATCACTCCGAATGTGACAGATTCTATTCTTGTATGTAGATTTAAACGTGCGTTGACAACAACTTTTGAAGTATACTAGGAGTTTCATCTTTCGTAGTCATAAATGCCACCCATGAGAAACGAGAGAAATCATCCGTGATCACCAAACAATAGTATTTACCATCGATGCTACGAACATTCATTGGACCGAATAAATCCATATGAAGTAGCTCCAATGGTGTAACAATTGTATTAATACGTTTGGCAGGATGCGATTTCTTCCGTTACTTTCCCTTTTTGCAGGAGACGCACACATCATGAAATGTAAACCGATTCTTTGTAACGCCTTCAACCAAATTATGATTTACCAAATAGTTCATTTTCCGGTAATTGATGTGTCCCATATGGCGATGCCAAAAATAGATTCTTTTTCAGTGGCTTTTGAAATGAAACACGTTGCAGGAACCGTAGACGAAGACTTAGAATTCATATTCAAAACATACAGATCTCTAAACTGTGGGGCACGTATCACTATCCATTCATCCGGGATTTTGGTTCCAGGCTTCAAGATCAAGCACTCAGAACTTGTGAATGAAATTGTAAACTGTGTGTCACAAATCTGAGACACACTTAGCAGGTTGTGTTGCAACGCTTCCATAAATTGTACACGATTAAAAGTGACACTCTCATTCCCCATTTTTCCTTCACCGGTAATTCTGCCGCCCTTATTTCCAGCGAAAGTAACATTCCCACCATTAATTGGTTTCACTTCAGACAGCAGGGAAATGTTACCCGTCATGTGCCGTGAAGCTCCACTATCAACCACCCAAAAGTTGTTGACAGCCTTTTTCCGAGCTCCCTACACAAATCAGCAGATAATTAGTTTAAAACTGGACCCAAGTTTTCAGCTTTGGGTCAACCGGTGTCCTCCGAAAAATATTCAGTGGCTTTAGATGTTAACTTGGAAGCCACTTCTGTTTCAACGATGGAATAGATAAGTCAGATGTGGAAGCAAACGTTGATGAATTACCAAAAGTATTTGGATTATGTTTTAAAAAAATTTCACGTTTAAAGTGATTTTTGGTAACCATCTTCTCATCTACCATCTTGTCTTTTGAAACAGACTTTGAATCAGAAAAGAGTTTTCTGATTTTTCATTTTTTCACAGCAGAAGCCCTCTTTTTATCCTAATAGCCTCAAGTCTTGCAACTGGGGCAAAGGTTTCATCGTGGTCTAATCCCTCTTATTGACAATATCCTTTTGCTACCAGCCTAGCTTTGTTTCTAATTATGGTGCCTTCTTTGTCTGTTTTATTTGGAAAACCCCATTTAGTTCCTATAAAAGATTTGTTGTCAGGTCTTGGAACTAAATTCCACACATTATTTCTTTCAATTTTTCCTAGTTCTTGTTGCATGGCTAGGATCCAGTGGGGATCCTAAAGGGATTCTTCATAAGTTTTTGGTTCTATTATACTGAGGAAACCAACATAGAGACACTGATTGGCTGAGGCTGATCTGGTTTGGACATTTTTGTTTTGATCACCAATGATTAACTTTTTTGGGTGATCTTTTGTCCATTTTGTTGCTGGAGGGAGAGTGGCTAACTCCTCACTCCCAAGCATTAGGTCAGTTGTGTCAGTGTCTTGACACTCCCCCTCAGCTGATGTACAGTCAGCTGAGTGCAAGATCTCAGTTACAGAATCATTTAGGAGCTCCGAAGTGGAGTTTAGTAATGTTTCTGTAGTTACATCCTTTTTCTTCAAGAGTTGAGAATCAAGAATTTCCTTTTTTTTTTGTCTTTTGAATGGGAATTTTCATTTTGAATCGCAGTTTCTTTGCTATCTTTGCAGTGATCTTCTGTGATAAGAGAAAATAAGGGAAAGTTATTTTCATCATCACAGTTTTCTTCGAAAAATTTATGAGATGCTTCTTTTTCCTTTTTTGAGATTGTTACTTCAGGGATGCAATTTTTTTTATTTGGAGATGTGGTGCTATCATGTATAGCCATTTTATCATCACTAAATGATACATTTATACTTTCTCTCACCACTTGAGTTTTTAGAACAAAAACTTTGTATGCTTTTGACTTGAGCGAGTATCCATTGAAGATTCCTTTGTTGACTTTTCTGTCGAATTTTCCGAGGTAATCTTGATCGTTTAGTATGTAGCACATGCATCTGAATACATGAAGAAACTTTAAGTTAGGAGTTTTCTTATTGATTGCTTGGTAGGGAGTTTGATTGATCCTCTTGTTAATGACATATCTATTATGAGTGAAGCATGTTGTTGCAATGGCTTCAACACAGAAGTAGATGGGAAGATTTGCTGAGGAAAGCATGGATCTGCGACTTCTACATGAGTTCTGTTTCTCTTTTTCTACTACCCCATTTTGTTGTGGGGTCATTGGTGCAGAGAACTCATGAGATATGCCTTTTCTGACTAGATATGTGTATAGTTATAAGTTTTTGAATTCGTTCCATTGTCAGATCTTATTCTTCTTACTTTTAAGTGCATTGGTTTTTGTATTCTTCTTATAAAGTTAATGATATGATCTGTTGTTTCACTTTTTAATTTCAAAAATTCGACCCATGTAGATCTGGAGAAGTCATCCACCATAACTAGGATGTACTTCTTTCCACCAAGGCTTTCTGTGCTTATGGGTCCACAAAGATCCATGTGGATTAGCTCGAGTGGTTGACTTCCGGATATTTCTTGAAGACTTTTGTAAGAAGTTTTCTTCATTTTTCCCATTTGACAATCTTCACATATTTCTTCAGTTTTGAAAAATTGGTGGGAAGACCTTTTTCCATCTTTTTACTTGCTAGTTCAGCAATTGTTCTAAAATTTAGATGGGTTAGTCTTCTATGCCAATTCTCAGATTTCTTGTTAGCGGATTTTAACACAAGACATAGAGACTCATTTGAAATAAGATTGTTGAAGTTTATAAAAATAGAGACTCTGATTTATTCTTTTTCCCGTTAAGTAATTTTACTGTCATTTAGTCCAACAAGTTCACACTTGTTGGAGTAAAGAGTAAGTTTGAAGCCTTTATCCCATAATTGTCCATATCTTAATAAGTTTTATTTTAGACCTTAGACATGTGACACATTTTCAATTGTGACTTCACCATTAGTAATGGTTCCATACCCAGTGGTTTTGTAGTTTATACCATCACCAAAGGTTATGGATCTTCCTTTTCTCTTCACATAATTGTTTAACAGTTTTATTTCTCCAATCATGTGGGTAGAGCATCCAGAGTTACAATACCAGATTTGATGTACGTGATGCTCTTGGAATTTAGTTTGATCCTTTTGACTGTTGTGTAAAGATTTTTCTGTAATAAGGCATAAAAGAGGTTTGAGAGTTTCCTTTTTGTGCCTTATGATTTCAGACAACTTTATCTCAGAATGATGGGATTTGTTGGCTATGAAATCCATCAGGGAATCATCAACTTCTTTTTGAAGGTTGGAAATTCTAGATTTCCACCGTGGATGTTCCCATTGTTCTAATTTGAGAACATTTTAAAGAGCAGGATCTTTGAATATTGATTATTCAATCTGCTCTGATACCAATTGTTGGGTCCCTTGAAGGGCTCTTTAATAATGTTGGCACAATTTGATTTAAACAAAATAAATAAGTTGCGGAAAGTAAATCAAATTGGAAGACAGAAATTCATAAAAGGGTTATTCTGTATATCTCAAATGTAAATAATGGTTTACACGAGTTTATAGTATGACTATGTATCAACATAAATAACTTTTCTATGGGAGTGATGTTGTAATTGCTTTGAGAAGATATTGAATTGTATGGTTGATGTCTTGCTTTGTTTGGTGAAGTCAGCTTGCAATTTATAGGCAGATGTAGCAAGTTGTATTTGGATAAGGTGGTTGAGGACGATTGATGTTGGAGTGTGTCAGAGTATATAGAGATAAATTGATCATATTCAATTTATCTCTTTTTCAGCTGTTTTCAACTGCCTTCATGATTAATGTCAAGTTGTCATTCATTTTGCTTGTTCGTCACACAAAGATAAAAATTCTTCTTCTCCTAATATTTATCTTCTGATTAATCTAGAACTCCTTCTGGACTCTTCTTTAAAGACTGTTGATGCTTCCCATTAGAAGCCTTCTACGGAAATGAGGATTTCTGTAGATTTTAGTCTGTAAAGAACTACATTGGAATTTTCGGAGTAGTTCTGTATGAATACAGAAATTATGCAGAAATCCGTAATTCATACATACTTTAGTATCATTTCTCTTCTAAGGACGTGTCTTATCTTTTCTTCTAATATTTGACTGTTTTGTGTTACAATTACATTGTGTTCTAACAATCTCCCCCTAAGTATTTTGAAGAAAATAAATAAAAAGAGAAAGTAATATAAAAATCTAAATTTTTGAGAGATCATCAGGATGCATGGAACTGTGAATATAGTTTTTAGGAAAGGAATCCAGTTACAGAGTCTTCTTTTACACATAGTTTCTTGGGAAGAGGACTCCAACAGGCTATTCTGTGTTGCTTTAGATCTTCTATTGTTTTCATCATGAGTTCCTTTCTTCTTACGGTCTTAATTTTAGTCTCTTTGTTTTTATTTAGTAGGAATGAGATGAAACTTAGAGATATATCGGAGTAAGCATGACACTGGCTGATTCTGAAGAACCTCTTCTGTGTGTTATGGTTTCGAAAGCAGATTTCTATTTCACCAGTGCTTGGAATTACTTTGGATCCTGTCCACTTTAATTCAGAGGGAAGTTCTTCATTTGCAGTCTGGATGCCAAGTTTCTTCAGATTTGTGTATATGGCCAGTTCATAGTCAACCAGAGCAAACCTGTTGTATATCTTCTTTCATGCCTCTCTGAGTCGATGTATTTCCCTTCTGTTCTTGATACTTGTTGAGCCATTTTCTATACAGCTTTTGATGATGGACAGAATGTGCATTTCACTGAGTTGATTACGATCTGCATCGGTGAATGTGAAAGGTTGACGATTGTTTGCAGTGGTAGTGATCCTATAGCAGTTGAAGTAGTGAGTGAAAGGATTTCCCTTTTGTTGTCTTTCTTTGACTTCATCAATCTCTAGGATGGTGGCATCTGAGTGTATCCAGTTTCTTTCAAATGGTACGTTGTTGATTTTCTCCTCAAAGATCTTTTCGCTCATTGGGCTCATGTGAGGAGGTTGTTCAGTTTCTTTGAGGAATGTGTCTTCACATCTTCTCTTTTCATGCCATAGTTCCTCCTCAATCCTTTTTTCTTTTCCATAGGTATCTTCAAATAGAGACTAAGAGGCTATTGAAATCTCAGGGGCATTCTCCTTGCCTTTCTTAGATTTCTTTGTGGGTTTTAAGGTTCCTACAACATGAGTTTTGATGGAGGTACCTGATGAAGGTAGAACCACTGGCTGACTGGATTTTTGTGTAGGGGGTCTTGGTGGTGGTGGTGGTGGCATTGAGTGATCAGAAATTAGATTGGGCTTGAATTGATCAGGTTTCTTTCTTTTGGGAGAGGACTTGATTTCATCAGGAGCTGTCTTCCTCTTTAAGCTGGGTGGAGAGTCATCAAGATTAATGACAGGAGTAGCTGTAGTCTCCTGTGCTGAAGACCTTTTAGGTGGGTTGGCTTCTGTTATTTGCTTGGATAGATTCTTCATTCTTTCCTCTAGGAACATCTGATCTGAATTTATCTTTATCAGATTTGAATTTTATTCTTTTATTTCCTTGTGTAGAAGGCTGAAATCTTCTTTGATTTTATTCAGCAACTCTTCTCCTTTGGCTTCATAGAAATGTAGTGCTTTTTGAGCCAACTTATTCAGTTCTTTGATCTAATTATGTAATGATTCTTGTTTTCCTCCTCTTAGCTGCCAGTTCTTTTCTTGTAATGCTCTCAACTGGTCAGAAATCTGATTGAATTGTTGCTTGTTGTTTTTCTTCATCACTTTTAGCTCTTCTTATAGTTCAGCTATTCTATGACTGTTGCTTTTTGTTTGTTTTGACAATTCTTAAATTGGTACAGAACTACTGCAGAAATTATGGTGTAGTTCTGTATTTTGTTGTTTTGCTCATTCATGAAGTCATTGAGCAGATCAGAGAGAGATTTTAAAAAATTCTCGAAGTCTGATTTTGATGCAGCATCAGGGGGTAAAATACCAGAGGACAACACATGTCTCTCTGTTGGACTGTTTGATTTTTCATTGAGAAATTTACCAGTGCCTGTTAACTCAGCTATGTTGAGTGTATACAGGTCTTCCACATTCACTGGTTGATCTAGGGTTGGATTTACCTCTTGTGTTTTTAGAGAATCTTGAGACGGATGTCTTTATGAGGATGTCTCTTATGAGCTGACACTGAACACATCAATGTTGCTTGTTTCCAAGTTTCCTTGACTTCTAGAGTCTCCACTTGTTGTTACATCATCTTCACTGACTGAGTCCAAGAAGATATTGTGATGTGTGGCTATGTTTGGAATGTCAAGGTGGGGTGAGTTGGTTGTTTGGGTTTGAAATTGGGCAAAGGCTTCTTGGAGGGATGTTTGTGGTGATGAATGTTGGCTTTTGGTATGATTTTGAGAGTTTTGGTTTTCTGGAGAGTGCTGGGCTGAGAAGATTGGCTCATGTGGTGTATGAGGGGAACTTGGTGGGGTTTCCTGTTGTGGCGGGTTTTGTTGTTATGGAGGAGAGGAAGGGTTGTGGTCAGCCATTTCCTCTGATGGTGAAGTTGTGGTGTTTGTTGAAGTAAGTGACTGATCAGGGTTTGACTTGAACTTGTTGGCTTTGATGAGATATTTATGAAGAACTGGGTTGTTGTTTTCTAACTTAATTGTCATACCCCATGCAAAATTGCAAAAATCTATATGTGTACCTGGTATATAGATACCTTTGATGTGATACATTTCGGTTATATGCATTTCTTCATTTTCCTTTGCTCTTACTTTATCTTTGATCATTTGTGCTAGTCTGACGTAGGGCACAAATTCTGACTTCTTGCCGGCCTTTTAATTTTTCTTTGACTCTTTTCTCCATGTCTTTTCAGATTAACAATGCTATGTCAATTTCTTCATTGAAGCATAGACTGTAAAGAATGGCGAGAACATTTTTGTTGATTTGATCCATGGAGCCCTTCTTAGATGTCATGGTGTGGTTGAGTAAACCTGTAGTAAATTTCCAGACGGGCTTTAGCTGACTTACTCTGAGATTTGAGATTTTATCTTTTTCTTCAAACTTGCCTCCGGTGATTTTAGTTATCAGTTCTATTAGGGCTGGATCTTCTGGATTGGGAGAGAAGGATGAGACGTTATCTGGTAATGGGAAGATTTTTCTCAGATCAGATAGTTGGAGTGTGATGTTTGTATCTGTGTTCACCTTTCTTTTCATGTCTTCATCTTTCATTTTGACGATTGCCCCAGAAATTTAGAATGGATGATTTTGGGCATGGTTCGTTGATGGTTAAGGCTGTGGCAAGTTGAGAAGAATTTTTCAGGGCTTCTATGATCAGCTGGAGGTTTGATGAGTATGTAGATGGGTTATGATCGCAAGGTTAGTTAAGGGTGTCTATGGTGAAATTTCGTCTGGGTGGTGAGTCAGAGGATGAGCAATCTAGGTTAGGGTTTGTGCAAAGGGGTTTTGGTGGATTTTTCCCTTGGACCTAGTGTTCATTGCAGGGGTTGTAGACGAGGATGCCATTTGTGATTTCTCAAGTTTGTGATATGAACAGTGGGATTTGGAAGAGAGGATTGATGTTCTTTTATAGGTATCTCCTGTTGCCGTTCCAATTTTCAAGGTTCTCCTATAACGGCTATAATTAATTCGAACGGACGCTTTTATTCTGAACGGTAACAAAAATTACCGTTGGCTTTTATGTGAATAATTAGCAAATTAATTATCGTATTTATCAGTGCTAAAAAATATTTTATTTATTGCTCAGATATTTTGGATAATTTTGATTTTTTCAGGAGGCATTCTGTAAAATTTCTGATCAAGAGAATAAGAATTTATTTAATCAAGAAATTTATACACAGAGTTTAAGACAGGTACAGATGTCTGTTTATGTGCATCTATTTTGGTCTCTGACGTGAGCAGGAGTTTTGAAGGCTTTGAATCTTGCTTCCATTTGAAGAGAGATATAAAGATGCAAAGAAGATTTCCTTCCTATGGATGGGAGAAAATATCCATTGGAGTCTGGGAGTCCAGAAATTGATAGTCCACCAGGAGATATTCCCTTTTGAGATACTACTTTGCTTGTTTTAATCCCCCTTGGTATTGTTTCCCAGTTTAGTGTTTGAAGGATTAATTTTGTTGAAAATCTGAGATAGAGAATGAATCTGTCATTTAAGGGTCTGTTGAGATTTCTTTGCATGTGTCTCATGAGGTACAGAGAGAAATTCATGTTGTGACCTTGAATGAGAGCATGCATGACACATTGAGTGTCCTCATTAGAGAGATGATGATTAGAGTATTTTGATGAGAAGCAAATTAGAATTTGAGAGAAAAAATATTGCCATAGATGTGGAAGGTGAACTCTGTCAGCTTTTCTTTCATATAGATTTCCTTTGAATCCCATATCAAGAAAAGTTTTGATCACATCATCTTGGTCAAAGTGACTGGGAGCAGATGGACTGTCTTTGGTTAGAAGTGCTTTTCTGATCAGATGTTGATTAAAGAAAAACATTACTCCACAGACAGATGTTCTTATTAAGGCATTGTCTCCATCCTTAACAATGAAAACAACATTCCTCTAGAATTCTTGAAGTAGGGAGTAGTTGATTGGAATATCAAGAGTTAGTGCATATCCTATGGGGCAATTTTTTAGAAATCTCATCATTGGTTGATAAGACCAAAATCTGTTACCACAAGGTGTCTAAAGCATGAGGTTGTTAAGGTGAGGAACATAGAATGTTGTGTTTTCAGGTAATGGTGGAGAAAGTTCTTTGAAAGACATGGCTAAGTTTTTCCCGTTTGATAAGGAATTTCAAAGTTTAATGAGGAAGAAGGATGTTGCTTGGAAATTTCACTTTTTGTGCTTCTTTTAAAGACAAGGTGAGGTGATGCGATGAATAGAGGAGAGAGCAGATAGATTTGACAACCTATTTTTATAGGTCATTGTTCTAATTTGAGAACATTTTAAAGAGCAGGATCTTTGAATATTGATTATTCAATCTGCTCTGATACCAATTGTTGGGTCCCTTGAAGGGCTCTTTAATAATGTTGGCATAATTTGATTTAAACAAAATAAATAAGTTGCGGAAAGTAAATCAAATTGGAAGACAGCAATTCATAAAAGGGTTAATTTGTATATCTCAAATGTAAATAATGGTTTACACGAGTTTATAGTATGACTATGTATCAACATAAATAACTTTTCTATGGGAGTGATGTTGTAATTAATTTGAGAAGATATTGAATTGTATGGTTGATGTCTTGCTTTGTTTGGTGAAGTTAGCTTGCTATTTATAGGCAGATGTAGCAAGTTGTATTTGGATAAGGTGGTTGAAAACGGTTGATGTTGGAGTGTGTCAGAGTATATAGAGATAAATTGATCATATTCAATTTATCTCTTTTTCAGCTGTTTTCAACTGCCTTCTTGATTTATGTCAAGTTGACATTCATTTTGCTTGTTCTTCACACAAAGATAGAAATTCTTCTTCTCCTAATATTTATCTTCTGATAATCTAGAACTCCTTCTGGAGGAATCCATAATTCACACAGACTTTATGTGTCTTATCTTTTATACTAATACTTGACTGTTTTGTGTTACAATTATATTGTGTTCTAACAGGACACTTATTACGTAAGTGACCCCGTTTATAACAATGATAACACATTAGATGATCAGTAATGATAATAGCAATGGGATTGCCAAATTCATCGGTTATGCCATCATCATAAATGGTCTGAATAATTTCCTTGGGTTTCTTGGTCTTAAACATTCGAGATTTGGAATTTTGAAGAGTTTTAAACGAAGGACCAACATAGCCAAATTCATTATAAAACCCATAATCATCAAAACCACACTTTTCAGAATAACGTTTTGGTTTAGTGGTTTTGAATTTTCCAAACTGCCCATATGAAGAGCCTTCACCAAGGTCATCATAAAAATTGTAATCATCGCAAAAACCATATGACTCATACTCGAATGAATTTGAGTTTCAAGAAAACTGACCATGAGAGTTATAAAAACTCTTTGGTGAGTACTTTGGTGATTTGGATTTGGACGTAGATCTCTGATCATCTGTTGATTTTGATCTGGATTGAGATCTCTGATCATTTGGTGATTTGGACCTGGATTGAGATCTCTGATCATTTAATCTAGATTAGGACTTGTGTTGAGAAACATTCTCAATATCAGGTACTATTTTCATTCCAGATGCAATATAATTTTTTTTTCAATACGTGTAGGATCAACAATACCCATTGGAAACATTGCAATGGAGAAAATAGTATCACTCCCCTTCAAACAATACATTTTCTGAGTGGTAGATTATTCACCACCCTCAGACTTGCCTTTCATCTTAACATCAGTTTTCTCAGATTTTGTGTCAACAGATTTGACACTTTTGTTATCATTCTTCTGAAATTTCTGAGTTTTCTTTTGATTGACCTCAGAATTTTCAGCATTGGATCCAAAACCCATTCTATAAAAATTTAGTAGATTTAGGAATAGGAACTGGAATCGGGTTGATATCAGGACGGGTTTGATTGCTCTCATTTATGTTATCTTTTTCATAAAACAAATTAGCACCTTTTGCAAAATTTCCTTTTTCAAATTCTTTCAATTTCTTTTCAGTTTCCACAATATTCATTGCTGCCTCTAAAGGTGTTGCTTTAACACCACCTTTAGTCTTAATCTCAGTGAGATGTTTTCCAACCGCATAGTCACTGGACTCTGATTGTTTAAAAACAACATGATTTGGTTTTGCTTCATGTTTTCCAGGCTTTTTCTTATATGTGCCCTTGTGTCGGTCAGACGACCCAAGCAAGTTCTCAGTGAACTTAGAGTAATCAAACACAATAGCTAGCTTGCTTTCAGTCTCATTGGGTCCCACTCCATGAGAAATTGGTGGTGGTACTGAATTACACCCATACTCTTTGAACACCTCTTTCAATGTTTCATCTTTGCACATATAACTTGCAAATGAAGCTGAATTTTTGAAATTCTCAATTTGTCTTTTAAGATCTAAAATTTCAATGTTTAATTCTGAAATCTTAGTAGTAGCTTCCGCAAGCTTTTTATCGGAAAAGATAAATTCTTCAGTTTTGTTATTTAGTTCAACTTTAGTGTTAAGAGTCATAGCATGTTCCTTTTTTAATTCCGCTTTAACAGCTTCCCACCTTTGTTTGAAAATTATGGTATTTTCCTCTGCTAACAGATATTTGTCTTGATACTTCACTTTCTCAGCATAAAGTTCTTTCAATTGGTTAGCAGTTGAAGCACAATGATCACAAAGTTTAGAATCAACCTGTATATCAGCCATGAATGCTTGATGGGCATCTCCAAGAAAATCATCTCCAGGAAGTTCGGAATTGTCTTCAACCACCAATTTTCCGGGTACAGAACTGCACAAAAAGGCGGATTCATCATGAAAATCAGCACTCCAATCATAACCTTCACAAGCTTGAGAAACTAAAGCTTTAGTTTCCGAGCTTGAAGCATTAGCATTTGCATTGTAAGTAGAAGGATTAGAGTTACTCCCTGAATTTTTAGCAGCATATTTCTGATACAACCTAGAAGTTTCTTGTTTTTTGTCGTCGCTGCACTCCTTTCTAAAATGGCTATAATTTTGACAATTGTAACAACGAACTTTGGCTTTATCAAACCCAAGCTTCCTTTCAGGATTCAAATCTTTTCTACATGTTCTTTACATGAACTTCTTTCCTCTTCGAAACAACATTTCCATAGATCAGTTAAGATCTATTAATTCTAAATCATCGACATCAATTTGTTCATAATCCACATAGGTCAACTCAACACTTTTTAACTTCCCCGCAAACACATCATCATACGAAGGCACAATAGCATAAAACAATGCCATAAAATCATTGGTTGTTTTTGCAAAAAGTTGACTTTGATTTGAAACAATTGCAGATTTATTTGAGTGAACTGGATATGTAATTGCAGCGTTTTGAGTATAAGTTCCCATGGATGGTCTAGATACATTTGAATACCCAGTTGAAAAGTTTTCCACATACAAAACAATAGGAGCTAGATTTGAACATTTTGCCACTTTAGCAGGTATAGTTGAAGCATTTTCCCCAAAATAAACATCCGGGTTTTCTACTTGTGCTGGTAAAGTCTTAACCCTCATCATGTCTAGTTCTCTTGCTAGCAAATTTCTTGTTAATTCATCTCACACCCCAACTTTACGTCGGGGCATGATGATTGTCGACATGCTCATGACACTAATTAAAGTCTCAATAGTTTATCATTACCAAATTCCAATTAAACAAGAGGTTCAAATACACATAACATAACATAAAGATAGGGTAAGGATCCTGCGAAAACTCTTTTTTTTTTTGCGAAAACCTAAAAACTAACACTAAAACCTTCATAACTTTTACATACATTAATATTTTTCTATGAAACTTGCACCAAAAATCTTAAAATTCTATTATCTTTGATTCTGGAAAAGAAATTTCTATTTCGAAAAAAAATAATAATTAGTGCACATGTGTATTATTAGTGCACATGTGCACCATTTTCATTAGTACTACACAAATGAGAATTGTCATGCGAAAACATATTGTTTAGGTTAAAAACATTTAAAAAAAACTAAAATAGTCATAGAACTAATGATAATTCTACATATGCACTATAACTATTAGTTATAGTGCACATGTGTAGCATAAAATTTTAAAAATTTTAAAACGTTTAATATATTTTCAGAGTTAAAGATAACATAATTATAAGATTTATGGTGCAATTTCTCTTTTAAAATATTAATGTATACGACACATATAAAGTGCCTTTTTATTAGTGCACATGTGCACTAATAAAAAACCACGAAAAACTTATAAAATTATAACGTATTTGATGCGATTTTTCTAAAAAAACATTAACGCATACTATATGTATGAGTTTTATTATTAGTGCACATGTGCACTAATAAAAAAACGACGAGACGTTAAAGTTTTTTTTTAAATTTTTTCCAGAATTAAAGAACTCATAATTCTAAGGTTTTTGGTGCAATTTTAAAAAAAAAAATATGATCGTATGAAAAAAGTTATGAAGGTTTTAGTATTAGTTTTTAGGTTTTCGCAAAAAGATGTGATTTTTACATGATCCTTACCCCATAAAGATAAAGTCTTAATTGATTTAACTAGGTCCAAAGCATCGTAGATGTAGCATCAACCAAGTATGGCTCAAACTGCATTTCCTGTAACATGTATAAAAATAGAGAGTGTCAATTAAAAATAGTTGGTGAGTAAACATAGGGTTAGAATACATATAGTAGTTTGAAAAGCGATTCACATGTCAAATGTAGACTCAAGCATGTATGAATAAACAAATATTGCATAATCAAACCTTGATGACTAGTGTCTGTAACTCGAAAGTTACGCTTATCTTGAGTTAGGTTTCAATCACCCGAATGCCAAACCGGTAAAATTCAGGTGGGTTGTCAGTCCAATGGAATCCATTATCATTACCATAGGCTTGTATATTAATGATTATGCTAGAATATAGGCTTCGAATAGCGACAACATAGTTTAACATATAGCATATAAATTACACATAGACATAGAATGAAATCGCATAGCTTGAAAAGAAAAAGAATGTTTGCTTGAATAATGTATACAGGTTACATCCCAAAACTTGAAAAGGAAAAGGGATTATGAATACTCACCTGAAGAGGTGAGTGAGATATGGAAATAGTCCAAGTAATATGAAGACGACTATCCGTGTCCTGGATTATATAAAGACACTTTAAGTCTTAGTGATATGAGTTAAATCTCTAAGTCACCCACTTAGACTAGTTAAGTCTTTGTCTTAAATGTGTTAACCTATTAACCATTAGTGATATATATTGGTTTTTGATTTAGTGTATCATTTGGAGAATTTGGACAGCTTATGAGGTGTGACTTTAAGTGCATTTTTTAAATATCAAACGTTATCTATAAATTACCAAAATTTATAGGTTGCTAGTTTAATGTATTCTACATAAGTTTTGTTTAGATAAATTTTTAACAAAAAGACAAGAGATAGCTCAAAACAGCTCCACAAAACATAAGGTACAGAAACACGCACCTATTTTGTTAGGACTGTTGTGAGCTGCTCGGTTTGAATTAGAAGGCAAACAATATACCATTTGAAAGATAACTCAACGAACTTAATCATGGAGTCTGAGTTTGTTAAATTTGGGTTAGAAATGACCAAGATATGGCCAGTTTAAGTTCTGATAGTTAATCTGTGATTTTACAGAACTATTTCGGAATTTCCGATGTATATATGTACTCGTACATAACTACTTCAGAATTTCCGAAGTACATTTGTACTCGTACAGAACTACTACATATTTTCTGTAAAATTTGAACTTTGTTTAATTTGGCTAAAACCCAAGGTGATTAAGATGGTAACTTGGAGTTGAGTAGTTTTTAGTTAAAGGTGATTAACCAACAAGCCTTTTTAAATGGGTGGTTCTTAGATATAATTAATAACAAGCTTGATAGGAACATGAATGAAAGGTTTTCTTACAGTAAGCAAGCAAGGAGAAGGTAGTGAAGATGACGGTTAAGCTTGGATCAACACTTGAAGCCTCGAAGAGTTCTTGAGCTTCAACATAGTTTTTGACAGAAAACTGGGTCGACTTTGGGGGACGATTCTGGAAGATTAACCAAATGGTACAGATTTTAAGTCTAAAATGAATTACTTTGAAAGAGGAATAGATAGCAAAAAGATTCAGGTCAAATCGGTGTCGTTTGGTACCTCAAATGTGCTGCAAAAGACAAGGTCACACAGCAACGAGCTTCTGGAGCAATCGTCGTTCAAAGTTGTCTAGAGGGCTGAGTTCTTATCGGAATTGAGTGAGGTCAGTTGGCTTTTTTAGAGAACTCATAGGGGAAGATTTCTAGATAGGAATGGATGGATTTCCGAGCTCCCTACACAAATCAGCAGATAATTAGTTTAAAACTAGACCCAAGCTTTCAGCTTTTGGTCGACCGGTGTCCGAAAAATATTTAGTGGCTTTAGATGATAATTTTGGAAGCCACTTCTATTTCAACGATGGAATAGACGAGTCAGATGTGGAAGCAAAAGTTGATGAATTACCAAAAGTACTTGGATTATGTTTTAAAAAAATTTCATGTTTAAAGTGATAATTGGTAACCATCTTTCTCATCTACCATCTTGTCTTTTAAAACAGACTTTGAATCAGTATCAGAGTTTTCTGATTTTTCATTTTTCACAGCGGCAACTCTCTTTTTATCAATAATAGGACACTTATTACATAAGTGACCCCATTTATAACAATGATAACACATTCGACGATCAGTAATGATAATAGCAATGTGATTGCCAAATTCATCGGTTGTGCCATCATCATAAATGGCCTGAATAATTTCCTTGGGTTTCTTGGTCTTAAACATCCAAGATTTGGAATTTGGAAGAGATTTAAACAAAGTACCAATATACCCAAATTCATTATAAAACCCATAATCATCAAAAACACACTTTTCAGAATAACGTTTTGGTTTAGTGGTTTTGATTTGTCCAAACTGCCCATATGAAGAGCCTTTAACAAAGTCATCATAAAAATTGTAATCATCGCAAAAACCATATGAATCATACTCGGATGAATTTGCGTTTGAAGAAAACTGACCATCAGAGTTATAAAAACTCTTTGGTGAGTACTTTGGTGATTTGGATTTGGACGTAGATCTCTGATCATCTGGTGATTTTGATCTAGATTGAGATCTCTGATCATTTGGTGATTTTGTGACGCCCACTCCCAGTCTTGGCTCCAGGAGGGGTCACGTGTCGGATTTACTCATGAACACATGGTACAACAGAGATAACTAAGCAGCGGAAATTAAAAACTTTTCATTTATATATATATAACGAGTTACAACAGTAAGGAAGATAACAACATAATCTAATAACTAGATCTTATCTATAGCTATGCCAGTCTACTACCGAGTCATTCCTGATAGCTTGCCCATCTAATCTGCCCTCGCTAGAGCCCTTCCCTTGCTACCTTAAACATCACCGATACCTGACATACATGCTTTTAAAGGTCAGCTTACGCTGGTGAGTTCTAGGTATTTAAAACTTTTACCTTTACCGTGAAAGGTTACTTCAAACAATTGGGCCTAACGGCCCCTTTCTTTATAAGCATTTAATAGGTATAAAACATGACAGAATTATACCAAAACATTTAAACATTCAGTATTAAAAATCATTTAATACTCTAAAACATACCTCAAACATTTGGGCCTAACGGCCCCTTTTTATAAACATTTAACAGGTATAAAGCATAACAGGATCATACCAAAACGTTTAACTCATCGGTATTAAAAATCATTTAATACTCTAAAATACCTTGGGCCTCCGGGACCCATCCTCTGTGCAAATAATCATTACGTATAATAAAGTCATACGGAACATTATAAGCAAAACCTCTTTTTACTAAGCATTGTCTATCCTCCGGGACTACGCTTAGTCCATTCGGGTGGCCGTCGCCTCCCGCCTCCTGAGTAACCGTCGTCACTCCAGTGGCTTCAATTCCACTGCTTGAATTGTACAATTCCCCTCAACCAGACAATCTTTGCTTAGATTAAAACTTCTTTAAAATAACCCCAAGGGTCATTTCCTTTATCCTCAAAACTCATTTTCCTCTTTTTAAACTTTTCTTTAAAAGTTTAACTTCTTTATTACCCGTTCATTATAACCTTCCCGAAAACAGTAATAACAGGTAATAATAACTTTTAAAACAGTTATGAGTATTATAACTATTTCACGTATGTGTATCAACACAAAACAAGTAAAGACATCTCAAATACTTTTTAAGTAAACAGTTGAATATGTATCATTGCATGTATATCAGCCCGAAAACATTAAAACATTTAAAACATTTAAAAGTGGGCTCATAGAACTCACCTTGTTCTCTTAAGCCAATTAAATCAGTCAGAACCTCCTTTACGCTTTCCGATTTAAACCTAGTTGCGTATTGTATGATGTTAACGCAAGGTTTTATATAATAAACATTTCTTATGTTTATATTAACATCTTATCTACTTAATAATGTATATTATTAAGTTCATATACTTTTTTAAGGGTCAAAATGACCAAAATGCCCCTGTAGGCATATTATCTGCTTTTATTGATAATTATGAAGACGTGCATTCCTATAAGTAGACACTCACTCCGGGGTCGCCCAGTGTTGGGATGCCATTGCCCAGATGGGATGGCGACACCCCCGCTATGCCAGAAACCCCAGTGTACAGGTGCCTACCCTTCCGGTCCGCACGAACTTCTAATATTCGATTAATCCGGTATTTTCAATACTTCATTCTTTATTCATTTTAACTTCATATACACTTATTATATGTATAAACATGTTACCATATCAAAATTCAAGTCCCCATACCCTCCGGATTATTTTATATTAAATAACCTTATTTAGAAACCCTAATTTCATAAAATTCCCATTTTATTATCAAAACTCATTTTTATTCAAAACCGTCTTAGGGTATTATCCATTATAACATTTTATAATATCCTTTAAAATGGCAAAGCTTAATTCAAAACCGTTTACTCGATTTGGGCAGAATAACGACATGAAAACCCTAATTTTGACCCGTTAACAAAACCTTTACCAAAACATCTCTAATTGTGAAATAAACTTAGGGCTTTCTTAAAATACATTAAATTAGGATTACCTACAAAAATTCAGACCCTAATTCCCACCCGATTGTTCGATTTTGATAAAATAAGTCTAAGAACCCTAATTTATGCATAGATTTAGAACTCGATTTTAGGCATGATTTTAACAGAAATTGATAAGGGGCTTTTAAAGAGCATACCAAGAAACGGTGGACTGCTGGAGATCAGCTCCTAACTTCGAACGATTTGCTCGAATTTTGAAGATGAAGATCACGGTAGTGGTTTAGGGTTTATGGAGATAAATCTCGTGAATTGGCGAGTTGGAAGGGACGATTGAGGCTCCGTTTTATAGTAGTCGAAGTCGCAGGAGGGTTGCGCACGTGTATGGGTGAGTAATCGATCGAATTCAACACGTAAGAAGATCAAACGTGAAGAACAAGTCGGCCTCGTGTCGTTTCTGCGTCTGTACACCCACCGCGTACCGCCGGGTTCCTCCTCCTCCTCCGCGTACCGCCTGCCATCTATCAGGTAATGACACTTTTGGTCCCTCAGCTTTTTATTTACATTTCAGCCCCCAGTCTTCTACCAAACTGTTATTTTATGTGCTAAAACCTTACGGGGCATATTTATAAAGGTTTCTAAGGCTCGGGACATGTTCGATGATATACGTATACATACGTATATATATATTTCTTTATATGTATATATATATTTCACAAATTTACACTTTAGCCACTTATACTTTTATTTCTTTATCATTTTATGTATTAAAATATTATGGGACATAATTCTAATGTCTTTAGGGCTCGGGATACCTTTGATAAGGTTTATATATACTTTCGTATATTTAAATATATATTTATATATATATTTATCATCAATTTACATTTAAGCCCTTCTACTTTCACATACTTATCATTTCATGCTCCAAATCAACTTAGGACACATTTATAATAACTCCTAAGCCTCGGGTTCATATAAATACGTATAAATACGTATAATACTCGTATACGTTATGTATTCCTTTATTTTAATCATTATCTTCAACGTAAGGATACGTTCTTATTTATTTTTCACATGTTTAACTATTCTAACATGTACTCCTACGTAGATATTCATCAAATGAATATTTCACATGCATTTAAGTCATTAGGATATGTATATGTATATACTTACACATATAATACAATCGTATACACGTATTTTCTTCCGGTTGTCAGCTATGCTTATCATATCAACTTCTAAATATGCATTTCATTTTGATATCACATATATCAATTATTCTTGTTATAAAAACACGTATCTATCACGTTTTATCAACTAACACGTGTATTGTTTATATAACACTACCTTTTATCAATTTAATGGGTAAACATGTATTTTTCATACGTTTTGTCACGTTTGGCTATCTAATACATATATCGTAACATAAATACGTATAGCATTGAAATTCATTTCCCTATACCCATTTATCAATCCATAAACCATAATATATGTTTTAGCTACTTACACATATAGCACATGTATAGAATTCGAGTTATGAAATTTTGGGGTGTTACAGATTTGGACCTGGATTGAGATCTCTGATCATTTGGTCTGGAATGGGACTTGAGTTGAGAGACATTCTCAATATCAGGTACTATTTTCATTCCAGATGCAACATAAAAAACTTTTTCAATACGTGTAGGATCAACACTACCCATTGGAAACATTGCATCAGAGTAGTATCACTTCCCTTCAAACAATACATTTTTTGAGTGGTAGATGATTCACCAACCTCAGACTTGCCTTTCATCTTAACATCAATTTTCTTATATTTTGTGACAACAGATTTTACACTTTTGTTATCATTCTTCTGAAATTTCTGAGATTTCATTTGATTGACCTTAGAATTTTCAGCATTGGATCCAAAACTGATTTTAACAAATTTAGTAGATTTAGGAATAGGAACTGGAACCGTGTTGATATCAGGACTGGTTTGGTTGCTCTCATTTATGTTATCTTTTTAGTAAAACAAATCAGCAACTTCTACAAAATTTCCTTTTTCAAATTCTTTCATTTTCTTTTTTCAGTTTCCACAATATTCATTGCTACCTCTAAAGGTGTTGGTTTAACACCACCTTTAGTCCTAATCTCAGTGAAAGGTTTTCCAACCGCAGAGTCACTGGATTTTGATTGTTTAGAAACAACATGATTTGGTTTTGCTTCATGTTTGCCAGACTTTTTCTTATATGTGCCCTTGTGTCGGTCAGAAGACCCAAACAAGTTCTCAGTGAAATTAGAGTAATCAAATGCAATAGCTGGCTTGCTTTCCGTGTCATTGGGTCCCACACCATGAGAAATTGATGGTGGTACTGAATTACACCCAGACTCTTTGAACACCTCTTTCAATGTTTCATCTTTGCATAGATAACTTGCAAAGGATCTGAATTTTTTAAATTCTCAATTTGTCTTTTAAGATCTAAAATTTCAATGTTTAATTCTGAAATTTTAGTAGTAGCTTCTGCAAGCTTTTTCTCAGAAAAGATAAATTCCTCAGTTTTGTTATTCAGTTCAACTTTAGTGTTAAGAGTCATGCATGTTCCATTCTCAGTTCCGCTTTAACAGCCTCCCACCTTTGCTTGAATGTTTTGGTATTTCCTTTAACTAACAGATATTTGTCTTGATACTTCACTTTCTCACCAGAAAGTTCTTTCAATTGGTTAGCAGTTGAAGCACAATGATCACAAAGTTTAGAATCAACCTGTATATCAGCCATGAGTGCTTGATGTGCATCTCCAAGAAAATCATCTCCAGGAAGTTCAGAATTGTCTTCAACCATCAAATTTTCAGGTACAGAACTGCACAAAAAGGCAGATTCATCAGGAAAATCAGCACTCCAATCATAACCTTCACAAGCTTGAGAAACTAAAGCTTTAGTTTTCGAGCTTGAAGCATTAGCATTTGCCTTGGAAGTAGAAGGATTAGAGTTACTCCTTGAATTCTTACCAGCATATTTCTGATAGAACCTAGAAGTTTCTTGCTTTTTGTCATTGCAGCACTCCTTTGCAAAATGGCCATAATTTTGACAATTGTAACAACGAACATTGGCTTTATCAAGCCTAAGCTTCCCTTCAGGATTCAAATCTTTTCTACCTGTTCTTAGCATGAACTTCTTTCCTCTTCGAACCAACATTGCCATAGATCAGTTAATATCCATTAATTCTAAATGATCGACAATAATCTGTTCATAATCCACATAGGTCAACTCAGCACTTGTTAACTTCCCCGCAATCACACCATCATACGAAGACACAATAGCAGAAAACAATTTCATAAAACTATTGGTTGTTTTTGCAGAAAATTAACTTTGATTTGAAACAGATGCAGATTGATTTGAGTGATCTGGATATGTAATTGCAGCGTTTTGAGTATAAGTTCCCATGGATGCTCTAGATACATTTGAATACCTAGTTGAGAAGGTTTCCACATACAAAGCAGTAGGAGCTGGATTGGAACATTTTGCCACTTTAGCATGTATAGTTGAAGCATTTTCCCCAAATAAACATCCGGGTTTCGTACTTGTGCTGGTAAAGTCTTAACCCTCATCATATCTAGTTCTCTTGCTATCAAATTCCCTGTCAATTCATCGTTAGATACATCATCATATCCTTTGTGATGGGTTAACAACAAGATGTAACCTTCCCACTTAGCGAGTAAAGCATCTAATAGTTTTTCCTTCAACTCATTGGCTTCTTTCTTGACTCCAACAATCTCAAGCTCGCTTACCAGATGTGAACGCCTTGAAATAAAATCATTAATAGTTTCATTTGGAACATGACAATTGTCATATTCTCTCACTAAGACTTTCTTTTTACTCTTTTTTATATTGAGCATTGCCTTCACACCTATTACATAAAGCTTCCCACAAGGCTTTAGAAGTTCTATGCATTTTGAATTGATGAAGAATGTTTTTTGGCAATGCCATGAACAATGTAGCATACGCTTTTCTTTCTAATTTGAAAGCCTCTTTTTCCTCTTCATTCATTTTCCTATACATCTTGTCTTCACCATTAATCTTTGGTATGACATATCCATCTAACATCGGTCCCCAAACACTTACATTGGTGACCCCAATGTACGATTCATATCGTGTTTTCCAATTGTGAGAATCCTTAAATTTTATCAACTTAGGAACTTTGCTCGTGGTCCCAATTTCATTATCATAATTGAGCAACACTTGAACAGATGTGGACTTAGCAGCGAATGCTTGAAACGAATCTATGATGAAAGTTGTTAAAACTGACTCAGCATACCAAAATGTCGACCTCCGTACCAGTTAATCGATCTCCGTACCAACCACTTCTACCGGACCAACGGCGTACTAGTAAATTCATGAGTACCAACAAAAGGACCACATTAACTCAGCGTACCAAGGAATGTATCGTACCAACTTGGTATGGCGTAACCGCTTGCGTACCAACAAGTAACTGTCGCGTACCATCGAAGAAGATTTCCTTGCGTACCGGGACTCAGCGTAACATCAGATCTATGAAGATCGCCTTTCGTACCAAGATATTCAACCGGCGTGCCAAGATATTCAACAGACGTACCAGCAGCGTACCATGGTGAAATCGACTAATTTTTAGAATTTTGGACTTTTTGAACTAGAATTTCACACAGGAGTGAACTAACACACTCTAGGAACATTTTGGAATCATTTTTTATATCAGAAATACTTGGAATTGAAAAGAAATTATGAATATGATCCATAAACTTACTTTCTCTCACTATAAAACACAAAACGATCAAATCACAGCAGAAGAGCAACCTAGAGTGCTCTGATACCACTTAAAAAGACACGAGCCGATCTTACTACTGCATGATTCAATCGATATGGTAAACACAAAGGTAAATAATGCTTTCTTTGATTGATTCAATAGGCAATTTCTAGAGAGAAACTAGAGAGAGAAACAACATGATTTCACACACACAAACTAATTGTTCTCACTCTTCTACTCTAACCAAAACACTTAAACTTATTTATAGTCATCTGGCCGGCGTACCAGTTGTGTTGAGCTATATATATTAGAGGCATGAACATTAGTTATGGGCTTAGTTGTTAATGGGCTTTTGGGCTTTGTTAGTGGGTTTTTATAGTAATTATGATTGGGCCATGTGGGCTTCATTCATGTTTACGATTTTTGTAATAGGTTTACATGAGGCACTATATAAGCCTCATGTGTTTATGATTCTAGCTAAGCTTTTCAATACACAATTTCAGTTTACGATTTCTGTCTCCATTGTGTGTTCACGATCAGCTTCAATAGTAGTTGTTCTTCATTCAAGACTTCATATTTCTCCTAGATCTAGTCTATTCTTCTACTATTCTTCTTGAATCAATCATGTTTGAGGATTCCGCACTCATTCACGATCAAATATCGTGTAGGTTGTTTGATCTCGGACCTACAATTGGTATCAGAGCCAAGAATCATTGATTCGAGGCTCACACGATATTGATTCAAGCAGTATTCTGTGTTAAAGTGCTGGTTTTTGAAGATTTGAAGGTGGTTTGGGTGTTTACGAGTGGTCCTGCTGCTGTTCTTCGGGTTTACGACTGCTTTCTGGGTTTGTTTGAGGGTTTACGATTGTGTTTCTTGAAGATCTTCATCGTAATCGAGTTTATGATTTCAAGTTGGCATTTTTATCGTGTTTACGATCCGGAGTTTAGAGTTTACGATTATTCTGAATCGTAATTGGTGTTTACGATTCTGCATTACCGGAATCGCTAGTCGTAATCGTAGTTTACGACTGGTTTAATCGTAATTGGAGTTTACGATCCCTTCTAATCGGAAACAGGTGTTTACGACTATCGGAGTTGTAATCAGTTATCGTAATCAAGGTTTACGATATTCTCAATCGTATTTGGTGTTTACGATTTTTGCTTGGATCATAATCGGTGTTCCCGATCGTAATCAGGTGTTTTCGATCGTAATCTCACTTATTTGGACATTCGGACTTTAGTTTTAGGTTCCCTAAGCTTACGCAATGGACTTTGAACCAAGTATGTATCAGAAGTTGGACTTCGAGATCGGATCTATTACTCGTCCACCTAGACTTACTTCGGCGGATCACTTTTTGGAATGGAAGTATAGGTTCGAGAACCACCTGAAGAGTGTTGATTTACGGTTGTGGAGAGCTGTGCTGAATGGACCTCACATACCAACTCATGGAGCGGGAGCTAAGATAGGAAAGGCTAAGACTGAAGATGAGTTTGAAGATGATGACTGGGAAAGGTGTAACAAGGCAGAGAGGGCATTTGCGATAATGACCATGGCATTGACACCAGACATTGCTCAAGGCTTTAAGCATTGCAAGACGGCAAAGGAACTGTGGAATGCATTGATTGTTGCTTATGAGGGAAATCCAGACATCAAGGCGAGTCGAAAGCAGATGTTGAAGCAGAAATTCAATTTGTTTAATCACATCCAAGGTGAATCTTTCGAAGCACAAGTGCAAAGATTTGTCTCTCTGATGGCAGAAATGTCAAGTTATGGTGTGGAGCCGGAATTGGAAGATAAGAATTTGAAGCTGCTAAATAGTTTGCCAAAGTCATGGAACACCAATATCTCAATTATTAAGGACAACAACAAATTGAGTGAGCTGTATCTGGATGAAATGATCAACAAGTTGAAGTCCAAGCTAATTGATGATAAGCAGCGTGAGTTGAACCATATAAGCTCACTTAGTTTGGCTGGGAAGCTGAATCAAGCTTTGTTGTCGGAAGAGGTTGATGAGAAGCAGAAAGGAAAGTCTGTTGGAAGTGGATCAAGTTCGATGTCCCAAACGAAGGCATTTGTGGCACAACCCCAATCTAGTTCAAGTGGAGGTGACACTTCTGAGGCGAACAACGATCCCAATTTTGCACTGGGTATGGGATTCATGAACAGTTACCATGCTTTAATGGCCGGAACCCTAATTCCCTCTGAGATTCTATCGGGGGAGCTTAATCAGATTAATCCAGAGGATGTGGAGATGCTGGATGTCTCTTGGCAAATGGCTATGGCAGTGTTCAGGGCTAAAAAGTTCATGGCTACTACAGGGCGAAATGTTTGGAAGGATCAAGACAAGATCAGAACGGGGTTTGATAAGACGAAGCTTAGGTGCTACAATTGTGATGAATATGGGCATTTTGCTAGAGAATGCAGCAAACCAAGGAAGGAGAAAGCAGAGATGAAGAAGCCAGCTGATGGGAAGGCAAAGGCCGAGACAAGTGCCTTGATAGTGCAGGAAGGTGGAGGTTATGACTAGACCCCCCCAGCTAAAGGATCTGAGTCTGACGCATGCTATGATGACGACTATGGATGATGATGATGAAGAGGAGCATGCTTTTGTGGTTACTGAAGAAGAACCTGAGGAAAATGAAGCTATGGCAGCAGACCACACCAAGGTATGTTCTAACCCTGTTTGTGATCGTATAGTTACTACTCTTAGACAATATTGCAAAAACTTTGAATCAGAACTGTTTGAGGTAAAATGTGAAAAGAGTTCATTTAAGGGTAGATGGCAAAAGAATGAAGAAAAGGTTAAAGCCCAGAAATTAGATATAGCAAAATATAAGAACCTTGCAACTGAGAACGCCTATTTGTATGACAACGCTAAGTTAGAAATAGCTAAGCTAAGTAAGCAGATAGATGACCTGAAGCATAAGAACAATGAGATGTAGGTTAAGCTTGATATAAACCTTATGAGAAGCAAAAGAATGTTACAGGCTAGTAAATCCCTAGATACTTGCATAACTGAGGTTAGAATGGGAAAAGACAAAGGTGGGATAGGAATTAGCTTTGCAAGCAAGAACGTTGTTCCTCAAGATAAAACTCGAGATGTAATAGGAATGATCTTAGAGGAGGATCAGATAGATAGATCTGCATTGGAAATGCGTGAAGAAGGACCTCCCTTAGATAGTGTCTTGGTTGGAGTGAAGCCTATGACAGAAGAGGAAATTGAAAATGAAAAGCACATGACTTATGGGTTAGGTAATATGGACAGAGTGATGACAGACGCATGTGAAGCAGGTCCATCAAATACTTCTCTGAATAACTGTGTGAGCGCTTCTGATGTATCTATTTATTGTGCAGATGAAGTAGAAATCAAAGACATTTCTGAGGAGGATGCAGAGTGTCAGAGAGTGGATGAGAGTTATGCGTCTAGTAGTTCTAGTAGTTCTAGTTTATGTTTACCTAAGGATGATGTATTGGCACTTGTGTCAGAACTAGAAACATCCAAGTCAAAACAAGTAGCTGTATCGTTATTAAAAAAAGTTTCAGAATCAAATGAAAAAGTGTCTGGTTTTAAAATTCGTGTGCCTAACACAAAAACAGGTCGTGAGACTAAGCCCAAAGACTTTGTTGCTTATCCTCAGGTTGTGTCAGCTTTTAATAGAACAAACAAATCTAAATCAGAACAATTTTGTTTAATTACACAATCTGATAAGGATAAACAACGTGTTATACACAAATGGGATGATAAGCCAGAGTGGAAGTCGTCTTACCCAAGACGTTCGTACCTCTGTAGTCATGTCAATGGGCCTAGACTCATGAATTGCTTTCAATGTGGAAAGCCAGGACATTTTGCAGCTAACTGTGTTAATAGACCTTACCAACCATACTATCCGCAAAACCCACGGACTAGTATGTTGGAGAAAATGATGACCGGAGAAAGGCAAAAACAAAAGCAGAAACAACAAGCTGTGTTTCAGGGGAAGCAGTGTTCTGAACCAATGAAGACTGAACAGTCTAAGGTTTCAAACACAAAGGCACCTGTGACAAAGCCTGTTGTTAATAAGTGGAATGTGACCAGAACTCCAAAACAAACTTATGTATCTAAAGGAGTTTCCCACAAGATAAAACCAGAATTCGTTGGAAAACAAGTGGCTAAAGTAAAAAGAGCTAATCAACCTAATGGCAAAGCGAAAGCCGAGCAACAGGTTTTGAAACAAAAAGGTGTCGCTCAAACAAAACAACTTGTGTATGCTAAACTGAAACTTGAGTGGACACCGGTTAAAAAGCCAACTGGTAAAAAGGTCATTTCACCACAAAAGAAACCTGTGATTGTCAACAATTCAACAACTGTGTTGAAACCAGAGAAAACCACTACATGGAAACCAAAAGTCAACATTCAAAATGAGAATGTGTCTGGATCAAAGTCTGAAATGATTCTCCAATTAGTTAACTACATTGATGCAAAAGGTGTGCCCAGATCTGTTATGGCCTGGGTACCTGGATCTCATTAATTTCTTATTCTTGTAGGGACAGCCAAGAAGATCTATCAGCAATCTCTGGTACGTTGATAGTGGTTGCTCCCGACACATGACCGGAGATCTGACCCTTTTGGAAGATGTAGAAGATTTCGATGGTGGAGGAGTTTCATTTGCAGGTGGTGTGGGTGGTAGAATTAGTAAGAAAGGTGTGGTGAGGAGTGGAAATCTGTCTTTTTCTGACGTTCATTATGTGGAGGAACTGTCGCACAGTTTGCTGAGTGTTTCTCAGATCTGTGACAAAGACTATTCGGTGATGTTCAATCGAAAGGAGTGTATTATTTTGAAGCCTGGTGTGAAGATACCCGAGGAGTGTGTACTGATGCGCACTCCAAGACGTTCAAACTCATATCTTCTCAACATGGGCAATCCTCCAACGTCAGAAGAAGCATGCCTCATCTAAAAACAAAATGAAAATTTGGCTATGTTGTGGCATAGACGTCTCGGGCATGCTAATATGAAGAACTTGACCAAGCTCGCGAAGGGAGAGCATGTCAGAAAGCTGCCAATTAAAGACTTCTCAACTATTGAAAAATGTGTGGCATGTGCGAAGGGGAAGCAGCACAAGTTGCCACACCGTCCGAAGATAGCAAACTCTGTGTCATCACTTTTACAACTCCTACACATGGATCTATTTGGGCCTATGCAAGTTCAGAGCATCAGCAAGTTCTCCTATTGTCTTGTGATTGTGGACGACTATTCACGTTTTACTTGGGTCTACTTCTTGTCTAACAAGTATGAAACTCCAGCCCTAGTGAAACAGTTTGTCACACTCATAGAGAATCAGCTGAACAAGAAGGTCAAAGCTATCAGATCAGATAACGGAACGGAATTCAAGAATGCTGAGTTGAATATGTTTTGTGGGGCTAAAGGCATAGACAGACAGTTCAGTGCTCCCTACACTCCACAACAGAATGGAGTAGCTGAGAGAAGAAATAGGACACTCATTGAAGCTGCGAGGACAATGATGTGTGAAGCAAAACTACCAATCTTCTTCTGGGCTGAGGCAGTCAACACAGCATGTTATGTGCAAAATCGCGTTCTGTTAAACAAACGTCATGAGAAAACTCCATATCAGATTGTCTACAAAGAGAAGCCGACAGTGGGTTATTTCAAGACTTTTCGGATGTCCGTGCACGGTGCTGATTCAGTCCGACGTAGGGAAATTCGAGGCGAAAGCGGATGAGTGTTATTTCGTTGGTTATTCGGGAAATAGTGCTTATCGAGTCTATAACAAGACCACTGGTTTGATCATTGAAGCGTTCAACGTGGACTGGCTTGAAGACAATCCGACGGATGCAGGGACCGGACCTGATTGGATTTTTAACTACGGGTCTCTGTTTGAAGGGTTCAAGTTTTCGAATGATCTTCATAATTTGGGTGAAGAAGAAGAGATTATCACTTAGCCATCTGAATCAAGACCTTCTGTTGACAGAATCAGTGAAAAGACACCTGTTCCAGTTCCCACAAATGTCAACGTAGATGCTCCGGGAACTTCAGGAACGTGTGATAATGATTCAGAGACACCTCAAAGTCCAGGTATTAGTGATATAAATGATAATGTTGTTTCTTCTAATCTGCCCGTTTCTGTGTCTGTGCCAGATGTCCAGGTATCCAGGATCAACAAGGATCATCCAGTCAGCAACATACTTGGACCAGTGTCTGCAGGTGTTTCAACTAGAAGCCGCACAGGGGAGATCAATTTCTGCATGTATTCATGTTTTATCTCCCAGATTGAGTCTCCGAATGTGATGGTTGCTCTTAGAGATCCGAATTGGATAGAGGCCATGCATAATGAGCTTAATCAGTTCTCAAAGCTGGGAGTGTGGCGACTTGTGAAGCGGCCAGTCGACAAGAAGGTGATTCCCACGAGGTGGCTTTATAAGAACAAGAAGGATGATTCAGGAATCATTATAAGAAACAAGGCGAGGTTGATAGTACAAGGTCACAGGCAAGTTCACGGGATTGACTATGACGAGGTATACGCTCCGGTGGCGAGATTGGAAGCAATTCGGATCTTTCTGGCTGTGGCATCGTATCTCAATTTTACAGTCCATCAGATGGATGTAAAGACTGCCTTCCTGTATGCAGAGATGAACGAAGAAGTTTATGTAACCCAACCACCAGGGTTCATAGATGAAGAAAATCCAGATCATGTTTATCTACTGGATAAGGCCTTGTACGGTTTGCATCAAGCTCCTCGTACCTGGTATGAAACGTTGTCCAATCACCTGGTGGAGAATGGATATACAAGAGGAGTTGTTGATCAAACTCTGTTTAGAAAGAGGGTGGATGAGGATATAATCATGGTGCAAGTGTATGTAGATGACATCATCTACGGTTCAACAAACGAGGAATTGTGCACCGAATTTGAGGAGATTATGAAGAAAAAGTTTGAAATGAGTGATCAGGGGGAGATGAGTTTCTTCCTAGCCTTGCAAGTTAAACAAGATGAATCTGGGATTCTTATTCACCAAGCCAAGTATGTGAATGAGATCCTAGAGAAATTCAAGATGCAAGACTCAAAGCCAATTTCAACTCCAATGGCATCCCGACCTCTCCTGTCAGCAGATGCAGAAGGGGAGTCAGTGAGCGAATTCACGTACCGATCAATGATTGGTTCACTGATGTACTTAACAGCAAGTCGGCCAGATATTATGCATGCAGTTTGCTTGTGTGCTCGCTACCAGGCTAACCCTAAACTTTCTCATTTAAATGCTGTTAAATGTATTTTTAGGTATCTAAAGGGCAGGCCTAGGCTTGGTCTTTGGTACCCAAAGAACACTGACTTTCAATTGTATGCATATACTGACAGTGACTATGGAGGCAGTGACTTGGATCAGAAGTCAACCACTGGAGGATGTCAATATCTGGGCGATCGACTCATTTCCTGGCAGAGCAAGAAGCAGCATACCGTATCTAAATCAATTGCCGAAGCAGAGTATGTGGCAGCATCTGCCGGTACTTCACAGGTAGTATGGATCCAAAACCAGCTCACAGACTACGGTATGGAATTCGTTAACACTCCTATCTTTTGCGACAATGCTGCTGCTCTGGAAATTGTGAAAAACCCTGTCCAACATTCTAGAACCAAGCATATAGACATAAAGGTACATTTCATTCGAGATTGCTATGATCGAGAGCTAATTCAGCTTCAAAAGGTAAGCTCCGATCAGAATGTGTCGGACATTTTCACAAAACCCCTCCCGCGACCAAATTTTGAAATGTGTGTCGAAGGCCTTCGGATGATTGCCTTCGAGGAATGATCTGATCAACTTTTATTTGTCCATTTTTTTTAGAAAATTTTAAAAAAAAATGTTTTGTTTTCAAAAGCCTCATAAAAACAGGGGAAGAAATATAATTGTCTCAGAAAATTCAAAAAATATCTGTTTGAAGTTTTTATGATGTCTTTTGTTTTGCCTTGAGTTGGTAGGAAGTGATATAAATTTCCATGACGATCGGAGACTGACACGTGTAAGGCAGAAGTGAAAGACGTCTCAAAGATGATGTTCGGTAAGTAAAATAAAAAACTATGATCATCCATGTAAGTGCAGTAAACTTAACTCTTATATATGTTTAGTTTTCCATCCTAGTTTACATAGTTTAAAAGACTGAGTCCCAGCAAAAACGGGTTGAGAGTGGTATTTACCTAGTATTCACTCTCTCACACGCCATGTTTATACTGTAAAAGTCAACACCACAGAAAAAGAAAAAGAAAAAGAATTAAAAAAATATATATATGAAAATTGTGAAAAAGAAAAAGAAAAAGAAAAAGAAAATTATTTTGTTGGTCTTCTCTGCGTGCTTATGCGGCCGACCTGATCACCAACCAATAATTCAAGAAAATAAGAAATAAGTGGTTGTCAAAGCAGTGTTGCATGGTTTCTCAAGTTGGGGGTTTGTGAATCCTCAATAAACTCTGAGGTTGGGTAGGTTTTGCTATGAACAATTGGGTGTGGGGACGGTTAAACATGATGGTAATTATGTACCACAACTTAAGCACTTAAAACTTTTAACTAGATGTGAGTTTATATGGTTTCAAAATTTTTGAGCAAATGTCTAGAGCGTCGAGTAACGGAAGCTGAAAGGGTTCCTCAGTTGAAGATGTGTCTGGTATGATCCATGAAAAACATCAGCTTCGAGGCAAGTGTGTTTTCAGTTACTGTAATTAAGTTTTAATTGTTTTATGTTCTATCTTTAAATGTTTTAAAAATTTATTTTTAAATTTTATGTTCTTGATCACGATCAGATACTCGGGGTTTGAGTCTGAGGGGAAGCTTCGTAAATTCTTAAATTCTTTAATGTTAACATTCTTTAAGAGAATTTACATTTTATAGAGGTTGGGTGCATTTAAAATAATTTGTGAAACTTGAAGGGCCTTTATGAAACTTTTCCTTATCAAAACCATCAAAACCCTCATTTCCGACCCACAGTTTACGATCCGCCTCTTTTTCCCTCTCGCAGTTTACGATCCCTTCACCAAAACCCTAACCGTCGCACCACTTTCACCGGAAAATCGATTTCTGGCAACCTCCGATCACTGTTGGCTGATATCGAGTGCACCATCGGTTTCCCCTTCACATTCCGATCTAGAACCACACTTTGATCGACTGTTCCCTCATCGATTCGACGGTTTAATCTCAGTTTTTGTGTGCTTTTCTTTTCAGGTTCTAATCCTCTAATCTCTCAACGAATATTCAAGTTTTGGAACCGATTTTGTGGTTGAGATACATTAAAGGTAGTTTTTGGTGTTCCTTATGTATAAATGTTTGTTTGTGATGAGTTTTTGTGGAAGTTGCAGGTACAACAATGGTGATTTTAGGTGTTTACGATAATCTCGGTGAAGAAGACGATGACTGGAACGTTTACGATTTCTGTTTACGATTCCCCGTTCACGATCGAGATATTTACGATTGGAGATAACGACAAAACAGTTTACAATTGGGCCTTGACAAATTTTTGGTGTTTACGATTGGATAAGTCGATTACGATTGGACCTAAAATAAACCCGATCGAGAACCCAGTAGCGGATCGTAAACCCGTTTATTGGATCGTGAACCCAATTTTTGAATCGTAAACTCACATTAATGGGATTTAAAATCTTAAAAACCTAATTTCTTCAAACTTAAGCATGTTGAAGTTAAAATTTATTGATGTTTGTGAACATGTGTTTCAAAATCAATTTTTTTTAATGTTTGAATTGAGATTTTCTGAACTTAACAAGCAAAATGTGATAATCAATTGAGCTTCAAGATGTTGTTGACAAATATAATTTCACTTTGATGAGTTTAGGATTGATGCATTTGTCTTGTCTTTCTCAGATGGCAGAAGAGATGCTTATTGGAGATATAAAATACGAGCAGGATCACTGTATGCCTGCTTATCTGGAAGACCCGCCAGAAAAACATATGGAGCTTTTCTACTCACTGGTGGCAGGGATGAACACATGTAAAATTAATCATGCCCTGAGGAAGAATGTACTCATTGACGAGATGCTGGTCAGAGAATTTTGGGGAACTGCCAGGGCAAATTCTGACAAGACAAGGATTACTGCAACGATCAAGAACATACCAATTGTGATTGAAGAAGAAGATATAAGGCAAGGGCTGAACATTACAGATGATGCTTCTCACCCTATCAAGTATCCGAAGGAGGTAGTTCTAGCGGGTGCTCGTTCAATGGGGTATGAAGGAAAATTTCCACCTATCTTCAAAAAGCTTCTACCGCACTACTGGAGGTGCCTTGCACATTACATGCAGAAGTCTTTCCTAGGCAAGAGAACGAGCTTTGATCAGTTAAACCAACTCCATGGAACTGCCTTCGTTGCTTTGGCCTTAGATTGGAACTTTAACTTTTCAAAGATGATGCTAATTGATTGGATAGGCAATGCAGAACTAAGTGCCAGAGAACAATTTTTAATGACACCAAGGTTTGTCCAAATGGTGGTGATGAAGAAGTATCCAATGATTGAGGAGAGGATAGAGAAACTTGATGTGAAGGTAATGGATATTGGGGTTTTTGGCCTGCAAACCCAGGATAGACCAGGTAAAAAGTCTTTTTAAGGTAGACTGGAGTGGACTAAAAGGGGTGCGTTCCCAGAGGTTGCAAGGGAACAAGTGATGGATGATTCTGAGCTAGAAGCTGACGTGCCGGTTGTGAATGCCATGGTGGCTGAAGACCAAGACTTAACGGCAACTCCAGCTGTTAATGTACAAGAGGAAGATGTTATTCCCTCCGATGAAGAAAATGTAATGGATGACATCCTTGCTGGCCAGGACATCACAGAAGATGATATATATGGAGACTTGGAGCCTCTAACCCATAAAAGGTCAAGGGATGATATGATTAGCTCATCTGGCAGTGACACTACACCTCCAGAGCTGAATTTAACTGTAGATGATGTTGTTGAAGAAGAACCCGTCCCTGCTCGCGAACCTTCACCTAGAAAGAGGTCAGATCCAAGAAGCATCAGATTCAAGCTATCAAAGACCAGCTCAAGCATTTTACTAGTGCATCCAGCTGGGCCCAGTTCTGAGGGTCCCAGTACTCAAGAAGAAACAGCTGCTGAAGTTGTGCAAGATCAGCCTACTCCTGTGCAATCTGAAACTCCAGTTCTAACCGAGCGTAGCCCAGTTCGGGAAGGAACTCAATTTCTGGAGGTTGATCATACTTTTGTTGCTCCAAGCCCAGTGAGAGTAAGTGCAACTCGTGCGGTAACTCAGCCAACAGCTGCTCCTAGCTTCAGGCCATTTCAAGCAGCAGAGCTTCCAGTAAATATGAGGATAAGTGCTGATCCTCAGATCAATTTCCTGATCTCTCAAAACAGAATTAGAGAAAATGAGATCAAGGCTCTTCAAGCTGAGAACAAATATATGAGAGAAAAGGAGGTGGCGGACAAAGATAGAATGAAATATCTGTACAGCATGCTGGTGGACCTGAGGAAGAAGTATAATGAGTTGAAGGATGTTGTGGATTCCAACTCCTCAGGTGCCCCAGGTCAAGGTTCGTCACAGGGTCTGCAAGGTGCTGAAGCGTTGATTGAAGACGATGGAGAGGAAAATATTGAGATGTCTGAATATGCCAGAGGAGGTAGAGTGATCTCCAAAGCTCCTGAAGGTCACGATAACTGGTTCCGAGAATTCTTTCAAGGACCAGCCCCCACTCAGTATGCTCTTGATCTTGGAAGTAGCTCTTTAGACAAAAAGGGGAGTTGTGAACCCATCTTGTGCTGGCATTATGACGCTGAGAAGAAATTATTTGCTGTGATCCGTGATGGCTATAGTCCAGTTGAGTATTATAGAACTCGCGCACAATTCCACTCTTGGACTGAACCTGAGATCAGAAATCTGCTTTGAGCTCCTTACATAAACAGGTGGAACAGCCCTGACGGAGACCTCATCAGAAACAACCTGCTGAGCCGTCTAGAAAACAACTTTGCAGATTTTGAGTTGAAAGAGGTCAGATGGAGAGAGACAGGGACTGACCCAGTGACTGGAGAACCTATTGGTGAAGCAAGGAGACCACCCACCAAACGTACAAGAGTTATCAATATGTTGGACGAGATTGAAGATGGTACCTTGGTCAAAAACTTTGACTGCTGGTGTTATGATCCAATGACATACGAGGTGGTGGTTCTCTGCAAGGCCCTGAGGCAGTTTCGCTTTTACGATCCGGTGGATTTGCTAAGGTTTGGAGAAAAGGATATCAAGCTTCTCGCCTCACAGCCTATTCTTGGAGATGAAAATGACTTGGAAAACGCTGTGAGGGTGGGAATCTTCCATGGAACAGCAAACCGGATTGTGGCGAACAGATGGTGGTCGAACAACATTCAAAGTACATTCAGGTTTGATCTACTGCTGCCGTAAAAAGGTCTAATGGTTCATGCCTAGGGGAAGATTGTTGGGCTATATATATTAGAGGCATGAACATTAGTTATGGGCTTAGTTGTTAATGGGCTTTTGGGCTTTGTTAGTGGGTTTTTATAGTAATTATGATTGGGCCATGTGGGCTTCATTCATGTTTACGATTTTTGTAATAGGTTTACATGAGGCACTATATAAGCCTCATGTGTTTATGATTCTAGCTAAGCTTTTCAATACACAATTTCAGTTTACGATTTCTGTCTCCATTGTGTGTTCACGATCAGCTTCAATAGTAGTTGTTCTTCATTCAAGACTTCATCTTTCTCCTAGATCTAGTCTATTCTTCTACTATTCTTCTTGAATCAATCGTGTTTGAGGATTCCGCACTCATTCACGATCAAATATCGTGTAGGTTGTTTGATCTCGGACCTACAAGTTCGATTGATCCAGAATATACAAAATTACAATATGAACAACACACACACCTAGACATAGAATTAGACACCAAAACTTGTTCTAACAGATCCCTTTCCTTCAACACCTTCACATTTTCCCATAAGTCTTGAATTTCTAAAGCTTGTTGTCGATCCGTCTCTTGAATGAAGTAACTTGACTTCTAAGTAACGTAAGCTAACGATCAACCGAAACACTTGCAGATGAAGTTGTTTGAGAAGTTGTTGTGGTAGCAGGAGCCTTGAATGTGATTTTTCTAGTATGAGCAGGTGGATTTCCAAAACTTGGAGTATTAGCAGCAATGGTTGGTGTTGTGGTTGTCTTTGGAACTGAAGACTGTGTGCTTGAAATCTTTTGCTTCTTGCTAGGTGGGTTACCCAGCAAAGCTCTCCTTGAATCAGCAGGGAATGTACCACGTTTGACTAACATCTTTGGCCTCGACACGTTCTTTAATCATACGTGCATTTTTTAATTCGGTTCCATTATCACTCCGAATGCGACAGATTCTTTTCTTGTATGCAGATTCAAACATTGACAAAAACTTTTGAAGTATACCAGGAGTTTTATCTTTCGTAGTCATAAGCGCCACCCATGAGAAACGAGAGAAATCATCCCTGATCACCAAACAGTAGTATTAACCATCGATGCTACGAACATTCACAAGACCGAATAAATCTATGTGAAGTAGCTCCAATGGTGTAAGTGAAAACGCGTGAGCGTATGATCGTCTACTCAATCGTATTGAAATCAATGTAAAATGAGAGTGAACACAAGAGTAAATACAATGAAGCTTGTATTAGACCACAGAGAATTTACACAGAATGACACAAAGAAGATTTGACCAGAAAGCTACTGACTACAACACAAGACGACTATTTATACTAGCTAAACCACGACTGTCCGAACCTCAGGTTCGGACAAGGTTTGCCCGGTCCGAACCTAGAGTTCACCTAGGGTTCGGCCAGAACCATTTTTGCACATCTTGTCTTGTACTTGATACTTCACATGATGATCAGGAACTAGATACTAACAAACTCCCCCTCGGCATAGTGTAGTATCAAATCTTCCATTTAAACTTGTATCTTGTATCTTCAATCAAACTCTCCCTCAACTTAACAATGAGTTCAATCTTGAATACTTGATATTGCATCGTGTGTTTTCTCTTTATCAACAATCTTCAGAAGACTTGAAGTTGTGATGTTCTATTTCCACTTAGAAACCTGCCAACATAAATAATCTGGACGCAAAACGTCTCTTCGAGACTCCAAGATATTTTGATTTTGAAATTGATTTCGTATTCCGTGTTGATCAATCGAAAAGAAATAAGAAATAAAATATTTTTTATTTTTAGAAACTTTACATTAAAACACACCTAAAATCTTTTTGGTATTTTCTAATAGGAAAAGTAAATACAATACAGAATCAGACACTATTTTTGTCTTTTGTGAGAAAGATCACAACTTGGGATCATATTGGTCATAACATACTAAACTACACTTCAAATTCGATTATTATAGCACATAAGCCATGTCGATTGTAGATATAATTTGTCCAACTTTAAACTCAGGTAGAATCATACTCATAACATCTGGATATGTTAAAGTATTGATTATATTTGCATTGACCAGTGTACCCCACACTATCAAACATACTCAGATATGTTTTGCTTATCACATTTTTGTGATCTCATTTGTGATTTAATCACATAATGATTGTATACATGATATAGTCAACTATGTTCCATGCAAAAACAAATAAGAACGTTAAATCGTCTACCTTAAGGTCGATCTTTTGATACGCATATAAGGCCTCGGATTTAACAAAATAAGAAAATAAAACAAGTTGAAATTATATAACCCAACAACAATCAGGTCGGTACTCCCATACAGGCAGAGAAAGTCCGATGAGTTATACGAAACACCAAAGAAAATAAAGCAGAATGACAAACGAACAACGATCAGGTCAATCTTTGCAAAATGAACACATGTATACACAGTGACTTCTCATTTTATTTTTCACATATCTTTTTCTTGATATATCGTGAGATATGCATCAAGATGTTGTCCACTAGGTCAATGATCAGATTTAGTGTATATCTCATTTGAATACTTTCTGATTTGCCGAGCCTACCTTACATATCGATCAAATGGTCTTATGGCTTTTTAATCTATTTTATCCATGAGACAGACGATATAAGCCAATGTACCATCATTTCCCAATCATGTCGGATACAATTTCTCATTTTTCAATGTTTTTGGATTTTTGCATTTTTCAGTATTTTTGTCTTTTCAATTTTCAAATTCTCCCCCTAAAATGACGACTCTATTTTTAGATTTTCATTTTTACTATTTGAAAAACAATACTATTTTTGTATTTTTGCAAAAACAAACTCCCCCTCAAAATAAGACGGAGCAAAAAACAAATCAGAAATTGATCAACCAACACGAATACTTGCTGTTGTAACTTTTTGGAAACCAGATTGATTTGGAAATTCAATTTAAGTTATCACATATATTTCACAATCAGCAATTTTCGAATCACCGACATGTCTTCCTGAAATACATGCTGACACCAAATAAAACATTAGTTACTCTGGGATTGACCTGATTCAACAGCGTTGGGTCGCCCGGTGTCTTCCACAAAGTCATTGTTGGCCTTGGAAACAATCTTTGGTTTCCATATTTTGAAAGATTTTGATTTTTTATCAGAACCAGAATCAATATCAACTGACGTACTCAGTTTAGACCAAGAAGACTTACGAGTTGATTTGATCGTTGAAGACCATGGTTCATCAAAAATTTGACCTTTGTTATCCACATACTTAGCCGTGTTGTGGATATATGCAGTCATCGAATCAACAGCAAGATGTCCAGGTTGACGACATGGATAACAAAGTCTTTCTTGAAATTTAAACACATTTGAAAAATTCTTTGAATTTTGAAATCTAGATGAATGTTCAGAATCAAAATTATCAAAGAAATCATTAGAAGAGTCATACCTAGGAGATGGACTCCTTGAAAATGATGACCTTCCAGAATAATAAGATTTTTCGATGAGAGGAGGTGATTTCTTTGAAAGTGTAACATTTGAATTCTGCTTAGATTTTTCTGGCTTCTTAATTTGAGCCGGTGCTTCCTTGGCCTCATAACCCAAGCCTTTTTGTTTGAAACCTGGAGTCTTTGATGAACTTGAAGAAGAACCAGAAGCATCTCTCCCCTTAGCTTCTCTAGTGAATTTAGCTTTGATGTCTTTCAGTTTATTATTTTCAACCAAAACTTTGTCTTCTTCAGTTACAGATGAAGTACTTGCACCACTTTTATCAAAAACTTGTTCATTTTCTAGATAATAGACTTTGAGCTAAACTTCGGAGCTTCACCCAAAGACTTTTCCATTTTCGTAGACTTTGACTTCTTCTTCTTGGATGGAGTGGCAAACTTCGAATAATCATGAAATTCATCTTTAGGATCAAGCGGAGCAGATGTAACTTCAGATACATCCACTGGTTGAGGAACCATATGAATATCATCTTTCTTAGATCTGTTTTCATCCCGATCCTGTTTGTATAAGAAATTCAACAATGTCGGTGACAAATTGCAATTCTTCACTTGCCTCTTTAACTCCAAAATTTCTAACTTCAATTCAGAGATTTACTATTGAGCATCAAACACTTCTTTTTGTGACGTGATGAACTTTGCATTGAGATCATCATATTCATATGTTTGTAACTTCCGGATCTCACATTCAGCAAATAATTCTTCAAGAACACTTTATCTTTTCTTCTTGTAAATTTCAACATCTTTAGTCAAAACTTCATTTTTATCTCGATAAAGAAGATATTCATCTTGAAGCATAGAAATATTTTTCCGAAGTTTCTCAATAGTAGATGTAGACTCAACAATAAGAGCAGTCGCCTTTTCATACTTTTGTTGAACTGGATAACTCTTTTCAAATAAATTCTCAAAATCTTGAGCTGCATCCAATGCTTCAACTTTGGCTTTCTAACATTCTTCTACCAACTTACTATTTTCTTTCAATACATCCTCATGGACATGAACCAATTCATAATATTTCTTTTGAAATTGATCCAATTCCTTCTTGAGGACAACAATTTCTCCAGACAATAACTCAGAAACTTTCATAAGAGTTGCATTCTTCTTTCCCAACTTTATACATTCAATACATTTTGATTCTTCGACTTTAACTTCTTTGATCATTGATATTGTCGAATTGGAATCAGAATCACTCGAAATACTATCATCATCATTATGACGAGAAGTCAATGCAATAGTAAACGGAGCATGTTTCATTTTTGCTTCAGAATCTGCATTCCGGGCAAATTCATTTGGATGCCAAAACGTGTCTGTTAGTTTTTCATCAAAAGAAACAGATTTCTCTTCAACCTTGGGAGCTGCATTTGGTGAATGAATAACCAAATGAGTATGTGGACCAGACTTCAGCTTGTTTTTAGATGAACTTGGACATTCTCGTGCAAAATGTCCATAAATAGAACACTTATAACACTTAACCTTTGACTTGTCCAATCCAATTTTTCCATCCTGATTCAATCTTTTCTTGTCAGTTCTATTGAAAAATTTCTTCGTTCTTCGAACCAACATAGAATATTGCCAGTTCAAATCCATTTCTTCCAGATGATCATAATCTATCTGATCTTTATCTTCATTTATCAACTCAGCATTACTAACAGCACCAGTAATAACCCCGAGATATGAAGATACTAACGCAGACATTAAAGCATTATAATCATCGGCAGTTTGGGCAGACAAAGCATTCTGAGTTGAAGAACTAGGAACAGAAACATTACAGCCAGCAGAAAAACTAGGAGTTTCATATTTACCTGCAATAAATGTTGTAGGAGGTGCGGTATTAGATTTCCCATCATTCATGGTAGAATAATTATAACCAAAATACACATCAGGATTTTGAACTTGGGCAGGAAGTGATTTGTTAACCATTAACTCCATATCCCTTGCTTGAATTCTCTGAATCAAATCATTGAAAGATAATCTCGGATATTCTTTATCATGAGTAATCATCATCACATAATTCTCCCATTTCTCAGGTAATGCTTCCAACATATATTCTTTCATATCAGCTTCTTCTTTTGTAAGACTTACCAAACGCATTTCACTCATTAAGTGAGCAAATCTTGCAATCAGATTTGGAATTGATTCGTTTTAATAATGCTTTAAACTATCAAATTCCTTCTTTAAAATCTTCTAACGACTTTTCTTATATTGGTCATTGCCTTCACATCGTTTTTCCAAAGCATCCCACAAACTCTTTGATGTGTAGTTACCCAAAAATTGATGTAGTAACTCTTTAGGCAAAGCCATCATCAAAGTACGATATGCTTTCTTTTCAGCTTGATATGCTTTCTCTTGTGCAGATGACATCTTTCTTTGAAGTATTGGTTCCCCGGTTTCATCCTTAGGATAAACATATTGATCAGTAAACGACAACCACATATCAATATCATTTGTGTCCACATATGCTTCAAACCGTTTAACCCAACTATGATAATCTTCCAATTTGAGCAATTTAGGAACTTTCCTACTTGTTCCAATTTTGTTGTCATAATTCATCATAGTTTGCATCGTTTCTTGAACCGAATTTTGAATAGCCGTAAACGCTTGAAAATCGGACATTTTGTAAATTCTGGTTACTGTTCACCCCGAACCTGTCCCGAACTTAAACTGTATCGCCGAACTTCGTCGGAACCCTGAACAGACTGATATGAAAATGTCGAACCCTTGCCGAACTTGAGATTCGGAGATCAACAAACCCTCGCCGAACCTTCGCCGAACTATGTACAAACCCTAACTTCGGAACCAACGAACGTTGACCGAGCCCTATCCGAACTTCAACTTCGTACGAAAGTTGTTCGAACCCTATCCGAACCTGAAGTTCGGAGTGGTTACAAATCAGTTACGCCGAACCTCAGACGAACTCCAATACTCTTGACTCCATTTTTGCGATTTTCAGTGTTTTTGGACGAATTTTTGAACAGGAACTCAGATAAACTCAATAGAAATGATTTAGATGAAGATTTTTCAGGAAAAATACATTCGAGATGATCAAATGAACTCAAAAACTTGAAGAATTTTCAAATACCCCACTTTTTTACTCAAGACTACAAAAAAAATGATTTTCGATCAGTAGAATGAACCAAATGCTCTGATACCACTTGAAAATGCGCGAGCGTATGATCGTCTACTCAATCATATTAAAATCAATGTAAAATAAGAGTGAACACAAGAGTAAATACAATGAAGCTTGTATTAGACCACAGAGAATTTACACAGAATGACACAAAGAAGATTTGACCAGAAAGCTACTGAATACAACACAAGACGTCTATTTATACTAGCTAAACCAAGATTGTCTGAACCTCAGGTTCAGACAAGGTTTGCGCGGTCCGAACCTAAAGTTCGCCTAGGGTTCGGCCAGAACCAATCTTGCACATCTTATCTTGTACTTGATACTTCACATGACGATCAGGAACTAGGTACTAACAATAACAATCGTATTAATACGTTTGGCAGGATGCGATTTCTTCCGTTGCTTTCCCTTTTTACAGGAGACGCACACATCATGAAATGTAAACCGATTCTTTGTAACGCCTTCAACCAAATTATGATTTACCAAATAGTTCATTTTCCGGTAATTGATGTGTTCCTACGCTGATGCCAAAAAATAGATTTTTTTTTCAGTGGCTTTTGCAATGAAACACGTTGTAGGAACCGCAGACAAAGACTTAGAATTCATATTCAAAACATACAGATCTCTAAGCCGTGGGGCACGCATCACTATCCATTCATCTGGAATTTTGGTTCCAGGCTTCAAGATCAAGCACTCCGAATTTGTGAATGCATTTGTAAACTGTTTGTCACATCTTTGAGACACACTTAGCAGGTTGTGTTATCTTTAAGACACACTTAGCAGGTTGTGTTGCAACTCTTCCACAAATTATACATGATGAAAAGTGACATTCTCATTCCCCATTTTTCCTTCACCGGTAATTTTGCTGCCCTTATTTCCAGCGAAAGTAACATTCCCACCACTAATTGGTTTCACATTAGACAACAGGGAAATGTTACCCGTCATGTGCCGGGAAGCTCCACTATCAACCACCCAAAAGCTGTTGACAACCTTTTTCTGAGCTCCCTGCACAAATCAGCAGATAATTAGTTTAAACTGGACCCAGGCTTTCAGCTTTGGGTCGATCGGTGTCCTGCAATTTTTCACATTCCAGACACTTGACTTTTTCAGCTTTTTAGTTTTCAATAACCTTTGGTAAAACTTCTTGAACCAATGATTCACTTGAATAAGAATCAGATTCAGTAAAAACACTATCATCATCAACATCATGACGAGCATTCAATGCAATGCTAAATGGAGCATGATTCTTTGTAACTGCTGAATCTGCATTCCAAACAAATTCATCTGGATGCCAAAACGTTTCTGTCAGATTATTAGCAAAAGTAACAGACTTCTTTTCAACTTTATCAGCATCATTAGACTTATGAAAAACTAAATGTGCATGTTGACCAGTTTTCAATTTATTATCTGCTGAACTTGGACATTCTCGTGTAAAGTGACCATAGACGGAACACTTATAACATTTCACCTTCGACTTGTCCATACCAATCTTACCATCCTGATTCAACCTCTTCTTACCAATTCTATTGAAAAATCTCTTCATTCTTCGAACCAACATAGCATACTGCCAATTCAAATCCATTTCCTCCAAATGATCATAATCAACTTGATCATAATCTTCATTTGCCAATTCAGCATTACTCACAGCACCAGTGATAACACCAAAATATGAAGATACTAACGCAAACATCAAAGCATTATAATCATCGACTGTATGAGCAGACAATGCACTTTGAGTCGAAGAACTAGGAATTAACACTGTACAACCAGCAGAATAACTAGGAGTTTCAGATTTACCTACCAGAAATGCTGTAGGGGGCTGCAGAACTAAGAATATTAGACTTCCCAGCATTCATAGTAGAATCATGTTGGTCCAGAAACAACAATCGCTCACGATATTTAACTAATCTAAACGTGCGGAATCCGGTTAGAATAGTGATTCAAGAAAGAGAAGAGAAGAAATCGAAGAAAACGATGATTAAAACATGAAAAACATGATCTTTGCACACAAGATGAACTTGTCGGGTACAAATAAGAAATTGTAAACTAACTTGTCGGCTACTCCTAAAGTCGTAAACCAGCAACCCTAAATGAGGAGAACCATTGGGATTCTCATTGACTTGTTCTATTGAAAGAACTGGTTCTTGCTGAATCTTCGGTAACTGTCTTGAATCTCCAAAAATTAGAGGGTAAAATTTTGAAAACCTCTAACTGTGAAGAACTTGATTGTTGATCTTCAAACTTCATGATCTCTGACTGCTCTTTGTATCATTTTCTTTATCAAAGATTGACTTGAAATCTTCAGCTTCCACTAAACATGTGAACATCTTCTTTGAAGCTCTTTTGAAGCTTTTGAAAACTTGTAAAGACACCAATAACTTCCCCTGAACAGTTGCTTTTCCAGATGGAAGTCTTGTCCGGCTGGGTCTTTAACTTTGAGCAGCAGCAACATCAGCAGCATCTTTCTATCATCAACCTGTCTGACAAACATTTGAAAAAATATACTCCACCAGACATATGATGACCGGTCTTTGGGTTAGAAGGTAATTATCATCTGTTCAGTTGATTCAAATTATCATAATTCAAACCAAAAACCCTAATATAGACTATGGGTTTTCTATAAAACTTCCCCTGAACCCAAGACCTCTAAAGACTTCCCCTTAGCTGATTACTTCCCCTCAACTAAGGACTTCCCCTGAGATAATACATATTATCTTCGAGTTCCCTTCAGATACTTTGTATTATGGAAGTCTTTTCATTAGATAATAAGTATCATCCTCGAGTTCCCTTCATATAATACTTATTATCCCCTCTCATTCCCCTAAAAATTTGTCAAGATCTGTAGGGGGCATTCTGTCATGCAAAAAAAAAAAACACCATGAAAACACATTTTGACTTCTCAAATTAACCTGGCCAAGAAGTAAACACAACCAAAAAGAACTTAAAGACTCACACACGAAAGATAAAAATAAACAAATACTTACCACAATCAAACATGTGAAAGTTTACAAGGGATCAAACCGTATGAATCTGACTAAGGAACCCTTTTCAGCTTCAGTTACTCGACTACTCCAGGTGATTGCTAGTATGTTTGTCCGCTTTAAACTCAGACCCGTTTAATCCCAACCAAATGCATCATGCTTAATAATGTACAAGATTCCCGTCATGTTTAATTGTCCCCACACCCAAACGTACATATCAAAACCTACCCAACCTCAGAGTTTATTGAGGATTCACAAACCCCCTACTTGAGGAACCATGCAACACCGTTATGACTACCACTTATTTCATTAATCATCAGTCGATGATCAGGTCGGCCGCATAAGCACGCAAAGAAGACCAAACTGAATGATTATTTTATTTTCTTTTCTTTTTCTTTTCTTTTTCATTTCTTTTTCATTTCTTTTTCTTTTCTTTTCATTATGTGGTGTAGTCATAACAGCAGAAACATGGCGTGTGAGAGAGTGAATACTAGGTATAATTACCACTCTCAACCCGTTTTTGCTGGGACTCAGTTTTTTAAACCATGCAAACTGAGATGGGAAACTAAACATATATATATATTTTAAGTTCACTGCACTTACATTGGTGGTTATAAGATTAAGTCGAGCCTACCGAGCATATCACCGTGGAGCTTGCTTTTCACTTCCGCTTAACACGTGTCAGTCATCTCCAATCCGGACATATTTCACTTCCCCTAGCTTTCTTTCAAACAAACACAAAGAAACTATTAAAAATTGAAAAGCACACTATTTTTGAGGGTTCAACTTTTTCTTCATCTTTACATTTCTTCCCCTTGCTTTTTAATTTTTAATGTCACAACTTTTGTGAACATCATTCATTTTTTTTATATATAATTTTTTTATATGTTTTTAATAACACACACACACACACACACAAACAGAACAAATAAAGACACACACATCAGGCCAAGCTAACCTTCAAAGTATTGATTTGAACATTTTTAGAAAAAATGGGTTTTATAGCATGCATACCTCATTTTAAGTTTTATTTTTTTTTAAATTGAAAAACCAAGCACCAACTGAAAGTTTTAAGGAATTTGGTTTGACACAAACACCCTTTACCGCTTCATCAAACAAAAAAACCAAGTTATGAACAGTACCTTTCATGCTGAATTTGACATTTTACCTCTCAAGGAAACATATCCTCAATAAAAATTGCTTGTCATGACATGAAGATACGTCTCCTAAACTGTGCCTGGAACAATCACTTATCAACAAACAAATTAATAATAAAAATGTTAGTGATAATCCTCCTTGACTGTTCCTGCACATAGTGAGAGATTAGTTAGCCATTGGTACCCAGGCCATTGTTTTTCTAGGTACACCTGAGGAATCAATAAAATATCCTTTTTGTAAATACATCCCCTTTGAGAAATCAGGAAGTTGGGATGGAGCTGCCTTAATTTTTGGTTTCCAAGTTCCAGGTGATTTAATATTTGTTTTAGTCACTTTTGGAGTTGTGACTTTAGGTATTTCAACCTTCTTCGTTTTAGATTCATTTTTCAAAACAGTTTTTGTTTTAGTCACCTTTGGAGTTGTGACTTTAGGAATTTCAACCTTCTTCATTTTAGAATCATTTTTCAAAACAACTTTAGTTACCTTGGGAGGGGTAACTATGGGTTTTTCAGACTTTGGTTGTTTTGAAAACGGTTTCTTCACCTGTTTTTGGAAATTTTGGTAACTTGGAAAGCTATTGTTTTGATAAAAAGATTTTCTTTCAGCTTTGGCAGTGCCCCAATGTTGATCAGAGGGTTTAACCTTAGGAGTAACAGTCTTCATTGCCTTAGGTTTCTGCACCATCATCGGCTTAGACTTCACAGACTCCTGAGATGAAACCCTTTGAGTTTTCGGATAATAGGGTTCATAGGGGTGATAAAGACAGTTTCTAGCAATATGACCAGCGATGTCACAATTTAAGCAAGTCTGCTTCTTTAGATAGAAGTCAGACGTGTACCCATTTGTCTTTGGTGGCTGATATGAAGCCGGTTTGCCTTGTGTCTGCTTCTTTGCTTTGTCTGCAGCTTCAGATTTGACTTTCTGCTGGTTCCTCGAAGCCCGTAGTGAACCTTTCTTTACTGTCTTCGTGCTTCCTTGATTCTTTGACGTTGAAGCATCATTCTTGCAATTACAACGGCAACTGCATGATCCAACTGAAGAAATGGGAGACACAGCTACTCCCTTGAGTTTTTCATTCTTCACTCCAGCTGTTGGTTTCATACTCGGATGCTTGATGGTGATCTTTGGCCTCTCAACTTCAGCTTTACTTATTACTCCATCAGTTATTCCCTTGAACTTGGAGGAGAAGGATTGCAAGTCATATCTAATATCTGGTTCTTGGTCAAACATTGATCCAGATGTCATAAAGATCTTACCCTCAGGCCGTGTCGTCAAGATCACCTTTTCCCTTTTAACTTTGTCAATTACTTTGAAGTATGGGGTTTCAATTTTAGGGTATGGTTTCAACTCTATCCCAACATCATCAAACTTAGAGTTATGACACCTGTCATGTTTCTGGCACTCAGCATCATTGTCTGATATATCCTCTACTCTCCCTTCACCATAAGTCATGTTTGCCTCATTATCAATTTCTTCTTGAGTCAATGGTGTAGTTCCAACCAAGACACTATCAATAGGAGGAGCAGCTTCTTTATAATCAGACTTGGTTCGTTCAACTTGATCCTCACTAAGAAGTATTCCTATAATGTCTCAGGGAACTGGTGGAGGAATGATATTGTTTGCAGACAGAGACTTATCAGACTTTTCTGACCCAAACCCAGTTTTATCTTTCCCAACTTGACCAGTTATAACAGCATGTGATAATTCCTTTCCAGCATCTAGCATTCGCTGATTTCTACCCTGGTTGCAATCATACTTGTCCTACAGCTCATTATATTTTTGTTGCAGTTCATCCAGTTGCTTCTTTAGCTCACCAATCTCAATCTTAGCCCGATCATATGAGAAAGTCTTCTCGGTGGCTAATCCACGATATTTCTCAATGTCTAATTTTTGAGCTTTCATCTTCTCTTCACTCTTTTCCCATCTACCTTTGAGTGAACTTCTGGCACATTGGACATCATACAATTCAATTTCTAAATTTTTGATAATTTGTTGAAGTCCAGGAATTAATCGCGCACATGTTGGATTCGAACATTCAACACCAGCACTTTCTGTCATGAGGACACGTTTCTAATTTTCTTTCTTTCCTTCGTCCTCATTTCCATACTAAGCTTTGTGCAACGCGTGCCAGAGTTCTTGAGCATATTTGCAGTTTTCAAATCTTTGGGCTATTTCTAGAGATAAAGCCATGAATATAATTTCCATGTGCCCTTTTGTCAATGTTAACTCTTCGTTGGTCATCTTCAGAGAATTCAGCTTGAGTTTTAGGCACTCCTTCTTTAGGCCAATTTTGATGTCTCGGTATGAACGGACCATCAATAATCGATTTCATCATATTTTGATCTTCATTGTTCAAATACTTTACAACCCCGTTCTTCGATTCATCAAATTTGTTTGGATTGATCAACCGCGGACAAGTGGAGTAAGAACTTTCTTGTATTGAGGATGTTTCCGAACTCATTTTCTTTCTTTAGGTATGCAGCTTCTAAAAATCTGGCGAAATCGGCAAAATCGGCAAAAGTACTATTCAAGGAATAGTGTCAAAAACTTAAAACGCGAAAACGGAGGCCTTCGGAGTGGAATTTGGGGGTCCAAACGAGCTCTCCTGGATGTTAGTCCGGGGTGATTCTGGGGCTTGTTGTCACGAACGTCGTGTTAAAATTTGAGCTTCTAACTCCAAACGAGTCAAAAGTAATGTCCGTTTCCGTGAAAGTGTGAAATAGTGACTTTTGGCCGCAAACTAGTTTCCGATCGTAAACAGTGATCGTAAACACACCAAGTCGTAAACCCAATCGTAAACTCCTCCGGATCGTAAACTCGGTCATAAACACCTCCGGATCGTAAACAGAGTCGTAAACACCTCCGGATCTTGAAGTCGTAAACACTAAGCTGATGAAGAACACTGATCGTAAACACCAAGAGCATCCCAGAAATTTATCGTAAACACCAAGAACAGCCTAGAAATTTCAGAAAACTCGATCGTAAACCTGAAAAACTCAAGAAAACTCGCAAAAAACTGTTAGATCATCTTGTATCAATATCGTGAGAACCGTGAAACACTCGTTTCTGGGCTCTGATACCAATTGTTGGTCCATAAACAACAATCGCTCACGATATTTAACTAATCTAAACGTGCGAAATCCGGTTAGATTAGTGATTCAAGAAAGAGAAGAGAAGAAATCGAAGAAAACGATGATTAAAACGTGAAAAACCTGATCTTTGCACACAAGATGAACTTGTCGGGTACAAATAAGAAATCGTAAACTAACTTCTTGAGTTTACGATCGTAATCACCACCTGGCTGCTCCTAAAGTCGTAAACCAGAACCCTAAATGAGGAGAACCATTGGGGTTTATATAGGCACCCCAATGGGTTTACAATTGGGCCCTTATGGATCTTAAACCCAAGCCCAAGCCCATATCTAATTGTAAACTAGTCTACTAAACTAAATAAACCCTCTAAGCCTAGCCCAAACTATTTAATATTACAAGCCTCATAATCTAGCCTCTACAAATCATTTTCACCATGATACACTGCAGGATTCTGAATTTGTGCAAGAAGTGATTTGTTCACCATTAACACCATATCTCGAGCCTAAATTCTTTGAATCAAATCATTGAAAGACAATCCTGAAAAATCCTTGTCGTGAGTAATCATCATCACATAATTCTCCCATTTTTCAGGCAAAGCTTCCAAAATCTTTTCTTTCATATCAGCTTCTTCTTTAGTAAGATTCACCAACCGCATTTCACTCAATATATGAGCGAATCTTGCAATCAGATTGGGAATCATCTCATGTTGATAATGCTTGAAGCTATCAAATTCTTTCTTCAAAGATTTTTGACGACTTTTCTTGTATTGGTCATTGCCTTCACATCGTTTTTCCAAAGCATCCCATAGACTCTTCGATGTGTAGTTACCAGCAAATTGATGAAGTAACTCTTTAGGCAAAGCCATCGTTAAAGTACCATAAGCCTTCTTTTCAGCTTGATATGCTTTCTTTTATTCCGATGACATTTTTCTTTGAAGAATAGATTCACCAGTTTCATCATTTGGATGAACATATTGTTCAGTAAAGGATAACCACATATCAATATCATTTGTATCAACGTAAGCTTACAATCGTTTGACCCAACTATGATAATCTTCCAACTTGAGCAATTTGAGAACTTTCTGACTTGTTCCAATTTCATTATCATAATTCATCATCGTTTGTATCGTTGCTTGAACCGAATTCTGAATAGCCGCGAACGTTTGAAAATCAGACATTTTGAAAAATCAGGTTACTGTTCACTCCGAACCTCGTCCGAACTACGTCCGAACATAAACTCACCGAACTTTGTCCGAACCTGACCTTCGGACAATCAAACAAAACCTGGACCGAACTTGTGCCGAAAGGTGACCGAACTTTGTCCGAACTCGGAACGAACTCTTTTCGAACCTCACCGAACTAGAATATCACCGAACTCCGTCCGAACCTCGAGTTCGGAGCGGTTACTCCGAAGTTGTCCGAACCTCAAACGAGACCTAGTTCACTCGACACCATTTTCTTGATTTTCAGTGTTTTTGACTGGAATTTTCGACAAGAATTCAAGCAAACTCGATAGAAACAATCTAGAAACGGATTTTTGACAAGAAGCACACTCGAGATGATCAAAAGAACTCAAAAACGATACTCATTTCTGTAAAACGTGAAAACTTGACTCAAAACTCCGAAAATCAAAGATTTCCGACCAGTAGAACAAACCAAATGCTATGATACCACTTGAAAATGCGTGAGCGTGTTGATCGTCTACTTAGTCGTAACAAAATCAATGTAATACGGGTAACACACGATGAGTAAATACAAATCAGACTTGTATGAAAACCACAGAGTGTTTACAGAGAGACAATTAGAAAATATAACTCGGAAACTTCTTAAACTGAACACAAGAAAACTATTGATACATGTCAAATCCCGCTGGTCCGAACCTCAGGTTAGGACAAGGTTCGTTGGGTCCGAACCTGGAGTTCGGCCAAGGTTCGGCCAGAACCTATCTTGCACAAACTGTCTTGTATTCGATACTTCACATGACGATCAGGAACCATGTATCAACATTCCCATTAGAAGCTATTTACATAAATGAGAACTTCTGTAGATTTTAGTCTGTACAGAACTACTTCGGAATTTCCGGAGTAGTTCTGTATGAATACAGAAATCATGCAGAAATCCGTAATTCATACAGACTTTTGTTTCCTTTCTCTTCTAAGGATGTGTCTTATCTTTACTTCTAATACTTGACTGTTTTGTGTTACAATTACATTATGTTCTAACATAGTTGAAATTAGATATTTTGTCCCAATACGTGTTGCCAAATGGTGGCAACGGCCACGTTAAAATATAAAAAGTGTGGCCTTTGGTATTATATGGTCAGGTATATTTGTGTTTTAGCCACATATATTTGAAAAAAAAAAGTGGCCAAAGGGTAGTTGAAATCAGCTATTTTGTCCCAATACGCGTGGCCAAAGGGTGACAACAGCCATGTTAAAATATAAAAAATGTGGCCTTTGGTATTATATGGTCACGTATATTTGTGTTTTAGCCACATATATTTGGGAAAAAAAGTGGCCAAAGGGTAATTGAAATCATATATTTTGTCCCAATACGCGTGGCCAAAGGGTGGCAACCGCCACATTAAAATATAAAAAGTGTGGCCTTTGGTATTATATGGTCACGTATATTTGTGTTTTAGCCACATATATTTGGGTAGAAAAAAAAGTGACCAAAACGTTGTTGAAATCAGATTTGTCCTTGCTATACGCGTGGCCAATTTGAAACCTATTACAAATTATTAATTACAAATCAAATAAAATTTAATTACAAGTCAAATACAAATGAAATACAAATAAAAAATAAAAGAAAATTACACTGCATACAAGCATTATTCTCAATTTAATTTTCAATCCGGGAGCCAACAACATTACCACGTGGTCTTCATCTTCAACTGTCCAGATTTGAGCATAATTAGGACTAATTTTTTCTTGTATTCCTTCCTATAACAAAACATATAATTGATAATTAGGTTATGGAAATTGATCATAATATATATAGCAATTTTGAAATACTTATCACCATGATAGATATGGACTGAGGAGTGCCATTTTATTGCAAGTAGTATATTCATCAGGTCCTACAATTCAATTGATTCCAGATGAACATTAGATATCCAGATAAACTTAAAACATCCAGATGAACATCACATTAAGTTCCGGATCAAATTCAAAGTCAGTTGAACTTTATTTGGTACACATCTCACCATTTGTTCTAACAATCCCTAGCTATCCCAAGTGTTTCAGGTACCAAATAATATTTAAAATGGGACTACATGACATTACCAAACTGATTACTATGAAACTATAGAACAAAAATGAAACTTGAATGTCAAATATTTACCTTTTTCTTTTCAACTGCTTCAGACGAGGTTGATCGACAACCGATTTCATGCCCTACAGTTCAATTAATTACTTTATGTAAATGAGAAATCAAACCGATAATGAGTTTGACAAATACTAACTGTTGTGTGTATGTCAGCATGATTAGTGTTGTGGCTAGATCCAACAAAAATCTCCTTAGAATTTACCTAGAACAATGTGTTTTAATTTGAAAAAAGTGAGAGCAGAATAATGATGCGGACCTATCATGAAAGTATTTATTCTGTTTTTTTTAATCTAACATAAGTTGTTCCAGTTTAATTCATACAGATTATGTATATACTCTATTTTTTCATATTAACATACATTTTCAATGAATCATAGCAAAGCTTCATTTAACTCATAACTGTGTTCTTACAGAAAGTATATATTCTTATGTACCAGGAACTTGCATCTATTTGTGTTCTTCAGGAACAAGAGTTTATCCGGATTGTGTTCTTCAGGAACAATAGTGTATGTTATTATAAGGCACTTGAGAATATTATGATTAAGGTGTGATGTAAAGAATTTACCTCTGTAGATGCCGGAGCATTAAGTTGTTGTGGTAACGGTGTTCCAAGTGCAAATAGATGAGCTATAAGTAGATCAAGTTTTTTATCCAATTCTTCAATCTTCAGGAAGAGGGCCTAAACTTGTTCATTTTTTCATCCCTAAGAAGTCTCTCCTCTTTAAGTTTGAACTCAAGTTTTTTCAATTGACCATTAGTGTTGTTGGATCGATCCTTGAGTTTTGTACAATTAACAAAATGTAGATAGATGCTTTTTAACAAAGTACATAAATAGGAAAGCATGCAAACCCTATTGATTCATTATCTCTTAATTAGTTCTTAATTATTAATATATCACATAAAGACCCTATTGATTAATTATTTGATATGTTGTACACAAATTAAAGACCATTAAAGGGAAGAGTGGAACACATCATGTCTTCAGTGGATATAAACAAATTACCATTTCTAGCAAAGTAGCAGATGCATGACATCAACATTCTTCTATTCTTCTATAGGGGATTTAAACTACAATTTCTTTATTTTGCACCCCTCTAACATGAACCTACAAAAAATGTTGGAAAAATTCCTATATATGTCCTCTAGGATCATTTCATAGTAATGACCATAGAACATAAATTAGTTCTTAATTATTAATATATCACATAAAGACCCTATTGATTAATTATTTGATATGTTATACACAAATTAAAGACATCTAAAGGGAAGAGCAGAACACATCATATCTTCAGTGGATATAAACAAACAGTTGACAATTTCTAGCAGTGTACATAAAGAAGAAAGGAGGTTACCAGTAACATGAATCTACAAACATGTGCATATGCTTGACCCCAACATTCCTAGCATAAAAATAACTAATTTAGCATGCTCCCACAGTCATTTAAGAAGGTAAATAACTAATTTAGCATAAATGAATGGGTTGAAATGAATGGAGAGGATTTCTGCAATGTATACCCCTTCCTAATTAATTCTGTATGAAACGAAATTTTATCGATATGTAACTATAAATGTGCACAAAGAAACAATTTTATGAAAATAGATTGTAATTAATGAAACGGAATAACTTGACAATTACCGTTTTCTGGACTGATTGGTCTCCCAAATCACATGGAACTTCTGAAGAATCGCTAGTGCTATCTGTTGAGGTTATTCGTTGTTGAAGCTCCATGGAAGATGTGAATGACATGGATGAGAAAGAAGACCTAGTTATTCGCTGGAGGCGTTTAACTGGAAATTTTCTGATAAAGTGAGAGGGAAAAGTATCTGAAGAATCGATAATTAGTAAATTTAGTTCGAAATTTTGGGTGAAATTTGAACTAATAGTGGGAAATTCAAAATTTTTAATTAAAAGGGGGGGTAATTGTTTAAAGTGATAATAAAACCCAAAACTAATTTAAACAATATGTATATTAAACATAATTAAACCTAAAATTAAACATAAAAATAATAATTAAATAATTAAATGTCTCCACGTGGCTCTTCCGGCGGGTTCTTCTTCAAGATGAACTTCATCATCTAGTTCGTAAAAGTATTCAAGTGCCTCTTCTTGTGGGTTTGCAGGTTCTTCTTCAAGATGAACTTCATCCTCCCTGAGCTTGAGCAGGAGCTTCATCCTCTCGAGGTGTTGAAATAATGAGATTGTGAAATTGTACGAGTACATCAATTACGGTTGACATAACTGTGATCCTTTAAGCAGATCTGGACGACGATCGGAGTTAAAAGCCCTAACAAAATTATGTTTTAATAATAATTTTATTATTTTCTTTTAGATATAATAAACAAGATTTTAATAACACGTGCTTTGTGGCCGGAATAACCAACTACAAAAAACGATGACATTACTAAAACACAACTCAAAAATGAAAATGACAAATTACTATGCAATTTAGAACAAAAATACGAAAAGACCGTCATGTTGCGAGTTTCTCATGTATAATAATTTTGTTTCCAAAAATATTAAACGACGGCCAATTAGGATGGTGAGGAGCAATTAGGACCTACTAGACTCAATGAGGACTAAATACTGACAATCAACGTCATTTAGGATACTTTAGTGAAGACCAGTTATGGTCAAATAATATGGTCAATGAATACGAATTAGCACCAATTCAATGAGAAGACCGATTATGCTCATTGGACCGATAAGGATGGAGCATGAAGGAACATGAC
>JBCNJP010000027.1:82226138-82384000 GCA_039602395.1 Deinandra increscens subsp. villosa | reverse complement strand
TCGTGATTACGATCGGTGTTTACGATCGACGTTTTCGAGCGGTGTTTGCGAGTCAACATTCACGATCAGTGTTCACGATTAGAGGGATTTACGACCCTGATGTTTACGACATAAGGAGGTTTACGATCGGGCCTTGAGTTTTCGATTGGACCTAAACCGGTTTTCTTTTTCGACGCGATCGTGAACCTATAATCAGATCGTAAACCCAATTTTCTGATCGTAAACCCATTTAAAGTGAGATATAAAATCGGTAAACACTTAAATAATCACAAAATGATTTTGAAATCTCATTAAATTCAATTGTTTTTAAGATAAAGTTGAGCAAGTTAACGTTTAAGAGTGTGTTTTGTTAAACTTGTGTTTCAAAATCAAATTCTTCTCTTGAATGTATCAATTGAGATTTCTAAACTTAACAGTAAAATGTGATAATCAATTGAACTTCAAGATGATGTTAACAAAAAGAATTGCTCAATGATGAGATTAAACCTGATGCATTTGCCTTGTTTTCTCAGATGGCAGAAGATATGCTTGATGAAAAGATTCACTTTGAGAGAGATCACTGCATACCCGCTTATCTCGACGACCCTCCTGAGAGATACATGTAGTTATTCTACTCATTAGTAGCTGGACTGAACGTATGCAAAATCAATCATGCTCTCAGGACAAGTGTGCTGATCGATGAACAACTCGTCAGAGAATTCTGGGGAACTGCAAGGGCAAATGCAGATAAAACAAGGATCACTGCAACCGTTCAGAACCGCCGGATTGAGATTACTGAAGAAGACATTCGTCAAGGATTGAATATTAATGACAAAGCTGAAGACACAATGGAGTATTCAAAGACCGTTGTGTTAGAAGGTGCTCAGTCCTTGGGGTATGAAGGAAAATTCCCTCCCATTTTCAAGAAGCTACTGCCGCACTACTGGAGGTGTCTGGCACACTACATGCAGAAATCCTTCTTGGGGAAGAGAACAAGTTTTGACCAGCTGAACAAGGTACATGGGACAACATTCGTTGCACTGGCCTTGGACTGGGACTTCAATTTTTCAAAGATGATGCTGATGGATTGGATTGGCAATGCTGATTTGAGTGCCAGAGAACAATTTCTTATGACGCCAAGGTTTGTCCACATGGTGGTGCTAAAGAAGTGTCCTATGATACAAGAAAGGATTGAGAAGCTGGACATCAAATTCATGGATAACAGTGTGTTCGGGTTGCAAACCCAAGATAGAAAGGGAAAGAGTAGCTATCAAGGGAGGCTTGAATGGTCTAAAAGAGGTGCTTTCCCTGAAGTTGCAAGGGAGCAAGAAGAAGAAGAACGATTCAGAGCCGGAAGTTCATCCTGTTAATGTGTCTGTTGCTGAAGACCATGATGTGGCAGCAACTGTACCTGTGAATGTTCAGGGAGAAACAGAGAATATACCTTCTGATGAAGAAAATGTGATGGATGACATTTTCCCTGAACATGAGAATCTAAATGACGATATCTATGGGGATCTAGGGCCCATTAGTCACAAGAGAACGAGGGATGACTTCGAATTCCACTTCTAGCAGTGGCTCAATTCCACAGGAGTTGGATATTTACAATTAATCGCGCTATTCACAATATTAAATCATGCATTTAAATCATATTGCACATAACGACAACAATAAATGAACACATAGCACATATGGGCGGGTTCGGTGATCAACCAAAGGACGTGGACGCATTCGGCCTAGTTAAGCATTAGTTACTAAGTCAACACTTATAACGTAACTAACGGATATTGTCTAACGGAAGTTAACCTTGAAATTCCCGGATGTCACACTTCTAAATCTGATTCAAGCCGCTCTCCTAAAGTAGATTGTTGCTGCCAACACGCAAGTCATTCCGATTGTCGATGTTTATTCTTTTGGTAGTTTATATTTGACTTTTATGTTTACGGTCTAGATTAGATCGCATGAGATCAATGGCTATCATTGATCTCATCAGCACTATATATAGCATGTAATCTCTTAGTTTACAAACACGTTCATCACTTGTAATAGTGTAGCTTTGAGTTAATGCAAATAGTGCCGAATATTCGATATATCGTTGTTTTACTATTCTGCAAATCAAGCATTTACATTATACAAGAACTTAATATCGCTTAAGTAAAGTGAAATATAACTTTAATTCCGCAGGGTTATATTTGCAAGTAAAGGGCTCAGTTTTAGTTCATTCATAACTATTATCGATCCTACACTAATGAGCATCGATGATCAAGTATGACCAATTAGGACTAATTGGGGTCAATTAGTTTGAATGAGGACAAATGATACCAATAAGGGTAAATCATCCTAACTGAGTGTTCACTGGCCCTCATTGGTCCTCATTTGTCAGTAATGACCATGATTGACCTTAATTCAGTCTACTGGTCCTCATTGAGCGTAATTGGCCCTCAATCGGCCTAATAGACCCTAATTGGTCATATTTGGTCCTCATAAGGTGTCATTGAGCAAAATCGACCCTCGTTAGTTATAACCGGTCTTCATCATTGACCCTAATTGATCCTCATTGACCCAAATTGACCCCAATTTACCCTAACTGGGCCTCGTGGCTTTGGTCCTAATTGGTCCTACTTTATCTTCATTTGTTCTCATCGGTCCTAATCGACCCTAATTAATGTGGATTCCATTAAAATAAATTAATAATATTACTCTAAACCAAATTAAATTATCAAAAATTTCCCTCATACCAATTTCAACTAAATCGCCAAACTCCAATAACTTCCCCTGTTTTAATTCTTAGGGTTCATTGTGATCCAGAAGAACTGCCGCTAGTATAAAACTGCATTTTCGAAAAACATTTACCCTCTATTTCTCTCCAGGTTTCTAATTGGTGATTTAAACCAAAACCTTACTCTCTAATTTCTCACAAATGGCACCCAAATTGAATCGAAAGGCTGCATCAAAGCCTACTCAACTGTTCTTTGCTGAACACAATGTTGTAGCGTACTTCGAGAAGTCTAATAAGTCAAAGCTATTTGATGAAATGAACCATTTCATCGAGAAATCCAACACTCAATTTGCTTTAACTGTGAATCCTATAATATGCAAGCAGAGAATTGCTGAATTTTGGGACTCAGCCAAAAAATCTGTTGATAGCAACGGGGTTGGTAAAATTGACTATAGAGTCAATGGGAATGAGATTAGTTTGATTGAAGAAATGATCCGGAAGCATCTGAAATTCAATGATGCAGGAGGTGATCCTGATTACAACTCTGAATTGTACTTGAAGGCGTATGAAGCAATTGGGTACGGGGGTGACTTAACTTCTGGGATCATCAAAAAGGGATAACTACCCTATGTTTGACGATATCTTGCTCATACCATTCTCAACTGCCTATCTCACAAGAAAACTGCGTGGGATGAACTTGCTGCACCTCAATCATCCGTTTTTCATGGATTGGTAAATGGGCTCAACTTTAACTTTTCAAAAATGATATTTGATGGAATACTGGAAAATCTAAAACCTAAAAGGATCTTTTACATGTACCCCAGATTCCAACACATTCTCAATTGTGAATTTCCAAATCTGCAAATCTCTTATCAACATCTTGATCTATAATCTTTTACAAGTAAAACATTTTCTAACATGCAAGTGAACAAAACTGTTTTTTCTTTGTAAAGACACATCACACCCTATGCCTAAGGCCAGGACTGCTCCTGAGCAAACTGCTCCAGGTGTAACATTGTTACACTAACAAGTGTTGAGCCCACACCAGACCGACCATCATCTTCCACTGATATACAAATTCCCACCAAAAGGAAGAGGATGTCCACATCAAAAACCACACCCAAAAATACCACACGCACTCCACAATCACCCAAAAGGAAGAGGACTAGGTCTCCTTCACCTAGATCCTCCACATGAATACCTCAGAATGAGGGTGATATATAACCTAGGCCACATGAAGTAGATTCCCCAACCATAATTGCAGGGAATATACTGCTGTACTTGGTTCAATCACCCAACCCACATTCTTCTTATAAGGTGACTTGCAGTAGTGATGAAGCAAGTTAGGTGGAAAGGGCTGACATTACTCATGATGTCCCACTGGACCCTGAGGACAGTGCCAACATCCTTAAGACCCAATCCACGACAACTGTATCAGTCAGAGAACCTATTCAGGAACCTTTGATTGACAACAAAATTCCCAGGTGCTAAGAAACCATGGGTGTTGAGCATGAACAAGGTTGGCTTGTTTGCTCTTCTTTGCTCAAATATACTGGCGACACACCAGTTGAGAGCAGCAAGACACATACTGAATTGACGGTTCGATGTACAAAACTTGAAAATGAATTGGCATCTCTCCGTGCAATTGTGAGAGCTTAAGGAGAAGAAATTGAACGGTTGAAGGCAAGACAATCTGTGAAAGCCACTGATAGGTAAGGTTGTCCACCATATGTTGAAATGAAATATTCACATGTCAAAGTAGACTTAATTCAAAATAGGATCTTGCACAGGGTGTCTTCATCAGATGTTGATGAAGTTGATCCGGTTAAACAAGTTGATCCGGTTGAACAACTTCATCTGAAGGAAGAAGGCCATGTTGATCTGGTTGAAGTAGTTGATCCGGTTGAACAACTTCATATGGAGGATGAAGGCCATGTTTATTCGGTTGAACTAGTTGATCAGGTTGAACAACCTCATCCGGTGCAAGTGACTGCTGATAATCAGATGATCACAAGTGTGATGAGTGATCTGCAAACCACAAATGTGGAGATAGCTCCTGAAGCGCTATCTTTCATGAGAAAAACGATGATTAGGAATACTCTTAACTGCACTTGGTTAAGGAGTGCTCCATCTCTGCCCATCATTCCTGTTTTAAAGCCTAGTGTTGCATCTCTGCCCATTATTCCTGTTTTAAAGCCTTATGCTCCATCCCCGCCCATCATTCCCGTTTTAATGCCTAGTGCTCCCCTTGCTACTCCTGAAACAGAAAAGGTTGTTGAAGCTGATGTTAAAGAAGATGAAGTCAAAGACAAGGTGTTTGCAGCTGTTAAAGAGACAAAGCCTGTGGAACCAAAGACTGAACCTCCTCATGAGAATGATTTTTCCACTGAAGCAATCAGATTCAGGAAAGGAAAAATGGTGATGCCCTAGTACCAATCAGATTCTGACAAGGTGTTTGCAGCTGTTAAGAAGACAAATCCTCCAACATTCATTTATGATCAACAAGTATCTCTCCCAGAAGATGAGGTAAACATGATAAAACAGGCACTTGCAGATGATGAGAAAGCTGAACAAATGAAAAGGGATTGAGACATGAACTTCGCATTCAAACTAGAAAGAGACATGTTGCGTTATTCAAATGATAAAGTAATAATGGGCTGATAAATGAAATCAAGAGAAGGTATATTGATGAGAAAATGGCAACGATAGACTCTGAGAAGGAGACAAGAAAAAAAGAGAATGCCCACATATCTGACAAGGAGATCAAAGTTGAACAAGAATATATCAGACTGTCAGATAACCTTCACAATGCCAAACTCCTTATTAAGTTCACAGATATTATCATAGCTAGGGGATGGGCAACTCCTGAACAAGCAAATTTAATGACTGCTAACCAGTTATGCGATATGATGTCCAGGGTTGTTCAAGAGGATGGTGAATTAAAACTGAAGGAAAGATAGATGCTGATGAAAGGCAAGAGAAGATAAAAAGGGAAGAAGAGATACAGAAAATCCTAGAAAACCATATGACAGAGGAAGAAGAACTCAAGCTTCTCAAATACTATTTCATTAAGAAAAAAATCTCAAAGGAAACAGGTGAACCAATACCACCAAGTGCATTTTCTGATCTGAACAGAACTCTAGCCTCACAGCAACCCAAAAGAAACCCTCATAGAACTAGTAGACCTATTAAAAAAATGCCTAAACCTGTAAAGCCTCCTAAACCTGTAACATTAAAGCCTCTTCCACCAAAGTTTAGAACATACAACTTCACACCCATTGTACCACAACCTAGAATTGATAATACCATTCCATCTCCATATCCTCACCTAAACAAACCCCGAAAACCCTCATCTCCACCTAAGTCACCAGAAAAACCACCCACCAAGAGAATGAAGTTAGTGGCTAAGAAGGGAAAAGGAAAAGTGATCAATGAGGAGGATGAATACATATATGTCCATGCTGAAAGGAGAAGAATCATCTCCTGGAGGTATGATGATCAAGCCAAAGTCAGAATGGAGCCATGCTGACAAAGAACGAATCAATTTAATAATGACACCTAACAGGCTTTATGTGGTTAAGAGAAAACATGTGACCAAATGGGAGTATAAGAAAGAAACAGACATGTATCACATTTTCAGCAGTGAACGTGGCGAGACAATTAGAAGATTAGAAGATGCTCTAAATGGGCTTTCAGAAGATGAGATACGAGATATTGTCAGGATTGGTGATACTGAGAGCAGAATAGTGACACAGGCCTATCATGAAAGTCTCCTATTTCATAAGGCCAGACTTCAGTTACAAGCTATTGAAGAGGAGAACAAGATGGAAACCGGATGAACTTGGCTGGAAGAAGAGTTGATCCCTGTATTTGTATACAATTGCATAAGTTGTTCCAGTTTGTATGTTAACATAAGTTTCTACAGTTTTATTCATACAGTTTTCATGTATAATAACATACACATTTTCAATGAATCATAGCAGACCTCCACTTCACTCATAACTGTGATCTTACATGAAGTATATATTCATATGCTATGTTAGTATATGTTGGCATTTTGATATGGTGGGATGAAATGATTTATAAACAGGATAAATTTTACTTCTTCAGTAAATTGGAAGAAGACAAAACCGGATGAACTACAATTCCTCAGGAAGAAGAGTTCTTGAGGATTGAGAGAAGATGAACTAGAGTTCTTCAGGATGAACCAGATAAACTAGAGTTCTAAAGTTCTTCAGGATGGTTAACCAGTTTTCATCTATAATAACATACACATTTTCAATGAGTCATAGCAGACCAACATTTTACTCATAACTGTGATCTTACATGAAGTATATATTCATATGTTATGTTAGTATATGTTGGCATTTTGATATGGTGGGATGAGATTATTTATAAACAGGATAAATTAAATTTTAAATTGGAAGAAGAACAAAATGAACTACAATTCCTCATAAAGAAAAGTTCATGAGTATTGAGAGAAGATGAACTAGAGTTCTTCAGGATGAACCTGGTAAAATAGAGTTCTAAAGTTCTTCAGGATGGTTAACCAGTTCACAATAAAATAAAAATCACATCCGTTCATAATAAAATCTATTTGCAACAATCAAATTTAGAATAAAATCAACATTAATGATTGAGATAAAAATCAATCTATATTAATGGGGTTAACCAAAACAAAACAGGAGGAAGAGTTTCATCAGATCCTATACAAAGATCTATCTAACTAGCTAAGACCTAGCATCTGACATATAGCATTCATCATCAAAAAAGTTGATGCTGCTATAGCTACTGTCATCTAGAAACAGATTTTAACCAGGCAGCAACCTCGATCCCAACTCGGAGGTGTAGGTGGAATCTCTATTCCGGATTAAATACACATCCAACTCTCTCCCCCTCTGGTCCCTGGAGATGAATTTTCATAACCCCTACAACTTTGTCAGTGATGAAATCAGTGTACTCGAGCCCATTTGTGATGGACAGAGGTGGGATCCTCTAGTAAATGAGGAAATAGCCAATCGATGTGGGGTTTAGGTATTGCATCATTTAATTCAGATCATGACAATCAAATATGCGAATGTCGACATAGTCGACATAATCCACCTTTCCCTTCCACACATCCTGGCCGGTGGCATTCCGGTGGAAATCGCCGCAGTGATGGATCTTGAGGGTGAACCTCCGACCACCTGTAAAAAACCCAAATGCAGAGAGGAGAGTAAGTAATTAAAAAACATAAAACTCTAAAAATGAAAACCTGCAGCCATTGTTGAGTGAAAATACACTTACGGGGAGTCTTGCCGTAGTAGGGCGCTGGTTCATTAACACCCCTAATCCTCCATTGTTTACCAAAGGCAGCCATTAATCGATCGAAGTTTTTTTCTTGATGATCAGAAAATACGTTCGTACAGAAGATTTTGGTGGCAAGAAAGTGGAAATTTAAAGGCAGTCAGTCCACGCTACCAGCTATGGTGGCAAGAAGTGGAAAGGTCAGGCCACGATAACCGTGTATATTTTTTAACTTTACCACACAAACCATGTTTTTACCGTGTCTATTTATAACCTTTAGCAACGCAAATTTTGTTGATCAATTATCTTTTATGTGATGGGAGTAATTAAATAAGTTCTGGTTAAAATATAACCAATTAACACTTCTGTCTTAATGGTTCTTCTTAATCTTATAGTTCCTTTCTTTTAACTGGCCTAGGTTCAAGCCTTGATTTTTTACTGACCCAGGTTCAAGCCTTGTTGGCTACATTTTATAATTTTTTGATTGTCTAATAGTGGATGACATGATTTATAAACTGGATAGATTTTACTTCTTCTATAAATTGGAACAAAAACAAACCGTATGAACTAGAATTCCTCAGGAAGAAGAGTTCATCTGGATTGAGAGCAGATGAATAGAACTGGATGACATTTTTAGACAACTGTTTGACTGCTTTGGCGGACTAAGATGATTTATAATTAAACATGATCAATTTTAGTTATTCATTAGAGAAGAAGAAGAAGAATAGAACCGCATGAACTAGAGTTCTTGAAGATGATTTATAATTAAAAACAATATATTTGCAACGGAAAAATTAAGATTCATGTATTTTTCCGGATGAACATTCATTCCGGATGAATGTTTATAACCTTCCGGAACATTACCTTTCGCCACGCATATAGTTTCATACCGTGACCATTCGTCATCTACTATTTAGTCACACAACCTAATAACAGTGGCCATATGTACTAGCTTTATAGCCACATAACTAAGTAAGAACATTGGCCATTGCTCACATTTAGCCACGCATAATATATATATATAATAGTTTTATTTTTTTTTAATTTACTAAGTAATAAAATCTACTCTCCCGTCACACAACATTATTTAAGCGTGGCCATACATTCCTTTTTAGTGACACGAATACAAAATCATAAAAATTTCATGGCCGTTTGGTGCATTTCGCCACTCTTTTTTAAGTGTGACAAATAAGTGCCACATGTTTTTGTAAAATAGTGGCTAAAGCCACTGCACCTGATTGTTGTTGTCAAATAAACAAAAAAATGTGTGCCTAAAGGGTCCAAAGGCTATATATTTGACCACGGGTACAAAATATGTGTGGCTAAAACTAGTGTTTCTTACCTTTAGCCACGTTTTTTTCAAACCGTGGCTAGACGTATTGAAAAAAACCATGACTAAAGCCACTTTTTGACTTAGTGTGAAAATGCTATTTTCAATTGCTTAATCTGACTTTATTTCCAATACTAATAAGTTTCAGTTTAGTTTTTGTTTCTCTTTGCTACTTGTGTAGTTGGAGAACATTAACAGTAATTGATAAGAATTAGTGCTTGTCGCACGATTACAAATATATACTCGAAAAGAAATATCTATTTCAAATTGCAATTTTGCAATTACCAAACATAAATCCGTTCATTGTCTATCTGTGCTCTCAACACGTAGTTTGTACATGGACTTACATATGAAGGTTTTTTTAAAATAAATGACTTTCATTGACACGTTCCTCTACTCACCTGCTCTAGCCATTATTCCAAATAAGAATTTCAAGTGCACCTGCAACGGTTGCACATATGTAAGGCGATTCAGGTGGTGACAAACCATTTAAATCCTAAGACTTTAAGGTAGTCCAACCATCATAACCATCACCTCACCATATAGAAGCATGCTAAAAAAATGATTCCATTGTCACCTACAGAAATGCCAAAACTTAAGAAGAAAAGCCAAACAATAAAAACAACCAAAATTATAATAAATCAACATGCCCAATTAGAAATATGTTACACAACATGATAGATGAAAAATAATATAATGATTAATATAGAACGTCATGATCCCTAATCATAAATAAAGATACTAAAAATTATCACCCAGGTTGAAAAAATTGTACTCCCATGTTAGGGAAAAGGGGGAACGTCAAAATAAACAGTTGAAGTGATCAACTAAACTAAAGTGATCAACTAAAGGGAACAACGAAGCACACTACAAACAACATAATAGAAATAAGGTATGAGAAAGAAATAACTTGAACTAACTCCTTTCTATTTGAAACAGAATGAAATTAATAAATGACATGAACACACATATATATTATGCAAGCATGTTCACCTAGTTACTGTAACAAAAGGAAAAAAAATACTTAAGTCTAAGAAAGCACAACGTACCTGTCATGAACAAAATTTTGTCAGGAATCTGATCTGGATCTGTCACCTGGAAAACCACATGTGTAAGACGATTTCAAAAAATTAACCGGAGGTGGAGGAAAACCATGCAAAACCAAATTGTGAAGCCAAATGTAGTTGAAAGCATCCAATCAAAACACTAAAATCTTTAAAGAGACCAAGTTTTCAAAAAAATGTCATACTCAGGAGAGCATATATATGGGTCCCTTTGAATGATGAGACGAAAGAAAAAAACTAAGTTATCAAAGATTTGTCGATACCTGTGAACATAAGAATCCAGTTGATGTATAAGAGTAACAAAATTGAAGAAGAACACGTTGATGGCTAGAATGTGGCAAATTACTGTACCATTAGAAATTCATTGCAGCTGTTCATATTAAATAGAAAATTCCATTTTTTCTCTGTGAAGGCTATTTCAAAAGCTTTGTATTTTCAAGTTCAATGTTAGACATACGAAAGTGGAGGCACATCTTCATTGATAGGTAGATATAATAATCCCAAAAGCATAATGATATTACCATTATAGGTTTTCTATTTTTTAAAGCAGGAGTTCCTGTGTAGTTTTTAGGGAGAAATGAATTAATTTTTTACAAGATTTTTTTGTTATTATCTAGACATCGGGATAAATTTCATGATTTGCGTATAGTTAAGCTAGCTTTTTTCTTGGGTTATTGGCTTGTATCACTCTCAACTATTGAGTATTGGCCGCTACCATCACCATCTTTACCTTTGCCATCTGCCACTACCAACTTTCACCTTATTTTCCCCCACCACTATCTTCGTTAAAATAAGTTAACCCCGTTAGTTCATATCCTCTGTGGCATCTGACGTGGCCTATATTTTAAAAAAGAAATAGAAAAAAAACCCACGTATACAACCTTTTACTTAACCTTTTATTCTCATTTAATCACTTTTTTTCAAAAAAATAGGCCACGTCAGATGCCACAGAGGATATGAACTAACGGGGTTAACTTATTTTATCGGAGATAGTGGTGGGGGAAAATAAGGTGAAAGTTGGTAGTGGCAGATGGCAAAGGTAAAGATGGTGGTGGTAGCGGCCAATACTCAATAGTTGAGAGTGATACAAGCCAATAACCCTTTTTTCTTTTACCTAAACTCAGATTTGCATATTGTTAAGCTATCCTTTCATAAGGTCATGAGGGGATGTCGTGTAAACTAAATCTATAATTTACCCTTGTATTCCTTACTTTAGCTTAGTAAATCAAAGGAAGAAGTTAAATGCTCGTAGTTTGTTAAGTTTTCAATTTAGTATTTTGGTTCAATGATAAATGTTCTAGTTTGCTGCTGATCTGTAAGCAACTTTTTATCTGTTTATAGGTGCTTGACAACACCAAGATTTTGAACCAAGAAAAATGTACATATTTCTATATATGCAGAATTGTACATATTTTCATAATATTCCGAATGCTACATTTTCTACCAAATTGTGAAGGACAAAATTGGTTGTGTAAATACTACCGTTAATGACCCATTACAAAACAAAAGACAATCTAACCATGGTAGTTTCATTCAGAGTTGTTCTGAACCTCTTAAGAACATCTCATTTCAGAATGACGCATGGAGTCAAATGTTTGTAATCAGACATGTGAAACCTGCAAGTTGACCCATACTGAATTAGAAATTGCAAGGCAGCATGATGAACTATTAATGATGAGGCGTGCAGTTCAACTCCACCTGCTTGTGCCCCATTACTAATAACAATCATTGAATAACAAAAGTTCTATAAATGTCGAGTTTTTTCAACTACCATGCTCTGGCAGTGCATCCCTCATGTTGCGAATGCTCTCTAAAGCATAATTCGCCCCGATTTTACGCTGTGATAACCCAACCTGTTTCAAATCGTCAGAAACAAATCACAGAATGTTTAACTTCATATTTGTTAACTTACAATACCATCAAGTTCGATGTGACACATCTTCGTATTTTACGCTGTGATAACCCAACCTGTTTAAACTTGTCAGAAAAAAGTTGAGCACATCTTCATCGTAAGGCATATGTAGTAACCTCAAATTCATATGAATTTTTAATATTATTTGTCAATATTTAGTTGAAGAATGGTTGGTATATATTGCAGTAAAAAAAAAACACAGTTAGTCTACCATTAAAAGGATAGTATACTAAAAATGTGTGGGGATGTCATGTAATAAGAATATGCTTGAATTGTTTAGCAAGAATTATAATTTTGGCATGACATTAGAGAAACAATATAATTAAGTTTTTTAATTCTATTTCATTTATCCATTCTTATATAACATTGTATTGTGTTGAAGAAATAAATATATTGATTAGTAACACGCTTACACTAAGTTTACTTATTTTGTAGGAATGTCATGCCAAATTTCATCCTCATGAAACAAGTTATCATCAATTTACTTGGTGGATTTAGGATTGACATTATATTCAAGGGGTCAAATGGGACAGATTCGGTATCAAAACCATAACACAAAAATTTTAAACTCACAGCAATTGCTATGATTAAACTAAATTGCTTTGTCCATATAAGTTTAAACATTCTATAAAGTACATACGAGGTCCTCTACAAAGACCGGAAATTAGCTTTAAACTCATAGCAGTTGGTAAGATCTAAAAGATTCGGTAGAAACACCACATGAAGAAAAATACGCGGCTTAACAATCAAATTACATATTTTTGATAAACTAAATTGCACTGAAATTAAAGAATAGGACTTAAAGATCAATGAGATGCATAAAAATATTACATATATGTGAAGAGGAAAAGTACTGTAATAGTTGAATGAAAATGAAATTTATGAAAGGAGGAACTAGAAACGGTGATGTAACACCAGGAAAAACAGGGAAATTGAAAGAGAAGAGGGAGATATAAATATACGGTTGCGGTGGCCAGACGTGATGGTTCAATTTAGGGTTGCGACGAAAGACTTTATGTCGGAAGAAGGGTGTGAAAATGTAGGGGTTTGTAATGGTGATGGATGGTCCATTGCGTTAGGAGGCGCCGGTGGAGGGTAACAATGGAAGTGCGGGTTGGGTTAAAACGTGGAAACCGAAATGTAGGGCAACGGTGGAGGGGAGGAGAAAACGTTTACAGTGATGTTGAAAAGGTACGAATGGTTCTATGATGATGACGGTGGTTGTGATGGTAAACAGAGCGGCGAAGGTGAAGATTCCATTGAAGCGGTGGGGGGAGGAGTCAAGGGCGTGGGTGTGGTAGGGAAGCGGTGGAGGGGAGGAGAAACAAAAAGGGAGCGTTGTTGCGTTTCAGAATCCCGAGGGGTGGTATTCTTCCTGGTTAGCGACTTTATGTTATCTTGAGTAGTGATCAAGTGTCCTGCAAAACAAGAAACATCGATAGCCTTGACACGAAGGGCCCCGAAGGGGGTCTTCGTGACCAAGCTCCAGGATGTTCGTCGGATATATGCTGGAAAATATTGAGAGAGTTATTCAGAAGAGTGAACTTAACCTTATTCCCGACTTACCTTCCTCCTTATAGTGGAACTCATTCTCCTAGCATTTAATGTTGTTGAGAGCATTGAATGCTCTGGACATGCACCTTCTCCGCCCGCCAGGAAAAACTATTCATACGGAATCCCTTCTGTGGCCCAGGAAGCCCGTCGCTAGCTCCAATTGTCCTTTGGGTCCGTCACATCACCGCTCGCCTATTTCTGAGGCTGGCGCTAGTCTTATCCTGTCGAACTTGTACCTTTGAGGAATATTTTAATTCCTTTAGTTCTCACGCGGGCCCTTCCGCCCATATGCTTCTCCTTCAAGCTTTAGTTGTGTCCTTCTTTGATTCATTTTCCTTCTCTGAAGCCATTCGTGGGTATATCCCATCAAGTCCCCCCTAGTCTCTAGTTTATTCAAGAATCAAATGTGAAAAATACTAGAGACTCAATTCAGATGGGCCTTCTCTAATTTACGGCCCCTTACGATTTTCTAGTCTCTAAGGGTCTTCCGGCTTCTCTTTTAACCTGACGTTTTTACCTTTTTTAGTAGCTGTAAACATGTTTGGTGGTTGAGGGCAGTTTAGTTGTCAGGTCGGACACGTGTAGCTACGGGAGTAAATCCTGAATCCTGATGGTTTTTCCTTTTATTTATTAACCGTCGAAAGGGGAAGAGGGGTTATCACTTCTCTTCTACAATTGCCGGCGATCTTCTACACTCTGCCGTTTTTCACAGGTTAGTGGTTTTTTCTATTGCTAGAATATCTCGATCTGACTTGTCATCTATTGCATCCGTCCTAACGGGAGGTGAGATTGCGACATTTATCAAGGAATTCGACCTTCCTTTGACTTTGAACCCTAGGGTTCCGTTTCTGGAAGATCGTCTCGGGGAGACGTCTGATCGAGTGACGATTTACACTTTCAGTTTTCGATAATGCAATGTCCGATATCCCTTATCCCCCTTCTTAGTTTATGTTCTCAAGAGTTACGGGTGCCTTTTTTTTCAAATGCATCCTATTGCTTTTTGCAAGATCATTCACTTCAAAGTTGCATGTTTGTCGCTTTCTGGTTAGCCTTCCATTCCTCTGTTTCGTCAATTTATAAAATCTGTTGGGATGGGGATTGGCTAGCCTTTGAGAAGCGTCATGCCCCCATGTACCCTAGTTGTACCAACTACATCTTGAAATGTGTTCATGATTGGAAAAATAGTTATTTTTTTATTTCTTGTGACTTCCTTCCCGAAGCCCTTCCTATTCTTCCTGCCGGGACGGCCATTTCTGATGTTCCACCCAGGGCTGGTTATGACACTGATCTTTTGAAGCGTTTTGTGGCTAACCCTTCTCCCTGCAAGACTTTTAGCGAGGGACTTCTGGTGATGGTTGGCCTTAGTAAGAAAGGACTTCCACCGGGCCACCATTTTGTGGTTTTGAAGGATGGTAAAGTTGTGTTGCCTTTTATGTACCTTGTGAATGCTTTATTTGCTTTCTTCTTATTTTACCTTCTTTTTACTTTTTGTGAAGATGAGTTTGAAGAAGATTCTTGGGTTTGTAGGCAAGGGTTTTGAGTTTACTGTTGTTCCTGCTGGGAAAGGGGGTATTAGCCATTCTGGGCCCTGCGTATCTTTTGCTGATGACTCAGCCGCTGTTGACAGTGCCGCTGGGGCATCTAACATAATCAACGCTTCATCTTGTGTTGACCCCTCAAGTCTTGAAGGCCTTTCTGTAACTCAGAAGCCACAAAGCAAGAAGCGCCCCCCTCTGAGCTCTGATGTAGGAATTACCAAGAAACCCACCCTTCGTTTGAACCTTAAAAGCGGTAAGAAGACTATGGCATCCTATCCGTGGAGATGCCTACTCTGGTTGTTGAAGCGCCTACTCCATTCCCTGCTTTTTCCTCTCCTGATGTGAAGCTCAAGGAGCCTGCTCCTTCGTCCAGTACTTCTCCAGTTTTTTTCCGAGTCTGGGGTTAAGACCCCTACTGTTAGGACCTGATTTGAGCACAATGTTCTCATTTGATTCATCACACAGGTGCGGAAAACAAGTGTGATGATCAATCTTGGTTGATTTCACCCCATAGATCTCTAAAGCTCAAGAACACACACAAAATACACCAAGAACACACACACAAAGGCTCTCTTGTAGAAAATGACCAGGAGGAACACGTATTAGGGTTTTCACTTTGGTATTTATACTACAAGAGAGCCTGGGACAAATAGAATGTTTGACAACAACCAATCATTACCTAGAATTCAGCAAAATATTCTAACAGAATATGAAGTACGCTAAGCATATAAAGAAGTACGCTAAGAATTAAACAAGTTCGCTAAGAAGTTCGCTAAGCATTAACAAGTACGCTAACAAGTTCGCTAGACACAAACAAGTCCGCTAACAAGTACGCTAAGCACAACTTAAGTACGCTAGGAACAGTTTAAGTTCGCTAGGAACAAATCAAGTTCGCTAGGAACAAATCAAGTTCGCTAGGAACAAATCAAGTTCGCTAGGACAGTTAACAAACAAGTACGCTAAGTACAATGACAAGTTCGCTAAGAGTTAATCAAGTCCGCTAAGTTCAACATACAAGAAGTTCGCTAAGGAGAAACACAAGTACGCTAACACTTAGTCAAAACACCATACATAACCATAATCAAAGATAACAAAGTACATAATCAAAGTTAAGTACAAACCAAAGTAAAATTACAAATAAACACCAAAAGGATAAATAGTTCGTGTTGCCAACATAATTAAGTTCTAACAATTTCCACCCATGTTGGCAATGCAAACCTCTCGAGCTTCAACCATCTTGACCGATCAACTTGAGCAGGAACCTCCAGTTTTCTCTAGCCGCTTCTTTGTGTTTGTCTGAAAGGACATGAATCCCCAGATCATAGAGCCTCCAGAGGTCTTGCCATACCAGTTTCTTCAGGTCATTGTAGTTGTTAAACTCGACTAATCTTTTTGCCTTGTCAAGAACCACACTTGACCCATTTTCTTCCATCAACCAGCAGCTTGCAGTTCTCAGCATCTCTTCGTCAAGCTTGTACCTACCAATGCCAGCAAGCTGATTGCACCACCAGTTTAGAAACATCAGGAAATAGTTAGCATCGTAGCATTCGTATAGTCTAAGCTGAGTAGGGATGGTCCGCATCTTCTGGTAATAGATGAGCTTGATGTAAGATCTTGACAGCATTCTTAGCTCAATGGCAGCAAACAATCTGATTGACTCAGCACCTTCCCTTTCAATCACCAACTCATGTGTCATCCCGTTGTAATACCAGCTGATAATGGGGAATTTCTTCTGATTCCCTGGGATCCATTTGACATTGATCTTATCACCGATGTTCTTGAAGATACCTTTATGTGGTGCACGGAGTCGCTTCTTTTCTTCGGCTATCTGAGCTCTTCTTTCTTCTTCAGGATTCAGATTGAACCTTTTGTCATCATAGGCTGATTTGATCAGATGTTCAGCTCTAATACCTTTACTGTGTTTTGTATGGTTTACCAAGTCCAGGTATTTGAGCTGCTTCAATTCCCATGAGAAGAGGCTTGTAAGAGCTTTGAAGTCAGCAAAGAATTGAACGTATCCATTCCGTCTCTTCACAATAAAAGCGTCGAAGGCTTCATCATATTTCCAACCCAGAATCTTCATTCCATGATTAACATTGGGGTTGGCTGGCATCTTTCTCAAGTTCTTGGCAGTGAATCTCAGCATCGCCTTAGAATTTGGAGCCATTCTCACCCAGTCATCATAAATGGGTGGATTTTTGTTCCTGTTTATTGCTTCAGCTTTTTCCTGTTCCTTTAGTCTGATCTGCTCCAACTTTGCTAACCTCTCAGTCTTCCTATACTCAGTCACGAACTCACGGAGGCCTTTGGTCCTCTTGCGAATCCAAGACTTTCTCTCAACATTTTTGAATCTGAGATAGTTTCGGAGGTCTTCAAAAGACATTCTGTTAGTGGTAGCAATGATGTATTCAACAGAGTCTGGATCAGGTAAATCTTCAGCAGGATCATCAGGAATAAATGATTTACCCATGTCAAGAACAAGATCAGAAAGACGATCTCGGATCGGTGCAAAATCAAATGTTTTGTCAGAATCAGCAAATGGATCTGACAGAGGATCAACCAGAGATTCAGGAATTTTCTCAGCTTCATCAACACGAGGGAGATTAGAATTCAATCTCTCTTCGTCAGTATACAACTTGGTTAGCTCAAGATCGGTAAGTTTAAGAAGATATTCCAGAGGAATTCTGTCTTTCATAAGAGTCCTCACCATCTGAGCAGTTTCTGACACATCATCCACATCAACGTCTGTTCCTTCAAGATTAGTGACGATGCGGATGGTCGGCTCTTTGTCGTTGGATGGTGCTGATTTTTCAGGTAAAGAATTTGAACCCTTTCCATAAACAACAGCTGGAGGATGATCAGATTCATATCTCTTTAAAGCTTCCTCCTTTTCTCTGGCCAATCTATTTTCTTCTTCTAGTGTTTCTGCAATAAGAGCTCTACGTGATCGGTCTCTTTCAGCTTCCTTTCTTAACTCTTCGGCTTCAACTTCTTCTTGTGTAAGAATCCTTTTTCCTTTGTCTGTGGCTGAGGGACCAGGTTGTTCAGAGACAGAAGGTTCCTGAGTTACCGTAGTCACGTTTTCATCAGGAAACATGGGAAGGAAGGAAGGATGGAAAGGAGCTAAATAGATTTGAACAGTTGGAGCTTGTTCAGTAGAAACATCAGGATTAGCTTGAGAGATGGTTGGAGTAGCAGCTTCTTCAAGATTAATAACTTCAGCATCTTCAGGAATAGAGCCGGTAACATGTGGAGAAGAGTCAAGAGCAGGGGTTTCATCAGTTGGCATACCAGTTGGCAGAGTGACATTCACAAACACTCCATCATCTACCTCCATTTTGACTTGAATTGGAGTAGGAATAGGAATTTCATCTTCTTCATCTTCACTTTCAATCAAATCCAAATCAATGTAGTTCAGTGGGTTAGCTTGATTGACTAGAACATTTAGCCTTTGTTCCAGCTCATTCATATCTTCCACATCACTGAAATCTACCGTGTAAGGAAACTCTTCATAGGTTGCTTCACTATCATCTTCAATGGTTTCAATGAGTATCCCACATGAATTTCTTCTCGTGTATAACTTTTCAGCATAATACTCACGAAAGTCTGCCATGGAAAAGTCCAAGAAGGTCGAGTCGACGTGAAATCTACGGACACCTTCATTTACAGGGACAATAGCAGATGATGAAATAGTGGCATCTTGCCCAGAAGGTACGATTGCAAGTTGAAGAGAGTTGTCTAACTCTGATTCTACTGGTTCCGAACTGGATGACGCTTCAATGGCTTTGAGTGCTGATGCAAACCTTGGCAGCTTCAAGTTCTCTGGCAATGGAGCCAGTTTCTTGAGCGAGTCCAGGATTTCATCAACTGGCTCATCATGAAGTAGACTGTTCACAAAAGATTCTTCATCGTCAGTCATGCTAGGCTCATTTCCTTCAAATACTGTATCATCATCAACATCGAAGTCACTATCGTTTAAGGAACTTGTGGAGTCAAGATCTCCTTTAGATTCTTTACCAGATGGAAAATTAGCACTATCAGTTCCTTGATGAGTTGACGGTTGTTCTTCTGGGTGCTCAGAACCTTTATTACCAGCATCACCACTGTCAGGTTTGTCACTGAGCTGGGTTACTTCTTTTGATTTGGCCAACAGCTCCTTAAGCCTTTGGATCTCAGCAGCTTGTTCAGCAATTACATGTGACTGCTCAGAGATTTTCTGGTTTGCCACTTGTAGAGAACAGTTGAGATGATCATTCTGACTCTGTAGATTTGACACTTCAGCTTGGAGTTCCAATACCCTTTCAGATTCAGAAGATGTCGTGCTTGAGGAGACAGTAACAGTGGCTTCAGTAGTGGCGACAGCGGCTTCTGCAATAACTTCTAGAGATCTCGGTTCCAAATTAACCCTTTCAGATTGAATCATAGAAGATGGAGAGACAGAAGCAGTTGCAAAGGTCGATTCAGGTTGAGCTCCAGATGAACCAACAATTTCATACTCGTTTGAGGAGCCTGGCTTTCTTCTAACTTGAAGTTTTTCAGTGCAGGACTTGCTTCTCTTAGCTCTAATTGTAATTAATTCAGAAGATTGATTTCCTTCATCAGCAATTCTTGTCATCTGATTAGATAGAATAGTAGGAGGAGACTTTGGAGGGCTTTCAGGATCATCTTGTAGATCATATGATAGATCTGCTTGATCAAGAGATACTGAAGTCTCATCTTCATCAAAGTCATCCTCTGAAGGTTTATAGCTGTCATCTGACGATGATGGTTGTGTCATAGAGGCCCTGGAAGATTCTCCAGTCCTCTGTCTTTTCCTTGGATGAATAGCTTCAGCTTGGTCAGGAGTTTCATCTGAGCTTGAGGAGTCAGATGCGTCATTATCTGTGTCATTGCCTTCCTCAGCTTCTGAAGATATCACATTCACTGGACTAAGCGGTTCAGCATGCTCAGATGCATCAACATTATCACCCTGGAGATTCCCAAGGTCTTCAGTAGTAGCAGCAGGGTCAGGTATGACTGGGGCATTCAAGTCCAATGTAGAATGAACTTGAGCCGCTTCAGAAGATTCTGGTTGTGCTTCCACTGCAGCTTCACCCATGTGGACATCTCCTTCGGCATTAACGGGTGCTAATCGAGCAATCATCTCAGGAAAGAAAGGTACAGGAGCACCTTGGTACTTACCTTGCTGGAATTTGCTGTATGAACCGGAGTTCATTGAGCTTGTTCTGAACACCTCACCTTGCTTCGGCAAATTAGGATAATATCTATCTAAGATAGCCTGAATGAATCTTGGGTACAAAAAGAACTTTACTGCCCTTCCAGTTGGGTGTAAGTTAGCAATCATCCATCTTAGAAGTTGATGGGATAGATTGAAACCCTGTCCTGAGATAAATCCGTGTAGAGCACATGCGGTTTCTTCAACGAAATCATCAGGAGCAGCCTTTCTGTGAGAGAAAGCGGCAGTGAAGAAATTTATCAAAAACCTCCAGTTTGCTGGAAATAGAGTCTTCTTTATTTTGTTGCTGACGTTAGGGAGTAACTCGCCAGAATAACCCATGTTCATGATGGTAGTTTGCCATTCTTCCCTAGGAAAGGATTTAGGCATATCAGCATCCTGTAAACCCAGAGTTGTTCTGATTTTCTCCTCGGTTATCTCCACATCAGTGTTCAAAATACTGGCCCTGATCAAACTGGATCCATCATCAAGTTCAACAGATTGAGCTGTATTCCAGAAAGATTCAATATGGATCTTGTAGATGGTTGGGTTGATGATCATTGCAGTGGCCCAAGTTGATTGCACGAGGAGGTCTATAGCTAGCTCATCAGCATCTTCCCAGAATTTGTTGAAAACACATACTCCATTGTGTAATCTTCCATAAGTTAACTCTTGTCTGGGAGGCATCTGCACATGTAGATCAACAGGATTATATCAATTTGACACTTAATGAATGTCATGTCACACTAGACTCGTGATAGTGACTGAGCTTTTCATTTTGAGTATCAAAGTTACAAGGATGAATCACACAGTGCATTTGCCTCATAATGGATAGATACAACATGAAATTATGTTAACAATTATAAATACCAGGTGACCTTGAATATTAACAAGTGTGTAAAGGAAATCTGGAAAACAAGGAGCCAGATCTAAATCTCCAATTATCATGTTAAATGAAAAGTGACCCAGAGTTTTAGTCTAAGTTAATTAAAATCTAGACTGTTGAAGGAACAAGGAGAAATTCTTTTAGAACTCTTCAACTTGGTCTCAATAACAGTCAAAGATATCAAGGAATGTTTTGGCAATCTGGGATCAACAACCAATGATTTTAAACAAAATATGTGGTTTTGTGATCCCAGTTTGTCAAGACAATTCAGGGAATGTCACATTTGGACATGATTCCACCCGAGCTTGTGAGCTCCTTGAAATGATGCTCAAAGACAAGAAACAACTCAGTTTAAAACAATACATGCAAATAAGTGTATTTTAGTCATGTCAAGCAAAGAGAACAATTCAAGTATGATGAAATTAAATTTACTGACCTATAGATGATGTGTATTAACTCAAAATCTCTCAAGTACAACAACAAGTCCGCTAAAGCTCAACAAGTTCGCTAAGGTCAGAACAAGTACGCTTGGAACTAACAAGTTCGCTAAGCTAATGCACAAGTTCGCTAAGAACTAAACAAGTTCGCTAAGCAGACAATGAAGTACGCTAAGACTGAGACAAGTCCGCTAAGACCAGATTGATCTAATTTGCAGACTTTCATCACTTAGAGTTGAACACAAGGTGTATAGATCATATATCAACATCAACAAGGTTTGTTTAGAAGCTACAAGATTAAATTTACACTTAAAAGCAAGTAGAATGTCTTAATGGGTCATGATTTCAAAATTTGAACATTTAAAGGACATAGATGTGATTATTTCAGTTTGACAGATTAGATGGAGCTATTACATGTCAAATTCAATCCTAACACACAAATATAAGCATATATGGATTAAACAACACACGCTCAAATCATCTAACACACATTCAATCAAAAACAGTCACATAAGTCACTTAAAACAAATTCATGCAAGATTTGACTTATTAAAGTCAAAATGACCAAATGAGTGTCCATACAGAGCTTAAATACCTAAGATAGTTCATATGAACCTTAGAGGCATCATAGATCACATCCTATGTATAAATGCTCTTATTTTGCCACAGATATGATCAATTTAACTTAGTTATGTCAAGACATTCATTTATGTCTATCTTAGTGTTAACTGTGTCCAAGATCCTTCCACCTGAGTTATTGACCTGTTTCAGATCCATGTGGATCTTAACCAGTTTAAACCACCAGTGTTAGGCTCAATTGGATGTCAGTTTACACATAGAAAGATATACAAGAACATAAATTATTTGAATCATGATGATGCACTACCTGATTAATAACCTGAGTACATAATTTGAAAAACACATACCTTTCTGAAGATCTAATGTAGATTAAGATCTAATATAAGATGCAGTGTATTTCTCAGTGACTCAGAGAGCAATCTGCTAGGATCAAGCAGAAATAACTTTAGAAATCAAGTTGGCTTCATTTTAACTTAAATAAAATAAAAGATTGCCCCTGTGTAGCTAAGATTGAGTTTGACTCAACATAGCTTGAATTTAGAACAACATACCTCTTGTAGGATCTAATGTTTGCTAAGATCACAATGAAGAGAATGTGATGATCTTGATCAATCACAACAGTAACAGTTTCTGTTAATGAGATCAGACAAGCTAAGTTAAACTTCAAAATCTTAGTTAAACAGAGAATAATATAAGTAACCAGAATTTAAAAACTTAATTGAGAAATTTAAACTTAATCTATCATGCTGAAGTGTGACTAGGCTAATTAACAATAATCAGTAGATATTCAGGATAAGTTTAAGTCTCATCAAAGTAAACCTAAACAGTAAAGAGTAACAATGACTTGATTGGGGACAGCATAATTCAACACTAAGTGGAACTCATCAAGTCTACCCAATCATGAGAGAAAGATAAATTTAACCTTCTAACTAGCCAAAAGTAAACTCACAGGCATACCAAGCACAAACAGAATTTGAGTTAACTATACTGAATTGAGAGTAGCCACATAGAGTTCCATCAAGCTAATTAAAATTCCAAAAATTGACAATCTGAATGACGAAAATCTTAAGTATACATACAACAGAGGACTCACTACTATCCAAGTTTTATCAATCTAAACACTTACTTAGGTTCAAACTAATTAACAAGCATACATTAGTAACCAACTGTTATGACACACTTAAAAGGATTTCAAGTTCATACACCTTCAAACATACCCCTGTTCACAACCTCTCGGATTCATAATGAAAGATTGAGTGTTTTAAGTCACATACCTTTAACTTGATCACTAGTGTACTAGAATCAAGTAAGATGATAATGAATCTGTAATTAACAACAAAATAAAGCATTAGAACCCTAAAATTTGTGAATCGGTCCTACGGCTCAACATATTCACCGAGATCAAAAATCGCTCCAAGTAAATGAGAAATCGAACCTGTGAAAGCAAAGAGAGTGTGCGAATCAACCCTAATCGCAAGAGGTTTCACAGATTTGAATGAGGAGTCAAGTATTTCGATCGAACAGTGAAGGGAGAGAGTCGCCGGTTCGTTATGTGAGAGCGGGTGTGTGAGTTTGAAAGCGTGAATAAATAAATCGATCAAGTCCCCTTTATATACTATTAGGTTTAGCGGACTTGTAAATATCCTAAAATTAGACAAGTTCGCTAACCTGTGCTCCAAGTACGCTAAGTATAAGCGGACTGAAACAAGTACGCTAAAGAGAAACAAGTTCGCTAAGGCCAAAGACAAGTACGCTAAGCCTAAATGAAGTTCGCTAAGCTTAAAGAAGTTCGCTAAGGCTAAAACTAGTACGCTAAGCCTAAAAGAAGTTCGCTAAGCTAGGAAGTTCGCTAAGGCTAAACAAGTACGCTAAGGCCAAATCTAAACTTGTAACAAGAAAAATTTCTAAGTAACAAAAGAAGTCCGCTAAGGCATAACAAGTTCGCTAAGAACAGTTTAGCCTCATTAGACTTTAAAAGAAAGTGGAGAAGTTCGCTAAGGATAAAATCAACTTAGCGTACTTCAACAACTCCAAACCAAAAATACAAGACAATTTTAGGAGAAGTTCGCTAAGGATACAATCAACTTAGCGGACTTCTCAACTAAGAGGTATAACATCAAGTAAACAAGTTCGCTAAGAACATTTTGTTCTTAGCGGACTTAAAGAATTTAAAGAATGAAATTTACAAGACATCAAACAAGTTCGCTAAGAGCAAACTTGTGATAAAAGCAATGAACTGTTCTTAGCGGACTTATCCTAGGAAGAAGTTCGCTAAGGCATAAGTCAAGTACGCTAAGAGCAGAACTTTAAGAAAAATTCAAAGATTTGATGAAATGCATGCCTGTTACCAGTAACCTACTGGGAAGATAAATTTGAATTTATTAAGACAAGTACTTGTTGATTTCAACAAATTTGATAATGACCCACCTAGTACCTAAATTTGACTTTTATTGGTCCAAAACCTATCCAAACTTAAAATTTTCATTTTCAACCGAGTTGGGTCAATTTTCCACCCGAACTCAAGATTTCCAATTTTTCAAGTTGGTTCATTTCAAACCAATTCCAAATTATTTTAAGCACAAGTTGGTCAATTTTACACCAAACTTGGAAATTTTAAGCACATTGGCTTAGAGAATTCACATATTTTTGTATGGTCGTGGTCAGACATGTTTAGAATCAAACCGATCATTTACGTAATCAATAACACTTATAAATCAATTCACCTTTCATATCAGGTAACCTAAGTCAGATTGTCGGTATTGTTGACCACTTAAGCTCAAACATGGTAATTTTCAACTTTTCTCATGTGATGTGATTTTTATCATGTTTTAGTCCGATTCAGAGAAATATTTTGTGGGGTCCTTATTTGGTTGGAAGTTAACAGTATTCTACCTAACGTCAAGTAGCTTTTCAGATTCAATCACACATTTAAAAGTAATCTTTCCCCCTTTTCTTTAGTGTTAAGTGACTTATTTCATGGATATAGTCATGAAATCATGATAACCCTTCTTTCATGACTATAAAAAGTGATGTTTTGTGGTGTGAGAGCGTCAAGGTCAGAGTTTCCTCAGCAGATGACCTCTCACTTTATTTGATGGAATGAACGCGTAAGAACACAAGGTCAGAGTTTCCTCAGCAGATGTGTCTTAGCATTATTTTATGGCGGATGAGAACTCAAGGTCAGAGTTTCCTCAGCAGATGAGTCTCATTGAGCGCCATCAAATGTCCTTTGTATTAATAATACATTTAGGAATTTGGACAAATGATGTGCTCGGTTTTGAAATAAGTCAACTTAATACTGAAGAAACAAAGGATGTGTGATTAGAGTTTTCTTACTAAGACTACTGAGTCGGGCTAATTTAAAGAATATGCCACTGTTTAAACTTCTGTGGTCCACATTTCTCAATGAAATTAGTGTGTAATCACAGAGAGTTGTCTACTTCTTAGTATGTTGAGCCTACCGACACATCAAATGATAGAATTACCGATCGATTGGATCATATCCTATGGTTAGATCGACAAGACCAGAATTATATCATGTTCATAAACATATTGTCCGACCACAGACCAAAAAGATTGATTTTTCATTGTTTTTGACTAACCTCAAAAGTCTTGATAACTTGAGTTCAAAAACACTTATTTGAAGACAGAAATAACACTATTTTTAATGGTTTTTGATTTATCTTCACCAAATCAGGAACGGCAGACAGTCACAAAAACATAAGTAATCAAGAAAAATCCTTTTGATCTTTAAAGACAGACAAAAAATTGACACTAGACAACCACAAACATAAAGTTTAGGTCAAATCAGGGTCAAAAGATAAAATGAGTCAAAAAGCAGATAAAAGTAAAAAAAACAGAGATAATACTTCTAAGCAGCTAAACCTATAGAGTTAAGATACTAACATACTAGAGAATGGAGAGAGCCTAGTCATAGTTTATCATGCCTACTGCACTAACCAGAAAGTTAAACCTAGACATATCAAAGGGTTTTGTGAATAGGTCTGCTAACTGGTCATCGGAGCTAACATGGACTAAAGTGACTAGCTTCTTCTCGGCACAATCCCTAATGAAATGATATCTAATCTCTATGTGCTTAGTTTTAGAATGCTGAATAGGATTTTTAACAATAGAAACAGCAGCAGTATTATCTATATGAATAGGGGTACCCATGAAGTTCAAACCGTAATCCAGAAGCTGATTCTGAATCCAAAGCACTTGAGAGCAGCACGATGCGGCAGCAATGTATTCCGCTTCAGCCGTTGAGACTGACACTGTTGTCTGCTTCTTGCATTGCCATGAAACTAACCGGTTTCCCAAGAACTGAGCTCCTCCCGTTGTCGACTTACGATTGAGTTCACAACCAGCATAGTCACTATCTGAGAAGGCTCGAAGATCGAAGGATGGGTCTTTAGGATACCAAAGTCCTCTGTTTGAATTGGACCTCAAGTATCGAAAAATCCTTTTCACAGCTAGTAAGTGCGATTCTTTTGGCTTGCATTGGAATCGGGAACATAGACACACTCCATACATGATGTCGGGACGGCTGGCTGTCAGATACATGAGAGAACCTATCATTGACCTGTAGAGATGCTCATCCACACAAATACCTTCCGGATCCAGATTAAGTCTATGACGCGTGACGACGGGTGTAGAAAAACCCTTAGAATCATTGAAACCAAATTTCTTCAGGATTTCTTTGACATACTTCCCTTGGCTGATTAAAATACCTTCCGGTGTTTGCTTCACTTGAATTCCCAGAAAGAATGTCAGTTCACCCATAGCACTCATCTCAAACTTCTTTTTCATCAGATCCTCAAATTCGTGACAGAGAGCAACATCTGTTGAGGCAAAAATAATGTCGTCAACGTACACTTGTACTAACAGCTTGTCTTTACCAACATGACGAATGAAAAGAGTCTGATCAATGACACCCCTTTTGTAACCATTTGACAGCAGATAAGTTGATAATGTCTCGTACCATTTCCTCGGGGCTTGGTGTAGACCATAAAGAGCCTTATCCAGCTTGTAACATTTCTTGGGAAAAGATTTGTTCACAAACCCCGGAGGTTGGTCTACGTACACGTCTTCGTCGAGCTCACCATAGAGAAAGGCGGTTTTCACGTCCAACTGATAGACGGTGATGTTCATTGACGCAGCATACGCCAAGAAAATCCGGATTGCCTCTAGACGAGCGACTGGAGCATAGACATCATCATAATCAATGCCATCGATTTGCTTATACCCTTTTACAACTAATCGGGCTTTATTTCTTATAATGATTCCACGGTCATCTCTTTTGTTCTTGAAAATCCATTTGACAGGAATGGGTTCCAAACCTTCTGGCGGGTCCACCAAATGCCAGACCTTGAGCAGTTTGAACTGAAGAAGCTCTGTTTGCATCGCATCAATCCAATTTTCATCAAGAAGGGCAGCAGCAACAGTAGTAGGCTCTTCTTGTGATATGAAACAAGAAAACAGACAAGTGTGCAGATCCTTAGTTTTACTCCTAGTGAGACGCACATCAACGGGACCAATGATCTGACTAGTGGGATGATTCTTATGAATCCGAGTCTCTTCAACAGCAGGTGCTGGAATAGACGATTCTAGATTCCCAATTTGAAGATCGTCGCCTGGGGTCTCTCCAGTTTCAATCTCAGATATGTCATCTGAATCTGACTCATGAGTTTCAGCTTCATTTCCAACTAAGTTTTCTGCCTCAGTTGTTGCTTGAGCTGGTTCTATCTCCACAATTACTGGCTCGAGAGTCTGAACAGAAGGCTGATCAGGTAAAGAAGTTGTTGTAGTCGCTTCAGTGACATCAGTTGATGGTGTTGACTGTTCTCCCCTTGATATCGTCGAAGTATCAACCGAATAGATGGAATCCAGGATAGACGAAGTAATTGGAGCAAACATATCAACAGAAGGAAAAACTTCTTCATTTACTTGTTCAGCTTGATTTAACAAATTACCTGCAACATCAGACTCAAACAAGTTAAAAGTTGAAGAAAAAGTCTCAAGGTCATACATGCTATCAGGAGCAGGATCTCTAGTATTCTGAGCATGCTCGTTAAAAGTAACGTTGCACGATTCAAGAATAACTCGAGTTCTTCTGTTAAATACTCGAAATGCTGGAGAGCTCATCGAGTATCCAACAAAATAGCCTTCATCCGCCCGAGGGGCAAATTTAGCTAACTGTTCCGACTGGATTAACACAGTACAAGCGCATCCAAACGGTTTTAATCGTTTTAAGTTTGGTTTTTCTTTTGAAAACAGCTCGAAAGGCGTCTTGTTAGCATGTTTAACCAAGAGAGTTCTATTTAGAACATAGCAGGCTGTATTCACAGCTTCTGCCCAAAATGACAATTTAAGGTTGGAATCAGCAAGCAGAGTTCTGGCACACTCAATGATTGTTCTATTCTTCCGTTCTGCGACGCCATTTTGTTGAGGCGTGTACGGTGAACTGAACTGTCGAAATATGCCCTTTTCATTGCAAAAAGCATCAAACGTCTGATTCTTGAACTCTGACCCATTATCTGATCTGATGACTTTAACTCGCTCTTTGCACCGATTCTCGATCCGCGTTACAAAATCCTTCAAGATCTCAGCTGTCTCAGACTTCTCTCTCAGGAAGAACACCCACGAGTATCTGGAGTAATCGTCGGTAATAACCAAGCAGTACGACTTTCCCCCTAAACTGTAGACGTTCACTGGCCCGAAAAGGTCGAGATGGAGTTGTTGAAGAATTGCCGTAGTCCTTCCAGGTGGCTTTGGCTTGTGAGACGTCTTGCGCTGTTTACCTTTCAAACATGCCACACAGTTATCGATATGGATGAATTCCTTCTCCGGCACACCGACCACGTGTTTTCCTCTTACAAGACGGTTCATGTTTCGAAAGTTCACATGTCCCATTCGCCTATGCCATAAAGTTGAGTCATCTTCCGAAGCCTTTGCCAAGAAACACGCCACTGAACCAGTCGGCCTTGCAGCAGACATATCTAAGGCGTACATATTCCCGTTTCGTTTTGCGCGAAATAGAATTTGATCTTCGGGAACCTTGAATCCCGGCTTCAGGATATAACACTCCTTATCATCGAATAACATCGGCATTTTGTTGTCGCAAATCTGCGATACACTGAGCAAGTTGAACTTCAGATTAGAGACCAGATTCACTTTGTCAAACGAAATTTCTCCATTAGATAAAAGACCGTTTCCTATTATTCTACCACCACGAATATCACCCCCAAAGGCAACAGAACCGCCATGAGTTATCGTTTTGACATCAGACAGCAGGTCCTTGTTCCCTGTCATGTGCCTAGAGCAGCCACTGTCCAAGTACCATATGTTCATAGCACTCCGGGCCGTTCCCTGCACATGAAAAAGAAAGTGATTAGTTCAAGGATGGACCCTGGCCAAATTGACCAGGAGCCTTCTTCTTAGGTGCTTTCGAGGTGGAGGGAGCAGTTGGTGCGTTCACAACAGCAGGAGAGGCAGATGAAGCAGCCTTAAATGTAGCAGATGGTCGAGGAGCCGTGACAGGTTGTTGAACCGCGAGAGGCCTCGGAATGAATCCCGGCCTTGGTCGAGGCGTCCAGGACCTAACAGGAAAAGTGTTTGGTGCCGACATTCTCATTTGTTGTTGAACATTTGGCCTGAACGTATTCACACCCCTACCGAGACCACGTGGCACATACGGGGCCTGATTTGGAATGTAGGGCTGATTTGGGTAAGACTGTTGAAACATGGTGTCAAGGCGCTGATCCACGTATTCTTCCCCATAATTCCCATAATACATTGGAGCCAATTGGTTTACTTGCGGACCTACTTGCTGCTGTTGGTAGAAGTGGGCAGGAGGCACTGGAGCATTGTTGAAGTCAGAGTATCCTGTATTGTAGACACAAACCCTGGCATCATGATGCGGGTTTCCACAGACAGAACACCCTCCATTCTCGACAGTACCAATAGCAGGAATTGCAGCAGATTGTTCAACAGACTGAGGAGCCAATTTTTGAGGCTCACTTGATGTAACACCTTCACCCTTCTCATTTTCAGCAACTGGCTTCTTCTTCCGTCTTCTAGTCTGTTTCTTCTTCTTTGGTGTAGACTCATTTTCAGAAATGCTTAAATTAAGCTCACTTTGCTCAACCGTCTGATACTGATCTACATTATCATGCGGAACTGTGATAACTGGATCACTTTGAGGTCTTTTGTTCTTTGGATTCCCAGTCTTCACAAGAAACACAGATGAAGTGCCAGCTTCATTGGAAGCAGTATGAGCAGATGATCCCTTTTGCTTAAGAAATGATGGCTGAGGTACAGCTTGTGCAGCTGGAGATGTTGCGATTGGAACAGAAGCAGGAGGCTTTTTCTGAACAGATGTCACCTTACCATCGGTGATTGTAAGACCGGCTTGTGTGTGCATGACAGTCTTACCATGTTTTAAAGCCATTTCTGCGAATGCTTTTGCAAAAGCATCATCATCGACAACTTGCTGCGAATCGAGTTTCACATTTTCAACACTCACTTTGGGCTTACGCCTCCGAACAGTTTTTATCCTTTTAGGAGCTTCATTAGTTTTGAAAACATCAAAATTTTCATTAAACAAAAATGATTGACCATTTGAGGCATTTTGAGTACAAATATTTAGAAACTCAGATTCAGCAGCCTTTAGGACACATGCTTCAGAAATAAGTGAATCAACAGAACTAACAGAGATGGACTCAAAGTCACCAAACTTCAAGGTTTCATCAATCGGCGGGAGCCCAGAGCCAGTTTCAGTGGCAGAGAGTTGGGCTTCCATCGATTGTATATCAGAAGCACTCGGAATCATGCTTGGATCAATGAACTTAATGTGACTTTTGGGGTTGATTTTAGTTAACTCAGGGATTGTTAGGTAATTATGATTAAGTGGATGTTCAGCTGCACTATCACAAATTTCCCTTAAGAAACCCAAACCAGTTCTTAACCGTGCCATAATGTCTTTAGCAACAGCATTACCCAAGTTACCAGGATTAAGTTTCATTAAATCAATAGCTTCACGAGCTTTAGCATATTCATTTCTCAAAGAGGTTTGATTTTTCAAAAGATCCTCAATTTGAATTTTTAAAGTTGATTCAGTGTGCTTCATGATTTCAATGTCATCCTGAAGTGACTTGATTTTCTCAAGGAATTTTTCCTCATTTGCCTTGAGGATTTCAACCTGACTTTCGCTTTCAGCCGCCTTAGCATGCAATTCTAGATTGTATGTGCGGTATCTAGCGACAGTTTCAAGGCAATTTGCAGAACATAAATTTTCTTTTACCTCATCGGGAATGGATCCACGTTGGAGTTCAAGAAGTCTTTTGCTAGCTTCAGACTCGACCTCATTTTGACTTACAGCAGTGGCTGAACCAGCAGAGGGAGAAGTTCCATCAAAATCTTCATCAATACCCGCCATCAGACAGAAGTTAGTGGGGAAAAGAGGGTCAAACACAACAGACTCAGTATCCTCTTTTCCATCAGAATCCACCACTAGAGCGTAATCAGGCTGGTTTGCAGAATGAGATGGTGCTGAAGACGTCCAATTGTAGTTCCCATCCTCGAGAGATACCAAAGCTTTTCCAGTGCTATCAACCCTTTGTGCAGACGATGAGCTAGACGATCCTTGATGAGAGACATTTGAAGTGGTATTCTGTGGCTTCTGGTAGGAAGAGTTGCCAGTTTTCTGGTACGACTGGTTACTATTTCCACCCTGCTTCTGATAAGTGTGGTTGCTTCCACCCGAGTTGACAGGAACATTCCAAGTTTTGGGCTTAGGACATTCACGGGCGAAGTGACCGAGCTCCTGACAGTTGAAACACTGAGCTTTAGACTTATCAAAGCCTATGTTAGCATTTGAGGCAGGTTGAAACAGTTTCCTTCCAGTCTTTCTGAAAAACTTTCTTGTCCTGGCAGCAATCATTCCCATCTGCCACTTAATATCGATCTCTTCAAGATCATCAGCAGAAATCTGGTCAAGATCCTCTTGACACACAGTCATAGTCTCAATGTTGCCTGACATTTGAGAGTTCATGCAGGCAAGAAAAGCATTACACAGATCTTGATCCATGTTAGTGGAGTTTGAAGAAACAGGAGCTGACGAATGACCATAATACCCTGAAGAAGGAGCTTGAACAAATGACACACTTGATGGTTGATGAGTTGCATGAGATACTTGAACTTCAGGCTGATTTGGAGTCTGAGTAGGAGTAGAGGCAGGAACAGGTACACTGGGACCAGAAGATTGAGAAAACTGATGACTATCCTCATACATGGCAGCAGCAAATGCAGCATTGGGAGCATTGGATGACGAACCCTTAGAGGTCACATTACCCATGAGTGACCTTCCTGTGCGTTCAACTGCTCTAACCTCATAATCACGAACTTTATCAATCATGTCCATGTAATCAGCGTTGAGGAGATCAGTGCTGTCAATCAGATAGATGACATAGGAGGCAAACTCTTGAGGAAAAGAGTGCAGAATCTTCCTTATGATGTCGCCAGTATCTGGACGAATCTTCTTAGTGGTCATCTCAGTGATGATCCTGCAGAATCGTGTGACATGTGTCTCAAACGACTCTCCAGGCCTGTGAGCAAAAGTATTGAAGGCGAGTTTGAGTTTCTCAAGCCTTCTCTCCTTTGTTGCTGGATTGCCCTCATACTTCTTCTCTAGGCCTACCCAAATCTCATGTGCAGAAGTAGCATCCCGAAACTGATGCAACAGATCATCATTTATGGCCATCTTGATACAACCCAATGCACGCCTGTCAATTTTCAACTGAGCATGTTCACCTACAGTCAGCTTGTCCATGGGCTTTGGGAGCATCCTCTTCTTAGTGTTAGGTGGGTCAGCAACAGTAGGAACTGCAACACCAGTAGCAGGTGTTGTAGCTTCTTCAACTTCAAACACAGCTGGACCATTGAGAACTGAAGTAAGTAGGTCAAAATCCAAATATTCCAGAAACAGTATGAACTTCCCTTTCCAGTCATCAAAGTCACTAGCACCCATGAGTTTTGGAGGGCGGTTGTTTCCTTGCATGACCGGAGTGAAATGATTTCCTTCAGACATCTCAGATGAGACAGAAACAGATTTTCAGCAAAAATTGCTAAAACGGGCCGAACGAAGAACGAGAGCTCCAAATTGCTTGTAAACACGAAGATTGCTTGAATTCACACAAATCCTGCAATCATAAACATTAATGGAGTAATTAAACACTAATATTTAGGTGTAAACAGCAAAATTTGAAAAATTCAAATTTTTGACTTAGTCAAAATTTTGAACAGCTTGTTCTTGAGCAAGTTCAAATCACCAAAAATCAAGTTTCATCAAAATGATGTTTGAAGGCATCAATAGATGCGAAATCATGTTAGGATCAATTGCTTCAACTAACACAAACCTCAAAAATCATTCTAAGTGACCTAAAATCAATCAAACAGTGATTTATGTGAAAAAGTCTCAAAATCTCGAAAATTTGCCCATTAAATCTTCAAAACTTGATGTTAGGAAGTGAAATCAGTGCCAATGATTTCGGTTTTAGTATACTAATACTCGAAATCCATCAATTTCAGCAAAGAATCATCATAAAAACTAATTTGAAAAATTTTACTCAAGAACAGTGAATAGTTACGGCCGAACCATAAACTCACTGAATTCAAAAATTGACAATCAAAACTTGAAATAAACAGAAATCTAAGCATGTTTTTGAGTTCCTAGAGTGATTTCTACCAAGAATCAACTCTTAGATCTAGCAAAAACAACCAAAATTGATAACTCAAATGAGATTTCTTCATTTTTTGAGAAAACTTCAAAAAATGAAGAACATGGCTCTGATACCAATTGTTAGGACCTGATTTGAGCACAATGTTCTCATTTGATTCATCACACAGGTGCGGAAAACAAGTGTGATGATCAATCTTGGTTGATTTCACCCCATAGATCTCTAAAGCTCAAGAACACACACAAAATACACCAAGAACACACACACAAAGGCTCTCTTGTAGAAAATGACCAGGAGGAACACGTATTAGGGTTTTCACTTTGGTATTTATACTACAAGAGAGCCTGGGACAAATAGAATGTTTGACAACAACCAATCATTACCTAGAATTCAGCAAAATATTCTAACAGAATATGAAGTACGCTAAGCATATAAAGAAGTACGCTAAGAATTAAACAAGTTCGCTAAGAAGTTCGCTAAGCATTAACAAGTACGCTAACAAGTTCGCTAGACACAAACAAGTCCGCTAACAAGTACGCTAAGCACAACTTAAGTACGCTAGGAACAGTTTAAGTTCGCTAGGAACAAATCAAGTTCGCTAGGAACAAATCAAGTTCGCTAGGAACAAATCAAGTTCGCTAGGACAGTTAACAAACAAGTACGCTAAGTACAATGACAAGTTCGCTAAGAGTTAATCAAGTCCGCTAAGTTCAACATACAAGAAGTTTGCTAAGGAGAAACACAAGTACGCTAACACTTAGTCAAAACACCATACATAACCATAATCAAAGATAACAAAGTACATAATCAAAGTTAAGTACAAACCAAAGTAAAATTACAAATAAACACCAAAAGGATAAATAGTTTGTGTTGCCAACATAATTAAGTTCTAACACCTACTCATGTTGGTATGTCTCTTTCTTACTCTCCCGCTAAGGTTGTTAGTTCCACTCCTGCCAGTTTTGCTAGGTTGATTGAGCTATTTGGTCCTTCTATTTCTGGACCTTCTAGCTTTTCTGATTTTCTTCCCTCTTATGATCGACTTCTAGAATCTCAAGAAACTTTTCTGAAGGACGAGTCTGAGCACTTGTTTGATCCCTATGACTCTGATGATGTTGATCCTCTAACCGCTTCTTCAAAGGACCTTCCATACCTTCCAGACTGGACATCAAGGAAGGAACCATAATTGTTGGGCCAGATGCTTGCATCATGTTTATGAGAAGGGCCCTTCCTCCTGCTGAGCGTTGGACGGCCAATGCTGTTGAGACTGCTGAGTTGAATGCCCATTGCTTGTAACACTGTTGAGTCCTTCAAACTAAGTGCCGAGCTACAGAAGAGGTTGAATTGAACTGATGTTCAGTTTAGGAAGCTTAAGGCAGCGTATGACAAGCAGCAGGAGGAGTTGAAGAAGGTTTAGGAGGACAAGTTTAAGTTGTTGAAGGATCTGGAGGACCTTGAGGGTGAGCAGTTGAAGAAGAAAGTTGTTACATTAGAGGCAGAGGTTGGCGTGGCGAACCATCAGTTGGGGGAGATAGAGGAGCTGGCAGCAACTGAAGGCCCGAGATGTGGCCCTTGAAGAACAGAAGAAGTTGTTTGCTAGTCAACAAGTAAGTTTTTTTTATCTTACTTTTATTTACTTTTTTTTATCTTGACTGCCTGTAGGAAGCTTTAGCAAGGATGTCCTCCTCTGACCAGACTGCTGGTAAGGAGTGTGATGCGGCTGATGTTTTGAGGAGGGACGTCGAAGGCTTAAGGGCTCAGATTGGAGTCCTTACTGGTGATGTTATTAGGGCCAGGGTGGCCGAACTTGAGAAGGAACGTCGTTGGCTGATCACCGAAGGCCTTTCGAAGGCGGTGAAGCGAGTTCATTCCTCTTCTCAGTATGCTGCCCTACTCAAGGACCTTGTTGATGCTTGTTCGACTGTGGGGTACCAGGTTGGCCTTGTCGCTGGTTATCATTTTTCCGCTGATGGAGTTCCAAAGGAGGAAACTCCTTTTTATGATGAAGCAGCCGAGGAGAAGATGTAGGAGGCTGGTGGGAAGTTTGCCAATGCATCCTTTGATGTGTTAGCCACTACGACTTCTCACCCGGAGTGGTCTGTTGAAGAATTGAATGATTTTACCTACATTGAAGGCCCTACTACTCATGGCCCTTAAGTGAAGCTTTTTATATTTCAATGACTTGTCTGTAATAATATTTTAAGATAAGTATCGTGCCCCTTATGTGGGTGTACAATTTGGCTGACGCGGATACTGCCCGTTGTCATTTTATGTTTTTATCTACATATGTTTATGCTTATGTGCTTTATACCTTTTGATTTGACTTTAACCTTATTGAAGGGCGTCCCCTTAGGTTTTTTCAAATGGTTTTATGCTTAACATTTTCCAGCATTTTCTCAAGGGTAGAAAGGTTTTCTATCTTTGGTATGATCCTTTCTTCAGAAGGTGCCCAAGCGACCCTTGAGAGGTCTTCCAGAGGCTTTAGCCTTTTCTATTAAGGTCGCCATGTTCTGGCCCGTAGGATTGTGGAGGACTTGGCCCTTGTGAGGCCTTTTAAATTCGTTCTACTTAGTACTTTTTCGAACTTCGTTTATATATATATTTTTTAGTCTTAGCTGTTATTAGCCTTTCTAGACTTTTCAATAGATTAAGGGAAATTTCTTGCAAATTTGGCCCTTCATTGGTGCCATATATTACCAGATATTGCAAGTTACTTGTACAAAATCTGCCCAACATACTAGGCATAACTATCTGATATTACATTAAGGTAATTCATAAGTAGAACATCTTCATTTGTTGGGTGTTCCAGGTTCTTGGGATCTTAAGCCCGTCAACTATGGCTAGCTTGTGGGCGCCTTTCCCATTTGCCCATGTGACTTTGTAAGGCCCTTCCCATCTTGGTCCCAACTTTCTGCAGTCTTCTTGTCTGCTGGCTTCATTTTCTTGTAGCACCAGGTCCCCTAGATTGCTGCTATTTATCTTCTTTCTTCTAAGAGATTGAGGTTAAGACGTAGGTCCAGCTAATTTTGCTGCTCGGACATATTTGTTCGTTCAGTGGGACTTCTGATCTCTGCCGGTATCATTGCCTCTGTCCCATACGTGAGATTGAAGGGGCTTTCTTCGGTGATTGATCTTGGTATTATTCTGTGGGACCATTGAACGTGTGGGAGTTCTTCCACCCAGCTTTTCTTCTTCCTTCCCAGCCTTGCCTTTATACCTTCGACTATACTTATGTTTGCCCTTTCGACCTGTCCATTGCTCTGTGGGTGAGCCACTGAAGTGAACACTTGGTCTATCCTGAGCTCTAAGCACCATTTTCTGAACTTTTTATCTTTAAATTGGGTCCCATTGTCGCTATCAAGGTTTGTGATATGCCAAACTTGCACACAATGTTTTCCCATACAAAACGTAGAATTTGCTTGCTCGAGATTGTGGCGAGAGGTTTCGCCTCTATCCACTTGGTAATGTAATCTATGGCAACCACCAGGAATTTAACTCCGCCTGGGGCTTCTAGGAAGGGGCCCATTATATCAATTCCCCACTTCTAGAAGGGCCATGCTGAGCTTACCGGTAATAGGTCGTGCCTTGGGTTCCTTGGGATGGGTGCGTGTATTTGACAATTGTCGCATCCCTTGATTTCATCAATTACACTCTTTTACATACCTGGCCAGTAGAAGTCGGCCCTCTGAGCTCTAGAGATAATTATCTTAGGGCCTGCATGTAATCCGTAAATCCCTGCATGTATTTCCCTTGTTACCTCAGCTGCTTCACTCTCGTTCATACATTTCATAAGTGGGCCTAGGTATGACCTTCTGTATAGCCGGTTGCCTTCGAGGCAGTAGAGAGTTGATTTTGCTTGGATTTTTCTTGCTTCCTCATGGTCTATCGGCAATTTTCCCTCAGATAAGTATTCTATGAGGGGGGTCATCCAAGATGTTCCTTCTATGGCTAGTATGTCTTCTCCCTCGATGGAAGGGGTCACAAGTTTTTCAACTTTTATTTCTTTGTCGAGGTCTTTGGATGACACCGAAGCTATTTTCTCAAGGCATCTGCTTTTTTGTTTTTTTGACCTTGGGACATGGATTACTTTGCAATTGGAAAATTCTTTGATGAGATGGTTAACCCTTTCGAGATACTTCTTCATCTTCTCGTCCTTACCTTCGTATATCCCATTTATTTGACTTGCTAGCAACATTGAATCAACATGTGCCTCTTTTACCTTTATTTTTCTAGCCATTCGCAAGCCGGCCAGAAGGGCCTCTTATTCTGCTTCGTTGTTGGTAGCTGCGAAGTCGAACTTGAGAGCACTTGGGATTTCTTTCCCCTTTGGGCTTGTTAGGATTAGTCATGCCCCACAGCCTTCTCCGTTTAAAGCCCCGTCAGTAAACAACTTCCAGGTCTGATAAGGGGATGCTCCCCTTTTCACTATCGAGGGGAAACCATCTTTTAGCTCTTCTTCTGGGGTATCTCGACTAAGAAATCTGTGAGGACATGGGCCTTCATTGTTGTTCTGCCCTTGTATTCTATCTCGTAGTTTCCCAGCTCGACAACCCATTTTGCTAGCCTCCCTGATACTTCGGGCCTTTTGAGTACAAGCTGCATGGGTTTATCAGTTATTACTTGTATGGGGTGTGCTTGAAAGTACATGGCTAGTCTTCTCAAGGCGTGAACGAGGGATAACGCAAGCTTTTCGAGTGCTGGGTATCTTTCTTCTGGACCTTTAAGGGTCCTTGATATGAATTAGATCGATATCTGCCTTTTGCTTCTCTTGACTAGTAGTACTGAGCTTACCGCCTGGTCGGAGATGGCTAGATATAGCTTTAAGGTTTCCCCTTGCCTTGGAATGGCCAGCGTTGGCAGTTCGCAGAGGAAGGCCTTGATGTTATTAAACCCTTCCTCGGCTTTTGGTGTCCACACAAGCTGGTTTTTCTTCAGGCATATTCTTAGCGATTTTACTAGGGACTTCATTTTATCGGCCAGCCTTGAGATGAACATGCCAAGGGCTACCAGTTGCTCATTCAAGATTTGAGCTTCATTTAAAGTTCTTGGAAATTTGAGGCGGGTGATGGCCTCCACTTTCTCAGGACAAGATTGAATCCCATCCCTTTTGATTATCACTCCTAGGAATTTTCCCTCTTCTACCCCGAATGAGCATTTACTGGGGTTCAGTTTCATATTGACCTCTCTAAGGGTCTTGAATGTTTCCCTAACGTCTTGGATCATATCTCCTTCACGCTTGCTTTTTATAACGACTTCGTCCACGTATACTTCTAGGTTCTTATCTATTTGATCTTGGAACAGCCAATCCATCAACCGTTGGTACGTTGCTCTGGCATTCTTTAGCCCAAAGGGCATCTTCGTATAGCAGTATGTGCCGTCAGGGGTGTGAAATGGTGTCTTCTCTTCATCCCCCCTGGCCATTCTGATTTGATGGTAGCCCTTATATGCGTCTAGGAAGCATTTAAGGGGAAAGGTGCCCAGTGCATCAATTTTTGCATCAACTTTCGGCAAAGGGTAGCAGTCTTTTGGAGACGTCTTGTTGACATCAGAGAATTCTATGCACATCCTAACTGTTCTGTCTGGCTTTTTCACCATGACGTGGTTTGCTACCCATTTTGGGTACTGTATTTTTCTCATTATTCGTGCAGCAAACAAATTTTTTGCTTCTTCACTTGCAACAAAGGCATGTTTGGGGCATAAGCTCCTGAACTTTTGTTTGGCTGGCTTAGTCCCTTCTGGGATGTTAAGATGGTGCTATGTGTATTTTCCAGGTATCTCCTCCATGTCACTGGATTGCCAAGCGAAGACATCTATGTGTTTGAGCAGAAGCTCCTTTAGGGCGGTCTTCCACCTTCCTGGCAGTTGTGCCCCTACTTTGATGGTTTGCTCTGGGAACTTGCTGTTTAGAATCCAGTTCTCTATTCCGGGTTCGGGGGTTACGCTTGGCATCCAAGAGACACTTGCAACAATTTCAGTGGCGGACCCCACCGTGGCGATTCCCCCTTCCATGGGGAACTTTATCATCCCAAGCGCTGTGGACGTAAGTGCCCGCAGGGCCCGTATTCCGGGTCTCCCTAGAATGGCAGTGTACTTGGAGCTGCTTCTGACAATCGAGAAGGTCAACTCAATTGTCCTTCTGGTGAACCCTTCCCCAAATGTTACTGGAAGCTGATCTTCCCCAATGGCATGATCACTTCTCCTGAGAATCCTATAAGCGGCATGTACTCTTCTACCATCCCATTCCTGACTTCCGGACTTAGCCTTATGAAGCAGTCTTCGTACACGACTTCAGCCCCACGTCCACGTCAACGTGTATCCTGGCCACTCGGTGCCCGACTATGTCAGTCGATATGTTCAAAGGGGCTTCTTGGGCTTCGTCGGGGCCTAAGGCGGGGAAGGTGATAGATCTTTCAATCCATGTGGACCCTTCATCCCTTCTGAGCCTTACGGCTCTTTGTGGTTCATCGTCATCGTAGTTCCTTCTTCTTATCATATCTATGTATTCTGGCTTAACCTTCGCTGATCCTTCTTTTCCTCTTACCTACTGTCTGCCCTTAATTTCCCTTACCAGATGGGATAACTTGCCCGATTTGATCGACAACTCTATTTCCTTCCTCAACTGTATGCAGTCATCAGTGGCGTGGCCACTTCCTCTGTGGTACTCAAAAAATTCATGAGAATGAGCCTTACTTTTGTACCTGTTTGGGTGGGGCTTTCCGAAGGGGAGAAGCTCCTTCTCAATGGCAAATATCTCACTTGGAGACTTAATGAGTGGTGTGAATTTATCAAAATGATTATCGAAGAGATTAGTTGTTGATACATAGTTCCTGTTCGTCATGTGGAGTATCAAATACAAGACAAATGTTACACGATTGATGTGATCCGAACTATAGGCGAACTCTAGTTCGGACATCACACGAACCTGGTCCGAACTGAAGTTCGGCTGATCGGGTTTTTTTCTTTGATGTTCATCTATAAATAGCACATCTTGTATAGTAATTAGGACTTATGGGTCAGATATTGTATGTGTACCCTGTGGTGTTTCTTTGTGGTCTAATACATGTTTCTTTGTATTTACTCTCGTGTTCACTCATTTAAACATTGATTTCAATACGACCGTGTAGACGATCCATCGCTCACACAATTTTAAGTGGTATCAAAGCATTCGGTTCAATCTACTGGTCGGAAATATATGTTTTTCATTGTTTTGAGTCATAATTTTGGGGTTTTTACAAAATCTCATCGTTTTGTACTCGTTTGAACATATCTAGTGAGCTTTCTATGAAAAAAATCTTGTTCTAAATAATTTCTTCTGTGTATATTTGAGTTGTTGTCGAAAATCTCATTCAAAAAACACTAAAAATCATGAAATTTCAGTCGGTTTTGTTCCAGTTCTCCTAAGGTTCGGCTGAGATTTGAAAAACCACAAAAATAACCACTCCGAACTCGAGTTCGGATCTAGTTCGGCCACTTTCTCAAACGAAGTTCAATTTGGATACAGTTTGGCTCTTGTTCGTATTTGATTCGGATATAGTGTGGCTAAGGTTCAGCTAAGGTCATCCGAAGCCAAGTTCGGCTGAGGTTCAGAAGGTGTTCGGATAAGCAATTCAAGTTCAGATTCAGTTCGGGTGAATAGTAATCAATGTTCTTGGTGTTTTACTAAAACTAACGTAACTTGAAAACCGTAAAGAGTTACGGGAGCTAATACCATCCAAAAAGACCGTCTCGGAGAGATCTACATTTTTACTCGCCTAACGGCCAGTACCCTCTGTTTCGATACCCAAAATCCATTTCTAAGACCTTCATTTTTGAGTTTGAAGTTTTGGGCTACAAGTTTTCGGAAAAGATGAGTGATTTTCAAGTGTTTGCGGCAATTCTGAATTCGATGCAAGCTACAATGCAAACAATGATGAACTATGATAGTGAAATTGGAACAAGTCAGAAAGTTTCCAAATTGCTAAAATAGGAAGATTATCATAGTTGGGTTAAACGGTTTGAAGCGTACGTTGACATGAATGTTATTGATATGTGGTTGTAATTCACTGATCAATATGTATATCCTAAAGATGAAACTGGGGAGCCGATTATTCAAAGAAAACTTTCTTTTGAACAAAAGAAAGCGTATGAAGCTGGAAAAAAAAGGCATATGGTACTTTGACAATGGCATTACCTAAAGAGTTACTACATCAGCTTTCTGGTATCTATACGTCGAAAAGTGAAAAGACACGGAACGATCTTACTACTGGATGTACCGATCAATCTAGTGCACGACAATGTAATTAACCTTTGTTTTATTGATTTCACAAAGAGAACAATTACAAAGCTTTGGTTTCTCTCTCTAGAGCACACACACAAAGTGTAGAATCTGATCAAGTGTTCTAACATGCTAAACAGGTCAACCTATTTATAGGTCACTCATACTACCCAGCGTACCATCCAACGTACCATTGGTACGTTGGCTCCGTACCAAGTGGTACAGACCATGTTACGCTGTCTCTAAGACTCACACCATAATGCTCTCATATAGATACAATACACGAGACGCACTGTAGCATAGGAATATGCTCTAACAAAAAGATTATGGGATGCATTGGAAAAGAGATGTGAGGGTAATGATAAGTATAAGAAAAGTCGTCAAAAGGTTTTGAAAAAGGAATTCGATAGTTTCAAGCATTATCATAATGAAACAATTCCAAATCTGGTTGCAAGATTTGCACATTTAATGAGTCGGATGCATTTGGTAAGTCTTACAAAAGAAGAGGCTGATATGAAAGAAAAGATTCTAGAGGCATTACCTGAGAAATGGGAAAATTATGTGATGACGATTACTCATGATATAGAATATCCAGGTTTACCTTACAATGATCTGGTTCAAAGAATACAAGAAAGGGATATGGAGTTAACTATGAACAAGTCACTTCCTCCACAAATTCAGAATCATGATGTGTATCATGGTGAAAATGATTCAACAATCAACGCTGTGAAGTCCAATATTTTAAATTCTGCACCTCCTACAGCATTCATTGCCGGTAAATCCGAAAACTCTAGTTATTCTTCAGGTTGCACTTTTCAATTCCTAGTTCTTAAACTCAAAATGCTTTATTTGTCCAAACTATCGATGATTATATGGCTATAATTTTCTGCATTAGTATCTTCATATTTTGGGGTTATAACTGGTTCAATAAGTAACGCAAAATTGACAAACAAAATTATGATCAGATTGATTATGATCATTTGGAAGAAATGGATTTGAATTGGCAGTATGCTATGTTGGTTCGAAGAACGAAGAAATTTTTAGCAGAATTGGGAAGAAGACGTTGAATCAAGATGGTAAGATCGGATTGGAAAAATCGAAGGTTAAATGTTTTAAGTGTTCGGTGTATGGTTACTTTGCTCGAGAATGTCCAACATCTACTGAAAATAAATTGAAGTCTGGTCAACATGCTCATTTGGTGGTTCATTCACCATATCAAGTTCACAAAAATAAAAAAGAATCTGATTCTGTTGAAGAAAAATTGATAGACATATTTTGGCATCCAGATGAATTTGCCAGGAATGCGGATTTTGCAGCAAAAATGAAACATGCTCCTATTACTGTTGCTTTGACAGCTCGTCATGATGATGATGATAGTGTTCTAATTGATTCTGATTCTAATCCAAGCATCTCATTGGTCCAAGAGGTTTCATCTAAGGTAACTGATAGTTCAAAGGTTGAAGAATCTAAATGTCTTGAATGTGTGAGGTTACGCAACAAGAATGCAAGTTTAGAAAGAGGTTCTGAATTATCAACTGAAGAGATTGTAGTGCTCAAGAAAGAATTGGAAGAATTTCAGAAAAAAGTATTATGAATTGGTTCATGTTCATGAAATTGTGTTGAAAGAAAAGAATGAAGTGATTAAAGAATGTGAGAAGGCCAAAGTTGAGGCTAAAGAAGTAGTTGTGGATTTTGAAGCTTTGTTTGAAAAGAGTTATCCAATTCAACAAAAGTATGAACAAGCGAATGCACTTGTTGTTGAATCTGCTGCTACAATTGAAAAACTTGAAACAAAGGTGTCTACACTTCAAGATTCGAATGTTCTTCTTCGCTATAAGAATGAAGTCTTAACAAAGGATGTGGACATATACATAAAGAAGCGGGAACATGTTACCGGAGAACTTTTTGCTGAATGTGAGATCCGAAAGTTGCAAATGTATGAGTATGATGATCTCAATGATAAATTCATCAAATCACAAAAAGACATGTTTGATGCTCAATAGAAAATCTCTGAATTGAAGGTGGAAATTTTGGAGTTAAAAAGGCAAGTGAAGAATTGCTATTTATCACTGACATTGCTGAATTTCTTATATAAGCAGGATCAGATTGACGATGGTTCCAAAAAGAATGATATTCACATGGTTCCTCAACCGGTGGATTTATCTGAATTTACATCTGCTCCACTAGATCATACAGATGAATTGCATGATTATTCGAAGTTTGCCACCCAATCAAAGAAGAAGAAATCGAAGTCTGGGAAAAAGCAAAAACCATTGAGTGAAGCTCCGAAGTTTAACTCAAAGTCCATTATTTTGGAAATTGAATAGATTTTTGATAAGGTTGCTTCAAGTACTTCGTCTGCAACTGAAGAAGAAAACTCTTTAATTGAAAAGAACAAACTGTAAGGACCGATTTCACTACAAGAATCTCGATCTTGAGCAAGAACGAAGATCGGATTCGAAAACCCATAGGGGATGATGATAAAGGAGATAAAGAATCAAAGATAATCATAAACACAAGAAAGATGATGAACTAGTCGAATAATTTCATTGAACCGAATGATCACATGAACAAGAAATCATGACAAACACACAATCTCTCTCTAGAAATCCATGACACACTCTCTCTCTCTAGAATGGAAAGCTCACACCACTCTACAAGATTTCATCATCTCCACACTCAGAGACTCTCTCTCTAGTGAATGGGGCACCCTCACTATATATATAGTGAGGGTGACTAACAAGTGAAAAACATAATAACTGAACAAAATATAGATAAAACAAATAAAAATAAAATATTAATTAAATCAAAGTTGATTTAATTCATCTGAAGCTTGACTCGCTCGAACCGATCTTCTGTTGACTTTTACGTTGACCGTTTACCCGAACGGTTGACTTTTCCAGAAAAGTCTTCGGTCCAATCTCGCAAGCCTCGAGCATCACAACCCGCTTCTCTGAATCATTTCACATGGATCCTTCAGTCGAATGCTTTGGTAAACAGATTTGATGGCGTCAGTCACATAGATTTTAGTTCCAACATATTCTCCCTTGACTGATGCTTTCAAATCTGGTCAACTGCTGAAGAATCGCTCTATCGTACATCTTCAATGAGAAACTGATAAACCTGAGACTTTCTGTCGTAGAAATTCCCCCTCTGAATAGCTTATTCTTTTCTTGTTTCTCCAGTTGAGAGCAAAGTGCTGCAGCTTACTCGGTTCACACGGTCGGGTATAATACTAAGAAAATGCTGAACATCAGAGCCACAACCGCAACAAACTAAATCAGATAAACTAATCAAACACTGAAAATGCTCCAACTTCTGATAATCGACCTGATAGTCCATTTCCATAATAATTTTCCCTTTTCTCTAGATCCCCCTGAAAACATCCGATGCGGAAGCGAAAAATCAGATGCAGAGAGACTAACCGTCGCGATCTGTTGCCTAGAGAAACCAGATAAACAATCTTGAGAAAAACTGGAAGCCGGATGCTGATAGTTGTGAATGATTCACGTGACTGAGGTTGGATGTGAAAATTAAATAAAGTGTCAAATCTGTGAAAATCTGAGATCCCCAGCGTAAAATAATCATAACTGGAGTCTTCGTATTTTTGGTTGAAGAAAAACGAGCTCGGAATAATATTCCATGAAGATTTCTAAGAAAATCGGTGCAATCTAGAATAAATCTGAGAAAAACCATCAATTCTCGTCAAGAAACGGCCTTCGAGAGATTTAATGGATAACTTCCAATAATTTTACTGAGATTCCAGTTAATCCGATTAGTTGACATCCGCGCTACATCAGCTAAAAATAAAATCGTGAGACATAACGGAAAAAGCTGCATAATTAACCGGATATTAAAGCTAACCCGTCAGTGGTCGATAGCTAACGTGCGCGTGACGTCAAAAAACGAGAACCCCAATAAATAAATCGGAATAAATCCTTGACCAATAAAAAATCCCACAATTCCATTATGCGTCATCTCCGTTAGTCTCGTAAAAGACTCATATAAAAAGCCCCGCTTTTAACGAAAAATTCTGAAAAGTTTAATTAGTGGAATTAAATTCTCAAGTAAACCATGATCCTTGTCAAGAAAATTCAGCCAATTAGGTATAGTTTTTGATTTAGATCCACGGCTGGAAATGATTGAATCCAAGGGCTGAAGGATTTTGATCCAAGTGATATGGCTTCAGCCAATAGGAAATAGGTAGAAGAAGCACACAAGCAGGATCCACGGTCCACAATAAAGAATGATCTACGGCTGGGAAGGAGAAATCCGTGAAATATGGATGGACCAACCAGAATGCGGCAGCCAGGGCAGCCTAAACGGCTTTCTTTGTCGCTCATGGCCCACACACGCTTTCTTTCAACCAATAGAGATCAACAGCATAAATTCCAACATATCTCATTGTAGTCTCTTTTCCAGGTGGGTCCCATGAGAATGTTGTTGTCCAATCAGAATTCGACAGACCAAAAGGAATGTCTAGGTTGACCGACCAGGAAAGAGAAATGAATTTTGTCTGGACCACTAGAGTGTTGCCACGCCACAGATGTGTCATCCTCAACCTGCAAAACCCTTAAACCACCGGAAACCTCATCGGAAATATGTTCTCTCGCCAGAAAAGCGTGAATGCTACATATCTCCTTCAATTCTCAACCATTTTTGATGATTTTTAGCTCGTTGGACTCGTGAGATCATCCTCTACAAACTTGGACGATCAATACCCTCTGAAACAGCCTCGAATGAAAACGCAGTTGCCAAGTTCGCTAGCAAAAGAAGTCCGCTAAAGCTACCAGAAGTTCGCTAAGACACTTCTGAATTCCGCTAAGGGCTCAAGTCCGCTAAAGCAAACCTCAAGTCCGCTAAAACTCAACAAGTTCGCTAAGAACGATTGAAGCTCGCTAAGACCAGATTTAAGTTCGCTAAGAGCTGTAGAAGTTCTCTAACGACGTCAAGTTCGCTAAGAACTGATACAATTTCGCTAAGAACATCTTCAAATCTTCAAACAGTAAAACAAATCTGGAAAAATGAACATGAAGAACATGAAGAACACATACCCTTCGATCCTTGAAACACTCCCGAAAATGAATGGAAACGAGTGATTCATGTCACAAATATGTTGCAGAACATGCTATGGCTATTTACACATCCCAAACAGCAGCAAAAATCATTCGAATCAACCCCGAATTCTGGAAATCTTCAAGAACACGAAGAACACCGCGAAACACACTAGTGTGTGTTTTTCCAGATCTGCAAAAACTGTTGAGATTTAGACAAAACGGATGCTTCCAATGGATCTGGAACGCGTTTTCCACTGAGAATCATACCTTACTTTATCCAAAAACACGAAGAATAACCCAGAAAACGAAGAATCAAGCTCGAAATCTTCAAAAATCCCAAAAAACGGGAAGACTTCATAGTTACGAAAAACAGCTTCTGATCTCCTTTTTCTCATAGATTTGAAGAAGTAGAACATCAAAATAACATCAAATGAACTCCATGAACAATAATCTAACGTCAAACAACATCAGATCTGTCCAGAATCCATCCAAAATGAAGAAAAAATTGAAAAAGTCTCCAAAGTGGGTTTTCAAATCTTCACTCCAATCAAGCTCAAAATTAAGATTCGAGTGATCAGATTCATCGTGAGACGAAATCTGATCGGTTACCTTGGCTCTGATACCATTTGTAAGGACCAGTTTCACTACAAGAATCTCGATCTTGAGCAAGAACGAAGATCGGATTCGAAAACCCATAGGGGATGATGATCAAGGAGATGAAAAATCAAAGATAATCATAAACACAAGAAAGATGATGAACTAGTCGAATGATTTCATTGAACCGAATGATTACATGAACAAGAAATCATGACAAACACACAATCTCTCTCTAGAAATCCATGACTCAATCTCTCTCTCTAGAATGAAAAGCTCACACCACTCTACAAGATTTCATCATCTCCACACTCAGAGACTCTCTCTATTAAACGGAGCACACTCACTATATATATAGTGAGGTGATTAACAAGTGAAAAACATAAAAACTAAACAAAATACAGATAAAACAAATAAACATAAAATATTAATTAAATCAAAGTTGATTTTATTAATCCGAAGCTTGAGTCGCTCGAACCGATCTTCCGTTGACTTTTACGTTGACCGTTTACCCGAACTGTTTACTTTTCCAAAAAACGGTCTTCGGTCCAATCTCGCAAGTCTCGAGCATCACAACCCGTGTATCGGAATCATTTCACATGGATCCTTCAGTCGAATGCTTCGGTAAACAGATTTGATGGCGTCAGTCACATAGATTTTAGTTCCAACAAAAACTGAAAGACCTTAAAGCTAAATTCACTAGAGAAGCTATGGAGAGAGAAACTTCTAGTTCTTCTTCGAGTTCATCAAAGACCCCAGGTTATAAGAACAAAGGATTGGGTTTTGAGATCAAGGAAGTATTTGTTCAAGCTAAGAAGCCAGTGAAAGCTGAAAAGATTTCAAAAATTAAGGTTCCAAAGAAATCACTTCCTCCAACAGAAAAATCTTATTATTTTGGAAGGTCATCATCTTCAAGGAATCCATCTCCTAGGTATGATTCTTATGATGATTTCTCTGATAAATTTGATTCTAAACTTTCAAAATTCAAAGAATTTTTCAAATGTTTTCAATTTCGAGAAAGACTTTGTTATGCATGTCGTCAACCTGGCCATCTTGCTACTGATTGTCTGACGACTACATATATCCACGACACTGCTAAATATGTGGATAAAAAATGTCAGATTTTTGATGAACCATGGTCTCCAAAAGTCAAAACAACCCATAAGCCGTCTTGGTTTAAACCAAGTATGCCGGTTGATACTGATTGTGGTTCTGATCAAAAATCAAAATCATTCAAAATGTGGAAACCTAAAGTTGTTTCTGTTAATTAATTCCAGATTATGAATCATATTCCCAGAACCCTAATTATCAATTTAATCATGTAATCATCAAAATACAACATGAATCATAAAACTTACTTGTAGTAGGGCACACAATCTTTAATGATGAAGAAGTCATTTGTTGATTCTCGTTATGATACCTTGAATCGATGAATGATTTGGAAGAGACTTCAGTGGTGTTCTTGAGAGAGAATTGTGTTAGTGAGTTTTTTGATGATCGTATGATAATGACGATCGTTCTCCAATTCCCTGTAATCTTCCTTAAGTATAGGTATCTAATAGGAAATCATAATTGCCCCCCTTAAATTAATAACATTTACATTTACTTCCATCAAATAAATATAGGGGACCATTAATGTCATTTTGATATATTTAATTAGTTATATTGAAATGGTCCTAAGGCCATAATTATGTAGATAATTTCCAACATTCTCCCACTTGGCTGAGTGACCATTCATGATGAGTATTAGTAAGCTTGGCCAAGATAATACTCATAAGGTTTCATGTTAAGATCTTAGCAAAAAGATACAGTCATTCGAGTTATTTAGAACACGAGGACCCCCATCAATCATACTAAAGTCTCAACATAAAACACTTAGAAAACTTTAAAACCGAAATAACAAGAATATACAACATCTAATCGTATAGGTATGTCTATATATAAATAAGTACATGCATACATTATTATAGACAATGATATTATACATTCGAGGAAATTTAAGTAAATAATTCATTAGAATATTATGATATCATACAAGATCTCTAGTAAAACCCATCTTTGTTACGAGCTCTTGAAAGACTTTGGGTGGTAGACCTTTCTTCATCGGATCCGCAAGCATATCATGAGTGCTAATGTACTCGATACAAAGGTTATTTTCCTGTACTCGTTCTCGTACAAACAAAAACTTTGTATCAAGATATAATCATGCTCCGCTCGAACTATTACTATTCGAAAAGCTAACAGCAGCAAAATTGTCATAGTAAATCTTCAATGGTCTTGATATGGAGTCTACAACTTTAAGTCCACTTATTAGGTTCCTCAACAACATTCCATGGCAAGTTGCATTATAAACGGCAACATACTCTGCCATCATTGTCGTAGTCGTCGTTAATTGTTGTTTATGACTTCTCCACGAGATAGGCCCACCTGCTAATATAAAGATATACCCCGAAGTTGACTTTTTGTCATCTTTGCACTTGGCAAAGTCGGAATCAGAATAGCCAATCACTTCTAAGTTATATGTTCTTCTATAAGTTAGTTTGTAGTCCTTGGTTCCTTGAAGATATCACAACACTTTCTTTGCTGCCTTCCAGAGATCTAGGCCAGGATTAGATTGATAACGGCTTAGCATTCCAGCAATATAAGCAATATCAGGATGGGTACAAACTTGAGCATACATTAGGCTTCCAACTACTGAAGCATAAGGTATCATTTTCATTGGTTCCTTTTTTACCTCTGTTTTCGGACATTGAAAAGAACCGAAAACATCTCCTTTAACTACAGGAGCAACTGAGGGAGAGCAATGTTGCATGTTATAACGCGTAAGCACACGATCAATATAAGCCTTTTGAGACAACCCTAATGTCTCATTAGCTCGATCTTGTTGAATTTCAATACCGATTACATAAGAGGCTTCCCTGAGATCTTTCATGTCAAAATGATGCGAAAGTAATCGCTTTGACTCATGCAACAAATCCAAATTGTTACTTGCCAAAAGAATGTCATCTACATAAAGGACAAGTATGACAAAATTTCTCCCACTCATTTTAAGGTAGGTACATTGGTCCACTTGATTTTTAATGAAATCATTCCTCTTCATAACTTCATCGAATTTTAAATACCATTGTCGTGATGCTTGTTTTAGACCGTATATGGACTTTTTCAACTTACATACTAGATGTTCTTAACCTTGAGACTTGAAACCTTCTGGTTGGGTCATGAACACATCTTCATGTAAATCACCATTAAGGAAAGTTGTTTTGACATCCATTTGATGTAGCTCCAAATCAAAATGAGCTACTAAGGCCATAACAATCCTTAAGGAATCCTTTCGTGATACAGGAGAAAAGGTCTCCTGGTAATTAATTCCTTCCTTTTGGTTATAACCTTTGGCAACCAAACGTGCTTTATATCGTTCGATGTTTCCGTTTGGGTCCAACTTGGTTTTATAAACCCACTTGCATCCTATGGGCTTCACCCCCTTAGGTAGTTCAACCAGTTACCAAAAGTTATTTTTACTCATGGAATCAAGCTCATCAATCATAGCTTCAATCCACTTAGACGATTGGTCACTACTAATAGCTTCATTATAGGAGGTCGGATTGTTGTTTCCTATGTCCAGGTCTGCTTCATTAAGATAGGTTACGTAATTATCAAAATTAACAGGTCTTCAAGGCCTTGATGACCTTCTTAATGGAGCATCAGGTTCTTAGGGTTGAGTGACAATGTCAGGATTTTGTTCTTGAGAATTTGATGTGCCTTCATGTGATGGCATATTAGGAGTGATGTCATCCTCGAGAGAGACACTAGGTGGGGCAATGTCATGTACAAGAGGTGAAATAGACGGAAAGTGTACAGTTTTCTCCACTCCTTCTTGCACTTCTTGTAAAATTAAATCTTGGTGTACATTGCTCCCACTAACATTAGAGTTTTCTAGGAACTTAGCATGACGAGTTTCAACTATGCGAGTACAATGAGATGGGCAATAAAACCGAAATCCCTTTGATCGTTCAGGATACCCTATGAAGAAACAACTGACGGTTTTCATGTCAAGCTTTCTCTATTGAGGGTTATAAAGCTTAGCTTCGGCAGGGCAGCCCCACACTTTCATATATCTCATACTTGGTTTCCTTCCCGTCCAAATTTCAAATGGTGTTTTAGGAACGGATTTAGAAGGAACCCTATTGAGTATATGGACTGCCGTCTTTAGTGCTTCGGTCCATAAAAATTAAGGTAGATTTGCGTTTGCTAACATACTCCTTACCATATCCATAAGGGTCCTATTTCTTCTCTCAGCAACACCATTCTGCTGAGGAGTACCCGGCATGGTAAATTGGTTCACAATCCCGTATTCCCTACAAAACTCAAAGAAAGGACCGGGAGCTTGACCAATGTCTGTATGTCGACCATAATACTCACCTCCTCTATCTGATCTCACTACCTTTATCTTACGGTCGAGTTGATTTTCAACTTCAGCCTTAAAAATTTTAAACGTGTCAAGTGATTCAGATTTCTCTTTAATTAAATATAAGTACATATATCGTGAATGATCATCTATAAAAGTGATAAATGACTTGTGTCCTGATATCCCCTCAGGAAAAGGTCCATTATATCAGTGTGTATGAGTTCCAATAAATTGGAACTTCTTGTGGCACCTCTTTTATTTCCTTTCGCCATTTTCCCTTTAAGGCATTTTACACATGTTTCAAAATCACTAAAATCGAGATTTGGTAGTATGCCATCTTTCACTAGACGTACCATTCGATCTCGTGAGATGTGGCCCAAGCATTGGTGCCACAACATAGATGAAGTTTCCATTTCTCGTTTTCATTTCTTTATGTTTTCATTCACATTATATGACAACAAAGATTTTGAAAATTAGTCATCCAAGTTCAACTTATAGAGATTTCCATCTAAATAAACATTACCAAGAACACGAGAATTTAAACTAATAGTGACTTTACCATTACCAAATGCTACATGAAAACCATCATTGTCTAACTTTCGTACAGATACTAGATTTCGAGTAATTTTAGGTACATAAAGAGTATCTAATAAGTTAATATAATGACCACTTTGCATAACTAATTGCAAAGTTCCTATGGCTTCAACATTTAGGGCATCACCTGTGACATCCGAGAATTTCAAGGTTTACTTCCGTTAGACAATTCCGTTAGTTACGTTATAAGTATTAACTTAGTAACCAATGCTTAACTAGGCCGAATACGTCCACGTCCTTTGGTTGATCACCGAACCCGTCCATATGTGTTATGTGTTTAACTACTTATTGTCATTATGTGCAATGTGATTTAAATACATGATTTAGTATTGAGAATAGCATGACAATTTATGAATCGTGTTTATCTTGCTTAGAATGTGAAATTGACCACTTTTGGGTAACCAGCGAAACTACCGGGCGAAACTATAATGTCGCCCGGCAGTCTGTTGGATCACTTGTGATCAGAGCCAGTTTCGCCTGGCCAGCGAAACTGCCAGCGAAACTAGCCTCTTATATAAATAATCTTAATAAACCCTAGTTCTCCTATTTGCCTCATTTACGCAAAAACACACACACTCTTCTCTGGAGAATCTGGTCAGCTGAAAACCATCAAGAAAACCAAGATCTCAGCCTCAAGACAACATCCATTCGATTCCCTGATCGAATCGTGAGTCCCAAAACCTTCCTTTATGCCATTTCTATGTGTTTTCTATGTATTTCTTCATAAAGCATGCTTAAACCTTCATGATATTGTTAGATCTTCTGTAGGAATGCTTAGGAATGCTAGATCTACCATAAAGTTGATAACTTTACGTGTGAAACTGATCCATGATAAAGATTTATGCTATTTAGGTCATTTTAGGGTTTTGAATGTATTTTGGTGATTTGATGATGAAAATGCATGTTTAAGGTGTTAAAGCTTACTGATTTATGTTGGTAAATGGTTATGTATGCTAGATAATGAATTGCATGTAATATGGAAGCTGTTAGATTGATTTTTAGGCTGATTTATGTGTTTTTCGCGACCAGCGAAACTGTCATGTTCTCTGGGCGAAACTGTCCAGCGAAATTATGCATATCTTCAACCAGCGACACTATGGAGCGAAACTGTAGTGTCGCCGAGTAAACCAACCAGACCTGTTCGGACGAAACTACCGAGCGAAATTCCCTGAACGAAAGTTCAAACCAGTTTCGGGCGAAACTAGGCTAGCGAAACTGTGCCAACAGTTTCGAGCGAAACTAGCCTGGCGAAACTGTGTCATCGGGTATTGCCTAGCGAAAGTGCTGCCCGTGCACACAGCGAAACTGCCTAGCGAAACTGCTAGCGAAACTGAGACCAGAATCCAAACTTGTGCAATTTGCTTGAATGCTATGCCATGACTTACATGATTATGCTATGATGATACATGCTTTGACTTCTGCTATATATGAACCCTTGTTTATGATCAACCATCGGTGTCGTGTGTCTGTATGTCGAGTCATAGTTCCAACGTGCTATGTTATGGGCCATAGTGACGTTAAGTAAAGATTAGACACAAAACTAATACTTAAGACCTAAACGTGTTCATAGGTCTTCGTTAAGCAAAACTTGGATTATATAACAAGTGTAGCAGTGCAACCAAAGGTGAGTGTCACTAACCCGTTTACTGTGAGCCCGTTTGGGACACACTGAATAACTTAATGGAAAACAATGCTGACAACTTTACGAGTGCTATGCACCACTTGATGAAACTGAGAACTTAGAATGCTATGCATCTACTTGATGAACTTGAAGTGTTTTATGGGAAACACTTGTGAAACTTAACAAACTATTTCTGAAACAAAAACCGTTTTAATATGGCTAGTGTAGGTTAAAGTCTAAACCACATGATATCACATGATTTCTAAGGATTGCCTTTTTAACTGAAAAAGTCCTCAACTTAATTGTGCCATTAATTGTAAAGCGAGGGGATGTTGGGTAGATCTACTGGAGTTTGACAAACTCCGCCTCGTGACACTGGAGGTGCACGGAGGTACAATATCAGCCTATCTGACCGTGATCCCGAGAGGACACGGGGGAGGCAAAGCCGCGATGACGGATGTCCGCAAAACAAAATGGCTGAAGGCTCTGCCTCTACTATACTTAATCGACAGCTTTGGTACAAACTTCCTTAGTGCATGGAAACAACGGATTAGCTACCCGCGATATCGGTTGAGCACTTTAATTATACAAGACTAGTACATACCTGATAACTCTGTTACGGACAATAACTCTACTAAATAACAAATGTTTATAAATTGGCGTATATAACTGAGCATTGCTTTTCACAAACAAATATTACGAATACATATGTTGACACGATTATGATTATGAGACCGGGCCAATGCATGACATGCCCACTGTGAACTCACCAACCGTTAGGTTGACACTTGTGTGGTTTTCACTTTTGCAGATCGTTGAAGAGTATCCATTGAAGGTTGGCATGGCACGTGAAGACTTTTACTTTCATTAAACTAACTGGGGATTTTGATTTGAAACAATGATTTGTAAAGCACGTGGCTAGTGCTAAGATACTATTGTTTTTATTCCGCTGCGTAACTTTTGAAACTGTTTGAAATGAATGTTTTGGACTTTACTCTGATTCGTTTAGTATTTGTAACTAATGGTTGTGGTCCTGGTCTAGTCGCACCCCTTAACGGTATAAACTCCGTTAGTGGTTAATTTGGGGGTGTGACAGATTGGTATCAGAGCAATAAGTTGCAGAGAACTGGAATCATTTTGAAAAACGATTTGGAAACTGCAACTTGAAACCTTAGTTACAAACGAACAAACAAATTCCCAAAACAAAATTTTTACGTGCCAACCTGGGATACTCGCTCTACTGTGTAAGTAAATACTCCATATGTAGATATATATATGTAGATATATATAGAGACCGTGTTAAGTAGTCTAACGGAAAAGCCTTAGGAAATTTTCACACACGAATACGAAATGCGAGCGATAATACACGCACCACTATAGGGGAAAGCGACAACGAAACGATGCTACACGCGACGTCCTGATTTCTGCTACGATGACTACGCCGACGGTGACTTTTATGGGGAAGCCGACTTTCGACGATAGTACTTACGACTTACGACGTTCTCCGACGACGCCTCGATTGTGCACAAAATTTTTTTCTGGACTAATAGAGGGATAACGGGAAATTGCTAATATACATATTATGGGATATGTATAGAATATAATTGTTACTGAACACTGGCTACTTCAACTGTTCGGCAAAATGTCTGGAAGAGCGGGAAGGAATAACATCAACCTGACGCCTGCACAACTGCAAGCAATGATCAACGAGCATGTGCAAGCCGCCGTGGCCGCTGTGCAAGCTACAATTGCCGCGCATGGTAATTGTTATGCCGGTTAAGGCACAAGGCGATATATATATTTTGACCTGTTTAAATTTGAAACCCGAACTATTAATTGCATCAGGAAACGTTCATCACTGCACATTTAAGACTTTCATGGACTGCAAGCCGATGACGTTTTCCGGCGAGGAAGGAGCGGTAGGACTCCTCAGGTGGATCGAGAAGTCTGAGAAGGTCTTCTCCATGTGTAACTGCCCGGCTGAGAACAAGGTGAAATTTGCGACTGGTACATTCGAAGGAGCTGCTCTCTCCTGGTGGAACGCTGAAATTCAAATGGTCGGGGTAAATGCGGCTAACAACATGGAATGGGAAGCGTTCAAGGAACTGATAATGGAGGAGTATTGCCCACGGGACCAAGTCAAGAAGCTTGAGGGAGAATTTCTGAACTCCAAGATGTCTGGGTCTGAAGTCGAAGAGTACACTGCGCGTTACCACGAGTGCGCGGTACTGTGTCCGTCCATGGTTGATGCTGAATTCAAGCGCATTGAGCGTTATCTGGAGGGTTTCGTACCCCAAATCAAGAGTTTGGTGACTGCCAGCAACCCAACCACTGTGCAACAAGCCATCCGTCTGGCTCACAAGTTAACTGATCAGGAAGTTGAGAGGGGTACACTTCCTGCAAGAGTTTCTGAAAAGACTGCCTTGAGTGGCAAAAGAAAAGCTGAAGGAGAAGCTCCTGAAAATTCAATGAACAATCAGAGTGTTGGAAACAACACGGGGAGATCCTTTAACTCCCAGGGTCAGAGCAAGAGATCTGGAAACAACAGTGTTAACAATCACCAGGGCGGGAATGGTCAAGGTAACTACAAGGGTAATCTGCCCAAGTGCAACAAGTGTGGGAAGCATCACACCGGTACCTGCAGAAAAAGTTTGACCTGCGAAAGATGTGGCAAGAGGAGCCATGAAGCAAAAGACTGTTGGGCAATTCTTCCTGAGCAACAGAACCGCCAAAGGCACAACAACAACTATGGAAACAACCGGGGCAATGGTAACAACAATGGTCAGAACCGTAACAATGAAGCTCCTAGAGGAAATGGTAATGGGAACTGCTATGAATGTGGTGCTCAAGGCCACATAAAGAGGGACTGCCCGCAGTTGAGAAGACAGGGGAATGGTAATCGGGGAAACAATGGTGGGAACGGTAATGGCGGAGGTAATGCCAACGGGAATGGTGGAAATGGCAGGGGAAGAGCTTTTGTTATGGGTCAAGGTGAAGCTCTCAATGATGCCAACGTGATTAACGGTAAATTCATCCTTAATGGTTTCTTTGCTACTGTATTGTTTGATTCTGGTGCTGAAAGAAGCTTTATTTCCACTAAATTTGCTAAGTTGATTAATGCTAAACCTATTGCCCTAGACGCTAAGTATGTGGTAGAGCTAGCTAATGGTAGACTCCATGATACAACTCAGATAGTTAAGGACTGTAAGTTAGAACTAGCTGGCCATACATTAGGAATCGACCTTATGCCTTTTCCGATTGGTAGTTTTGACGTTATAGTAAGAATGGATTGGTTATCTGAGAATCGAGCTGAAATCTTATGTAAAGAAAAAGTGGTTTGTATCCCACTCAAGGATGGTAAAGTGTTAACGGTCCAAGGTGAAAAAGGTGGAACAGTAACTGGTATTATTTCGTTTCTCAAAGCTCAAAAGTGCCTTCGCAAAGGTCACTTCGCGATTCTTGCAAACGTCACTGATTCGACACTTCCCGAGCGCAGAATCGACGACTACCCGATAGTCCGCGACTTCCAAGATGTATTTCCTGAAGATCTGCCTCGTTTGCCTCCATTTCGACAAGTTGAGTTTGGAATCGACTTAACTCCTGGAGCCGCTCCGATTGCACGCGCACCTTACCGTTTGGCGGTTAGTGAACTCAACGAACTCTCCTCACAACTTCAAGAGCTACTCGACAAAGGATTTATCCGTCCCAGTTCGTCTCCGTGGGGAGCTCCGGTATTGTTTGTTAAGAAGAAGGATGGAACGTTCCGAATGTGTATTGACTACCGAGAGCTTAACAAAGTTACGATCAAGAATCGGTATCCACTTCCTCGAATCGACGATCTCTTCGATCAGCTTCAAGGTTCAAGTTACTTCTCAAAGATTGATCTACGGTCTGGATATCACCAGCTTCGTGTTCGAGATGAGGATGTCCCCAAGACTGCTTTCAGAACTCGGTATGGTCACTACGAATTCCTGGTTATGCCGTTTGGGTTAACCAATGCACCGGCCGTATTTATGGATCTGATGAATCGAGTGTGCAAGCCGTACCTCGATAAGTTTGTGATAGTTTTCATCGATGATATTTTGATCTACTCCAAGACAAAGGAAGAACACGAGGAGCACCTGCGACTTATCTTGAAATTGCTCCGCAAGGAACAGCTTTACGCCAAGTTTTCGAAATGCGATTTTTGGATTCGCGAAGTCCAGTTTCTTGGACACATTGTTGATCAGAATGGAATTCATGTCGACCCAGCTAAAGTGGAAGCTATCAAGAATTGGCCTACCCCAAGAGCGCCGACCAAAATCCGACAATTTTTGGGACTTGCCGGATACTATCGAAGATTCATCAAGGGTTTCTCGCAGTTGGCACAACCCTTAACGGCTTTAACGCACAAAGGAGTGCAATACAGATGGGGTGAAAAAGAAGAACGTGCGTTTCAAACTCTTAAAGATATGTTATGCTCAGCTCTAATTCTCGCGTTACCCGATGGGATTGACGACTTTGTAGTCTACTGTGATGCATCAATCCAAGGACTCGGTTGTGTGTTGATGCAACGGGACAGAGTGATTGCCTATGGGTCCAGGCAACTGAAGGACACTGAGAAGAATTATACAACGCATGATTTGGAAATGGGAGCCGTTGTTCATGCACTCAAGATTTGGAGACATTACCTCTACGGAACAAAGTGCACAATATTTACCGACCACAAAAGCTTACAGCACATCTTTAATCAGAAGGATCTCAATATGCGACAACGACGATGGGTCGAGTTACTAAATGACTATGACTTAGCAATTAAGTATCATCAGGGAAAAGCCAATGTTGTGGCTGATGCCTTAAGTCGGAAAGAATACGAAAAGCCTCGACGGGTACGAGCGCTGCAACTTACCATCCACACGGGATTGCCGGATCGGATCCGCGATGCCCAACGAGAAGCTTTGAAAGAAGAACACTTCGCAGCTGAAGCACTGCGTGGTGTAGATGGTAACTCTGAAATTAAGTCTGACGGACTCAGGTATTATAATGACAGAATTTGGGTTCCTTTACTTGGAAATCTCCGTGAGCTCGTGATGGACGAGGCTCACAAATCAAGGTATTCGGTGCACCCTGGATCGGATAAAATGTACCAAGATTTGAAGGGTTTGTATTGGTGGCCGAATATGAAAGCCGACATCGCGCGATATGTGGCTAAGTGTTTAACATGCTCAAGAGTGAAGATTGAATACCAAAAGCCTTCTGGGCTATTACAGCAACCAAAGATCCCAGAATGGAAATGGGAGGATATCTCCATGGATTTCGTAACAGGATTACCTCATCGATCGAATCGACCAGATGCGATTTGGGTTATCATTGATCGATTAACCAAATCTGCACATTTTATCCCGATGAAGGAAAACGACAATATGGACAAATTAACTAAGCTGTATATCGACCGAATTGTGGCACGTCATGGGGTGCCAAAGACTATTATCTCTGACAGAGATCCCCGATTCACTTCCCGATTGTGGCAATCTATGCAAGAAGCACTGGGAACCAGACTTGATATGAGTACAGCCTATCACCCGCAGACCGATGGTCAGACGGAAAGAACTATTCAGACTTTAGAAGACATGCTCCGAGCTTGCGTTCTCGACTTCGGTAAAGACTGGGAAGCTCACCTTCCGTTGGTGGAGTTCTCCTACAACAACAGTTATCATTCAAGTATCGGTGCAGCACCTTTTGAAGCTCTTTATGGCAAAAAAATGTAGATCGCCCGTGTGTTGGGCCAAAACGGGTGAGAGGGGACTCACCGGACCAGAGCTTATTCATGATACAACTGAGCGGATTATTCAGATCAGAAAGCGGATAGCCGCAGCACGTGACAGAAAAAAGAGCTATGCCGACAAACGCCGTAAACCTTAGAAGTTCGAGGTAGGCGACAAGGTGCTATTGAAGGTATCTCCCTGGAAAGGTGTGATACGCTTCGGAAAGCGTGGAAAGCTAAATCTTCGCTATATCGGTCCATTTGAAATCATTGGGGAAGTAGGCCCGGTGGCCTACCGATTGCAACTCCCTGCAGAGCTCGATGGAGTTCACAACGTGTTTCACGTTTCTAACCTAAAGAAATGTCTGGCTGAAGACATTGAAATAATTCCTTTGGAAGAATTGGAAATTGATGAACATCTAAGATTTATCGAGCAACCGGTAGAAATCATGGGACGCGAGGAGAAAGCCCTCAAACGTAGCAAGATTCCGATCGTCAAGGTTCGATGGAACTCAAGACGTGGACCAGAATATACTTGGGAACGAGAGGATCAGATGAAGAAGAAGTATCCTCACTTGTTCGAGCAAACGTCCACAGAAACTCAAGGTATGATTTAATTTTGGGGACCAAAATTCCTTTAACAGGAGGAGGATGTGGCAACCCTAAAACTTTTGCTTTCTTTCCCCAGCGACGACAGCCGAGGCTGCAAACGCTACGACACAAGAATAATTTTCGGGACGAAAATTCCAATTACAAGGGGATGATGTGACATCCGAGAATTTCAAGGTTTACTTCCGTTAGACAATTCCGTTAGTTACGTTATAAGTATTAACTTAGTAACCAATGCTTAACTAGGCCGAATACGTCCATGTCCTTTGGTTGATCACCGAACCCGTCCATATGTGTTATGTGTTTAACTACTTATTGTCATTATGTGCAATGTGATTTAAATACATGATTTAGTATTGAGAATAGCATGACAATTTATGAATCGTGTTTATCTTGCTTAGAATGTGAAATTGACCACTTTTGGGTAACCAGCGAAACTACCGGGCGAAACTATAATGTCGCCCGGCAGTCTGTTGGATCACTTGTGATCAGAGCCAGTTTCGCCTGGCCAGCGAAACTGCCAGCGAAACTAGCCTCTGATATAAATAATCTTAATAAACCCTAGTTCTCCTATTTGCCTCATTTACACAAAAACACACACACTCTTCTCTGGAGAATCTGGTCAGCTGAAAACCATCAAGAAAACCAAGATCTCAGCCTCAAGACAACATCCATTCGATTCCCTGATCGAATCGTGAGTCCCAAAACCTTCCTTTATGCCATTTCTATGTGTTTTCTATGTATTTCTTCATAAAGCATGCTTAAACCTTCATGATATTGTTAGATCTTCTGTAGGAATGCTTAGGAATGCTAGATCTACCATAGAGTTGATAACTTTACGTGTGAAACTGATCCATGATAAAGATTTATGCTATTTAGGTCATTTTAGGGTTTTGAATGTATTTTGGTGATTTGATGATGAAAATGCATGTTTAAGGTGTTAAAGCTTACTGATTTATGTTGGTAAATGGTTATGTATGCTGGATAATGAATTGCATGTAATATGGAAGCTGTTAGATTGATTTTTAGGCTGATTTATGTGTTTTTCGCGACCAGCGAAACTGTCATGTTCTCTGGGCGAAACTGTCCAGCGAAATTATGCATATCTTCAACCAGCGAAACTGTAGTGTCGCCGGGTAAACCAACCAGACCTGTTCGGACGAAACTACCAAGCGAAATTCCCTGAACGAAAGTTCAAACCAGTTTCGGGCGAAACTAGGCTAGCGAAACTGTGCCAACAGTTTCGAGCGAAACTAGCCTGGCGAAACTGTGTCATCGGGTATTGCCTAGCGAAAGTGCTGCCCGTGCACACAGCGAAACTGCCTAGCGAAACTGCTAGCGAAACTGAGACCAGAATCCAAACTTGTGCAATTTGCTTGAATGCTATGCCATGACTTACATGATTATGCTATGATGATACATGCTTTGACTTCTGATATATATGAACCCTTGTTTATGATCAACCATCGGTGTCGTGTGTCTGTATGTCGAGTCATAGTTCCAACGTGCTATGTTATGGGCCATAGTGACGTTAAGTAAAGATTAGACACAAAACTAATACTTAAGACCTAAACGTGTTCATAGGTCTTCGTTAAGCAAAACTTGGATTATATAACAAGTGTAGCAGTGCAACCAAAGGTGAGTGTCACTAACCCGTTTACTGTGAGCCCGTTTGGGACACACTGAATAACTTAATGGAAAACAATGCTGACAACTTTACGAGTGCTATGCACCACTTGATGAAACTGAGAACTTAGAATGCTATGCATCTACTTGATGAACTTGAAGTTTTTTATGGGAAACACTTGTGAAACTTAACAAACTATTTCTGAAACAAAAACCGTTTTAATATGGCTAGTGTAGGTTAAAGTCTAAACCACATGATATCACATGATTTCTAAGGATTGCCTTTTTAACTGAAAAAGTCCTCAACTTAATTGTGCCATTAATTGTAAAGCGAGGGGATGTTGGGTAGATCTACTGGAGTTTGACAAACTCCGCCTTGTGACACTGGAGGTGCACGGAGGTACAATATCAGCCTATCTGACCGTGATCCCGAGAGGACACGGGGGAGGCAAAGCCGCGATGACGGATGTCCGCAAAACAAAATGGCTGAAGGCTCTGCCTCTACTATACTTAATCGTCAGCTTTGGTACAAACTTCCTTAGTGCATGGAAACAACGGATTAGCTACCCGCGATATTGGTTGAGCACTTTAATTATACAAGACTAGTACATACCTGATAACTCTGTTACGGACAATAACTCTACTAAATAACAAATGTTTATAAATTGGCGTATATAACTGAGCATTGCTTTTCACAAACAAATATTACGAATACATATGTTGACACGATTATGATTATGAGACCGGGCCAATGCATGACATGCCCACTGTGAACTCACCAACCGTTAGGTTGACACTTGTGTGGTTTTCACTTTTGCAGATCGTTGAAGAGTATCCATTGAAGGTTGGCATGGCACGTGAAGACTTTTACTTTCATTAAACTAACTGGGGATTTGATTTGAAACAATGATTTGTAAAGCACGTGGCTAGTGCTAAGATACTATTGTTTTTATTCCGCTGCGTAACTTTTGAAACTGTTTGAAATGAATGTTTTGGACTTTACTCTGATTCATTTAGTATTTGTAACTAATGGTTGTGGTCCTGGTCTAGTCGCACCCCTTAACGGTATAAACTCCATTAGTGGTTAATTTGGGGGTGTGACATCACCGCTCCTGACTTTAAGTGTCCTTTGGTTTCTTTCCAGCTTCTGGATTGTAAGGAATCCCTGTAAGGTGTTTGTAACATGAACCATAGAACCAGAATCAACCCACCATGTTTTTATAGGAACATCAATATTAAATGACTCATAAATCATAAGTAAATGATCACCTTTCTTTGCTAACCATTCCTTGAATTTTGGGCAATCTCGTTGGCGATGCCCTTTCTTATGGCAGAATTTGCAACGAATAGGACCATTAGGAATAGTTGAGCCAGTGGATGTACTTGCATTTGGTTTCAGGACCTTTGAGCTTTCTCCTTTATGGAAGTTACCTTTCCTCTTCTTGGTGTTTGTGGTGGTCACATGAGCAACATCGGGTTTTTCTACTTTTAAACGCTCTTCCTCTTGTACGCACATGGCAATGAGTTCACACATTTTCCATTTGTCCTTTTGAGTATTATAGTTTATCTTAAAGGCATCAAATTGTGCAGGAAGAGATGTCATTTTAAAATGTACTAGAAAACCCTCGCTAATTTCCATGTTCATACCCTTTAATTTATGGGCCATGTCGCTCATCATCATGATGTGCTCACGCACACCACTCACACCATCATACTTTGTAGTCAACATCTTCAGGATCAAAGTACTTACATGTGCCTTGGAGGTGCCTTTGAATTGCTCCTCTATAGAGTCTAAGTAAGTTTTCGCGCTTTTTGAGTCAGGGATGGCTCCACGAATGGCAACCGAGATGGAGTTCTTTATAACCATGAGAGACATTCTGTTAGACCTCTCCCACTTTTCATACACTTGTTTCTGATCTGTAGTGCTTTCAGCAGTAACTGCAGCGGGAGGGTCATGCCTTAAAGCATAGTCCAAATCCATCATTCCAAGAGTTAGTTTGACAGCATCTCGCCATGACGCAAAGTTAGTGTCAGTCAAGGGTTCAATTCCATAGTTAGGATTCATAGTGGTGGCTGGATTGATACAACTATAACATATATTTTTTTTAGAAGAACAAAAGTTAACTAAAGCATACAGGGTAATCATATAAAATAAGCGAGAATTAGCACATTGAAGATTAAGCCTATTATAACACCAAAATAATAGACTATACTAAAGTTATAAATGAAAGTTGGTTTCGCGTTGGCTATATCCAAAATTCAAGTGTTATGAACATACACAAAGAGTAAATTAAGGCACATAAATATAACATATCACCTTTGGACAGAAATGACATATCTATGTATATTAGGCCAACATTTCACTATATGTATCATCAAACGATTGGCCGTTTGGGTTCATTGTTTGACAACACACATAATTACATAAAATGGAATCATTTAAACTTTAATGTTAAATCAATTGACATACCGTTGGGTATAATCATCTAATTTCCATCAAAATTACCATTGTACATTTACATGTCCAGATTTTGAACAGATCCATTTGCAAACCGTAAAAAAAAATCCATTTGTAAGAATGCAAACCATTGTGTTTGTACCATTCATGGTTTTACTGGATAAAAACTTTAATTGATATTCAAATTATTTGTCAAAAGTGACTCGCAATCACTTTGGAAGAATTGTATTCAACAAAAGAATTTGTGTTCATGAATCTAGTTGCAGAATGAATCGTTAATTTTATTTAGAAACAACATAGTGAAATTTAATGAATGAAAATCGCAAAGGCCAAAATTAGAATAAAAATTATCATTACAATCCTTATTCAATTGAAATTAATGATAATAATAATAATTTTGATTCATGAACACATAAATACATAAATCGAGATGCTCTATGATTAGAACAGAGGCCATATTAATACAACATATCTCGATATAATGAATGAAAATCACATGGCATTCAAATTCAAGTTTTTGTAATCATCATCCACCGACGTTGAGATTTAGTATTTAGTAAAATAGTAATAAAACCCAATTATTATTATTATTATTTTTTTTAGTACTGTAATCGTGATTCATTATTACGAATCATATCCAACAATTTATTTCTAATGGATATGAGAGTCAATCACAGGAATCAAAACTTTATTAATTTGATTGAGAAAACAGTGTTTGTTTATTTACGAAAATTCGATCAGTAATGATGATTTCAAGAGTCTCATAATTCAAGTGGGTTATGATTTGTTCATCAAATATCAAGGCATCAAAAACGAATTTTACAGATTCAATTGATGTTATTAACGTGGCTCTGATGCCACATGTTAATTAATTCCAGATTATGAATCATATTCCCAGAACCCTAATTATCAATTCAATCATGTAATCATCAAAATACAACATGAATCATAAAACGTACTTTTAGTAGGGCACACAATCTTTGATGATGAAGAAGTCATTTGTTGATTCCCGTTATGATACCTTGAATCGATGGATGATTTGGAAGAGACTTCAGTGGTGTTCTTGAGAGAGAATTGTGTTAGTGAGTTTTTTGATGATCGTATGATAATGACGATCGTTCTCCAATTCCCTGTAATCTTCCTTAATTATAGGTATCTAATAGGAAATCATAATTTCCCCTTAACTTAATAACATTTACATTTACTTCCATCAAATAAATGTAGGGGACCATTAATGTCATTTTGATATATTTAATTAGTTATAATGAAATGGTCCTAAGGCCATAATTATATAGATAATTTCCAACAGTTTCCAAAGCCAATGATGACTATATGGAAGACATTGTGCGACCCGATGCTGTTGAATCGGGTCGATCCCAGAGCGACTAATGTTTTATTTGGTGTTAGTATGTATTTTAGGAAGACTTTTTGGTGATTGGAAAATTGCTGGTTGTGAAATATCTATGATAACTTAAATTACATTTTCAAATCAAATCTTTGTTTTCAAAAGGCTCAAATGTGAGTATTCGTGTTGGTTGATCAAATTTTTTGTTTCACTTCGTCTCATTTTGAGGGGGAGTTTATTTTTGCAAAAATATAAACATAGTGTGTTGTTTTTTCAAATGTTAAAAATGAAAATCTAAAAATAGAGTTTGTCATTTTTAGGGGGAGAAATTTGAAAAGAAAAAAAAAACATTAAAAAATGCAAAAATCCAAAAATATTGAAAAATGAGAAATTGTATCCGATATGATTAGGAAATGATGGTACATTGGCTTACATTGTTTGACTCATGGATAAAGTAAGTGAAAAAGCCATAAGACCATTGCTCGATGTGCTAGGTAGGCTCGGCAAATCAGAAAGTATATGAATATGATATACATTAAATCTGATGCTTGACCTAGTGAACAACATCTTGATGCATATCTCATGATATATCAAGAAAAAGATATGTGAAAAGAAAATGAGAAGTCACTGTGTATACATGTGTTTATTTTGCAAAGATTTACACTTGTTTAATTTTCTTTATTTTCTTAAATGATCGGACTATCTCTGCGTGTCCACAAGACCGTTCATTTAAGTTTCAGCTTTATTTTCTTGGTGTTTCGTATAACTCATCGGACTTTCTCTGTGTGTACGGGAGTACCGACTTGATTGTTTTTGGGTTATACAATTTCGAATTGTTTTATTTTCTTATTTTTGTTACATCCGAGGCCTTATCTGCGTATCGAAAGATCGACCTTAAGGTAGACGATTTAACGTTCTTAATTCTTTTTGCATGGAACACAGTTGACTATATCATGTATACAACCACTATGTGATAAATCACAAGTGAAATCACAAAATATGATACGAAAAACATATATGAGTATGTCTGATAGTGTGGGGTACACTGGTCAAAGCAAATCTAATCAATACATTAACATATCCAGATGTTATGAGTATGATTATGCCTGAGTTTAATGTTGGACAAATTATATCTGCAATCGACATGACTTATGTACTACAATAATCAAAATTGAAGTGTAGTTCAGCATGTTATGTCCAATATTATCCAAGTCGTGATCTTCTCACAAAAGAAAAAATTGTGTCTGGTTCTGTATTGCATTTACATTTGTATATCAAAAAATACCAAAAAGATTTTAGGTGTGTTTTGATATAAAGTTTTGAAAAATTAAACAGATTTTATTTCTTATTTCTTTTTGATTGATCAACACAGAATACGAAATCAAATTTCAGAATCATGATATCTTGGAGTCTCGGAGAGAAGTTTTGCGCCAAGATTATTTATGTTGGCAGGTTTCTAAGTGGAAAGAGAACTTCATAACTTTCAAGTATTCTGAAGCTGTTGTTAAAAGAGTTTACACATGCTACAATGTCAAGTATTCGAGATCAGACTCATTGTCAAGTTGAGGAAGAGTTTGATTGAAGATACAAGCTTATGTGGAAGTTGATACTGCACATGCCGAGGGGGAGTTTGTTGATACATGGTTCATGTTCGTCATGTGGAGTATCAAATACAAGACAAATGTTACAAGATTGATGTGATCCGAACTATAGGCGAACTCCAGTTCGGACATCACACGAACCTGGTCCGAACTGAAGTTCGGCTGATCGGGTTTTGTTCTTTGATGTTCATCTATAAATATCACATCTTGTATAGTAATTAGGACTTCTGGGTCAGATCTCGTATGTGTACCCTGTGGTGTTTCTCTGTGGTCTAATACAAGCTTCTTTGTATATACTCTCGTGTTCACTCGTTTAAACATTGATTTCGATACGATCGTTTAGACGATCTATCACTCACGTAATTTCATTAGTCATATCTGAGGAAGATTCCGAGGACCTTCCTCCTCTGGAGCTGTATGTGTAAGTACGTAAAATGATCTTACTACTGCGTGTATCAATCAATGTAGTGAACGAGAATGTAAATAAGAGAAATCTTATTGAATCACTTGAAGATTACAAAGAAATCTCTCTGGTTTCTCTCTCTTGAACACACACACAGAAATGACTTAAATGACAGAAGTGTTCTTGCTCATTCTAATATAACTTATTTAGGTAACACATTCTGGCCAGCGTACCATCCAACGTACCATTGGTACGGGCGTACCATTGGTATGTCGGGCCAGCTTGGTACGCTACCCCCTAAGACTCACACAATAACAAGCTCACTTAGATACAATACACGAGACACATTAAAGCATAGGTATATGCTCTAAAAAACTCCCCCTTAACGTGTAATGTATCTATGCTAACTAAACTTCAGTCCTCAATCTTTAGAATTGCTGCATCTGATCTTCAACTTGAAATTTCTTGTCAGCAATAGAGCTTGCATGGCTGGATCATTCTTGACTAATCTTTGAACTTCAAGATCCATTTGTGAAAGATACTACAAACACCCCCTTTCACCATGCTTGAGTCTTGACACACATAACCTGCAATTTCAGATGACAGAAACGCGGTATCCTTTTTCTTTTGAAAATTAATTTAATCTTGGCGCAAAACTTCTCTTCGAGAATCCAAGATATAGATTTTAAATTTGATTTCGTATCACAAGTCGACCGGTCCAAAACAAATAAGAAACAAAATCTTTTTGGATTTTTGAAACTTTACATCAAAACACCCCGAAAATCGTATTGATTTTTCTAGGTTTATGCTAAACACACCTAAAATCTTTATGGATATTTCAAATATGAAACATGCAATACAAAATCAGACACTATTTTTGTCTTTTACGAGAAAGATCACAACTAGGGATCATATTGAACATAACATACTAAACTACATCTTTAATTTCAATTACTTCAGCACATAAGTCATGTCGATTACTGGTATAATTTGTCCATTTTTAACTCTGGTACAATCGTACTCATAACATATGTGAAAACCGAGATACGATCTTACTACTGCATGGTTTGATCAATGTAATGAACACGAGATGTAAATAAGAGAATTCTTATTGAATCACTTGAAGATAAAAAGAAGACTCTCTCTAGTTTCTCTCTCTAGAACACACATAGAAAATGTAGAAATAACATAAGTGTTAAGCTATCATTCTAACACAACCTATTTATACTTAGTGACAAGTAGCCTGCGTACCAAATGGTTCACCATCTGGTACGGGCGTACCATTTGGTACGGCACCAATGATATTTTCACTACAACACACAAACTCACTCTAATTTAGATACAATACACGAGACACATCATAGCATAGGTAAATGCTCTAACAAACTCCCCCTTATCGTGTAGTGTATCTATATTCTAACGAAACTTTAGTCTTCAATCGTCAACATTGTTGCATCCGATCTTCAACTTGAAATCATGTCAGAAATAGAGCTTGCATAGCTGGATCACTCTTGAATCATTTTTTAACTTCAAAATCCACTTGTGAAAAATATAACAAACTCCCCCTTTCACCATGCTTGAGTCTTGACACACATAACCTGCAATTTCATAAGACAGAAACGCAGTTTCCTTTTCTTTTGAAAATTAATTTAATCTTGGCGCAAAACTTCTCTTCGAGAATCCATGATAGGGTTTTGAAATTTGACTTTGTATCACATGTCGAACGGTCAAAAGAAAATAAGAAGCAAAATCTTTTTGGCTTTTAGAAACTTTATATCAAATACACCCAAAATCGTTTTGATTTTTCTAGGTTTATGCTAAAACACACCTAAAATCTTTATGGATATTTAAAATATGAAACATGCAATACAAAATCAGACACTATTTTTGTCTTTTACGAGAAAGATCACAACTAGGGATCATATTGAACATAACATGCTGAACTACATCTTTAATTTCAATTACTTCAGCACATAAGTCATGTCGATTACTGGTATAATTTGTCCATTTTAAACTCTGGCACAATCGTAATCATAACATCTGTAAAACCGAGATACGATCTTACTACTGCATGCTTTGATTAATGTAATGAACACGAGATGTAAATAAGAGAATTCTTATTGAATCACTTCAAGATACAAAGAAGACTCTCTCTAGTTTCTCTCTCTAGAACACACACAGAAAATGTAGAAATGACAGAAGTGTTAAGCTATCATTCTAACACAACCTATTTATACTTAGTGACAAGCAGCCTTTTTACCAAATGGTTCACCATCTGGTACGGGCGTACCATATGGTACGGTGTACCATTTGGTACGGCACCAATGATATTTTCACTACAACACACAGACTCACTCTAATCTAGATACAATACACGAGACACATCATAGCATAGGTATATGCTCTAACAAACTCCCCCTTATCGTGTAGTATATCTATATTCTAACGAAACTTCAGTCTTCAATCGTCAACATTGCTGCATCCGATCTTCAACTTGAAATCTCGTCAGAAGTAGAGCTTGCATGGCTGGATCTCTCTTGAATCATTTTTGAACTTCAAGATCCACTTGTGAAAAATATAACAAACTCCCCTTTCACCATACTTGAGTCTTGACACACATAACCTGCAATTTCAGAAGACAAAAAAGCAGTTTCCTTTTCTTTGGAAAATTAATTTAATCTTGGCGCAAAACTTCTCTTCGAGAATACAAGATAGGTTTTTGAAATTTGATTTTGTATCACATGTCGAACGGTCAAAAACAAATAAGAAGCAAAATCTTTTTGGCTTTTTGAAACTTTATATCAAAATACACCAAAAATCGTTTTGATTTTTCTAGGTTTATGCTAAAACACACCTAAAATCTTTATGGATATTTAAAATATGAAACATGCAATACAAAATCAGACACTATTTTTGTCTTTTACGAGAAAGATCACAACTAGGGATCATATTGAACATAACATGCTGAACTACATCTTTAATTTCAATTACTTCAGCACATAAGTCATGTCGATTACTGGTATAATTTGTCCATTTTTAACTCTGCACAATCGTACTCATAACATCTATAAACCGAGATACGATCTTACTACGGCATGCTTTGATCAATGTAATGAACACGAGATGTATTTAAGAGAATTCTTATTGAATCACTTGAAGATACAAAGAAGACTCTCTCTAGTTTCTCTCTCTAGAACACACACAGAAAATGTAGAAATGACAGAAGTGTTAAGCTATCATTCTAACACAACCTATTTATACTTAGTGACAAGCAGCCTGCGTACCAAATGGTTCACCATCTGGTACGGGCGTACCATATGGTACGGTGTACCATTTGGTACGGCACCAATGATATTTTCACAACAACACACAAACTCACTCTAATCTAGATACAATACACGAGACACATCATAGCATAGGTAAATGCTCTAACAAACTCCCCCTTATCGTGTAGTGTATCTATATTCTAACGAAACTTTAGTCTTCAATCGTCAACATTGCTGCATCCGATCTTCAACTTGAAATCTTGTCAGAAATAGAGCTTGCATGGCTGGATCTCTCTTGAATCATTTTTGAACTTCAAGATCCACTTGTGAAAAATATAACAAACTCCCCTTTCACCATGCTTGAGTCTTGACACACATAACCTGCAATTTCAGAAGACAGAAAAGCATTTTCCTTTTCTTTTGAAAATTAATTTAATCTTGGCGCAAAACTTCTCTAAGAGAATCCAAGAGAGGTTTTTGAAATTTGATTTTGTATCACATGTCGAACGGTCAAAAACAAATAAGAAGCAAAATCTTTTTGGCTTTTTGAAACTTTATATCAAAATACACCAAAAATCATTTTGATTTTTCTAGGTTTATGCTAAAACACACCTAAAATCTTTATGGATATTTAAAATATGAAACATGCAATACAAAATCAGACACTATTTTTGTCTTTTACGAGAAAGATCACAAAACATAACATGCTGAACTACATATTTAATTTCAATTACTTTAGCACATAAGTCATGTCGATTACTGGTATAATTTGTCCATTTTAAACTCTGCACAATCGTACTCATAACATCTATAAACCGAGATACGATCTTACTACTGCATGCTTTGATCAATGTAATGAACACGAGATGTAATTAAGAGAATTCTTATTGAATCACTTGAAGATACAAAGAAGACTCTCTCTAGTTTCTCTCTCTAGAACACACACAGAAAATGTATAAATAACAGAAGTGTTAAGCTATCATTCTAAAACAACCTATTTATACTTAGTGACAAGCAGCCTACGTACCAAATGGTTCACCATCTTGTACGGGCGTACCATATGGTACGGCGTACCATTAGGTACGGCACCAATGATATTTTCACTACAACACACAAAATCACTCTAATCTAGATACAATACACGAGACACATCATATCATAGGTATATGCTCTAACAAACTCCCTTTAACGTGTAGTGTATCTATATTCTAACGAAACTTCAGTCTTCAATCGTCAACATTGCTGCATCCGATCTTCAACTTGAAATCTTGTCAGAAATAGAGCTTGCATGGCTGGATCACTCTTGAATCATTTTTGAACTTCAAGATCCACTTGTGAAAAATATAACAAACTCCCCCTTTCACCATGCTTGAGTCTTGACACACATAACCTGCAATTTCAGAAGACAGAAACGCAGTTTCCTTTTCTTTTGAAAATTAATTTAATCTTGGCGCAAAACTTCTCTTCAAGAATCCATGATAGGGTTTTGAAATTTGATTTTGTATCACATGTCGAACGGTCAAAAACAAATAAGAAGCAAAATCTTTTTGGCTTTTTGAAACTTTATATCAAAATACACCGAAAATCGTTTTGATTTTCTAGGTTTATGCTAAAACACACCTAAAATCTTTTGTATTGATTAGATTTGCTTTGGCCAGTGTACCCCACACTATCAGACATACTCAGATATACTTTTTATATCACACTTTATGAATTCACTCCTGTTCTAACCCATAGTGATTGTATTTTTATGATATAGTCAACTGTGTTCCATGCAAAAAGAAATAAGAACGTTAAATCGTCTACCTTAAGGTCGATCTTTCGATACGCAAATAAGGCCTCGGATTTAACAAAATAAGAAAACAACAATCAGGTCGGTCTTGTGGACCCGCAGATAAAGTCCGATGAATTATACGAAACATCAAAGAAAATAAAGCGGAACGTCAAACGAACAACAATCAGGTCGATCTTTCGATACACAGAGAAAGTTTGATCATTTGACAAAATAAAGAAAATCAAATAAATTTAAATCTTTGCAAAATGAACACATGTTTACACAATGACTTCTCATTTTTCTTTCCACATAATTATTCAATATCTTGAGATATGCATCAAGATGTTGTCCACTTCGTCACGCGTTAGTATTTAATGTATATCACATTTGAATACTTTTTGATTTAATGTCGAGCCTACCAAGCACATCAAACAATGATCTTATTGTTTTTTCATCTATTTTATCCATGAGTCAGACACGTAAGCCAATGTACCATCATTTCCCAATTATGTCGGATACAATTTCTCAATTCTTCGATGTTTTTATATTTTTCTGTTTATCTCTTTTTCTCCCCCTTAAAATGAAAACTCTATTTTTTGGAATTTTCATTTTAACAAAAACACAAAGACACTATTTTTGGTTTTTCAATTTTCTCCCTCTAAACTTGTCACACCCCCAAATAACCACTAACGGAGTTTATACCGTTAAGGGGCGCGACTAGACCAGGACCACAACCATTAGTTACAAATACTAAATGAATCAGAGTAAAGTCCAAGCATCAATAATAAAAACAGTTTCAAGATACGCAGCGGAATTTAAAAACATCAGTATCTTAGCACTAGCCACGTGCTTTACAAATAGTTATTTCAATTCCAATTTCCCAATTTAGTTTAATGAACGTAAAAGTCTTCGTGTGCCATGCCAACCTTCAACGGATACTCTTCAACGATCTGCAAAAGTGAAAACCACACAAGTGTCAACCTAACGGTTGGTGAGTTCACGGTGGGCATGACATGCATTGGCCCAGTCTCAATAATCGTATGTATCAACATATATAAGTAGTATGGTTTTGCAAAACATTGCCAAGAGTTTGATTATCGAATATGCACTAGTTATGTAAGAGTTAAAGCAGTCAACCGATATCGCGGGTAGCTAATCCGGTTTCCATGCACTAAGGAAGTCGTACTAGGGCTGAAAGCTGACGTAACAGTGTACGGCATTTGCCGTTGGTTTGTGCCTCCAGTTGTGTCCCATTTGGGATGCCCACAACTAAGAACAGGCTGATATTGCACTCCGTTCGGCCCCCGGCCGGTTGGCTACACATTTGTGTACCGCGGAGCAGGGTTTGTCAAACCCTCAGTAGATCTACCCAACATCCCCTCGCTTTCCAGATCATCAGTACTAAGTTGAGGTCTTTAAATTTTTAAGCATCCTTAGAAATCATGTGATATCATTTGGTTTAGACTTTAACCTACGCTAGTCATATTAAAATGTTTAATTCGGATTTCATCTGAAATCCCAAAAAGAGTTTAAGTGTCATAATAGTTGGTTCCGGATTTCTTTTGAAACCCCGAAGATGGACAGTTGCAAGTGTTCCCCATAAAACGCCCAAACTTCCGTAACAGGTATCCCATTAGGCAATACCTCAAATTTGTCAGCGTTGTTTTCCGTTCAGTATGTTCGTTGTGACCCAAACGGGCTCACAAGTAAAGGGTTTGTGAAACTCACCTTAGGTTGCTCAGCTACACTTGTTAATCCGATTTGTGTTTGCTAACGAAGACCTAGTAATCACATTAAGGTCTTAGGTGTTAGGTTGTGTCTATCTTTAACTTAACGTCACTATGGCCCATAACATAGCACGTTTGAACTACGACTCGACATAACGACACACGACACCGATGGTTGATCATAAATCATGGGTTCATACATATCAGTAATCATAGCATGTATCATCATGGCATAACACTTAAGCAAATTTCACAAGTTTGGTTTTTAGGTCAGGTCTTAGTTTTGCTAGCACAGTTTCGCTAGGCAGTTTCGCTAGGTGCACGGGCAGCACTTTCGCTAGGCAATGCCCGGTGACACAGTTTCGCTAGGCTAGTTTCGCCCGAAACTGCTGACGCAGTTTCGCTAGCCTAGTTTCGCAGAGAAACTGGTTTGAACTTTCGTTCAGGTATTTCGCTCGGTAGTTTCGCTTGAGCTGGTCTGGTCAGGTTACCTGGCGACACTATAGTTTCGCTGGGTAGTGTCGCTGGAAGGAGATATAATTTCGCTACTTAGTTTCGCCCAGAGAACACGCAGTTTCGCTGGTCGCGAAAAACATACGGATTTGCCTAAAAATTAACCTAACAGCTTCTGATCTTACATGCAATCCATTATTTAGCATACATAGGCATTTACCAACATAAATCAACAAGCTTTAGCACCTTAAACATGCATTTTGTCATCAAATCACCCAAAACACATATAAAACCCTAAAATGACTAAAATGGCATAAATCTCTATCACGGTTGGATTTCATACGCAAAGTTGGAGACTTTATCACAGATCTAGCATCCCTAGTCATAAATACAGAAGATCTAACAAGTTCATGAAAGATTGAGCATGCTTTATGAAGAAACATGTAGAAAATGCATGTAAATGGGTTTTGGAGACTCACGGTTGATCGAGGATCGATGGATGCTCTCTACCAACAGTGATAATAGCAGCAAACAGTGATATCTCAGCTGGTCCAGAAATCTCAGAGAGTGTGGGTGTGTTTGTTGTGTGGTTTGAGCAAATGAGGCTACTAGGGTTTATTAAGTTTATTTATATCAGAGGCTAGTTTCGCTGGCAGTTTCGCTGGCCAGGCGAAACTAGCTCTGATCTCGGGTACATTGGTCAGTCTAGCCAACTACCAGGCGAACCTGTAGTTTCGCTCGGTAGTTTCGCTGACTACCAAAATTAGGCAATTTTCACATAATCAAGTATTTACAATTTGTCATGCTATTCATAATATCAAATCATGCATTTAAATCTCATTGCACATAAGGAAAATAATAAGCACATAACACATATGGGCGGATTCGGTGATCAACCAAAGGTCGTGGACGTATTCGGCCTAGTTTAAGCATTAGTTACCTAAGTTAACACTTATAACGTAACTAACGGATTTGTCTAACGGAAGTTAACCTTGAAATTCTCGGGTGTCACATCATTCCCCTGAAATTGGAATTTTCGTCCCGAAAATTATTCTTGTGTCGTAGCGTTCGCAGCATCAGCTGTCATTGTTGCTATCGTCGCTGGGGAAAGAAAGCAAAAGTTTTAGGGTCGTCACAAAACTGCAAACAAAATGCATTAAAGAAAGAAAATTGACCTTTCGACATGAATACCTTTCAGTTTTAGCTTTCAGAAAAAAATTCAATTTTGAAATTTATATCATTTGTAATTTAACTTAAGTCAGCATAATACTCCTCCATTAGCAACTTTCCAATCACCGATAGATCTTCTAGAAGCACATGCACACTGGTCAAACACATTAGTTCATAAATGACCCGAAACGAATCGCTTCTGGTCGACCAGTGTCTTGGATTTGTTTTGAAACCACTTTTGGTTTCCAATGTTGTTTTGGTGTCGGAAAATCAGTATTTGATGAACCAGTCACGGTCGATTGTGACGAACAACCGACAAATAAATCATTTTGAAAATTAGGTAAAAACCTTCCTTGTTGTTTGAAAAATGTCGGTTAAAATTCATCAAATACTCTGCCATATTCATCAATAAATTTGTATTTAGCAAATTTACCAACAGATGAAACATTTCCTTTTCTTTGATTAGAAGCAGCAGCAATTGGACAATTTTCTGCCAAATGCCCCTTTTTGGCGACAATTGTAACACAAGCGATTGTTTACATTTTGCCTTTCGGGAATCTACAAAGTTTCACAAAATATAGCATCTCCAAAATGATCATAAAAATATCAAATACCTAAAACCGATGATCATGTACCCATTTTGATGTCGAGCTCTTTGGAGTAGAATTTGAACCTCCAGAAGAATATTTAGCATGCTGCTTCTTCTTGTTTTCTGATCATTATGCTTCAAAAACACTTCAGCTATCTTCTGATAATCCACACAGTGAAGCGGAAATTCCTTATCAGAGAAGATTTGTTCCGAACCTTTGAGTTTGTAAAACCTCTTCGATTGAACTTTTTCAGCTTTGAAGACATCTTTCTGAACCTGCTTCAAATGCACTTTCTTCAAGTATTGTTGTTGTTGAACCTTAAAAGCATCAACTTTAACCTGTTTCTGTTGGAACCCCAAACCTTTTTGTTTGCCAGAAACCTTTTCTCCCGAACCAGATGGTTTATGCCCATTCTTTGAAAGACGAGAAAACTCAGCTTTGACTTTGTTGATATCTTTTGGAGCATCAACAATTGTTTCATCAATGTCAGTTGTTAAACTTGCTGATTTCTCTTTTTCAGAAAATGAAGAACCAGAGACAACCATGGAAACTTTAGAATTTTCAGTAATCTTTGCTTTCTTCTCACTCTGGTCTTCATCAGTTTTAGAAGAAACAAATTTAGAATAATCACTAGTTTCTACATTGTCCTTCAGAACATTAACTCCTTCTTTTAGACTACCCGGTGGGGACACTGATTTGTTGAACATCTTCTCAAAATGTTCATCTTTAGCCAAAAAACTTGTAAAAGATTGTGAATTAGTAACATTGTTCAAAAGACGTTTTGAATCAACGACTTCAATCTTCAATTCAGAAATCTTCTGGTGAGCTTCAGCCAACTCTTTTTCCGTAGCTATCAACCTCTTAGCCACCTTGTGAGTTTCATATTTCTTCAACCTCATATTATCAAGTTCTGCAAACAACTCTTTCTTCAATTTGTCTTCATTTCATTTCTGAATATCGAAATTGGCATTTTGCAATTTGTTCACTCTTACTAACCCCCTCTTCTCGTCTAGCAGATTTTCCATATCAATCTGATATGACTCAATTTTAGCAGCTTGTTCGTCAGAACTTTTTAGTAAGTGTATCAAGTCTAGACTAGGATTTGTCAAACAAATAAGTATCTTCCGCTTCATCCTTCCATTTCTTTGCTTCTTTGAGTAATTAAGCATTTTCTTCAGATAATTTTGTAAATTTCTGTTCAAACTCCTTTTCAAGACTTTCAAATTTCAATTCTTTCTCAACAACTCTGCCTGAAAATCTGAGAACTTTTCATTTTGAGATGAAAGTTCTTGAATTAGATCTTCCAACTTTGTCTTGTTACCTGTCAACTCTTCTATCTTCTTTTTATTTTCATCAACCAACAACTCATTCTCCTTTATCAATCCTTGAATCTTCTTGTCTTTCTGAGAACAAAACTCACAAACAGATTCATAGCCACTATTTCCAGAACCACTTATTTTAGATTCAGAATCAGTTACTTCTACTTCGTCATCACTATGTACAATTTGAGCAACAAACGCAGATTCATCAAAAAATGCAGACTCATTAGGAAAATCGGCAGACCAATCATAACCTTCATTCGATGTTTGTGCTTTTGACTCATAAGTAATAGCAGTTAAAGCAATTTGAGAATTACAAGTTCGTCCCCAATCATATTGTTTATGGACTTGAGAAACGAAAGTTGTTGGAGACTTTGATGAAGATGCAGTTGACTTTGAAAATTCACGAGCAAAATGTCCAAAATTGAAACATTTGAAACATTTTACCTTTTGTTTATCTAATCCAACTTTACCATCCGGATTTAAACTTTTGAATCCAGTTTTCTTCCTAAACCTTTTAGCTCGTTGGGTAGCATTGCAAGTTGCCAATTAATATCCATCTACTCAAGATTATCTGGATCTATCTGATCAAAGTCTTCCTCAATCAGATTATCAGTTGGCAAACCACCACTTAACAACCCATAGAATGAAGATAACAAAGCCGAAATTAATGCCAAATGTTCAGCAGGTGTTTTTGCAAAAAACGAAGTCTGACTTGAATGATTTGGAACAGTGAAATTACATCCTCTTGAAGAATTTTTAGAATTTCCTGATTCATGACTAGCAACAAATGCTATTGGAGGTGGATTTGATGAATCAAAACCAAATGATTTAGACTTTGCATTAAGACTTACAGAATTTTAACCATGATATAACTCATGGTTTTGTAGTTGAGCAGTTGATTTGTTTGACGTCATCATTTCCATTTCTCTAGCATGCAATTTTCCGGTTAAATCATGAAATGACAATGTTGAGTATTCCTTATCATGAGTAAGCAGTAGAACATAATTCTCTCACTTTTCTAGTAAAGCTTCTAGCAATTTCTCCTTCAACTCCTCTTTTGTCTTCTCTATTTTTCACTTATCATATGTGAAAATCTAGATACAAGAGCAGTAATATTTTCTTTCTCATAGTGTTAAAAATTTTCAAATTCTTTGTTCAGCACTTTTCGTCTACTCTTTTTGTATTGATCATTGCCTTCGCATCTTGCAAATAATGCATCCCATAATTGTTACTCTTCTTGTAAGTGCTGAATTGATGTAACAATTCAGTAGGCAAAGCCATTGTAAGATAACCAAATACTTTTTGCTTCAGTTCATAGCTTTTTCTTTCAACAACATCAAAATTTTAAATTTCCTTAAAATCTCCTTCATTAGTTGGATGCATGTAAAGCTTCCATATCGGAATCCATAAATCGATATCATTTGTGCTAATGTAAGCAGAAAACCGTTGTTTCTAATTTTAATAATCTTCCAACCTTAACAACTTGGGAACTTTCTGGCTTGTTCCAATTTCGTTGTCAAAACTGAGCATGGTTTGCATAATGGATTGCATAGCAGCAAATGCATGAAAATCAGACATTTTTCACCGAAAATGATACTCCAAAAACTTCAAACTCAAAAACAGAGGTCTTAGAAGCGGATTTGGGTTCCAAAACGGAGGATACTAGCTATTAGGCAAGTAAAAGTCTAGATCTCGTCGACACAGTCATTTTGGCTAGTTTGGGATCCGTAACTCTTAACGGTTCTCAAGTTATATCAGTTTTAGTGAACACAACTTTTCTGCCAGCGAACCAAAATAACCAGCGTACCAATGACCTTCAGCGGACCAACAACGTACCAGACCTTCGACGTACCAACAACCGGACCAGAATAATCAGTGTACCAGTGAACTCAACGTACCACCTTGGTACGGCGTATTCGTCAGCGTACCAATCAGTAACCGTCGCGTACCACGATTGAAGATTGCCTTGCGTACCAGGTAGCGTACCAACCAGCGCACCAATTACTGGATGAAGATTACCTTACGTACCAAGCGGCGTACCAACGTATTCATCCGGCGTACCATGACATTTTCGACTGATTTTTCAGAATTTGACTATTTTGAGATGGAATTTGTAACAGTAAGTTGCGAAAACACACTAGGAACGTTTAGAAATCAAGTTTAGCACTAGAAACACTCGGAATTGAGAAAATTTGATGAAAAAGGAGGAGAACCCCACTTTCTCTCACTAGGATCTCAAAAATTGATCAAAAATACAGCAGTTGAGTAACCTGGATTGCTCTGATACCACTTGTAAGTACGTGAAACGATCTTACTACTGCGTGTATCAATCAATGTAGTGAATGAGAATGTAAATAAGAGAAATATTATTGAATCACTTGAAGATTACAAAGAAGTCTCTCTGGTTTCTCTCTCTAGAACACACACACAGAAATGACTCAAATGACATAAGTGTTCTTGCTCATTCTAACATAACCTATTTATAGGTAACACATTCTGGTTAGCGTACCATCCTACGTACCATTGGTACATGCATACCATTGGTACGGTAGACCAGCTTGGTACGCTGCCCCGTAAGACTCACACAATAACAAGCTCACTTAGATAGAATACACGAGACACATCATAGCATAGGTATATGCTCTAACAAGTATGGCGATCCTATAGGCCTCTTCTCTGGAGTTCCTGATGTCCTAGTTTAAGGGCCTCCGTGACAGGAGTCTGTTCTTCCCTTCACGTAGGGGCTTCCGTTGTCCCTTTTCGCTCCCCATTATTTAGCCTTCTTCCTGGTGTCTTTTCCCCTGATGTATGCCCGGACTACATGAGGGAATCAAAAGTTGCAGGGAACTCCTCCCCCAACTTCTCGCATAGCTGAGAGTTTCAGACACCTTGTATGAAACCACTTATCTTCATCACATCTGGTACATGTTTTCCTCAATGTATCGATTCATGAAGGACTCCAGGTTCTCTTCATCCTTCCTTCTAATGTGAAGTATTTCGTGGGGTTTCCTCGTTGTTTTCTTTTGCTGGCTGAAGTACCTGAGAAACTTTTCCCTCAACTCCTCGTAGCTGTTGACGCTCTTGGGAGGCAAGGTGTCGAACCACAGCCATACGTTTCCCGACAAGGTTGCTACAAACATGTGACACCATGTGGGCATTGTCCAGGCCCCTGTAGTCCCTGCGGCCCGAATGGCGTGCAAGTGATCTTCCGGCTCATGTGTCCCGTCATACTTGCCCACCGAAGGAGGCAGTCTGATATTTGTTGTATCGGGGCTTCGGATATCCTTTCTGTGAATTTGGAAGCGTCTCGGATATATGATTGTTTGTATCTGACCTTGTCTCCTTTGCCAAGGGCCTTCTTGGCACCCTTTCCTTTTGCTCTTTCGTCTAAGGCTTCCAGTACTTTTTGTAGGGATATGATCATGTAATAGTAAGCGTATGTCCGAAAATTATTTAAGCCTACGGGGTCACACGTCTCGACACCAAATGTATTAATATTAATTAATAGTTAATTAATATTTATCACGACTTATTTAACGAGGTTTCGTTAAAAACTGACAGTTATTTGTTAACAAAGGGTGTTAGTTGTAATTAGAGAGAGTTGTAATGGATTACAATTGAGAAAAGGCTTTGGATAGGGCCTCTAGTCGATTTCGATCTAGGGCTCCTATGCCAATCCTTAACTTGTTTATCAAGTCTTTTAAACCTATATATAGACCCTCTGGGTTTAAGGTTTAGCTGCTACTTTTATCTGATAAAAGGCAAACCCTAATTCTCTCTCTCTTCTCTCTCTAATTCGGCAACAAGAAAACCCAAGGGGGGTTTTGGTTCTTGTGTGGTTCGACCAAGGCCAACTTGAGTGGAGGTGTTCGTGATCAAAGTGCTAGCACATAGCATTGATGTGTCGTGTGTGCGATCGTAGAGGGATTTGCTTTAAATCCTCTAAGAGATCAAGTCAATCCGAGCTCATAAGGTAAACATGTTCAATCCGGTTAGTTAGATTAATTCATAGGTTTCTTTCCGCTGCGTACTCGTGAGATAATTTGTTATATAACCCAACAGTGGTATCACGAGCCACCTATGATTTTAATTAATTACCGGGAATAAAAACTTGGAAGGGGGGTAACCAAATCAGATTCTAGCTTTTCGATCCAATTAAAAATCGTGTTTTACAATTGGAAAAGGTTTCGAAAATTGGTAAAAACGAAAAAAGTTCGATGGAAAACGACTTTTCGACCCGATCGAAAAGTTCCTGATCGAAAACTGCTTCTCGACCCGATCGGAAACCCTTGTTTTCTGATCGGAAACTCTCGACCCGATCGGAAACCCTTGTTTTCCGATCGGAAACCCTTGTCCCGATCGAAAACCCTTGTTTTTCAATCGGAAACCCATGTTGGATCTGAAACCCGTGTTCCGATCGAAAACCCTTTTTCCGATCGGAAACCCTATCGTATATCGTAAACCCTTTTTCCGATCGGAAACCCTAATCGAAAAGTGATGTTCTCGATCGGAAACCCTGATTCCGATCGAAAACTATATATTACGGATCGAAAACCTCTAGCCGAATCGGAAACCCTAATTTTAGGTCTAAAATTTGATTTTGTGATCTAAAATTGAGAACCCAAGTTTTTGTTATTTGATAATCAACATGTTGTACCTTTATTTTAAATGTTAAAAGGAAAGTAAAAACCATGATGTTTCATGCAAATCGTTCATGGTTATTACTTAGATCAAAGAGGATTAAAATTAAAATTATGTTAGATAATTAGAAACCCTAAGATTATGTGATTATTGTGATAATTGTGACATAATAAAAGGTTTTAATTGCAAGTTTGTTTTATGAAAATCGAAATTTGCTTAAATATCTATTGAAATATGATTTTGTTTATAAAATAAAATTTGTGTCCTAATACTCAAAAGAAACACCGGCTCACCCATTTGAACACACTCTAAGAGAGGTATAAGTCGGGTCGCTCTGCTTCCCTAAAGGGGTAGGTTTTTAATTGCAAAAGTTGCAAACCTCACCCCTACGCTTCTTTGTGTGTTGCAAATGGAGCTACCGAGCTCCTTTGATTTGGAAGACAAACTAAGAATTTTATAAACACATTATGTAGTGAAGATATGCATGAATCTTCACACATAACATTTTGATCACACATCAAAGTTGATTTGACCCAATCAAGACTTAAGTCTTTGCCACCTAACTCGTAAAGGACACTTGTGGGTGTTACTCTACTCATTGGTACACAATGGTAGATTAGCATCTGCAAGACAAGTTCCCACTCATTGTGTCACACCCCCAAATAACCACTAACGGAGTTTATACCGTTAAGGGGTGCGAGCAAACCAGGACCACAACCATTAGTTACAAATACTAAACGAATCAGAGTTAGTCCAAATATATGTCATAAATAAAGTCTCAAAATACGCAGCGGAAAATATTGTCTTAGCACTAACCACGTGCTATACAAAATCATTGTTTTAAATTCCCAATTTGATTTAAACAAAAGTAAAATGTCTTCATGTGCCATGCCAACCCGCGCCGGATACTCCTCAGCGATCTGCAAATGTTTAAACCACGCAAGTGTCAACCTAACGGTTGGTGAGTTCACAGTGGGCTTGTCACGCAGTGGCCCGGTCTCATAATCATAATTGTGTCAACATATACTTATGTAATATTTATTTGTGAAAAGCAATGCTCAGTGATAATACACCAGTCCATAATCATAGTAGCGTGATTTAGTAAAAGTAATGTCCGTAACATGCGTTATCGGGTATGTACTAGTTTTGTAAAATTAAAGTGCTCAACCGATATCGCGGGTAGCTAATCCGTTGTTCCATGCACTAAGGAAGTTTGTACCAAAGCTGACTAATAAGTATTGTAGTGGCATCGCCATCATCTATTTTGTTTTGCGGACATACGTCATCGCGGCTTTGCCTCCCCCGTGTCCTCTCGGGATCACGGTCAGATAGGCTGATATTGTACCTCCGTGCACCTCCAGTGTCACAAGGCGGAGTTTGTCAAACTCCAGTAGATCTACCCAACATCCCCTCGCTTTACAATTAATGGCACAATTAAGTTGAGGACTTTTTCAGTTAAAAGGAAATCCTTAGAGATCATGTGATATCATGTGGTTTAGACTTTAACCTTCACTAGCCATATTAAAATGGTTTACCGGATTCTCATGGATCTCAAAATGTTTTCAGAAATAGTTTGTTTAAGTTCCACAAGTGTTTCCCATAAAACACTTCAAGTTTATCAAAGAGGTGCGTGGCACTCATAAGGTTTCAAGTTCATAAAAGAGGTGCATAGCACTCATAAGGTTGTCAGCGTTGTTTTTCATTAAGTTATTCGGTGTGTCCCAAACGGGCTCACAGTAAACGGGTTAGTGACACTCATCTTTGGTTGCACTGCTACACTTGCTAAATAATCCAAGTATTGTTTGCTTAACGAAGACCTAAGAACACGTTTAGGTCTTAAGTATTAGTTTTGTGTCTAATCTTTAACTTAAGTCACTATGGCCCATAAGATAGCACGTTGGAACTATGACACGACATACCGACACACGACACCGATGGTTGATCATAAACGAGGGTTCACATAACTCAGAAATCAAAGCATGTTTCATTATTTCATAATCATGTAAGTCATGGCATAACATTCAAATAAGTTGCACAAGTTTGGGTTTTGGTCTTGGCACAGTTTCGCTACACAGTTTCGCTATGTGCACGGGCAGCACTTTCGCTAGGGAATACCCGATGACACAGTTTCGCTAGCTAGTTTCGCTCGAAACTGATGACACAGTTTCGCTAGCATAGATTCGCTCGAAACTGGTTTGAACTTTCGTTCATAAAAGGCACAGTTTCGCTAGATAGTTTCGCTCGAAACTGATGACACAGTTTCGCTATCTAGTTTCGCCCGAAACTGATTTGAACTTTCGTTCAGGAGTCTTTGGTTGTTTCGCTCGGTAGTTTCGTTCGAGTAGGTCTACTTAGTTTTCACGCCGACACTATAGTTTCTCTGTATAGTGTCGCTGGATGAATATTAACACAGTTTCGCTGTATAGTTTCGCCCAGAGAACACACAGTTTCGCTAAACGCAGAAAAACTCGATTTTAAGACCAAAAATCAATCTAACAGCTTCCATACTTCATGTAATTCATTATCTAGCATGCATAAACATTTACCAACATTAAACAAGCAAATCTAACACCCTAAACATGAGTTTTCACCATCAAATCACCAAGAACACTTTTTAAGCACAAAATGACCTAACTAGCATAAATCTTCATTATGGCATGATTTTACACGTAAAGTTGCAGACTTTATGATAGATCTAGCGTTCCTAAGCATCATATCAGAAGATAAAACGATTACATGGAGGTTTTAGCATGCTTTTTAAGAAAACACATAGAAATGCAAGAAAAATGGTTTTGGAGACTCACGGTTCGATCTAGGATCCGACTGGATGAGTTCACCAACTGAGATGACGGCGGCTCGTGGTGGTTCTCGGCTGGTCAGAATTTCAGGAGAGTGTGTGTGTGTTTTTTTTTTTGAGAAATGATGTAAGTAATGAGGATTAGGGTTTAGGTTGGCTTTATATATCATATAGATCAGGTGCTAGTTTTGCTGGCAGTTTCGCTGGCTAAGCGAAACTAACTCTGAATACTTGTAAATCAAAAGTTTAGCTACCGAGCGAATCTACAGTTTCGCTCGGTAGTTTCGCTGGCAACCAAAAGGGGCCAATTTACATTCTAAGCAAGATAAGCACGATTCATGAATTTGTCATGCTATTAATAATACTAAATCATGCGTTTAAATCACATTGCACATAATGACCATAAATAAATGAACACATAACACAAGTGGTCGGGTTCAGTGATCAACCAAAGGTCGTGGACGTATTCGGCCTAGTTAAGCATTAGTTACTAAGTTAACACTTATAACGTAACTAACGGAGATTGTCTAACGGAAGTTAACCTTGGAATTCTCGGGTGTCACACATTGGTACACAATGGTGGACAATTTGTGCGTTCTTGGTTGGACGACTTAAAGCGAGCTAGGCGGTGAGACCCTTAGCCCGTGGCAAAAGATGGGATGAAACATGACTACAAATCACTTTGTGCAAGTTGTAGGTCCCATAAAATCTAGGAATTGTACTTGGAGTACAATTATTGATCGTCACTTACCTTTTGAATGCATCATTTCTAGCAGATCAACTGATGAAATGATGTCATGTCAATTGGATCCTAGCCTTAATAAGCTTAATTATTTAAAATGTTTAAACATTGGGTAATTAAATTTATTAAGGAAAAGATTATTGAAAATACTGATTTTTGAACTTAATCTGTTTTGTAGATGGCAACAAACCCTCCTCAAAACAATGTTGGTCATGCTTTTCGTCAAATGTTTGAAAGAGAAAAGCTGAATGGATCAAACTTCAATGAATGGTACCGTCAACTCAGGATTGTCCTTAGAGTTGAACGGAGGACCGATGTCCTTGAACATCATTGGCCGACCGAGCCAGCTGCTGATGCTTCTGATCAAGAGAAAGCGTTCTACAATGCAGAGTATAGCAGATTCGATGAGGTTGCTTGCATGATGATCTCGAGTATGACTCCCGATCTTCAGAAGCAATACGAATTTCATACACCTTGTGATATGATCAAAGAGCTAAAGAAGATGTATGAAAAACAAGCTGGTGTTGAATTGTTCGACCTAGTTGTGGAACTCCACGACTTGAAGCTTGAAACTGGTAAATCGGTCAGTAGTCATGTGCTCAAGATGAAGAGCTACTTTGACAAATTGGAATCGCTCAATTATGGGTATAATCAGGCTGTGGCAGTTGGCATGATTCTCAAATCTCTTACGAAGGATTTTGAGGGTTTTGTGCGCAACTACAACATGCATAGTATGACTAAGACTATACCTGAGCTTCATGCTATGCTTATCGAGTATGAAAAAACGATTCCTAAAACGGCCACTGAAACACCCCAAGTTCTTATGATCAAAGGGGGAAAGATCCAAAAGGCTAAACGACCGCAAAAGGCGAAGGGCAAGAATGATGGTAAGGGAAAAGGCAAGGCAGTTGCGCTTGTTCCTAAAACCAAGCAAACCCCTCCGGCCGCAAAAGAGCATCCCGCTAAAGACCAGATCTGTCACCATTGTGGTGAAGTTGGACACTGGAAGAGGAACTGTCCTACCTATCTAGCTGAGTTGATGAAGAAGAGAAAGAATACTAGTGGGACTAGTACTTCAGGTATCTTCACAATTGAATTATTTTCCTTTTCTAAGAGTGATTCATGGGTGTATGACACCGGCTGTGGAACTCACATCTGTAATTCGTTACAGGGTCTTAGAAAGAGGAGGAAACTGAAGCCTGGAGCTTTGCAGCTGTTCGTTGGAAATGGTTTGCCAGCAGCTGTGGAAGCTATAGGAGAATTTCATTTAATTCTGCCTTCTGGGTTATTAATTGTATTAGACAATTGTCATTATGCACCTTCTATCACTAGAGGTGTTATTTCAGTTTCTTTGTTGAAAGACCAAGGATTTATTAATGCGTTTAATAATATCGGTATTTCAGTTTCTAAAAATAATGTTCATTATTTTGATGCTATTCCTTGTGATGGCATTTATGAAATTGATATGCGTGGTTGTGTTTGAAATAATTCAATGTTCACTGTTAGCAAACGAGAAAAAACTAGTTTGGACTCTACCTATCTATGGCACTGTCGTCTTGCCCATGTTGGCAAAAACCGCATTGAAAGACTTCAACGTGAAGGGATCTTACAATCAAATGATGAATCATTTGATAAATGCGTTTCCTGTATCTCAGGAAAGATGACAAGAAAACCCTTTTCGAATAAGCCGCAAAGGGCTAAAGAACTACTTGGACTCATTCATACTGATGTTTGTGGCCCATTTAGACATGTGTCAAGAAAAGGTGCTAGCTACTTCGTGACTTTCACGGATGATTTCAGCCGTTATGGTTATGTTTACTTTCTTAAACATAAACATGAGGTACTTGAAACATTCAAAGAGTTCAAGAACGAAGTTCAAAATCAACTCGGTAAGACCATCAAGATCCTTCGATCGTATCGTGGTGGAGAATACTTAAGCCAAGAGTTTAAGGATTATCTTAAAGCGTGTGGAATTGTCCAACAGCTTACTCCTCCTTATACTCCTCAGTATAATGGAGTGTCTGAGAGGAGGAATCGTACCTTACTAGAGATGTTGAGGTCGATGATGAACCTTACAACTCTCCCAATATCATTTTGGGATTTTGCTCTAGAAACCGCTGTACGCGTTCTAAATATGGTTCCAACCAAGAAGGTTGAAAAGACACCATATCAATTATGGCATGGAGAAGTCCCTGTGTTGTTTTACTTAAGAATCTGGGGATGTGAGGCACTTGTGAAGCGTGATACGCCTGACAAACTACAACCCAGGACTACTAAGTGCTTCTTCGTAGGATACCCAAAGGAAACAATGGGTTACTACTTCTATAATCCTCCCGAAAACACTGTTCGTGTTGCTCGATATGCTGAATTCCTTGAAAAGAATTTTATATCTCAAGAGAACAGTGGGAGAATTGTAGAACTACTAGAAGATGTGTCACCTTCTGAAACAACTAGCAATCATCAACTTGGGGGGGGGGGGGAAATGTTCAAAGTGATGAACCTCAAGTCGATGATGTTGCGATTCCACTTCGTAGATCCGAAAGGGTCGTACGTAATCTGGATAGATGGATTGGTCTAGTCGAATCCGAGGATGACGTATCAGGAGATCTCAATGAGCCTCCGAACTTCAAAGCTGCATTATCAGATCCGGAATCTGACAAATGGCTTGAAGCTGCGAATGTGGAAATGAAATCCATGCAAGATAACCACATTTGGACCCTGGTTGATCTTCCTCCTAACGCAAGAACCGTTGGGAGTAAATGGCTCTTCAAGAAGAAGACCGACATGGATGGAAATGTACACACCTATAAAGCTCGTCTCGTGGCGAAAGGTTATACTCAACGTTTTGGCGTTGACTATGATGAGACCTTTTCACCAGTAGCAGACATAAGAGCTATTAGGATTCTCTTAGCCATAGCAGCGTACTATGACTTTGAGATATGGCAAATGGATGTTAAGACTGCCTTCTTAAATGGTTACTTGGATGAAGAAGTCTATATGGATCAACCTGAAGGGTTCATTGATCCAAAACATCCCAACCAAGTATGCAAGCTTCAAAGGTCCATTTATGGACTAAAACAAGCATCGAGGAGTTGGAATAAATGGTTTGATGAAGAAATCAAAAAGTTTGGTTTCGTTCAGAATCCCGATGAGCCATGTGTATATCGCAAAGCTAGTGGGAGTAATGTTACTTTCCTTGTCTTATATGTAGATGACATACTGATAATAGGAAAACACATTCCAATGTTGCAAGATGTAAAATCCCATCTTGGAAAGTGTTTTGCCATGAAAGACTTGGGAGAAGCAGCATTCATTCTTGGAATCAAGATCTATAGAGATAGAACTAAGCGGTTGATTGGACTAAGTCAAAGTGCTTATATTGATAAGATCTTGAAGCGATTCAAGATGGAGAATTCCAAGCGTGGTAATGTACCTATGTAGGTAGGACTTGGTCTATCGGTCAATCAAGGTGCTTCTACACCTGATGAGGTGAAGCGTATGCAAAGAGTCCCTTATGCTTCGGCTGTAGGATCTATAATGTATGCGGTGAGATGCACTAGACCTGATATAGCATTTGCGCAGAATATCGTTAGCCGATTTCAACAGAACCCAGGTGAAAGTCACTGGACTGCTGTTAAGACCATTCTTAAGTACCTACGGGCTACTAGAGATTTGTTTTTGGTATATGGGGGAAATCCAGATCAAGAGCTCAAAGTGACCGGATACTGTGATGCTGGATTTCAGACTGATAGAGATGACACGAAGTCTCAGTCTGGATACGTCTTCGTTATGAATGGAGGCGCTGTGGACTGGAAAAGCAAGAAACAAACCACAGTTGCTATGTCTAGAACAGAGTCTGAGTACATTGCTGCTTCGGAAGCTGCAATGGAGGCTGTCTGGATAAGGAAGTTTATTAGTGGGCTTGACATTGTCCCCACAGGTAACTTGCCGATCGACATGTACTGCGATAACTCGGGTGCATTGATCATCGCCAAAGAACCTGGAGTTCAGAAGGGCTCCAGACACTATGCCAGGAGATATCACTATGTTCGTGAGCAGATCGAACTAGGTGAAATCAAATTACTCAAAGTTCACACAGATATTAACTTAGCTGATCCTTTCACGAAAGCTTTGTCGAGGCCGAAGCTTGAAAGGCATGCCGAGGGCATGGGACTTAAATTAGCTAGTTAAATCATGTATGTCTGATGTTCGGTATTTGGATAAGGGATGGTAAACAATTTCTATTTGCATAATGAAATAAAGTACTTGATATGTTTGATTTCATTTAATAGTAAATTGTGTCCTGTATTTGCATGTTTAATCCTTGAGTACTTGTCAAGTATTCTAAATTGTCCATTGTCGATTAACTATATGGGAATATAGTTAAACTAAGACAAAATCTGAGTGATTGGTTAGGATGGTCCCACCAAACTCACATGGTATTCATTGGATGCATACTGGACTGACCCACTAACGAATTGTCACTTTATGTATCGGCGTCATTAAGTGATAATCGTAAATGGTTGCTTTACTTATCCTTAGACTTGAGATACAAGCAGGTCATGCATGTATGGATTGCACCTACTTGATATAGGTCTGACTATCCTGAATAAGGTAGTACAAAAGGGCTATTTTCAGTAGGTGTAGTGAAGTATGTGACTTGACACGTGTAGTCAAGAGGATTTGTTCCTTCAGCTTTGTGCTGAAGAAGATACCACTGGGCCCCTCATTGGACTAAATAAGATGTTTGCATGGCCGTGCCCAAATGAAATCTAGAAATTTCTCGATTTGCAATTTGGTAATCTTAAGTTAGTTGAGAGAATGAGAAACAGAATCGTTAAAGTATGAAATGACTTGATCCATATTCATATTTAACACGGTATCGGTAACAAAGGGATAGTAAATGAGTGTACCATTTAAATACACTTTGAGAAACTGTACTTAAATATTTCTGGGAGCATTGGCGTGTTGCTAGACGCTAACCAATGTTATTACCTTTACTATTGCAAGCTCAAGTGGGAGCTGTAGGGATATGATCATGTAATAGTAAGCGTATGTCCGGAAATTATTTAAGCCTACGGGGTCACACGTCTCGAAACCAAATGTATTAATATTAATTAATAGTTAATTAATATTTATCACGAATTATTTAACGAGGTTTCGTTAAAAACTGACAGTTAATTGTTAACAAAGGGTGTTAGTTGTAATTAGAGAGAGTTGTAATTGGATTACAATTGAGAAAAGGCTTTGGATAGGGCCTCTAGTCGATTTCGATCTAGGGCTCCTATGCCAATCCTTAACTTGTTTATCAAGTCTTTTAAACCTATATATAGACCCTCTGGGTTTAAGGTTTAGCTGCTACTTTTATCTGATAAAAGGCAAACCCTAATTCTCTCTCTCTTCTCTCTCGAATTCGGAAACAAGAAAACCCAAGGGGGTTTCGGTTCTTGTGTGGTTCGACCAAGGCCAACTTGAGTGGAGGTGTTCGTGATCAAAGTGCTAGCACATAGCATTGGTGTGTCGTGTGTGCGATCGTAGAGGGATTTGCTTTAAATCCTCCAAGAGATCAAGTCAATCCGATCTCATAAGGTAAACATGTTCTATCCGGTTAGTTAGATTAATTCATAGGTTTCTTTCCGCTGCGTACTCGTGAGATAATTTGTTATATAACCCAACACTTTTATCACCAGATCTCCTACCCCTTCAAGGTTGGTGTCAACTGCTTTTACTTTCAACTCTTTTAGTTCGTCGTCATCCTGAGACTCGTCATGATCTGAGTAGCCTCCGTCATCGTGACGAAACAGAGTTCTTGGTGACACATCCTTTCCTACGTCCCTTTCCAACTCGAACAGGCGAGCCTTCAGTGTTTCTCGGTTGTTCTTGACGAACTCTGAAGTGATGAGTCCTTCTTCCTCGGCGTCATCTCTTCTTTTACTCTTTTCTTTCTCCGAACCTTCTTCTGGAACTTTCTTTCTTGCGTCAGACACAAGAGTGAAACGTCCGGTGGTGAGGTCGATGGATGGCGCCAATGGAGGAATAACGGTGTCACCTTCTTCCGTCATCGCCACCGAAGTGCTTTCTTTCGAGTTATTTCAGACCAAGTATGTGCCGACCCACGGATGGCGCCAATGTTGCATCCTAGAATCCCAAGGGGTGGTATTCTTCCTGGTTAGCGACTTTAAGTTATCTTGAGTAGTGATCAAGTGTCCTGCAAAACAAGAAACACCATTAGCCTTGACACGAAGGGCCCCGAAGGGGGTGTTTGTGACCAATCTCCACCGTGAGAGTAAGAGGATGTTCGTCGGAGATATGCCAGAAAGTACTGAGAGAGTTATTGAGAAGATAGAACTTAACCTTTTTCCCGACTTACCTTCCTCCTTAAAGTGGAACTCGTCCTTCTAGCATTTAATGCTCCGGACGTGCAGCTTCTCCGCCCGACAGGAAATACTATTCGTACGGAAGCCCTTCTGTGGCCCAGAAAGCCCGTCGCTGTCTCCAATCTTTCTTTGGGGTCGTCACATCACCGCTCGCCTATTCCTGAGGCTGGCGCTAGTCTTATCCTGTCAGACTTGTACCTTTCAGGAACATTTTAATTCCTTTCGTTCTCACGCGGGCCCTTCCACCCAGATGCTTCTCCTTCAAGCTTTAGCTGTGTCCTTCTTTGATTCTTTGTCCTTCTCTGAGGCCATTCGTGGTTATATTCCATCACGCGTGAATGGAGAGGGCGAAGGGGTGAGATGGAGGAATGGTTGTGAAGACAAAATGATATTAATATTTAATGAAAGAAGTTGTAAAATGTTTAATAAGGTAATTGAAGGGACCGTGACGCAATGCACCCGTGTTGCTCATAAAAATAAAAATATATGTGTTGCTCCTAAAAATAAAAATATAACAATCCAGTCCTCGCACCCTCAAATAAACGATGGCGAAGGCCATAGCAGCGACGAAGGAAGAAGCTGCGAAATAAAAGGGGAAAATTTTATATGATCAAATGAGAAATATGCTCAAATATAAAAATTATAAGAGGTCAAACATTAGCCGCCGACGTTACATTTTATTCACGTCGGACAAAGCCACAAAAGTCAAACGAATCATAGATGACCCGTCGGCTTTACATTTTCTTCACGTCAGAATCAAGGTCATGATCATCGTAAATTAACCACCGTCGTTACATTTTTTCATGCTGGAGGCAAGGGTATGGTCCTTAACAAAGACTACAAACGAAAATGTAGAAAATGTAGACAAACAATAAACTTACATGGGTCTAGGAGATGATAGCTGGGGAGAAAAACAAATGGGGCTTGGATGTCTATATATAGGTTTAAAGGAACTATACATATTCCTAATAAGTGTATGGTAATAAAGGTTTTAATTATGAAAGATTAATACAATAATACAATAAGAGTTAAGAAAATGGATGATCTTATAATTATAAACCATAATAACTATTATTATTATCTATTTATTACTATAATTATTATGGTGATAATAATGGTATGAGAGTTAGAATGTGAGTAGTCATGTGTTTAAGTATTCATTTAAATCATAGTTAACAAAATTGAGTAATCATACTTAATGAATTCAATTATCATTTACGGATTAAGCATTACATTGTTTATGTATATGTATTTTGATAAAAAAAATTATGACTTTGCATTTATAAATTTTTATGATTGTAATAAATTTTAAGATGCACAATTGTTAACATTGCTCAACTTTTATATATACTAGTCGGCAGGCCCGTGCGATGCACGGGCATGTTTAATGGAGAAGAGGATTGCATAGCTTGGAAAGTTTTGGGTAGATTATGTTGTCGGAGATGATAAACCATTTGAATAGTGTGAGAAGAGATGGATAGTTGATGAGGGATGATATTTGAATGGCCTAAAGGCTTGAACCTAACATAAGGGGCCTTAGAATCTGATTACTTATTATTAAATGAAATGCTTTAGTTATACGGACTTGATTTGAATGTGTGCTATTAGGTTATGGTTTACTTAGCTTAATTGTGCTTAATGGTTGGAAGGAAGTATTGAAGATGCACTAAACTAAAAATAAGATTGAGTTTCTTTGTTAGTAGTTAGTAAGAAATGTAGATATTCATGAAGAGTTTGAAGGCTTCTATTCTTAAGGTGGAGTGAAATTATGTCCTATATGAGTTTGTTGATGTGACATTGTTAACAAAGTGATTTTTGGTTAACATATTTTCAACCTATGTATTGTTGTTTGTTTATAAAACTTTTCACTTTCATGTTTTGGTAAAGACTGTGTTTAATTATATTGACATCCAACTGAGTTTATACATAGAAAGGGACTATGGGTGTAACATTTATTAGGTCCTGCAAGAGCACCATTCGCTTAGTCTCAGATCATGCATCTAAGTACTGATCATCATAGACATGCATTATTGTTTAACAGAAACAACAAGTTAGTCATGCAATGAGCGAAAATTAGAAACAATAAACAATATCAAAGCACGGCAGATTGATCAAAAACCATAAAAGTTTAATAGTAGCCTGGTACATTTTTTATGACCAATCCACATCAGGTGGTCAAGCATGGTTTCCTAAACATAATGTTACCAAAAGAAAACAGCAGACGAAAGTTACATACTTGTTGGGAACATCTACTAAACTCGGCGGTTCATATCACATTCTGATGCTTCAGCTTCCCTACGCAGTGCTTGCAGCCTCTGGAACGTTACTTTCTTTGCTTCAATTTCATCACGTAGGATGGAGGAAGCAGAATATCGGAACGGGGAAGGATCAAGGCCAAGGAAAGTGCTTAAGAGTTGTCTGTTCTCCGCCAGTAACCTGTTAAAGATTTTTATCTCAGCAATGATCTCGTTATTGCTGGCTGCTAGGAAATTATGAATGTAGTCTTCCATTGTCGTTTCTTGTTCCTAAGCACCAACATTGGACATAAAATAATAAAACACTAAAACAGAAAGCATTCTTTTTTTTATGGAGAAAACATTTTAAATATGGTAATTCTAAATAATAGAGAACATAAATGAAGTCCTATGTTAAATCTGTCATATTATCATGATCTGAAGGTGAATCTATGACAAATCAATGTTATAATATACCAATTAAAATTTGAATCTTTGAAATTAACACAGGTCACTGACCATGTAAAATATGAATGAGTCTGGGTTAAATTGTGAATTTAGGTTTAAGGGAATCAAAATGAAATAAAAAACAGATACATTGTACATTAGAATATTCTCCTACATACATTTATTGGGTTTGGGTTCATTAAAGTTTTTGGATTTTTGGAGGCTTTTACAGATCTAAATGTTCATAAACTGATTTATATTAACAGTTAGTGTGCTAGTTTTTTAATAAAGGTAATGTTGTGGGATTGATATTATGCTTAACCAATTAAGATTCGAATATGTGAAAGTAACTATTGTATCTATGGTATTAGTGACAATCTAGAATAAATGACTTTAGTTATGCTGCCATGAACTTTTGACATGTAAACAGTTTCGAAATTGTGTAAACGATAGCCATTGCATGTATACCTTTTAATAGATGGGTAAACTTAATTAAATCTGAGATGTTCAATATATTCTTGAAGAAATACATGACTTTAAACATAATTACAAACTCTTTATACACAATTGATATATCAGTAGATTGTCTGTATGTGGCAGATGAAGATTGCAATTTAATGTATAAGCAATATGGACATAATTGTATATATCAATCGAAGTCTTTCATGAATGGAATAAAAATGCATATATTCCTAATAAAAATGCATATATTCCTAAAACTGACAATCTCATGTACCGATTTGCAAATATATAAAATCCGACAATGCAAATATTCGTCTAGATACATATTAGTTCAGGGAAACAAAGTACGGAGTGTAAGTGTGTTACCTTTGACCAGCGAGATGAAGCGTCTGTTCTGGTTCTCCGGTGGTGGTGTACAGAAAGAATTGTCTGCATGAAGCAGATTGAGACTGTAATCGGATGTCTAACCACTTAGTACAGGAAAACAAAGTAAAGAGAATAAAGTTCTTACCTTTCTCCGGCGAGATGAGGGTGTCTCCTGGTTTTCCGACGGTTGCGTAGCGATGAGATATGAAAGTTGATTTAAATGTTAAAGCGGGTGTCATTTCAGTATCCTTCTGGCCGTCATTTGTTGCCGTTATTTTTGTTAAGGAAGCGGGTTAAAGCCCATTTTGTAGTTAGGCTTCATGTGTGGGGATATAGGAAGGGAAGTTGACTGGGCTAGCCCATATAATTAATGTTTTATGATCATATAGGCAAACGTAATTAATAAAAATAGTCTAAGATGAGACAATGTGGCTTACAATTTTCTGATCCAATTCCCAATTAAGTTTCTGTTTTAGAGCAATTGTTTACCTTCGTTTAATATCTCTTATAGTTTAATACATGTACTCATGAATCAGGAAATCTTGCAACATGAGAAACTTGTCGATTACAAATGTAATGGATACAAATGGCATCTTTGTTCATCAATATAATAGCATGTTGTTATTTTACCAATTCCTTCTCTTTTGAATAGAGTGTCCACGTTTTATCTAAAGTGGCGAACATTTAATTTACATCAATGATAATCATAATGTCTAATTTTCCGGTAATAATATGACCCAATTCTTATTAATAATCTCAGTATAGACCGAATAAAATTTTTGTTGAAAACTTATTGTTTACCTTGATTTTCATGTTTGTTATAGTTTAATACTTGTAATCATGGTGTGGGAAATTTGACAACATTTGAAATTTAACAATTACGAAGCTAATAGATAGAAATCACATATTTCTTCATTACTATAATAGGATGTCGTCACTTATGTTTCCTCGATCCTATATTGTTTTTTTATATGGGTCTTGATTCAAAACGTAGATGTTTGGAGTTCCTGATAATAAAATCAAACCCGCCAGATATAGATTAGCAATATTGACTTCATTTGCTAAGAATATAAGGTGGACTATTAACTTTTAAGGTAGTGTTTAAATTTTTTAATATATAGAGACCAGTTTGAAAATTTGGAGACGCAGATAATGAAGCTATAGAGTCTTTAGTGTTAGAAATATTTCTCTGGGAACTTTTGCTTTACTTCATGTTTTCAAGCCAAGAAAATGAACATTCTTTTAAAACCAAGTACATATATGAGGTTGTTGGACGTATACATATCAATTGTTGTACTTCCCTCCTGTCCCATCAGTCCAGTTAGGTAATTTCCTATGTATGTAGTATTAATGTGTACATAAAAAAATACACTAACAACCCGATTGAGGTGAAAGAAATGAGTAATTTAGAACCGATGATCCTATTAGCTTTCATAAAGCATAATGAGTTATAAAGAACGTCGAAATATACCAAAAATGGTGTAGAAGATTGTGTGGAAATTAAAGTTAAAGTTTCACAAAGTAGACTAGTTTCATGGAAGGATACTAAGAAAGACTAACAGACAAGGAATATGGCAGTGCCATCTGGTTGGGTACGCTCCTTGTCAAGCTGGAAACGCAGAATCTTTTGTCTCGGAAGGCCCGTTACCAGGAAGAATGCCATTCAGTCTGCCTTCATCCTTAACCAAGGGTAGTTGCCATCTTGCCCCGTCCAAAGAATCTTCACCAAGAACTCCGTCAGGACAAACTTTAGAATAGTTTCATTGGAAACATGGATGTTGTGGCTCCGAAACAGTGCTTTAGGAATGGACTGCATGAGTAATTTATAATTGTATCATATAATTAAATTATTAATAATAGTTACATATTAAAAGATTTAAGTAAGCCATTGTTTTCTTCGTGAAAATACCAGTAGGTGACTTTCCAGGTTGTGAGCTGTTTGAAGTAGTGGGGGCTGCCATCATTATGAATGTGGGTGGGTATGGAGAGGGTGCATTGATGTTCAGGATCCTGGTATAGTGCAACACCAGAGCTTGTGAATACAGTAACTCCACAGTTGTACGCATGGCGTTCATGACATCCATGGTCCGTGAAAATAAGCCACATGCCAGGTTCAATTTTTTTCTCAATATAGAACAGGGGCCACTTCGACCACTAAATGCTACTGGGACCTGTTGCTGTGTCTGTGGATCGAATTGCGAAAGCACATCAACCACAGCATATTGTTTCACTGTATGAAGCTTCACTGTATATACCTTCCCTCGTAACCTCCATTGTGGAAACTGTATCAGTAGAATCTATAGTTTAACAACGATGAAAATTAGCAACTGATTGCAACGGACATAAGATAATAGTGGCAGAATGTTAAAGTTTTCAGTAAGGATTATATGGTGAAATAAAAGATTACATGGGTGTGAAGTAATTAATTAACATAATATTACCTTTTATGCAACTACTATGATTAATGAAAACCATATTTGCATGGTCCGAACTGTGCAACATAATTAAGCGTCAGGTTTGAACTTTTACATGTGAAATTATAATTACACATTTATTGTATTTTCATAAATGAATATCATACAGACATGTGGTTTTGGTGTTGTTTCATTTGTCTCATCACTTATAGTATATTACCATTAGTATTAGTAAATATAAAGAATCTCTTTTTACAAGGTTGTGTGAAGTTGGGGGAGTTTGAGATATATGTGTATGCTTAAAGTTTGGTATATAAATTTGTTATGTGAATGGAATGGAGGTATATTTATTTAGAAATAGTTATACTGGTTAATTAAATAACATATACTATTAAAAGGAAAATAAAATATTTACATGGACTGATATATAAAAAACTACTACAGAGAAGTTTATTTTGTCACTAAATGTGACACCCGGTCCAAAATCAGGTCAAATCCTCTCTCCGTTGACTTTTGTTGACTTTTATTACATGATAATTATGTGATTTACTGTTTTTAACTGCATGATTAACTGTGTTTAACAAAATGATTAACTGATTTAATCCCGCGTTTGTATACCCATAAAATACGAAAGATTTCATATTTTAAAAATGGAATGTTAATAACAAGAAATTAAATATAAAAATTAACTTTTTATATTTTATCTAAACTGATATAAACTGTTAAAACATTTTATGGATTTAAAATGTGATCAAAACATTGTATTGTCAAGACTTAACCAAACATGTAACCCGTTTCACCTAATTGGGCCCAGTAAAGCTCGATCATTCAAAATACCGAGACCGAACCAGAGGATCGAGCTGACAGTCAAACCCGATCACCCAGACACCGGCCCGGACCGGTAAACCGACACGCGGCCCAACCGGCCCAGACCGGGTCCGGCCTGCCGCCGCCCAAGCGACCAAACCGGCCCAAACCGGCCCAGCCGGGTAAATCGGCCCAGCCCCACATCGAAACTCTAATGGGCTTCGGCCCACTCTTTCCAAACTATATTTTAATGATTTGAGCCCATGAGGTTTTTATAAAAAGCCCATACAAATTTTATAAAAGTTTTAGCCCAATTAATTTATAAAAAACCCACCACCTTTGTAGTTTATTTCTACTAGGAATAATTTTATAAAAAGTTAGATTTTTAATCACCTCTAACCGTGCTATATTTTATAAAAGCCTCACCCTTTTTATAAAACATGAGAAATCTTTATAAATTAAATAACCTACAAATCTCTAGTTAGTGAATTAAAAGCCACACAATCTTCACACATTACCTAGTCTAAGTGGTTCTTAGATGTCATACAAAGTTCAAGTCCCAAGGGGTTTAAGGTTAGCTTAGTGGTTAATGACCACTAATCAAGCTATAAGAGGAGACAACCTCTTCACTTGTTCCCCTCACCACCAACACACACAACCATCTCTCCCTCTTATTCCCCCTAGAACCGGCCTCCATCACCACCGCCGGCTCCGCCACTACCGCCGGCAGCAACCACCGCCCCGCCACCTCACAGCCGCCGCAGCCCTTCCGCCGGCCACCCCATCCCCGCCGAACGCCACCACCGCCACCCTCCTCTCGGTTTTCCTACCTCACCCATTGTGAGTGTTCTAAACCCCATCTCTTCTATGTTCTTGCATGCTTTATCACCCAAGAAAAACCCACCAAGTCTTGACAATAAACATAAATCACCTACACTTTTGTTAGTCATTAATCTAATCTCTTCTTTACCCTCATTCTTCTTTGATCTTAAAACATTCCCATGGTGTTCTTGGAACTTAAAGTAGCCATGGAAATGGGTGAAACACACCTAGAAATCTATTGAAAGTATGGGTGTGCACCAAGATCACCATTCTCTAAATCTTATGTTAGTTGGGTTAATTTTCTTACTTGAGGACAAAATCCCTAATATCCAAGAACACACTTAGATGAGTTCATGTTCTTGTTCTCTTGTGAAAAATAACCCACACTTATAAGAGTTAGTGATATCATAGGAAATGACTAACAAAAGTGGAGCATTAAAATGATATTAACTAACAATTTATTCATGTTTATATTCATTTGTCCTAACACAAAGTGTTAGTTTATTTTATTTATCTTGTCCTAACATTAAAAATGTTAGTTGATTGTCGTTTACTTAAGTTTGTCCTAACATAAAATGTTAGTTGATTGTTATTTACTTAAGTTTGTCCTAACATAAAATGTTAGTTGATTGTTATTTACTTAAGTTTGTCCTAACATAAAATGTTAGTTGATTGTTAAATGTCCTAACACTAATGTGTTAGTAGATTTAATTATAAATCACATTATGTTAATAAATGGACATGCCACATGTTAAGATTTATACTAATCAAATAAATCTCCTAACTAAGTTAAAGAAATTAAATAAATGTTACACATGTAAATCATGACTACATGGCTAAACAATCTATGACAAGTAAAAGAATATTAGGGTGGGAGGTATGCTTGTAGAATTGATGTATTAGGCATCAAATTGGACCAATAGGATGATGCCACCAGGAGAGAGAAAAATGATGTAGAATTGATGTTTTTGTAGGGGGTATGCTCATTTAGATGATGTAGAATGATGGTTGGTATTTGGTTGATTAAAAAAAAAAAGTAGCCGTTGGATGTGCAAACGGTCAAAAAGTAACGGGCAAAAGTTCTCGGCGTGACTCGGCATCAATTTGCCGTTGGGGTGAGATTCTACGCCGAATGCTGAAAATGGAGGGGGAGGGTGTACTCGCCGAAATCGGCGCCGGATCCATGCGGAAGCATGATCCATACACACCGCCCACCCTTACTTGTTTAGGAAAAATGACACATTAAATATGTTGTAAAAGACTTACAAGACAAAAGTAATTTTTATAGATTTCTTTACCAAAAATGGAAGGAATAAATTTATGTCAAATGATTGGTTTGACATAAATTCTTGGATTTATTACAAGTTTTAAACAATAAAGGAAATGTTATAAAAATGGAGTATTTTTCTATAAAAAGATATTGGTTAAAATAAACATGTTTTATAAAAGACTTTTATAAAAATAATCGAACAATTAATTATTTTTATAAACCTTTAATATTACTTTGATGAACCAAAGTAATCGAAATGAGGATATGTTGCGTAGTAATAAAACCGGGACCATACGGCGATATACGCGAAAACGTAAATGTTTAAAATCTCCAAGCAATTTCCTATCATGTTTTATTAAAACAATCCCAAAAGTTTATGATAAATAAACTTCATGCAAATGAAATATTAATCGATTTCGAGAATATTAAATGATTAAATGTCAAACGATTCATGTTTTAAAATGAAATAAATAATTAATCTTGACGATTCATTATTTACAAAAAGGACTTAAACTATGATTATTTGCCAAGTATTGTTAATCATAATTATTTAAAAATAATTATAACTTGTAAGATTAACAAATCAAACACGTAATTATTTAATTAAAAATAATTACACAAACTTGTAAAAATAATAATAAACATCATTATTTTTATAATTTAATATTCAGGACTTGATTGAACTAAAAAGTTGTGTAATCTTTTGTTATATTTATTGAACATAAATATAAATAATCATGAAAGTATTTATTTAATAAATACAAGCTAACGGGTTTTCAAACGTATACAAACGGGATTAAAATGTCAAGACTTGACCGGTATCTCTTGGGTGTGTAAAGACCTAGAAAATGAGGCTTTTGCATTAGATGATTTTGGGTGCGTTTACTACTTGTGGGCTCGTATATAAATGTAATTGGGCTAACGTTTGTAGGTTTAAAGTGGGTTTGGGTCCGAATTGTTTAGATGGGCTTGGGAATTTCGAAAATCCCTAAGGAGATTGACTTGTTTACCAAGTCAATCTCATCTATATATAGTCTAATCTTTTGTAGTTTTAGGGTTGCTTGCTTTTTGGTGTTTTGTGGTGATCATCGAAATTCTCCCAGAGAATTTCGATCAAGGTGTAATCAAGCAGTTGAATAATACAAGTGTTTTCTACTAATCGGTTTGTTTTTCATAGTTCATTATACTTTTCGATTATTACTTTCTTCTTTGTTCTTGAATCAACTAGCGAAAACCGGATTCCGCACGGTTTCACTAGTCAAGATATCGCGTGAGGGTTTAAATTGATCCTTACAATTGGTATCAGAGCCAAGAAACGCAAGTTTCAAGGCTATCGCGATATCAGATTCAAGTTTTTGAGTACTAACCTTTTGAGTTTTTGGTGATTTTCAGCTTTTAGCGCATTCGGAGGTGTTTTTGTGCAGGTTACAAGACAAGACTGAAGTTTTGTGGAGTTTTGAGCGTGTTTGAGAAGCTTTTCGATCTCGTTTATACTTTTCGATCAGGTTTCTGGTCGAAAAATCCTGTTCGGTTGCTTCTTTGGATCGCGAAATCCCCCTTTTGTGGCTTTTCGATCAGGCTCTACCAGTCGAAAAGTCCCCTTCTGTGACTTTTCGACCAGAAGCTCTCAATCGAGAAGTCCCCTTGAGACTTCTCGATCAGTATCCTCAATCGAAAAGTCCCCTTAGAGACTTTTCGATCCACCCATCTCAGTCGAGAAGTCCCCCTGAGACTTCTCGATCTGTCTCTTTGATCGAAAAGTCCCCTGTGACTTTTCGATCCGCTGTGCTTTTTGATCGAAAAGTCCCCTTTGAGACTTTTCGATCCATCCCTTACTTTTCGATCGTCCCAGACTTTTCGACCCTCAACCTTTCCGATCGAAAAGTACTTTTCGATCAGCTCTTCCCGACCGTAAACCACTTTTCGATCAAGCCTTTTCGACTGTAAACCTTTTTTTTCGATACTTTTTACCCTGTGAAGCTATGGCCTTTGACATGTCAAGTCTGTCGAATGCCACTCTGGAAATGGATTCTAAAATCGAAACATCTGCCAGACCACCACGTCTGATGTCTGGCAAGGATTTCATGAGCTGGAAGTATAGGTTTGTCAACTATGTCAATTACCATGATGCTAAGATCATGCGATCGATCGAAGTGGGAGATTTTGTCCCATCTACTCCAGGGGAACAGGGTCAACCACCTGTTCCTAAAGCCAAATCTGAATGGGTTGTTGAAGATTGGGATAGGGTTGAGCGAGACAGAAAGGCACTGGCGGCCCTGACTATGGCCTTATCCCCTGAAGTTGCTGAAGCATTCAAAGAATACACCTCAGCTAAGACTCTGTGGGATGCCATTATAGCAGCTTACGAGGGAAATGATGATATGAAAGAATCCCGCAAAGAGAATCTGAGGGAAATGTTCAATGAGTTTAACTATATCTCTGGTGAAAACATTGAGAATCTGCTTCAACGGTTCATCAAGATAGTCACTAGGATGAAGGATGCTGGAGTGACGTATACTCAAGTGGAGGTCAACAGAAAGCTTATTAACTCCCTTCCACCAAACTGGGACAGCACCATTGAACTAATTGAAAAGACTGTGGAAATGTCCACTTCGTCTCTTAATGAGCTCATGTCCACCATCAGAGCTTATGAGGAGAAGAAGCAGAAGAGGGCGAGAAAAATTGGCAATGGGGCATTAATGAATCAACTTAATCAAGCGTTCATTTCTCAGCCAGCTGTCGCTCCAATCAACCCACCTTCCACTCCAATGGGATTCATTGCCCAAGCCACTGGGTCAAGCTCATCTGGAACATCAAGTGTTGTCTCTCTGGATGTAAATGCATTGACTAAAGACCCCGGTTTTGCCCTTGGGGTGGGAATTATGAGTTGCTATCAGGCACTCATAGCAGGTCCCCTTCTTCCCACAGATTTGTCACCTGATGATGTGAATCAAGTGACCCTGATGATCTAGAGCACATGGATATATCTTATCAGATGGGAATGTCTGCCCTGCGTGCAAGGCAGTTCATGGCAAACACGGGGCAGAAGGATTGGAATGGTGGAAAAGGAATAAAGCTGAGTTTTAATAAGGCAAATCTAAGGTGCTTCAATTGCAATGAGTATGGGCACTATGCCAGAGAATGCACCAAACCAAGAGTTGATATAGAAGGGAAGGCTGATAACCGAGGAGAGAGCATGAAGAAAGAGGCAGGAAAGAATGACAAGGCACTGGTGGTTTAACACACACCGGGATATGACTGGACATCCAGGTGGAAGACCTCAGTCTAACACTTGACCATGTGGCCTTGCTAGCTGAAGAGGAAGCACAGAAGGAAGCAACTGAGGAATTCCATCACGCATTCATGGCAAACATAACTCCAGGATCCTCCACCAGCATCTCTGAGGTATGTCTTAATCCTAAATGTCAATCTATACTCAATGAATCTCAAGAATGGCAAAATAAGTTTTTCAGTGAAACATTAAATCGTGAATATTCTGATAGAGAATTGAGAGAATACAAAAGTAGGAGTAAAAACTTAAGTGAGAAATTAGAAGCTGCTAAAATTGACATAAAAAATCTTCAAAGGGACTTGAGTAACAAAACCACATATCTAAGAGTTGCTAATGAAGAAATTGTCACATTAAAATCTGAAGTTGAACAACTTAAAGCCAAATTAGAAACATCGCAAACCAAAGTTGAGCGAAACGATAAAATTGTGTCAGAAATGATGAAGGCTAGTTCTCTTTTCTATAACACAGATGCACGAATGCGTCATCTAAAAGCCAACTCTGGTTTGGGTCTCGGTACTGAAATAAAAGATGAAAAGTCCAGTCACACTGTACCGATGCCTCTGATGCATGAAATGATCTCAGACTATGAATGTTCTAAGACCAACTTGGATGCTAAAGCTGAAATTGAAAAGAAATTGGCAGCTTGTCCCATTAAAATTTCTGCTCCTGTTTCCAACCTTACTAACACTTTTACTTCTTGTGCAGATAAAGGTAAACATGAAGCAGGGATAGTTAATTGCAAGGAGTCCACTAAAAGTACCTTGAAGTCTGAAGTTGAATTTTCTGTTAAAAATTCTGATTTTGAGAAACCTGAAACTTTTGTCATGTCTGAGTCAAAAACTTCTGAGTCTTCTGAGTCTAATGTTTGTGCTAAACTTTCTGAAAGTGGTGTGTTTAATCTTGGTAAATGTGATTTGAAACCTGTGAAACCTCTAAGAACTATTAGAATCTTAAGAAGGGGTAAGGGACCACAGAATGATGTTCCCAAACCCACAGGTGATGTGAAACAATCTGAGGGGAGTGTGAACTGTCCCACTCCAAATGTGTAGAAAGCACGGGACACAAAACCTCGGGAATTTGTCCCGTACCCAGAGGTCAACTATGCATATGACCAATTCAAACCAATACAACGGGAGTATATACTGAGCACAAAGCCCCATGGTAAAACCCTTTGGATCCATAAGAACGCTTCAAAGCCAACTTGGATATCCACTGGGCGGAACCAACCACAGGCTCCCGTGTATCCAAAGAAACAGTCCTGCCATGTGTGTGGCCAACCAGGACACATGGCAAGAAACTGTCTGCACCGCCCTTATGAGCCCTACTATCCCAAGAAAGTCCAACAAAAGACTGTCCCTTTGGGCCAAACACATGTTGGCCCAAAGCCCAAAGTTGGACCTTCGAATCCTAAGGTGCAGAAATTCACATTCCCACCATCACAGGCAGAGATACATCCTAGACCAAAAGCAAAGTCTGCACCTTCGAACCAAAAGGTGCAGCAAGGCTCACCACATGTCCATAAATGGAGACCACAGCCCAAATCACCCAATCAAAAACCACAAATTGTGAAGAATAAGGTGAATAGAAAAGTTATGAAGTCTTCAAAGATGTTCACTAAACCTGCCAGGGCTTCTACACCTTCAAAACCTGTCTCTCGCCCTAAGCAGGATAATTTTCCAAAATCACCTGTCCCACCTCAACCTGTTTTCAAAAGGTTTTCTGAAACACCATTTTTCTCAAAACCGGAATCAATCAAAAAGAAAAATGATGATAGGTGGAATGTCCCGAAAGTGGTTAATTTGTCCTTCAAGCCAACAGGAGTGTACAAAAAACACTCAGTATCTTTTGAAGAGGTCAAAGGTCCTAAATTGAACAAACCTAATCAAAAATGGCTTGGCAAAGAAAATCACCACCGTGATGTCAACATTACAGACATTCACACCCCATGCAAGGACAGACCAGTCTCACCCAGACCAGTTAAGGCCTGGGTACCAAAATCTAACTGATCTTCTCTGAATGCAGGAACAGCCAAGGAGGCCTATCAGCAACCTATGGTACGTTGACAGTGGTTGTTCCAGGCATATGACGAGAAACATATCCCTTCTACACGACTTGGAAAAATTTGATGGAGGTTATGTGTCGTTTGCCGGAGGAGTTGGTGGATATATCAGTCAGAAAGGAACGGTTCGCAATGGTTGTCTCAGCTTCCACGATGTCAATTATGTGGAATAGTTGAAACACAGCTTGTTAAGTGTTTCACAAATATGTGATCGAGAGTATCCAGTTCTTTTCAACAACAAAGAGTGTCTCATTCTTAAACCTGGATACTCCATTCCCGATGATTGGGTGTTGATGAGAACACCCAGATATGGAAATTCCTATGTGCTAAATATGCAGAAACCCCCCACATCTGAGGTGGCCTATCTACTTTCTAAAACGGCTGTGAACCATGCTCAGCTGTGGCACAGAAGATTGGGGCACATGAATCTGAAGAACCTGAATCGACTGGCCAGAGGGGGACTTGTTAAAGATCTTCCAATCAAAGAATTTGTTCTGAAAGAGAAATGTGTGGCTTGTGCTAAGGGGGAGCAGCACAAACGTCCACATAAACCGAAGGTCTTCAGCAGAATCTCAACTCCTCTAGAGTTGCTTCACATGGACCTATTCGGTCCCGTCAGTATGTTAAGTCTTAACCGATGTGCATTTTGTTTGGTTATTACTGATGATTTTTCACGTTTCACTTGGGTGTTTTTCTTGTCCAAGAAAAGTGATGTTGCAGGTATACTAATCGCGTTCATCAAGCTCATTGAAAATAAATTAAAGCTGCAAGTGAAGACCATCAGGAGTGATAATGGCACGGAGTTCAAGAATCAGACAATCGACAATTTTTGTTCCGACAAGGGGATTCAACATCAATTCAGTGCTCCCTATACACCCCAGCAGAATGGCGTCGCAGAAAGACGAAACAGAACCCTGATTGAAGCTGCTCGCACAATGTTGTGTGATTCAAAGCTGCCAACCATGTTTTGGGCAGAAGCATTTAACACTGCCTGTTATGTTCAGAATCGGGTGCTCATCAATAAGCGGCACCATATGAACTAATCTACAATGACAAGCCCAGAATTGGTCACCTTCGGGCGTTTGGGTGTTTATGCACAGTCTTAGTTAACACTGATGTTCCTAAATTTGCTGCTAAGGTTGATGAATGTTACTTTGTAGGTTACTCTACCAGCTCCGCTTACAGGGTATTCAACAAAACTACCGAGATTGTGATGGAGTCCACAAATGTGGACTGGCTAGAAGAGAATCCATCAGATGGCGGAGTCGGTCCTCCTCAAGCTTTCGACTACAATCAATTCTTCCGCCCATTGGGCTTAGACCCTGTTTTTGCTGAGGAATTTTATGAAGAAACAATTTCAGGACCATCTGTCTCACACTCCATCACGAAGCCTCCTGTCCCTGCTCCTGTAATAGATCCTACACCAGTACAGGCGACTGTTGATCCTGTGGAGACTCAAACACAGGAAACAGATGCAGAAGTTGACCCAGCTTCCGACTCTCCTCAGACACTCGGAGCTGATCCCGAAAATGAAGCTGATACACATGAAGAACCCGATCTATCAAATCTGCCTCCTGAAATTCCAGTTCAAGCTGTTGCAGAGACCAGAATTCAGAAGTACCACCCCCTGGATAACATCATTGGTCCCTTAGCATCTGGGGTGGTCACAAGAAGCCAGTCAGGAGACATCAATCATTGCATGTACTCCTGTTTTATCTCACAGATTGAGCCCCCTAACAGCACAATGGCGTTGACTAATCCCAGTTGGGTGGAGGCCATGCATGAAGAACTCAATCAATTTTCACGGCTTCAAGTTTGGAGGTTAGTAGAAAGGCCAGCTGAAAAAAAGGTCATCACCACTCGGTGGCTGTATAAGAACGAAAAGGATGATAACGACGTTATTGTCAGAAACAAGGCCAGATTAGTGGTTCAAGGCCACAAGCAAATTCAAGGTGTGGATTATGATGAAGTGTACGCACCGGTGGCCCGCTTAGAGGCAATAAGAGTCTTCTTAGCATATGCTTCGTATATGAATTTCACAGTCTACCAGTTGGACGTGAAAACTGCTTTCCTATATGCTGAGATGGATGAAGAAGTTTATGTCACTCAACCTCCAGGGTTCATTGACGAGGAACACCCGTATCATGTGTATAAGCTTGACAAGGCCTTATATGGGTTGCACCAGGCCCCTCGGTCGTGGTACAAGACTCTGACTGATCATCTTCTGGCACATGGATACACAAGAGGCATTGTTGATCAGACGCTTTTCAGAAAGGAGGTTGAGCATGACATTATCATGGTGCAAGTATATGTTGATGACATCATCTTCGGTTCGACCAATGAAGATTTGTGCAAAGAATTTGAGAAGGTGATGCGCACAAAGTTCGAGATGATTCAGATGGGCGAGATGGAGTTATTCCTCACATTGCAAGTGAAGCAGAGTGACAGTGGGATTCTTATCCATCAAGCTAAATACGTCACTGAAATTTTGGAAAAGTATAAGATAGTGGATGCAAAACCAGTCTCCACGCCCATGGCCGCAAGACCAGCACTTACCAGAGATCCAGATGGGCAACCAGTGAGCGAGCACATGTACCGGTCCATGATTGGGTCTCTAATATATTTGACCGCCAACCGTCCAGATATAATGCTAGCTGTGTGCCAATGCGTACGCTATCAGGCTAATCCTAAACTCTCTTATCTCTCTGCTGTGAAACGTATCTTTAAATATTTGAAGGGTCGGCCTCGTCTAGGCCTCTGGTACCCTAAAGAGTATGGATTTAACCTGTATGCTTTTTCTGACAGTGATTATGGTGGCAATGAGCTTGACAGGAAATCCACATCTGCTGGAGCTCAATTTTTAGGCGACAGGCTGGTGTCTTGGCAAAGTAAGAAACATCACACGGTGTCCCAGTCGACAGCCGAGGCGGAATATGTTGCTGCATCTGCCTGTTGCTCTCAGGTGGTTTGGTTGCAGCATCAGCTGGGAGATTACGGTTTGAATTTTTTCGATACTCCCATTTTTGTGACAATAATGTTGCTTTGCAAATTGTGAAAAATCCCGTGCAGCACTCTAAAACCAAACACATAGACATCAAAACGCACTTCATTCGGGATTGCTATGACCGACGGCTCATTCATTTGGAGAGGGTGGCATCGGATGACAATGTGGCGGACATGTTCACGAAACCCCTTCCAAGTGCAAATTTTGAAATGTGTCTCAAGGGCCTCCGGATGATAGCCTTTGATGAGTAGTCTGGCAAATTTATTTTTTTCTGTATTTATTTGTTTCTTTCATTTATTTAAAAAAAATTTTATTACAAAAAATACAAAAATAGTGTTACCTTTTAGTTATTTTCAAAAAATCTAAAAGCAAGGGGAAGATATGAGATAATGTCAATTATTTCCTCTAAAAGTGTGTGCTTTTAAATTTTTTTTCTGGTTTTGGGTGACCAGGAGGGAAGTGATATAAATTTCCAGGTGTTTGTTGACTGACACGTGTAAGGTGGAAGTGAAAAGCAGTGATTCATGGTCGATGTGCTTGGTAGGCTCTGCTGACAATCAATCAAAAGGTATGTTTTATCACAACACTTGAAGATAAAGTATGATGCTAGAAAGGGATCACACACTTAGGTTAGTACAATCTCTATTTGACTGTGTATCAGGAATCCTGAGACACACGCCCAATTCTGAGTTTTGACATCATGCTCAAAAATCCCATTCCCTCTGCTTTGCGTAAGCAATGACCTGGGAATGTTGTACGTGAGTCAAGACTCCTCTGTTCTGCAAAAGCGGAGACCTGGAACCACCCTGATCCACGTACATTTTAGATCACATTGTATATATATGATAAACCAAAAAGATGCCAATGCGCACAATCAAAAGAGACCCTCTAGTGTCCAAAACCCTGAGCCTTTGTCGCTGATGAGAACATTGTTAAAAAATGCTTCAAAAATTAAGTTGACTTTGTATAATATCCAACAAAACCTCCGTGATCTATTCTTTCTTTTCTCAATCCAGTCTGGAGCATGATGTTGGGCTTAAGGAAAGGTGTCATGAAAAATGTTGTATGGAAACCAGGTATGCCTGATAGAATGTACAAATTATACCTAGGACTCATGTGTGTGAATTGGATAGATTATCATAATTAAATAAACCTTAAAAATATAAATTATGTGATGAAACTGCTTGAGTAAGCGAAAGCAGCATGAGCTTAAAGTTGGACCAAAATACCGGCAATCGCCTGAACACGCGAAGTAACCGAAGCTGAAAAGGGTTCCTCAGTCACAAACTATCTGGTATGATCCCTAACAACACCTTTTCACTCAAAATCCAGTTAGTTAAGTTTTTTTTTGTGATTATGTTTTTTTTTTTCATTTGTTTTATTTTATATTTTATCTTACCTACTAATTTTGTGTGGTTTGTTTTCTTTTAAGTAAATGTTGCCAGATCGTAAATCTCTCGGGCTTGATTTCAGGGGAAGTTTTTTTTTTTAAATAATAATCAAAGTGTGATTTTGAGGAGTTGATTCTTAAGTTTAAATCTTTATTAACTTTGTTTAGAGAAAATGAAGTATAAAAAGGTTTTGGGTGGGGTGTGCTAGTTTTAAAAATGGGAGGGGATGAAGTGAAACATTTTTTTTATTGTGAAACAAAACAAAAGGGGAGAGGAGGTCGGTGACCATCACTCTCCCCGTCTCCTTTTTTTTTCCTCTCCTAAACCCTAAGCAACACAACCACCACCGCCGATCACCTCAACCATCCACTGCTGCCACCATCGACGACCACCACCAGTGTCACCATCACACCGCAATCTCATCTTCATCATTCCCGTCACCGGTCAACCTCCACAGCTCCCCCATTCCGCCACAGCCCCGCCGCCACTGTGGTTTCCGATTCACCGCCGACTGCCACCGCAGCCACCATCTGACACCCTCTCTCTAGTCGGAATCCTCATCTGATCACACCTCTGGGCTTAGATTCGTGTCATGGCGCCTTGATTGAAGCGTGCGGCCCGACCCCGATTGATCGGCTTGAGTAAGTGTTGAATTTCTTGAAATTTTTGGTCGGGAATGGATAGAATAATGGTTTGGGAGTTTTGTTTAAGCGAAATCGTGATTAATAAAGTGTGTTTAAGCTTTTCGATCAAGTTGCAGGTGATTAGATGAAGAAGATGATACTTTTCGATCGCATCAGGGACTTTTCGATCAGCCCCTCGTGCTTTTCGATCAGCCCTGATGCTTCTCGATCATTGATTGCCGATGACATAAGGCTTTCCGAAAAGCCTTTAGGCTTTTCGATCAGCCCTATGGATTTTCGATCAGCCTGTAGGCTTTTCGATCAAGGAGCCAGACTTCTCGATCAAAAGCTAATGCTTTTCGATCAGAAGGATGGCTTCTCGATCAGTGACCACTATTCGATCGAGAGTAGAGACTATTCGATCAAGGATCTCGGTAACCTTGGACCTTTCCGATCGGACGGATGCTTTCCGATCGAAAACCCTGTTTTTCGATCGGAAAGGTACCTGATGATATTTTTCGATGGTTTTCACTCAATTTTAAGCCGTTATGCTGTCCGTTTTTCGAGAAATCCCTGAAAACTAATGAATTTTTTTGTGTTGTTTTGGTTGTTTATCTGTGTTTGTGAGCGCAGGGATTTGGAGTTTGTAAAGGATCACAATCAGGTAGCATATTTGCTGGACCCGCCTACAGAATACAAAGAGAAGTATATGTCAATGATAGCTGGTTTGAAGAAGTGCTGTTTACACTTTGCTCTCACAACAAACCCGGTGATTTGCAAACGGATGCAGCAAGAGTTCTGGAAGACAGCAGAGGTGTCTGAAGATGGAAAGCAGATAATTGCTAAGATTCAACATACTGAAGTAATCTTAACTGAAGAGAATTTCAGACAGGCACTCAGACTGAAAGATGTACACTACTACAAAAACTGGCTTTCTTGACGTGCATTGCGCGTCAAGAAAGGGCCTTCTTGACACGCAAATGCGCGTCAAGGAAGCCGGGGTCAAGAAGCTTCTTGACGCGCAAAATGCGTGTCAAGAAGCTCTTGACGCGCGAACAATGACACGCTATCGATGACACTCCATTCTTGACACCCATTTTGCGCGTCAAGAAAGGGTGTTGTCTGTGATTAATATATTTTTATTTATAATATTTTTTAGTGTCGTCTGTTTATGACACGCGAATTTGCGTGTCATGCCTTTTATGACACTCATTGTTGCGTGTCATCCTTTTAGTGGTTTTTTTTTTAATATTTTTTTCTAAAATTACTGATTTCCCTATTAAATCATATTTCACAAATCAAAATACAGAATAGCTGGTGTACCAAAACAATGCATTTCATACATATAGCAATTGAAAATAATTCGATTCTATGTTCATACACATGCAATTCGATCACAACGACAAAAGTAAAATGTTCAAAGTTTACATGCATATATATTGGATCACTACTACTACTTCACGTCCGTGTAAATGAAGTGGCAAGTGTAGGTCAACCATTCTTCATGAATCTCATCAAAATCAGCATCTGTATAAGCATTACTATCTCCACCAATCTGTGTAAAAGATAAAATACGAGAAAATAATATCATTAAAGATAAAGTTAATTAATTAGATATGCTGCAAAAAACAATAAGTATAAAAGAAAACAATTTGTAAGCTTATTATCTTTACCTAACTTTGAGTTCCATTAGACTTCTTTCTGTTTCTCCATTACCTAGTGGAAGCTGTTCTTTCTCTTTCTCCATTTGGCACCACCATTTATGTTTTAATTCTAACAGTGAGGTCAATTTGGCACCATCTAAAATCCATGATGTGTAGTGTTAAACTATCTTGCACTTATATGAATCAAAATAAATGTGAAGGTATGAGTTTCCACTAACAAGATGAAATCAAACTAGTGGTTATAGAAATTAAAATCTCAATGCAATCATAGCCTAACTGCTACACACATATCTATATGTATTACATTATTACCTGGGTTTAGAGATGCATGCACTTTGGAAAATGAGGTAACATTGCCAGCAGGCTTCGAGTTGGGCAAAGAGCCTGGATATTTCTTGGCACATTTCTGGTCCACAGCCCTCCTTCCGTTTAATACTGCTGAAAACCTTGAGTAATTATAATCTTATTCGATAGAATATAAAAATGAACAGCGAATAAAATCAACACCAGATGGAGGTGTCCTAGCAATAGTATTTGATTTAGGGCGAAGAGAAGGTGCAACATAGTAACAGCTCTGCATGTAAAAAAAATTGCATAATCATCGGTTACAATCTAATCCATATAAAACATAGTTGTTACTGAAAATCCTAGTAATTTGTCAGTTCTTTAACCTGAAAGAAAGGATGCTGAAGAGCTTCTGAGGCTGTTGGCCTCTTACATGGATCCCAAGAGCAAAGTGACTACAAAGAAAACAATGAAATTTTAGTTTAAAATTTTTGATGTATTGATAAAGCATAATAGCTAGGGCTTACCGCGATCAAATTGACTGCGTCCTTGCTGGCAGATGGTATTAAGGCAGAAAGATTTACGCCACCACGCTGCTAAGACAAGATGAAGTAACATGTTCCATTATTTAGGTTTTATAAATACATTAATTTAGTATCACTGAAACAGATATATGTACATCAATGTTGAAAACTTTATTGGATCAAAAATATAATACAAAAAACTAACCACTGGAAACAGATAGTTGATAGTACTCGCAAGCTCGAGTCCCTCAGCCCATGAACTTTCTGTTGGGCTGCCTATCACACTGCAAATTTTATATATTTCATCTGCTTCACTGCAGACACAAAAAGGGAAGCAATTCAGTTGCAAAATATCCGAGCAAAACTTGCCCAGTAATCACGTTCACTAGCAAGCTTCAACTCATGAAGCACATAATACAATCAGATTAAGGAACCGCAATCATGTTTTCATCTATTAGCATACAATGCAACAAAAACACTAGGCTTATGTATGTATTGGATTTCTTCATGACCTGTAGCTATCCAGAACTTAATAGTAGCTACACAAATAGAAAAGTTGGTTCTTTTAGTTAACCCTAACTCAAGAAAACAATCAAGATTTATTACCAAACAGCAAGCATTAAGTGATTGACTTCTGACACATATGATCGTATACAAGGAAACAATATTCAAGTAAAATCTACATGACATTGATGTTGTTGTTAAAGGAAAACCGGTCACAGACCTTGAACCTGGAAAAAGTGGTCGAAGCGTAAATAATTCAGCCATGATTGCTCCCATTGCCCACATATCTGTTTTGAGCAAATGGTATTATGACAAGCCTTTATTTTTGTTTAAGTAGTATTGCTCATGACCTAAACTTTTGCTTCCTGAAATGATTCAATAGCAGGTGTGCTACATACCTTATAAGTGTAGAGATATTGTTATGAAAATATATATTTAATAAGCTAAACACAAGTGTGTTAGATTTCAGTTTAAAAAGGGTTCTCAAGAATAATATAAACCCCAGCCTTAAGAATGTGACAATATAACATAACCCATAAACAGCCACCAGAAATTCAAACTAACTGACCGCAAAATTTACAAATTCACAAAATTACAAATTACACATTGCATGTGGTGCATAATTTATGTTTTTAGTCAAGGAAATGCTACTATAGATTAGCAAACACGTAACAGACACTTAAGTTCATAGGTGCTTTTTGCTCTTCTGAATAGATACTTTTCCGAACAGATATCATTCTACTTACTTTGGTTTTAGTATTTCAAAACAGTTGACAGCTACTACCTGCAGTTCATTGCTGCTACTTGCGTTTGTTGTTTGCAGTATCGCTTCTACAGGTTAGTTTTAGTGTTGCTTTCACTTTTACTGATGTAGTTATAGAAGTTGACCCTTAGGCTTTCATTACATGATTAGTTTGAAAAAAATGAAAGTAAAAGATCTCCTTTTTTATGCAATACTAAACACATTCACAATCTTCATAGAATTCACACAATCGTTTTTAATACATATATATACTTGGACCCCATTCATGTTATTTTTAATACTATATAACAACGAGGATAAGAACAGCATAAAAGGAGACCACCCGCTGCAACGTGCGGGTTACTTTATTTCTTGTTTAGAAACAACAGGAAACATCTTGAGAGTTTTGAGAGGATTTTTGGGAACAAAGAATTAGTATTCTGTATGTACAAATGAGGTCTGATGTCCCCTATTTATACCCACTGATGTGACAGTTACAAGTCAACCAACACACCCCCTAATATGGCGGAAAATAACTGCTATTAACTAATTAACTTACCGGACTGTTTTGACCCGTATTCACAGACTTGTTCAATCCAGTTACAGACCCAAGAATAATAACCAGAACTAGAACTAAAATCCCGTATTCACAGACTTGTGCAGTCATGCTAAAATGCTCTACATAAAAACGTAAGTCGGGACGTACAAAACGGTTGGCATACCACTAAAATGTCTCCTTCTTTGGCATTATACCATTATACCCTCTATGTTATTTTAACAATGCCAGAATGGTAAATTGAATACAGATTATTCACAGGAATTTGAGAATGTTATAAATCAAAACTAAATACATAATAATAACACACATGTAAAACCAAATATCAAATGACTATTTGTAACCAAAATATGAAGAAGCATTTAACCTGGTGAAGGCTGCTGACTCTTTCTATTAGATTTATGTGTAGATTGTAGAATTGAAAGAACACTATAAATGCTATAATTTTTTTGGTACCCATAGGAACCCGTTACCAGGAAACTCACAGACCCTACCAATGCATTGTTAAGCGCCAGCCACTGAGTTAGTGGAAGCCGGTGAAAGCTTGTTACGGACTCAAACGCTTACCACTACATCAAAACCTAAAGATTTCTAAGTGCTAAAGCTAGTACCTGAGGGGATGAATGAGACCAGCTATTTTTTGAGCGATTTTCATCCACACCCATTGCACCTAATTATTAAACCCATACCAATAGTGAATTAGTGATTCATGGTTGCAAAACAAAAAGAGTGAAACACTAACCAGCCCCATAACGCCAAGACCGTGCTTTACGGCTCTTCAAAGCAGTTATAAGATGCCTAAATGACAAAACGAGTGCAAACATCCCATTCCCAAACCACCAAGAAGATTGAAATACCAGCTGATTGGAATCCTCACTTTTTGGTATACCAAATTCCTCCACAACCCCCTATGAAAAATTATACTTGTAAGTTAATACTAAAAGCAAACATAAACCAGGGAGTAATCATGTAACATAACAGGACATATGCAATTGCTTATTCACACTAAAATATAAACATAAGTAGGTACCATCCAAACTGAGCAGGCAAGAAATTCAAAAGGCAATCCCAAACACACTCTTAGCTAGAAATTACAACTCTTAGTCACAAATTCATCCTCATAACAAATGATTTAGTAAATTTTCTTAAAGTCAAACGAGAAAAAATCACTTTAATAGCATGTTGCATGAAAAGCATTGCAATTAGAAGGCAAAACAATTCACCAGCCACTCGTGTGAATCTATTGATAATTGAGCAGGCACCCAAAACAGATAGCAAAACCAGCAAAAGGAGAGTGCACACACAGTTCTCAATGAAATTACACAACGTATTCTAAGATCTTGCAGGTTATGCTAATTTCGGGTCTCAAATTTTACCATATCTTTGACAAATTATAAATAGAAAACATATATACAATTATTAGGGTTTACAAAGATCATAATGGGTTTTGAGTTTTGAAACCATTAAAATGCAAGATTCAAGAATTAAAAATCAAGAAAGAAGAACAGTGCAATATCAACAAACTGTTGATGAATAGAATTAAAACTGTTGATAAACAGTGCAATATCAAACCAATCAAAGGACTATGCTGGTGAAGCCAAATTCAAATTCTAGGATGGGTGAGTCACGCTGGTGAAGCCAAATCAAAGAACAGTGCAATATCTCACAATTTATGCTAATTGGAATTGTAGTTAAAGAGAAACATAACGAATTCCTGCTTGTAATCACGTCTTCCTTTACTATTACGAAGACCTAACATCCTACAGTCTCAAAACCTCCACAATCTCGACACAATCACCTAAATCAGTAGTGTAATTGACCTAATTTGAATATTCTTGTGCTAATTTGTTGAATTAAAAGATCAAAAAGAAGAGATGGATCGAGATTGAGCGAAGAAATCGAACCTGTTACACAAAACATCCTCAATCAGAGAGATGGAGCGAGATGGAGAAATTATTGAGTCGTTGTCCATCACTGATGGGCTAACGTCGGGCAGGGCAATTTCTGAGTCACCGGTTGAGATAGAGCAAGATACCGTCGGCAATTTTTGAGTTGAACGAAGACGATTGTGACGGTGAAGGTGAGGTCATCGTCACCATGGATGTGGGAGTGGGAGCGGGAGTGTATTTGGGGAAAATTTAGGGCAAAATATTGGGAGGAAATTAGGAGCCAAAAAATTAAAAAACGACACTTGATTCTTGACACGCGGCTTTTATATGTCCTCCGTGTTTCTTTTTTAAATATGACAGAAATTCTTGACACGCAAAAATGCGCGTCATGAATTCTTAGGAATTACCTATAATTGACATTTTATTTTGACACTTCAGTTTTTGCACGTCAAGAATTATCGAGTGTCATCGTTCGCGTGTCAAGGAAGGCAGTTTTTGTAGTAGTGGTAGCTGCTGATTCCACTTTGCTCGACAAGGAGATGGTGTCCCAATGTTTAAAGGAAATGGGATACCTCACAGTCTCTCCTCCCACAATGAAAGCTCTCATTCCGCCGTACTAGAGAATGCTGGCACATTACTTGCAAAAATGTGTCATTGCCAAGAAGAGCTCTACAGATCAGCTGAACCAGGTGCACACCCATGCAATGGTGTCACTAATCAGAGGTGTTCGGTTCAACTGGTCTAGGATGATTTTTGAAGATGTGAAGGCAGTGGTGTCAAGAGATAAGAAGTTTGCTACTGTTCCCAGGTTTATCCAGTCTGTTCTGGATTCAAGATACCCAAACCTGAGAAAGACCAATGACACCCATGACACAAAGCCTATGGGTATTGAAGTGTTTCCAATGATAAATCCAAAGAAGAAGTTGTCGGATCAGATGCCATTCGGTGACAAGTTTGGTGAGTTTGCAGAAATAGTGAGAGAGGAGGTTCCTGTTGACAGAAATGCATCAGTAGAAGAAGAACATTATATGCCTCCTCCTCAGCAGAAAGTGGTTGATCTTCCTGATGATTCTGACTGGGAAGAATTTGATTTGAATGATGTGAGGATTGAAGCGCTCAATTTTGAAGGTGACGAGTCAATAAACTATGATACTTATCTGGATGGTATTGACATTGAGGAAGTAGAGACAGAGACAACTGAGACTCCATTGATTAGAAAACAGAAAGTCACAGAGGATCCTCCCCTCGGTGCTTCTGTTACAGACGATATGACTGATATGACTGAGACTGTGTCAACTGCTACACCACACCACAGAGAAGGCCCTAGTGACCCAAGGAGAAGAAGGCTGGATTCTCAGGTGCCACCAGTCACAAGTTCAAGTGCTGGTCAGTCTTCTTCTCAGCCCACAGCCCAAGACAAGGGGAAAGCTGTAGAAACCCCTGAGTTCAGATTGGAGAGGGAACTCAGAGCAGAGATAGAAGAATTGAAAGCCCAGAATGCTACTCAAAGTGAGATCATTGGTGATCTAATTGACATTCAGAAGGTTCACAATACTGAATTGGAGAATCAAAAGAAGATAAACAGAGAATTCTCAAGGCAGTTTAGAGAACTTCACAAGCTGATCAGGCAGCTTAGTTCAGATAAATCAAAACAAGGAGATAAAGTTGAAGGAGGTTCAGGTACAGGTGATTCCTCACAATCACCAGTATTTGATTTCGAAGCTGATATTCCTGAAGAAACTCAACCAGTTTTACCTGATGCCTCGAGTGAAGATAAAGATACCAGGGATAGAGATTACATGATGGTTCCAGCTTCTGATTTTGATGGAGGTTGGGAGTCGCAGACATTTGCCTATCCGCCTGAAAGGTATCTAATTCAGTTGGGTGAACATTTTCATGATAAGCAAGGTATTACTGCACCTGTTAAAACCTGGATGTTTGATGGAGAGAAGAACATGTTTGTTGTGAGAAGAAGGGGTCAGTATCCTTTGGAATACTACAAGAGCTGGACTCAATTTTATTCCTGGACGAATGTGGATTTGACCATGCTTTATCGGGCTCCACTTTCAAATCCGTCAAACAATGATCAAGCCACATACTTCTATAAGAAACTGGAAAAGGCTGTGAGGAGCAAGTTCAAGAGGTTTGAGGAGTTTCCTCACAAGAAATCCTATGTGAAGAAGTATAGGAGTGTCTTCAAATGGGATGGAAAGAAAAGTATCCCAGGGACGGAGGGTGAAAAGCTCAAAAAGTTCACAAATGTCTTGTATCCCCCTACAGACAAGACAAAGACGATACCTCTTCCAATGAGACATCCTGAAGACTGCATGCATGATTTCCAGACCTGGGCTTATAGTGATTACTCCGGTGAAGCCAAGATTCTCTACAAGTCAAAGACTATTGATGTCATGGAAGTTCATGATCTGATGAGATTTCACAAGAAAGACATCATGGTGTTAGCAAAGCATCAGATTGAGTATAATCAAGACACTGAAGAATATGCAAAGTGTTACACTCGTGCAGTAGCTGAGATTGTAGCCAAGGAACTATGGTATGATCCAGCAACAGTGAATGTGTCAAAGAAGTTCCGGATGTGAAGACTGTCTAATGCTAAAGCCTAGGGGAAGATTGTAAAGACCTAGAAAATGAGGCTTTTACATTAGATGATTTTGGGTGCGTTTACTACTTGTGGGCTCGTATATAAATGTAATTGGGCTAACGTTTGTAGGTTTAAAGTGGGTTTGGGTCCGAATTGTTTAGATGGGCTTGGGGATTTCGAAAATCCCTAAGGAGATTGACTTGTTTACCAAGTCAATCTCATCTATATATAGTCTAATCTTTTGTAGTTTTAGGGTTGCTTGCTTTTTGGTGTTTTGTGGTGATCATCGAAATTCTCCCAGAGAATTTCGATCAAGGTGTAATCAAGCAGTTGAATAATACAAGTGTTTTCTACTAATCGGTTTGTTTTTTATAGTTCATTATACTTTTCGATTATTACTTTCTTCTTTGTTCTTGAATCAACTAGCGAAAACCGGATTCCGCACGGTTTCACTAGTCAAGATATCGCGTGAGGGTTTAAATTGATCCTTACAGGGTGACTTGTGTTACTCAAATGATCAAAGACCTCATGCATATGTTTATTTAATTATTTAGGACGATACGCGCTACCGTTCCTACACTGCTAAATTTCTGCTTACCTGCTGAATTCAGTGAGTTTCACGGCCCCTTTTCCTTTTAACTGTTTTATACTTTGGGGGAGAAATCATGAAATATGATAAATGCTTTTTACTTAATATTATAGTTTATCTGTTAGCCGTATGACTACTTGTTCTCTTACTGATTGCCCAATTTAGTACATTATCGTTATAAACGTTTGTACAACTATATCCCACCATTAATTGATTTCAATTAGTTTTGTACGAAACGATAGCTAGTGAATAGATCTATTTGGGTTGACAACCCTACCCTAACTGGTAGCTCCAGTTCTGACTCCGGATTGTCTGGGGGTACACGTCGGTTATTCTGCTGTTTAACATCTCTGGGCAAGAGATGCTTGGGTGAGTAAACCGTTAGTATTTGAAATCAAGGTTCAGGTGAGCTAATACATCCACAACGATAAACCTTTGTAATATTTAAGTATACTGAAAACTGTTTTACAAATGTTTAAATGATAAATCCTAAACCTGTGAACCTCGCCAACTTTATGTTGACCCTATTAAACTCATGATTTCTTAGGTAATTGATGCAAACACCGGAGGACATGCAAATGGGGCTTATCTATGCTATCGGACCTGCTTATGGAGTCATTGTCCCGATTATCTTAATAAACCGTCCAATGTTTTTAATATTAATTTAAGACTTATTTTCAAATGTAAGACATTATCATTGTCCACTATCACTTTTCGCTGCAATACAATGAATTAATGTTTTATGAAGTTTTAAATGTATTAGATGTTGTTCTATGTATCCTCGACTATGATTCCATTCTCGCTCACATCCGATACCGTTGACCGGGGTGTGACACTAAATTATAATTCCGTTAATGAATTTAGTCCACGATGTGAGCTTTTTTAAAGTTCCATTATGTTAAGAACAACAATAAGTGATTAAAGTGTGCCATATGCATGCAATCATAACAATAGTTCAAAGTTGTTATTACCTTAAGATCAGTAGTAGGAATACAATTTTGTAGAGGATGTCAAATGACTAACCTTTGGTTCTTCTGTTTCATCAGCAGGTTCAACTTTCACCTACAATGCGTGCCTATGAAGGTGGCTAGGTGAGAATCTTTCAACAAATTATTTTAGTAGGAACTGCAGTGTAAAAGTTAAGTTGTGTAAAACCAAGATACGATCTTACTACTGCATGCTTTGATCAATGTAATGAACACGAGATGTAAATAAGAGAATTCTTATTGATCACTTGAAGATACAAAGAAGACTCTCTCTAGTTTCTCTCTCTAGAACACACAGAATGTGTAGAAAAATGAAAGAAGTGTTAAGCTATCATTCTAACACAATCTATTTATACTTAGTGACAAACAACCTGCGTACCAAATGGTTCACCATCTGGTCTGGGCGTACCATATGGTCCGACATACCATTTGGTACGCCACCAATGATATTGCCACAACAACTCACAGACTCACTCTAATCTAGATAGAATACACGAGACACATCATAGCATAGGTATATGCTCTAACAAGTTGTCATATTAGTAAGGTTAACTTAAGTGTTAATAAATATAATATACAATGGCGGAATGTCAGGCATTGTATGTATAGATAGTAAGAATGGCACCAGTGCATGCTATGATTCATTAGCTTCCTGCTGCCTGAATGACACACGAATAAACAAATTCTTCTCCATTCCTCTTCCTTCTTATCTCAAGCCCATCTTCATTGTATGCAGCAACTTCTATTTATCAGGCTTCTTCCATTTTAATCAAACCTTCTGTATACCACGTGTAGTGAATGCATTTATAAAAGACAACCATCTGCCATCTTCAGCTCCCCACCGATCATTACCCAGATAATTAATGTTGATAGTAAATTTGTGCTTCTGGTAGTCGACAAAGCAAACAGACTTGCAGTTTTTGGGCACGTGTCCTGTGAATTGCAGGGGGGAAACCTACATAGAGATTATATTAGTATGTGTGTGTTATAATATTTTCGGACAAAGGAGTTGTTCAAAAAATGAACTAACCACGCCGCAAGGCCCTTCATTTTCTCGAATAAGATCGAGCAGCAGTTTAAAAGGCATCTGTATAGAAGGAAAACATAGGTTATGTGGTTGTGATGTAGATGTTAGTGGAACCAAGTATCATGTTATAAAATTATGTAAACAAATATATAGTTTATAATTAATGGAAGTAAAATAGGTAAGTGTTTTAACTTAAGATACACATATGTAGTAACTAAGCATGCAAATTAGTGTGAGATGCATACATTAATTACTAAATCCGTGGAACCCTACCCTCTCTTATTTATTCAACACGCGCAATTTCTTAATCAATATTTCAACAAACTTACGAAGTGCTTTGGTTTGTTTAAACCTTTTACCACTTTTGTATTTTTTTTAATTTATGTTTGTAGTTGGTGATTTTTGCTACATATATAGGTTTTTGTACCTTTACACGTTAAATTTGAATAAGCTGATATTATAAACAATTCTAAATGAGTGTAAACATAAGATTAGTGAGAAGCACACTTCAATAAAGTAAGTATGAAATAATATAGACACAGATGTGCACTTGCAATACCAACAGTAAGTAAAATGGAGACAATATTATAGATTGAAAATGGAGAGAAACATACTTCCAAGAAGCGAAGTCGCAAGTTACTATGGTATGTAACTTTTTATCTAATATGTGTTTATTACATGTTCTTTTTGGAAAGAGATCATCGTCCGTAGCTAGTGTTCTATTTTCACCGTCATGTTTACCAGGAGTAACAAAAACAGAATACGGGTGCTAAATAGCAGCAGAGATTGGAGCATACTAATTGGAGATAACTTACATGCCTATAGAAAATCTATGTAAGGAAGAAACGAATATCACGTTATGCAGAACTGACACCAATATACTGAAGCACAATAACAGGGGAGCATTTGATTTATAAGGTTAGTGAAACAGACTTCAAGTATCATCAACAAAATTATAGTTTTTACATAACAAAAAAAGCCGACATAAGCAGCAATGTTTCCCCAACAACCATATGAATAAAAGAACAGGCCACCCAACATCTACATGTTAGGTGGGAACATCCACGCCACACGCCTCACGACATCATGATGCCTTGCCTCCGTCTCACTCAGCAGGCACTGTAACCTAGCCAACCTTGCCTCAGTGAAACGGATTTCTTCAGAGAGTAGGAAACCGGCAGAGTACCGGAATGGTGATGGCAGCTGCGCAATCAGAGCCATGAAGATCTTTTCATTCTCCTCCAGGTTCCTATAAAGTAGTTGAATTATTGCATGGATCTCCGTGATCAATTCTGTTTGGGAGGTGTCCAGGAAACCTCTCACCATGTTCTCCATTGACTCGGTGTTCCTAATCACTCATATTACGCATGCAATTATTAGATGTCTAACACATTAGAGGATATTTCACAAACAAAAATGAACACTGGATGACCTAAGCACATATATTTTATACTAAAATGCAAATAAGATAAAGTCAGAGATTGTGACCAAAAGGCGAATATCCCTTATGGCCATGATTTAATATTGAATAGAACTCCCAAAAAGGAGAAAAATTAAACCATCTAATTCAGTTTCTTTTTCGTAACATGAAATATATTTAACTACGAAATAGCATGTCTTGAAGACATGATACACTGTAAAACAAGAAAATTTCCTGTTTTTACAGGCTAACCTATGAATATCGTGTGATATAGACCCGTAAGACAAGGGAGATTCAAGTAGTTGATTAAAAAACGCGATCATCTAAACGGAAAATGTAGGCGTCCATGTACAGCAAGAGCTAAAAATGGAGTAGAAAGATGGAGTACTTACTTCAGTATGGTAAGTTAGAGGCTGGAGTCTGGTTTTTCGGTGATTGCGAAAGGCGTAGACGAAGAGGCTATTCTTTAGGCGCTGGTTGTAATGATGGCATGATAAAGTCGTTGTCTTTTCAGAGTCTACTTAACCATCAATATTTTTCCCACCCTTTTTTCGGGTCGGGTTTCAAGCCCACTATGGATTTGGGCATGATCATGTAACGAACTACCAATGGTATTGGGCCGTGCGAAGAAGTGATATTTCTCTCTAAAATAATTACAAATCAGATGGGATTAATGTAATTGTTAGGGGTCAATTTCAGGATGCTTACAGAGAAGCTGCGTAATACTAGGGATCTCACTACGGTTTGGGAATCCCGTCCAGTCAGGTATCCTGAAATTTAATTATCGACTAACCCTTATTTTTGCCATGTGGTTTATTCGTTTTCAGGGACGTTAAGGGACTTAACCAACTCCTGAAGACTCGGTCCATAACTAACTGGCACGTGGAGAAGTGGGTCGCGTCTCCCTCAACGGTCAAGAGAAGTGGAGAAAGAGGATCCCGGGAATCCCGGATAGTTAGTTAGTTGTTATTTGTTATATAAATCGAGGATTCGATCAGTAGGAACACAACACATTCTCTCTAGCTTACTTGCAAACACGAATCACTGTAACACTTAGCTCTGATCGATCAAACCTCCAACCCATTGTAACGAATTGCTTGATCATTAATAACATTGACTTGGTGGCGGTTTTTCAGCCGGCACCCGAGGTTTTTATCCAGGATTCTCAGAGGCAACTCGAAGGATTCTGGAGTTTTCCTCGCTAAAATCCTTGTGTTATCATCCCAACTTGGAATACTTGCTCACTTGATAGTTAAGCACGCTACCTCACAATCTAAGTTTGGAATACAGGATTCCTAAGTGAATTTTTGACCAAAACAGTTTGGCGCCCACCGTGGGGCAAGTGGTGCTTAATCCTACCAAAATCCCATATATCGTTCACTTCATTTGATCTCCAATCCCAAAAATGTCAAACCCGCAAAAAACTGTCTCAGCCTCTACATCATCTTCCATTCCTCCTCTTCCTTCCATCCCAGGAAGCCAGAAGAAGACCAGTGACCGTCAGAGGAAAGTAGACGAGCAACCGAGAAAAACTGATTATCCTGTCTTCACAGGATCCCAGGTCCAATTTGTTGATCCTGTTATTACTAACAATGATTTGTTCTCCTTGATTAAGCAGGTAAAGAATCAAATGGATTAGCAAGAAAAAACCAACTTAACGGTGATGAAGGAGATTGAAGAGCTAAAGAAATCTAGGAAGCCCATGGAAGAACAGAGTCCTCTATTCCCTAGGCATCTTGATTTCAATGCTTCAGGATCCTCAGATCCGTCTCGCTACAATTACAAATCAGCATCAGGCTTTACTACAGCCCCTATAATGACTTCTCAAGCCGCCGGATATGCGGGAAGTACTGCTGGATTCTCAGGAGCTATCCCACCAGAATCCTCACAGTCACGCTACAAGGGTCCTTGGATTCCACCATTGTTGGGATCCTCAGCCTTGCCGTCTCAAGGATATCCTTTTTCTGTTGGAAATCCAAGCCAGAACCCTCAAGGATATCAATACTCTAACCCTTCTGTTTCTGCAGGAATCTTTAAGACCAGCTCCTCAGAAGTGCATGACGGAGACGTTATCCCCATGCAAACAGCGACTACCACAGAGCCGAGCTTCCCAGCGGGCTATGGATACGGTTCCGGGATTCCAGTCCAGAATCCTGACCCAGGTAACATGTCCAATTCAATCCCGATTGTTTCTAACCAGGGTGCTCCTTATGATGCAGGTATTCATCCAAGTATCGCCAGGGAGCTCCAGAAGTTGAAAGAAATGATATCAAATGTTCCGGGGATCCTGAAACCTATCCCTGAAGTTCCTTTGGAAAGCCACAAGATCTCTAGATTTGCCTGGCCAATATCTCAGGTGGAGATCCCGAAGAGTTTCCAGACTCCAAGCATGAAGCTCTATGATGGAACCACAGATCATGAAGAACACGTGGCACATTATCGGGAGCGTATGGAGATCAATCCCATTCTGGCAGGAATTAAAGAAGCCTGTCTGTGCAAAGGCTTTGGTTCAACCTTAACAGGACCAGCCATGAAATGGCTATTGAGCATTCCTCCTAACACCATTACATCATTTTCTCACTTAGTTAACTTGTTTAACAATCAATTTTCTTGCAGCAGGACTTTTGAGAAGCTAACAGGTGACCTGTACCGAATAATTCAGAAGCCAGATGAGCCTCTCAGGGATTACATTGCCAGATTTGGATGAGAATCTCTTGAGATTCCTAATCTGGATATGGCAGCAGCCGTGGAAGCCTTTAAAATGGGGCTCTCCAAAGATTTACGTTTTTATGATGAACTTGTCATGGCTCCTTGCAGGAACCTCGACGAAGTTCGTAGTAGAGCCTTGAGATTCATCCGTTTGGAAGATGACAAAAGGATCCAGCAAAGATTGGAGGTTCCTAAATATGATCCTAACAGCAAGAAATCGGAATCCCCCGGGAAGCCGTATAGATCTCGTCCATACTCCAAACCGGAAAATCACAAAGTCAATGCCGTCGACCAAGATGATGATGAGGAGGAGTATCCTAAGGTATCTGAATATTGTTTTTCCGTTGACATTGGTGGTTTGATGTGTGCTATGCAGGATCTAGGTGAAAAAGCAAGATGGCCCAGGACGGATACCAAGCAAGGATCCTGGAAAGACAAGACCAAGTGGTGTGCCTTCCATGAAGATTTTGGCCACCTAACAGACGAATGTATAGCACTCCAAAAGGAAATCAGCTACCTACTCAGTAAGGGGCATCTTAAAGAACTGATTGGCAGAAAGAAGATCAAGACTCAGGAAGCCGACAAGGTGCCCAGATAATCAACTTCATCTCAGGAGGCTCAGACATCTGCGGCACTTCGTATTCCTCAGCCAAGAAGCATGCTAAGGAGTCCAAATCTGAACAGGGTAACAGACATGTCCGGACGTCCACCCTAACTCAGGACAAACTTATATCTTTTGATGAGAGTGACCGTTCTCATGTTTAGGATCCCCATCATGATAGTCTTGTGGTTACTTTGTATATTGCTAACCATTTTGTTCGCAGGATCCTGATTGATAATGGAAGCTCAGTAAACATAATCCGTCTTGATGTACTCAAAAAGATGGGGATCCCGGAAACTGAAATAGTTGCAAGATCCTCAGTTTTAGTTGGCTTCAGCGGTGAAACTAAAAGCACCGCTGGGGATATCAGGCTGCCGGTATATATAGAGGGGGTAAACTCTATGCAAAAATTTTGTGTTATCGATTCTCTCTCTTGTTGCAATATTATTCTTGGCAGGCCATGGATTCACGAGATGAAGGCAGTCCCTTCAACTTATCACCAATGTATCAAGCTTCCTACACCCTGGGGAGTTGTGAGAATTGAAAGCGACCAGCAGGAAGCTAAAAACTGTTATTCAACTTCGATGAAGAACACCACTAAGGTGACGAAAGGATAGCAATTACGGAAAAAGACACCTGAAGTGCAGGAGGACAGGGAGCTGGAAGTCAAGGAAGTGCCTCTAGACCCTGAGAATCCTGAAATCCAGGTGCTCGTGGGAACAAGCATCCCAACAAATGTTGAGCAAGAATTATTCCAGCTTCTCAATGCCAGAACTTCAACTTTCGCCTGGAAGCATGAAGATATGACAGGTATCCCTAAACATGTAATTACTCATAAACTTGGTTTAGATCCTTCTTTCAGGCACATACAGCAAAAAAGGAGGAAGTTCGCTCCAGAGAAGAATATAATCATCCAGGAGGAAGTCGATAAGCTTCTCAAAACAAAGATGATCAGAGAAGTCAAGTATCCTAGATGGCTAGCAAATATGGTGGTGGTCTAGAAGAAGAATGGAAAGTGGAGAGTTTGTGTCGATTACACAGACTTAAACAAAGCCTGTCCTAAGGATCCGTTTCCACTTCCCCATATCGATGCTATGGTGGATGCCACGGCTGGTCATGAGATGCTCACCTTCATGGATGCCTCGGCAGGATTCCAACAAATTCAGATGGAACCATGCGATCAGGAGCATACAGCATTTATGACTCCAACAGGTATATATTGTTATACTGCTATGCCCTTTGGTTTGAGAAATGCAGGTGCCACCTACCAGAGGCTCGTTAATATGATGTTTAAAGAGCAACTGGGGGACACGATGGAAGTCTACATAGATGACATGGTAGTGAAATCCAAAAAGGCTGAAGATCATGTCAGGGATCTCCAAACGGCCTTCGATATCTATTGATCAGTATAACATGAAGCTCAACCCCTCTAAGTGCCACTTTGGGGTGCGAGCTGGAAAATTCCTAGGTTACATGGTTACTGAAAGAGGGATAGAAGCAAGTCCAGAACAGATCAAAGCGATCCTAAATTTGAAGTCCCCATCGAATGTGAAAGAAGTACAAAGGTTAACAGGGAGAATCGCAGCGCTCAACAGGCTCATTTCAAGATCCTCAGAAAAAAGTAAGGATTTCTATGATATCCTGAGGAAAAACAAGAAGTTCGAATGGACTGAGAAGCATGAAGAAGCCCTGAGATGCCTGAAAGACTACCTGTCAGCAGCCCCGTTATTGATGAAACCAGATGATGGAGAGCCGCTATATTTATATCTCGCTGTTTCCGGAAGCTCAATCAGTGCAGTCTTGGTAAAAAACCATCAAGGTCAGCAGCATCCGGTATATTATGTAAGTAAAACTCTGCTAGACGCAGAATCCAGGTATTCTCACCTTGAAAAATTAATTTTATCTCTCATAATGGCTTCCACTAAACTTAGACATTATTTTGAAACCCATACTATAATTGTGATGTCTAACTATCCTATCAAGGCAGTTCTCAGGAAGCCGGAAATGTCAGGAAGGATGGCTAAGTGGGCAGTCAAACTGAGTGCCTACGACATCAAGTATGAACCAAGAACAGCAATCAAATCCCAAGCATTAGCTGACTTTGTGGCGGATTTCAGCAGTGACATTGAACCAGAGGTTGAAAAGGAAGTCCAGCAACTTGAGAAGCTCATAGAAGACTGGATCCTCTATACCGACGGCTCCTCGAATGTCAGAGGAACAGGGCTGGGAATCCTGCTAAAATCGCCACAAGGGGACATAATACCTCTATCCATATCCTGTGAATTCCAGGCTACCAATAATGAAGCTGAATATGAGGCTTTAATTGCTGGATTGCAGCTGGCTAAGGATATGGGAATCCTATCTATACAAGTGTTTGTTGATTCTCTCTTATTAACTAACCAATTTAATGGCTCTTATGCAGTGAGAGGGGAGAATCTGATCAAATATCTTGAAATTGTTAAAAAATTATCTATATTTTTTGAAAATTTTAGTATTTCGTAGGTACCAAGAGAAGATAATGCAGAAGCCGACGCCTTGGCAAACTTGGCTTCATCACTCAGGATCCCTGAGGATATCAAAATTCCAATAACTCACATCTTGACGCCAGCGATAGCTCTACAGGAAGCTCAGGCTGTTGACGATGATACAGGTGCAGATGTTGAGAATCCTGAAGATGCTCAGGAATCCTGGACCAATCCGATCCGGAAATATCTCAAAGACGGGGAAATTCCAAAGGGCGAAAACCCCAGAGCTTTTCGCACAAAGTTAGTACCCTATACTATAATTGATAATATTCTATATAAAAGATCTCTTGCAGGTGTCTACTTAAGGTGCTTAGAGAAGTCAGAAGCTCTAGAGGTGCTTGAAGATATCCATAGTGGAGATTGTGGAAACCATACCGGGGGCAGGGCACTGTTCTCTAAGGTTCTCAGGTTCGGATACTATTGGCCAACCATGAAGAAGGATGCCGCGAGCTTCTCATAAAAATGCGATGCTTGTCAAAGGCATGGCAATATCCTCCACCAACCTGCTGAGCATCTGCATCCTATAATATCCCCATGGCCCTTCATGAAATGGGGCATGGATATTGTGGGTAAGCTGCCAAAGGCTCCCGGAGGAAAAGTGTTTATGCTTGCCATGACGGATTACTTCTCCAAGTGGATTGAAGCAGAAGCCTATGTTCAAGTGAGAGAAAAGGAAGTGATATCCTTCATCAAGAGGAACATCCTCACTAGATTTGGGATTCCGGCAGAGATCATATGCGATAATGGCTCCCAGTTTATAGGCAAGAGAACAACAAGCTTTTGTGAAAGCTGGGGCATCAAGATGATCACTTCAACACCTGTCCACCCTCAAGCTAATGGGCAGGAAGAATCCAGTAATAAGATCATAATCAACAATCTCAAAAGGAAGTTGGGCTCCAAGAAAGGTAAATGGGCTGAGGAGCTGCCATTTGTCCTTTGGGCAGACAGAACTACACCTAAAAATGCTACTGGCCAAACACCATTTTCGTTAGTGTTTGGGGCAGAAGCTGTAATTCCTACAGAAATGGTACTCCCGACAGCCAGAGTCAACTGCCAGGATCCTGAAACCAATAGCCAGAATCTCCTTCAGGATCTCGAAACAGTTGAGGAGCTCAGAGATATGGCCAAAATCCGGATGGCTTCTTATCAACAACGGATAGCAAAATCTTATAACAAGAACACTAGGCTAAGAAGATTCCAAGTAGGTGACTTGGTTTTGAGGAAAGCTTTTCAGAATACTACCAATCCTGCTGATGGGAAGTTGGCACCCAAGTGGGAAGGCCCTTACCTTATTGATTCTGAAGAGGGTAAGGGGGCATACCGTTTGGTGAATATGGAAGGAGAACCTCTGCCAAGAGCCTGGAATGCCATACACCTCAAAGCTTATTTTATGTGAGAATCCCGTTGAGAATCTCAGGCAGAATCCCAAGGATCCTCAATATATAAATCCAAGGTACGTATGCTAATCCTATTTCAATTAATTCTTATTATTTTTGTAATAAGTTACTGACTTAAGCATCGGAGTGGTGTTAGCTAGGCTAACACCCACCCCTCACCAAGCGTTGAGTGTTTTGCAGATTTTGAGAATCCTAGAGAATTTTGGGTATATCCCTAGTTAGAGGTTGGCCACCTCTCCTACGTTTAAGGTGTCCCGCATACTGTTGAGGGTGTATTTTCAGGATGCTCACAGGAAGCTCAGACAGTTCAGGAATCCTATTGTCATCTGGGAATCTCGTACATTCAGGTATCCTGATCATATTATTTTAACTAACCTTCATATTTTGCCACATGTCTATTTGACCAGGTATTGCCGGAATCATCAACAACCTCCGAAACTTACGCTCCAGCTGAAGAAGATCGTGGACCAAGTGAACGGAGAGGCCTCTAACGGTCGAGTTAGTTGGACGATAGGATCCCGGGAATCCCGGAAAGTTAGTTATCATTGTATTTGTTATATAAATCGAGGATTCGATCAGTAGGAACACACAATTACACTCGCACACTGGTTTCTCACTACGAATTATTGTATCACTTAGCTCTGATCGATCAAACCTCCAACCCGTTGTAACAAATCGTTTGATAATCAATAACATTGACTTGGTGGTGGTTTCCAGCCGGCACCCGAGGTTTTTATCCAGGATTCCTAGAGGCAACTCAAAGGATTCTGGAGTTTTCCTCGCTAAAATCCTTGTGTTATCACCCTTACTTGGATTACTTACTCATTTGATCGTTAAGCACTCTACCTCACAATCTAAGTTTGGAATACAGGATTCCCGAGTGAATTTTTTACCAAAACAGTTTGGCGCCCACCGTGGGGCAAGTGGTGCTTAATTCTACTAAAATCCCGTATCTCATTCATTTCATTTGATCTCCGATCCAAAAGATGTCGAACTCACAAAAATCTGTCTCGGCCTCTACATCGTCCTCCATTCCCCCTCTTCCCTCCTTTCCAGGAAGCCAGAAGAAGACTAATGACCGTCAGAAGAAAGTGGACGAGCAGCCGAGAAAAACTGATTATCCTGTCTTCACAGGATCCCAGGTTCAATCTGTTGATCCGGTTATTACTAACAATGATTTGTTTTCCTTGATTAAGCAGGTAAAAAATCAAATGGATCAGCAAGAAAAAACTAATCAAACGGTGATGAAGGAAATTGAAGATCTAAAGAAATCTAGGAAGCCCATGGAAGAGCAAAGTCCCCTGTTTCCCAGGCATCTCGATTTCAATGCTTCAGGATCCTCAGATCCGTCTCGCTACAATAACAAATCAACATCAGGATTTGCTACAGCCCCTACAATGACTTCTCAGGCCGCTGGATATGCTGAAAGTACTGCTGGATTCTTAGGAGCTGTCCCACCAGAATCCTCACAGTCACGCTACAAAACTCCATGGATTCCACCATTGTTGGGATCCTCAGCCTTGCCGTCTCAAGGATATCCTTTTTCCGTTGGGAATCCAAGCCAGAATCCCCAAGGATATCAATACTTTAACCCTTCAATTTCTGCAGGAATCTTCAGGACCAGCTCCTCAGAAGTGCATGATGGTGACGACATCCCCATGCAAACGGCAGCCACTACGGAGCCAAGCTTCCCAGCAAATTATGGCTACGGTCCCAGGATTCCGGCCCAGAATCTTGCCTCTGGTAACGTGTCCAATTCAATCCCTATTGTTTCTAACCAGGGTGCTCCTTATGATGCAGGTATTCATCCAAGTATCGCTAGAGAGCTCCAGAAGTTGAAAGAAATGATATCAAATGTTCCAGGGATCCTGAAACCTATCCCTGAAGTTCCTTTGGAAAGCCACAAGATCTCTAGATTTGCTTGGCCAATAGCCTAAGTAGAGATCCCGAAGCGTTTTCAGACTCCAAGCATGAAGCTTTATGATGGAACCACGGATCCTGAAGAACACGTGGCACATTACCGGGAGCGTATGGAGATCAATCACATTCCGATAGAAATCAAGGAAGCCTGTCTATGCAAAGGCTTCGGATCAACCCTAACAGGGCCAGCCATGAAATGGCTACTGAGCATTCCTCCTAACACTATTACGTCATTTTCCCATTTAGTTAACTTGTTTAACAATCAATTTTCTTGCAGCAGGACCTTTGAGAAGCTCACAGGAGACCTATACCGAATAATTCAGAAGCCAGATGAGCCTCTCAGAGACTATATTGCCAGATTCGGATGAGAATCTCTTGAGATTCCTAATCTGGATATGGCAGCAGCCGTGGAAGCCTTCAAAATGGGGCTCTCCAAAGATTCCCGTTTTTACGATGACCTTGTTATGGCTCCTTGCAGGAATCTTGATGAAGTACGCAGTAGAGCTCTGAGATTTATTCGTTTGGAAGATGACAAGAGGATCCACCAAAGACTGGAGGTTCCTAAATATGATCCCAACAGCAAAAAGGCGGAATCCCCCGGGAAGCCGTATAGATCTAGTCCATATTCCGAACCGGAAAATCACAAAGTCAACGCCGTTGACCAGGACGATGATGATGAGGAATATCCTAAGGTATCTGAATACTGTTTTTCCGTTGACATTGGTGGTTTGATGTGTGCTATGCAGGATCTAGGTGAAAAAGCTAGATGGCCCAGGAAGGATACTAAACAAGGATCCTGGAAGGACAAGACCAAGTGGTGTGCCTTCCATGAAGATTTTGGCCACCTGACGGACGAATGTATAGCACTCCGAAAGGAAATCAGTTATCTACTCAGCAAGGGGCATCTTAAGGAGTTGTTAGGCAGAAAGAAGGTCAAGACCCAAGAAGCCGACAAGGTGCCCCAGAGAGCGGCTTCTCCACCACAGGATGCCCAGATTATCAACTTCATCTCAGGAGGCTCGGACATCTGCGGAACTTCATATTCCTCAGCTAAGAAGCATGCCAAGGAATCCAAATCTGAACAGGGTGACAGACCTGTCCGGACATCCACCCTGACTCAAGACAAACTGATATCCTTTGATGAGAGTGACCGTTCTCATGTTCAGGATCCTCACCATGATAGTCTTGTGGTTACTTTATATATTGCTAACCATTTTGTTCGCAGGATTCTGGTTGATAACGGGAGCTCAGTAAACATAATCCGACTTGATGTGCTGAAAAAGATGGGGATCCCAGAAACTGAAATAGTTCCAAGATCCTCGGTTTTAGTCGGCTTCAGCGGTGAAACTAAAAGCACCGTTGGGGATATCAGGCTGCCAGTATATATAGAGGGGGTAAACTCTATGCAAAAATTTTGTGTTATAGATTCTCTCTCTTGTTGCAATATTATTCTTGGCAGGCCTTGGATTCACGAGATGAAGGCAGTTCCTTCAACTTATCACCAATGTATCAAGCTTCCTACACCCTGGGGAGTCGTAAGGATTGAAAGTGACCAGCAGGAAGCCAAGAACTATTACTCTACTTCAATGAAGAGCACCACTAAGGTGACGAAGGGATAGCAATTACAGAAAAAGGCACCTGAAACACAGGAGGACAGGGAGCTTGATGTCAAAGAAATACCTCTAGACCCTAAGAATCCTGAAATCAAGGTGCTCATGGGAACGAGCATCCCAACAAATGTTGAGCAGGAATTATAAATACTTCTCAAAGCCAGAACTTCAACTTTCGCCTGGAAGCATGAAGATATGACAGGTATCCCTAAACATGTAATTACTCATAAACTTGGTTTAGATCCTTCTTTCAGGCCCATACAGCAGAAAAGGAGGAAGTTCGCTCATAAACTTGGTTTAGATCCTTCTTTCAGGCCCATAGCAAATGTAGTGGTGGTCCAGAAGAAGAATGGAAAGTGGAGAGTTTGTGTTGATTATACAGACTTGAATAAGGCCTGTCCTAAAGACCCGTTTCCACTTCCCCACATCGATGCAATGGTGGATGCCACGGCTGGCCACGAGATGCTCACTTTCATGGATGCCTCAGCAGGATTCCAACAAATTCAGATGGAACCTTGCGACCAAGAACATACAGCATTCATGACTCCAACAGGTATATATTGTTATACTGCTATGCCCTTTGGATTAAGAAATGCAGGTGCCACCTACCAGAGACTCGTCAATATGATGTTCAAAGAGCAACTGGGGGACACAATGGAAGTCTACATAGATGACATGGTGGTAAAGTCCAAGAAAGCTGAAGATCACGTCAGAGATCTCCAGACTGCCTTTGATATCCTTGATCAATATAACATGAAGCTCAATCCCTCCAAATGCCACTTTGGGGTGCGAGCTGGAAAATTCTTAGGATATATGGTCACAGAAAGAGGAATTGAAGCAAGCCCAGAGCAGATCAAGGCAATTCTGAATCTCAAGTCCCCATCAAATGTCAAAGAAGTGCAGAGGTTGACAGGAAGAATCGCGGCACTCAACAGATTTATTTCAAGGTCCTCAGAAAAAAGCAAGGATTTCTACGATATCCTGAGGAAAAACAAGAAGTTTGAGTGGACTGAGAAGCATGAGGAAGCCCTGAAGTGCCTGAAAGATTACTTGTCAGCAGCTCCGTTGCTAATGAAACCAGAAGATGGGGAGCCACTATATTTATATCTTGCCGTTTCCGGAAGCTCAATCAGTGCAGTCCTGGTAAAAGACTATCAAGGTCAGCAGCATCCGGTATATTATGTAAGTAAAACTCTGCTAGACGCAGAGTCCAGGTATTCTCACCTTGAAAAGCTAATTTTATCTCTTATAATGGCTTCCACTAAACTTAGACATTATTTTGAAACACATACTATAATCGTGATGTCTAACTATCCTATCAAGGCAGTTCTTAGGAAGCCGGAAATGTCAGGAAGGATGGCTAAGTGGGCAGTCAAGCTGAGTGCCTATGACATCAAATATGAACCAAGAACAGCAATCAAATCGCAAGCATTAGCCGACTTTGTGGCGGATTTCAGCAGTGACATTGAACCAGAAGTTGAAAAGGAAGTCCAGCAACTTGGGAAGCTCAAGGAAGACTGGATCCTCTATACCGATGGCTCCTCAAATGTTAGAGGAACAGGGCTGGGAATCCTGCTAAAATCGCCACAGGGGGACATAATACCTCTATCCATATCCTGTGAATTCCAGGCTACCAACAATGAAGCTGAGTATGAGGCTTTAATTGCTGGATTACAGCTGGCTAGGGATATGGGAATCCTATCTATACAAGTATTTGTTGATTCTCTCTTATTAACTAACCAATTTAATGGCTCTTATGCAGTGAGAGGGGAGAATCTAATTAAATATCTTGAAGTTGTCAAAAAATTATCTCTATTTTTCGAAAATTTTAACATTTCACAGGTACCAAGAGAAGATAATGCGGAAGCCGATGCGTTGGCAAACTTGGCTTCATCGCTCAGGATCCCTGAGGATGTCAAGATTCCAATAACTCACGTCTTGACACCGGCAATAGCTCAACAGGAAGCTCAGGCTGTTGGCGATAACGCAGGTGCAGACGTCGAGAATCCTGAAGATGCCCAGGAATCCTGGACATACCCAATCCGGAAGTATCTCAAAGATGGGGAGATTCCTAAGGGCGAGAACTCCAGAGCCTTTCGTACAAAGGTAGTACCCTACACTATAATTGATAATATCCTATATAGAAGATCTCTTGCAGGTGTCTACTTAAGGTGCCTGGAGAAGTCGGAAGCTCTTGAGGTGCTTGAAGACATCCATAGTGGAGATTGTGGAAACCATACCGGGGGCAGGGCGCTGTTCTCTAAAGTTCTCAGATTTGGGTACTATTGGCCAACTATGAAGAGGGATGCCGCGAGCTTCTCACAGAAGTGCGATGCCTGTCAAAGGCATGGCAATATCCTTCACCAACCTGCTGAGCATCTGCATCCTATAGTATCCCCATGGCCTTTCATGAAGTGGGGCATGGATATTGTGGGTAAGCTGCCAAAGGCTCCTGGAGGAAAGGTGTTTATGCTTGCCATGACAGATTATTTCTCCAAGTGGATTGAAGCAGAAGCCTATGTTCAAGTGAGAGAAAAGGAAGTGATATCCTTCATCAAAAGAAACATCCTCACCAGATTTGGGATTCCAGCGGAGATTATATGTGACAATGGTTCCCAGTTTATAGGCAAAAGGACTACGAGCTTTTGTGAAAGCTGGGGCATCAAGATGATCACTTCGACACCTGTCCACCCTCAGGCTAATGGGCAGGCAGAATCCAGTAATAAAATTATCATCAATAATCTTAAGAGGAAGCTGGGTTCCAAGAAAGGTAAATGGGCCGAGGAACTGCCATTTGTTCTTTGGGCAGACAGAACTACACCCAAGAATGCTACCGGCCAAACACCATTCTCATTGGTGTTTGGGGCAGAAGCCGTAATTCCTACAGAGATTGTACTCCCAACAGCCAGAATCAACTGCCAGGATCCTGAAACAAATAACCAGAACCTCCTTCAGGATCTCGAAACAGTTGAGGAGCTCAGAGATATGGCCAAAATCCGGATGGCCTCTTACCAACAGCGGATAGCAAAATCTTATAACAAGAATACCAGACTAAGAAGATTCCAGGTAGGCGATTTGGTTTTGAGGAAAGCTTTTCAGAATACCACCAATCCTGCTGACGGGAAGTTAGCACCCAAATGGGAAGGCCCTTACCTTGTAGATTCTGAAGAAGGTAAGGGGGCATACCGTTTAGTGAATATGGAAGGAGAACCTCTGCCAAGAGCTTGGAATGCCGTCCACCTTAAAGCGTATTTTATGTGAGAATCCCATTTGGAATCTCGGGCAGAATCCCAAGGATCCTCGCTATCTAAATATCCCAAGGTACGTATACTAATTCTATTTCAATTAATTCTCAATATTTTGTGATGAGTTACTGACTTAAGCATCGGAGTGGTGTTAGCTAGGCTAACACCCACCCCTCACCAAGCATTGAGTGTTTTGCAGATTTTGAGAATCCTAGAGAGTTTTGGGTATATCCCCAGTTAGAGGTTGGCCACCTCTCTTACGTTTAAGGTATCCTGCATACCTTCTAAGGTTTGAGAGACTGACTCCTCTCCTAAGTTTGGGTAATCGCCAATAGCGCACGACCCTCGCCAGTAGCGCACGTTGTCCCCCGGTATGCTTAAGGTGGCCGGACCAGTCCACTCCAGGGGTGGCTGACAATCTTGTCACTGGAGGCTGCCGGGCGGATTCTCAAGGTTTATAACACTGACGTGTTATCTAAGGTTTTGGCATTTTCATGTCACATACGTATGGGCTTGTCCCCAGTTTTGGCTTAGTCCCAAGAATCCCGGGTTTATCCCCAGTTTATTTAACTTGTTTGCTTTCGAAAATGTCGGCTTCGGCCGGAGGCCAAGAAGCTTTTCAGAATTATTTCAGGTTTTAGAAGAAACTGAAGCAAGTACTGAGGAAACTGCGTTCAGGATTCCTACAAGAATCCCGATTCAGGTAGAAAAAGATATGATTATTTGGAATTGGAAAATTGGCTAAGGTAAAATTCAAAGGTCAGTTTTCACTATTTAATCTAACTTGACACATTATTCGAATTTCAAATGGTCTTTCAGCATGCAAGTCATTTTTTAAATATTTGATAAGTTTTTACAAATTAATTCTACCAATCAAAATTTCAATACAAAAGGCAATATGAGAAGCCCAAAAGATACTGATATTATTAATAGCCATAAAAGGTTGTGAGCTTCTCAAGCTTCGTCCTGAAAACCTCAGGATCCCTCCACTTGAGAAGCTCGAAGGTCAAAAGATTGTTTTTTGGGAATCCTGGTTTCGTCTTGTAAACACAAGATCCCTCCACCAGGATCCCCACCATTGTTGTTGTTTGCTACTTGTTCATTACAGGAAAAGAGAAATTGTTTCAACTACAAGAACCACCAAAAGAACCACCTAAAAACCTAAAAAGTGGGCTCAGACCGTTGCAATGTCCTCATCGCCCACTGTCTTCTCCTCCTCCACCGGCTTCACCACGTCCTCCAGTTTCTTGCCAGTTCCCAGCTCAATCACAAAAGCCCTTGTTGGGGCAACCGGAGAATCCGGAACCGCCTTTGAGGAGCCACCTTCGGTCCCATCCTTTCCTTCCCCATCACCATCTCCTCCCAGCAATTCCGAAACCAGCCTCCAACCTGCGACATCCTAACCTGGTACCTGAAAGCCAGCCGCTTCAGCCTCTTCTGCCATTTGAATTTTGCATTCTAGGACGCTCCGGGCAGCCGAGAGTTGGCCGATTTCAGCATCAGCAGCCATTTTGGCTTCCAGGGCTTGACGCTGCTCAGTGAGCTTATGCTCATAGAGAAGGGTCTTACCCTTGGCAGTTTCAGCTTGGGCCTGAATCTTCTCGTTGGCTTCGGCGAGCTTCTTCTCCATGTCCATAGCTTGGAAGCTCAGCTTCTCAATACCCTGCACAAGTAGGAATCCTATTCAGTAGCAGCGACAGGTATAAAACTAACACAAATATTACTTGAGTTTCTTACCAGGTTAATCATGGTCTGCATGGAGAGGATCTTATTGCTAACCTCAGAAGGAGCAAGATCTTCAAAGGATTCCAGGTACACCACAGGAGCTGCTGGAGTTTCTGGGGCCTTCCTCTTCTTGGAAGCCGAAGCTTTTGGCCGGCTGACAGGTGGCTTGGAGACGGTAGGGTGCTCGAGCTGTTCCTTCTTGACTTTCAGGAGGCTGTCAAGATCCTTCAAGGAAAACGAGGCGCTGGATTTGGAAGCTGTAATCAGAAACAGGTTGTCAGTATCTGGGAAGCTCATATAATCAAAAAAGTCAGAATCCTATAAAGGCTTACCAGACATGGCAGGAGTATGGTCGGCCGAATAGCTGTTTTCACTGGTTGTTGTTTCAAGAATCAGGGCTCTCTCGTTGGCCGGAATCCGGTAGATGGCTTCAAGCTTCTTGAAGTCAGGCTGCTTCTTGATGAGATTCTCAAACTTGGGCGCTGCAAGAAAGAAAACAACAAAGAAATTAACAATGTGCAGAAAATTCAACGGAATAAACACAAAACTTCAGCTTCCTACCCTTCTCAACCCACTTCAACGATAACTCTGTCCCCCCAGGAATCGAGTCTCGTTTAACAAAGAAGAATCGCTTCTTCCAATCGTGATCGTTGTGGGAAGCTCGGGGAATCAACTGGGAATTAGAGGTACGAGCCTGAAGAACGAATCGGCTACAACCATGGGTTCTTAACTTGTAGGCTTCACAGATCTCAGGAATCCCGATGTCGAGATTCCTGGTTTGGTTCAACTGGTCCAGAGAATACAAGATTCTCCAGACCATCGGCATGGTTTGAGAGTAAGAAAGGCGGGTGGTCTTGAAGAACTGAGTGATAAGCTCCGGAAAAGGGAATGTCATTCCGAGCGAGAATGGATAGTACATGAAGCAAACCCAGGTTGAAGAAACGAAATCAGACTTGACAAGGGAGCTGTAAGGTCGGAAAACAGTCTCCGGCGGAAAAATGCCGGAGTTTTTCAGATCGCGGATGTCGCCATCGTCGAAAGTGCAACTTTCCTCCTCACAGGGGATAATATACCCCTGATCGTGGAAATCTTCGGCGACCGGAAGGCTTAATGAAGAGGAAGATCGAGTGTTTTTCTTGGCCATGGCCGAAAAACACGAAGAAAAAACGAGGAAGAAGAAGAGTAACTGACCTGGAATACCGGAGAAGCTCGAGAGGTTTTTGCGAAGAAGATGGTGATAATCTCGGAAAATTACCTCCTATTTAAAGCAAAACATCACATCTCTTGGACGCCGAGAAAGCAGTCACATCAGTAACCATATTTACCGTCTTAACGCCGTGAAAAAAGGAATCTTTTTGAATTTTAACAGCTGTCAAACTTATCCACAGCTGTTGAAATTCAAGGGGCAATTGTTGAGGGTGTATTTTCAGGATGCTCACAGGAAGCTCAGACAGTTCAGGAATCCTATTGTCATCTGGGAATCTCGTACATTCAGGTATCCTGATCATATTATTTTAACTAACCTTCATATTTTGCCACATGTCTATTTGACCAGGTATTGCCGGAATCATCAACAACCTCCGATACTTACGCTCCAGCTGAAGAAGATCGTGGACCAAGTGAACGGAGAGGCCTCTAACGGTCGAGTTAGTTGGACGATAGGATCCCGGGAATCCCGGAAAGTTAGTTATCATTGTATTTGTTATATAAATCGAGGATTCGATCAGTAGGAACACACAATTACACTCGCACACTGGTTTCTCACTACGAATTATTGTATCACTTAGCTCTGATCGATCAAACCTCCAACCCGTTGTAACAAATCGTTTGATAATCAATAACATTGACTTGGTGGCGGTTTCCAGCCGGCACCCGAGGTTTTTATCCAGGATTCCTAGAGGCAACTCAAAGGATTCTGGAGTTTTCCTCGCTAAAATCCTTGTGTTATCACCCTTACTTGGATTACTTACTCATTTGATCGTTAAGCACTCTACCTCACAATCTAAGTTTGGAATACAGGATTCCCGAGTGAATTTTTTACCAAAACACATACCTTCTGAGGTTTGAGAGGCTGACTCCTCTCCTAAGTTTGGGTAATCGCCAGTAGCGCACGACCCTCGCCAGTAGCGCACATTGTCCCCCGGTACGCTAAAGGTGGCCGGACCAGTCCACTCCATGGGTGGCTGACAATCTTGTCACTGGAGGCTGCTGGGCGGATTCTCAAGGTTTATAACACTAACGTGTTATCTAAGGTTTTGGCATTTTCATGTCACATACGTATGGGCTTGTCCCCAGTTTTGGCTTAGTCCCAAGTTTATCGGGCTTGTCCCCAGTTTTGGCTTAGTCCCAAGAATCCCGGGTATATCCCCAGTTTATTTTCAACTTGCTTATTCTTGAAGATATCGGCTTCGGCCGGAGGCCAAGAAGCCTCTCAAAATTGTTTCAGGTTTTCGAAGAAACTGTGACGAATGCTGAAAAAGGTGCATTCAGGATTCCCGTAGGAATCCCAAATCAGGTAGAAGAAGATATAGTTATCTGGAATTAAAAAATCGACTAAAGTAAAATTCCAAGGTCAGTTTTTACTATTTAGGTTAACCTAACATGTTATTCAAAGTTTCGAATGGTTTTCCAACATACAAGTCATTTTTTAGATATTTGATAAATTTTTATAAACTAATTCTACCAACCAAAAATTTCAATACAAAAGACAATATGAGAAGCCAAAAGATACTGATATTATTTATAGCTATTAAAGGTTGTGAGCTTCTCAAGCTTCATCCTGAAAACCTCAGGATCCCTCCACTTGAGAAGCTCGAAGGTCAAAATATTGTTTTTAGGAATCCTGGTTTCGTCTTGCAAACTGCAAGATCCCTCCACCAGGATCCCCAACCATTGTTGTTACTTGTTCTAACATTGTTTCAGCGAAGACAAGGAAAGGAAATTGTGTAAGACACGCATCAAAACAAACTGCAGACTAAAAAGAGGGCTCAGACCGTTGCATCGTCCTCATCGCCCATCGCCTTCTCGGGAGCTTCCAACTTCCCGCCGGCATCTTCCTCGTCTGCCATCTCCACAGACTTGCCCTTCTCACCCGCGTCAGCACCAACAGCTTCAACCAAGGGAAGCTTGTCTCCACCACTCGGGATCCCAGCTTTCTCCAGTTTCTCCAAGGATAGCTTCCAGGCATCCACAGTCCATGTCGAGCATGTAAACCCATCAGCTTGAGCCTCCGCTGCCATCTTCAGCATTGCCTGGAGCACACTGCGAGCAGTTGACTACTTGGAAACAACATCCTCCACCTTTGTAGCAACCTGGAACTTCAGCTCCTGCTCTTTCAGCTTGTGCTCATAATTACGGGTCTTCCTCTCAGCTATCTCGCCCTGGATGCGGATGGTATTTCTTTCCTCATCAAGCTTCCTCTGGACCATTGCCAGCTTGGTCTCAGCCTCAATACACGTGGCGCTAAGCTGCTCGATACCCTGTGAAAGAAAGACAATGGGAATCTCAGCCACTTGCCGGATGCTGCTAAGGTATGAGAATCCTATGTAGACACTTACCAGTTTTGTCGTTGTGTGCAGGCTAAGAAGCTTGTTACCAGTCTCCGCGGGGCTCAGTCCATCAAAGCTTTCTAGGAATACAGTGCTCTCCGAGCCCTTCCTCTTCTTGCTGGAGGAAGCTGTTTTGGCTCTGGTAGTGGGAGGTCGGATGCTGGCCAGGGGCTCGGGCTTCTCCTCTTTCATCTCCAGGTAGGAGGTCAGGTCATCCAGAGAGAATCCAGTTGCAGGTTTGGGAGCTGTTAGTATGAAATAAAGAAAGCAGTCAGGATAGAGAAGCCTAATTCTAAACATATGCACGAGAAGTTCAAATTACGTACTAGACATGACGGCTTCCGAATGGTCGGCTGAGAAGCTTTGTTCGCTGTTGGTACTCTCGATGGCAAAGGTCCTGTCTGCAGGTGGGATTTCCAGGAAAGTAGCAGTTCTTTCCACAGCTTCTTCGGTTACTTCAACAAGATCAGAAAACTTAGGAGCTGCAAGAAACAACAAAAATATCATTAGCGAAATTCAGGGAAACTCAAAAACAAAACCTAATTCAGTTTCCTACCCTTTAAAACCCACTTCATCGGCAATGAATCTCCCCCAACAATGGATTCACGCTTCACAAAAAAGAACTTTCTTTGCCAATCATGGTCATTGTGTGACGCACGAGGAATCATTGGGAGTAGGAAGAGCGAGCTTGAAGAACAAAGCGACTGAACCCGTGGGTTCTCAGGTTGTAAGCGGCACAAACTTCAGGAATTCCCATTTCAAGCTTTCGGGAATTGTTCAGATTGTCAAGTGAAAACAGAATCCTCCACACCATCGGCATTGTTTGGGAATAACAGAGGCCGGTGATTTTGAAGAACTCGTTTACAATGGCCGGAATGGGGTAGGACATCCCAAGCAAGAAAGGGTAATAGAGAAAACAGACCCAGGTGTTTGACATGCAATCGGCCTTCAAACGGGAATCGAAACGCCGAATGATAGCGGACGACGGAAAAAGACCGGATTCCTTCAACTGGCGAATTTCGTTGTCGGAAAAGTTGCAGGTTTCTTCTTCAGTGAAGGGGAGAATCCCCTGATCAACGAAATCCTCAATGCCTAACGAGGAAGAAGGAGTGGCGGAACGGGTATTCTTCTTCGCCATGACCGGAATAAACAAAAAAAAGAAAAGATGCCGGAAAAGAAGAAGAACTGACCTGCGATGACGAAGAAGCTCGAAAGGGTTTATTGGGAGAAGATTGTGAGATTGTGATCTCGGAATCTTGTATTTAAAGAAGAAGTGATGATGGCTATCCCATCAATCGGACGCCAAAAAAACGTCCCATCCAACCGTATTTACCGTGATAACGCCGTAAACCTCTCAAGTTAATTGAATTTCGCCAGCTGTTAATCTTATCCACAGGCAACCGAAATTCAGGGTCAATTGTTAGGGGTCAATTTCAGGATGCTTACAGAGAAGCTGCGTAATACTAGGGATCTCACTACGGTTTGGGAATCCCGTCCAGTCAGGTATCCTGAAATTTAATTATCGACTAACCCTTATTTTTGCCATGTGCTTTATTCGTTTTCAGGGACGTTAAGGGACTTAACCAACTCCTGAAGACTCGGTCCATAACTAACTGGCACGTGGAGAAGTGGGTCGCGTCTCCCTCAACGGTCAAGAGAAGTGGAGAAAGAGGATCCCGGGAATCCCAGATAGTTAGTTAGTTGTTATTTGTTATATAAATCGAGGATTCGATCAGTAGGAACACACAACACATTCTCTCTAGCTTACTTGCAAACACGAATCACTGTAACACTTAGCTCTGATCGATCAAACCTCCAACCCATTGTAACGAATTGCTTGATCATTAATAACATTGAATTGGTGGCGGTTTTTCAGCCGGCACCCGAGGTTTTTATCCAGGATTCTCAGAGGAAACTCGAAGGATTCTGGAGTTTTCCTCGCTAAAATCCTTGTGTTATCATCCCAACTTGGAATACTTGCTCACTTGATAGTTAAGCACGCTACCTCATAATCTAAGTTTGGAATACAGGATTCCTAAGTGAATTTTTGACCAAAACAGTAATGATGTTCATGCTGGGTTCAAATAAAATCGATAAGTTTATATAGGCAACACGTAGGTTTTTATTAATAAATATGTATCAGTTTTCTTAGGAGCTTTGCATGTACTTTGTTTCAAATATTAAATGGGTATTAGATGCGCATAGTGATCATAAAGGAAGTTGGCATTTTTTGTGGTTTCCAGGTTTTAATGTTGGTACGGGATGTGTAAAATTGTGACGGGTTCACTTTCGGTCAATAAAAACGTTTCATCAAAGTGGATGTGTTTTATGAGAGGTAAATATCGGTAATCTTATGTTTTAGTGAATAGTATAGTTTTAAACAAACGTTTAAACATTATTGTTTTATTCAGGAAGAAGCATTGAGGGTCTTTGTAAGATGTTCAATGAAGAGCAATTGTAATTATACTGTGGTGGTAAGTTGTGTGCATTATATTGAGTGTATAATAGGGTATGGTTATTATGCCTCTAACAAACATGCGGCCCACATAAAGCTTCGCCCATAATACAGACTAAAGAATTACGTAACCTGAGAAATTGTTATGTCAATAACAAATCAAACGAACTTCTTAGGATAAGACCTAAGTGAACTGAAAAAAAACTTCCCTTTAGACTACGTGATTTTAGCTCCCACAAAACATTGAACAAAGAATTGTTGTTTTCATGTAGGTTCCCTGCAGGTGTCTTCCATGGCATGCAAGCTCTTAAAGACCTCTTTGTATACAATATTTCTTGTATGTTGTTTGAGGGATGAATCAATGTCTTCAACAATAACAATTTTCAGGCCCTCGGGGGATGTAACTCGAGAAAGGGCAACATACAACTGGCCATGACTAAAGACAAGACGTGGTAAATAGACACCAACATAATTTAACGACTGTACCTGGCTCTTGTTAATTTTCATGGCATAGCAGGGTTTGAGTGGAAACTATCACCGTTTAAGTATAAATGGCCACTTTGATTTAGTAGAATTAAGGGTGATTCTTGGGATCAATGTAGTATTTCCTATTCTTGACCCTGTAATAAATCTAGCCTTCACTACAAACTTGCCAAGTTCTGTGATAATTAAACGGGTGCCATTACACAGACCTTCTTCAGGGTTAACATTTCTTAGTAGCATAACGGGTAGTCCTTATTTTAGGTTCAGTATATGTGGCGGCATACCAGAAAAGTTGAGGGTGTTCAAGAATTCAGTGGGATAAAGTTCATTCTGGTGTAAGGTGTCTGTTGAAGCTTTATATTTCATTGGAACTATGGTGCGTTCTTCCCGGCCGATCAAGTTTATTAAACATATAGGTATTTATTTTAGTTGCATCATCATTTCTAGGTGTGAGAATGGCTCGTTCACGTAAATAGTTTTTGTCATCATGTCGTTCTATAATTGCGGGGAAGGTGGTTGAGATTATTTCCTCAATAGGGGAGTCGGTATACTTCACAATATGCTGACTGGGATCTTGATCCACGTCGGTTCGTGATCTCCTTCCTTAATTTTTTCTGGAACAACACCATCACCAATTCCAAAACCCATTTATTAAACTGGTGCTTCGGGACGTCAACTGCACCCTCTGATTTGTACTCATTTACACGCATGCTCTGTGTTAGCCTATGCAGCTGGAAAGAATTCCACAAAACGGATCTATTGATGCAGGATTGGACAACGTCTTCCCGCTTACCTTTAGGAATGACCGGTATAATCTGCCTGAAGTCACCACCTAGCAAGACAGTAAAGCCGCTGAAGATATGCTCCTTATTTTGTGGTTGTTTATAACCAATTATATCTCAAGGAGTTTTATCAAGGGATTCAAAACAATGTTTCTTTGTCATGGGTGCCTAATCCTATATTATTAGGCGCGATTGTTGCACCAACTGTGCAAGCTAGGTATTTTGTTTTATACCACATGTGTTGTTTTCCATTATTTCTATCGGTATTACAAAGCGACTATGCGCGGTGCACCCACCAGGTAGTAGAAGAGATGCAATCCATGTAGCATAGGAAATCATCAGGAAAAAAAACGATTAATCAGTTGAGATATTAGCAAGTGCCACCTATTTCATAAAAATAATGTTAAGGTCAACTTGTCCTCAAGTTAGGAAACAGGGTGCACATATTTAATTAGGAAGCGGAAAATAGTGTAACGCGTAAACCACGTCAGAAAGCATGATTTAAACTATCAATGGTTTTTTTTAATGACACATGGGGTATACATGAAATCTCGATAAAGTGAAAAGGTATTCATGGTTACCTGAAGACGCTACCGCAAGAGCAATCATTCGTTCAGATCTAACACGGGCAATAATTGTTTTGTATAAGAAGGTTTTCCCGGTACCACCTGGACCATAAACAAAAAAGAACCCTCCTTTTTGTTGCTAAACAGATTGGATGACCTGATCATAGATTAATTTATGTTCAGCAATTAAAGCAGTGAAGAGTTGTTCCTGTGTTGCCGACTCCTGTAGTGTATCGTAAGCCAGTTCTTCCCGTATGAGACGGCTGTCCAGCCCTTGAAGCAATTTTAGATCAGGCTTCGAGAGATCGTCAAAGTCATCCAAGGACCTTCCATTTCGCTATAAAATTTCATGTATCTCAGGAAGATAGTAGCTCTTATGCTGATCAGCTGAAAGTTCCAACTTTGGAAAGTAAAAGAATTTTTGTTTTTTATACAGAATGTCTTTACAGAGGGTCTCCCAATTCTGCTCCCAGACGTGCAGTGGGTTGCTAACATCACAGAACAATAACATTGTAACAAAAAGACTATGAAGTTGGTCGCCTGATGCCCATAAGTTAGCTTCTGTTATCGCTTTCGTCCATTCCTTGTCATCGTTTAAAAGACCATGAGCGTAGCAGGCTTCTTTAAAGCTTGGGTACAGTTTACCATCAACTGTTCTAATGCTTTAGAAAGAAGTTATACCTTTTACAATACCTAGCAACATTCTCAGATAGTAGCATGGCCCTGCCGTAGGACTGCAGTACACAATTCGGCCAACACACACTCGACATGACCTTTTTCTCCATATCTTATCCATGTTATCCCAAACATATTTTCCGGGGACCTAAACGTACGTAAGTTTCCTAGCATTTGCATCAGCTTTATTTAGTTCAAACCACTCTGTGAACATTGTTTCCTTAATCCCTAGTCGGTGGACGGCAGCTTGAATGTTTTCAATGTCACACGGTGTAACAACGTTCTCGTTAGGTAGGTGTTGGGCTATACATTATAAGGCATGATATTTAGATTGGGCTTATTTGTTTTTGGGCTTTATATGTTTACGGTTTGGGCTAGTTGGGCTTATGGGTTTACGATATCTTCTAGGGATTTTGTAGAGGTAGTATAAATACCTCATGTGTTTCTGATTAATACAAGTTTGCTAATTACGATTTCTGTGTTTCTCATATATTTACGATCACAAACCCGGTTATTCAAGAAGATTGATTGTTCTTCATTCAAGACTTGATTGTGTTGCTTGTTCTTCATCTTAAATCTTGTCTATTTATCATCTTCTTCTCGAATCACTCACAAACAAGCTTTCCGCACTTGTTTGCGTTTACGATATCGTGTTTGGTTGTTGATTCCGGACCAACAATTGGTATCACAGCCAAGAATCACCTGATTCGAGGTTCCACGATATTGGATTCGAGTGTTTAGCTGGAAAAGGTGTTGGCTTGTGATAGTTTTTGGAGTTTACGATCATTTCTGGGTTGGTATTGAAGATTACGATCAGTGTTCTTCATCAAAAGGGTGTTTACGAGTTCAAGACTGCATTTTTAAGGGTTTATGATCGCGATTACGATTTTATACTGTGTTTACAACTTCAAGATACGATTTTTGAGTGTTTCCGATCTTGATTACGATCCGGAGGCGTTTACGATCGCGATTACGATCCGGAGCTGTTTACGACCAGTGTTTACGATCCAGCTATCTGATTCAATCGTAAACGGGTGTTTACAATCGGAAAATCATTTTTGGACAAATTAGTTTTAAATTTTCCTAAACTTTCGTCATGGATTTCGAACCTAGCATGTATCAGAAACTGGACTTTGAGATTGGATCAACTACTCGTCCTCCCAGACTCACATTTGCTGATAACTTTCTTGAGTGGAAATACAGATTTCAGAACCATTTGAAAAGTTTTGATTTGAGACTTTGGAGATCAGTTGTCAATGGACCGTTCATTCCCACACACACTGAAGCAGGAAATGTTGCAGTGGTGAAAACTGAAGCAGAATAACCAGATGATGATTGGGAAAGGTGTAACAAGGATGAAAGAGCGTATGCTATCATGACAAAGGCATTAACTTGGGATATTGCTCAAGGATTTAAGAAGTACAAGACTACAAAGAAGCTCTGGGATGCTCTGGTGGTTGCATTTGAAGGAAATCCCGATATCAAGGCGAGCCGTAAACAGATGCTGAAGCAGAAGTTTAATTTGTTCAATCACATTCAAGGAGAGTCCTTTGAAGCTCAAGTTCAAAGATTTGTGTCCTTAATTATTGAGATGTCAAGCTACGATGTTGAATCAGAACAGGAGGATAAGAATCTGAAACTGTTGAACACTTTACCCAAAAATTGGAATACCAACATTTCAATCATTAAAGATAACAACAAGCTTGAGGAGTTGACTGTTGATGAGCTTATTAACAAACTGAAGTCAAAGCTTATTGATGTTAAACAGAGAGAGCTAAATCATTTAAGTTCACTCAGTATGGCAGGAAAACTGAATCAGGCTCTCTTATCTGAATAAGTTGGGTCAAAGCAAGCTGGAATTCGTCTGGAAATGATTCAAGTGCTAACAGAAAGTCAACTGCATTCGTGGCACGATCTCAAGCAAGTTCAAGTGGAATGGTCAACGCTGATGAGGCTAATGCTACCAATGATCCCAACTTTGTCCTTGGAATGGGATTTATGAACAGTTACCATGCACTTATGGCTGGAACTTTGGTGCAGACTGATATGCTGTCAGGAGAACTGAACCAGATCAATCCTGAAGATGTGGAAATGCTTGATGTTTCCTGGCAAATGGCAATAGCAGTTTTCCACGCTAAGAAGTTTATGGCAAAAACTGGAAGGAATGTATGGAAGGATCAGGACAAGATAAGGACGGGTTTTGATAAGAGTAAGCTTAGATGTTTCAATTGTGATGAGTACGGGCACTTTGCAAGAGAGTGTACCAAGCCAAAGAGGGAGAATCCAGAAGAGAAGAAAGCTGGAGATGGTAAAGGGAAAGCAGAGACAAAGGCTTTGGTTGTGTAGGACTGTGGAGAGTATCAATGGGCTTCGCAGGTAAGGGAACTCAGTCTGACATGTACTATGATTGCTCAGATGGAGAATGATGAAGAGGAGGAGCATGCATTTATGGTCACAGAGTTGTCAGAAGAGAAAGAAGAGAACTCGGTTGAAGACAAGGAAGCTTTTGCAGCCGAGGTCGACAACACAAAGGTATGTACTAATCCCACTTGTGCACGTTTAATTCCTGGCCTTAGACACCTTGGAAGAATAGTGAGATAGAATTATTTTATATGTAATGTTCTAGAAGTTCATTTAAGGGTAGATGTGAAAAGAGTGAGGAGAAAGTTAAAGCTCAGAAATTGGACATAGAGAAATACCAAGCCCTTGCCTCTGAGAAGTCTGTCCTTTATGACAATGCTAAGTTAGAGATTGCTGAGCTTAGGAAGCAGGTAGATGAACTTACACATCAGAACAATGAGCTGCAAGTAAAATTAGATGTGAATCAAATGAGAAACAAAAGAATGCTTGTAGCTGGTAAGGCTTTGTCCAACTGCATAACCGATGTTAGATTTGGTAAGGATAAAGGAGTAATAGGAATTAGTTTTTCTGAAAAGAATAAGAATAATGTTCCTAAACCTGTGCTTAGAGATATAATTGGTATGATCTATTAGAAGGATCAGGTAGATAGATCTGAATCAGAAATGCATGAAACAGGACCTCCCATAGATAGTGTTTTGATAAGTGTGAAACCCATGACTGAAGAGGAGTTAAAAAATGAGAAACATATGACCTATGGTTCGGGAAATCAGAATCGATCAGTGACATTCACTTGTGAATCGAGTTCATCTCGATAATCATTAAACGATAATGTTAGTTCTTCTGATTTTTTGTTTCTTGTGCAGATGAACTAGGGATCAAAGATGTTTCTGAGAAGGATGCTGAATGTTTGATGGTTAAAGAGTGTCATGAGTCTGGTAGTTTAAGTTTTGGTTTACCTAAGGACGATGTTTTGGCATCTGTGTCTGAACTTAATGCGTCCAAGTCAAAACGATTAATGATGTCTATGTCTTCAAAATGTGTTTCTAATTCTAATGAAGTAGTTAATGGTTTTAAAATTCGTGTGCCAAATACTAAAGCTGGTCGTGAGTCCAAACCCAAGGAATTTGTTCCTTATCCCCAGATTGTGGCTACCTTTAACAGAACCAACAAATCCAAATCGGAACAATTCTGTTTAATTATGCAACCTGAGAAAGTTCCAAAACATCTAATACACAAATGGGAAGATAAGCCTGAATGGGATTCATCTTACCCAAGGCGCTCATATGTCTGTAGTCATGTGAATGGGCCAAGAATTATGAATTGTTTTTAGTGTGGAAAACAGGGCATTTTGCTGCAACTTTTAAATAGACCTTATCAACCATACTATCCGCAAAACCCACGGACTAGTATGTTGCAGAAGATGATGACGGGTGGAAACAAAAATCAGAAACAACAAGCTTTGTCTCAGGGGAAGCAAAGTTCGAAACCAATGAAGACTCAACAGTCTAAGGTTTTAAATACGAAAGCTCCAGTGACAAAGCCTGTTGATGAAAAATGGAATGTGGCCAAAACTCCAAAACCGACGTACACACCTAAAGGAGTTTATCAAAGAAAAGATAAGATGAAATCTGAACTTGTTGAAAAACAGGTATCCAAAACAAAAGGGTGTTCTCAACCTAAAGGTAAAACAAAGGTTAAGAAACAGATTTCAAAATGAAGAGATATTTCTCAAACAAAACAAGTTGTTCAAATAAAATTAAAACTTGAATGGACACCTGTCAAGAAACATGGAGATAAAAAGGCCACATCTCCACAAAAGAAACCTGCAGCTGTTAAACATTCAACCAATGTGTCAAAACTTCAGAAATACACTTTGTGGAAACCAAAAGTTAACGCTCAAAGTTTGAGTGTAACTGAATCAAAATCAGGAATGTCCTTTCAGTTAGTCAACTACATTGATTCCAAGGGTGTGCCCAGATCAGTTATGGCCTGGGTACCTGACACTAACTGATCTTTGGTTCATGTAGGGGCAGCCAAGAAGAACTGTCAACAATCTCTGGTACGTTGATAGTGGTTGCTCCCGACATATGACTGGAGATTTATCGCTTTTGGAAGAGGTTGAAGATTTCAATGGAGGAGGTGTATCTTTTGCTGGTGGAGTAGGTGGCAGAATCAGCAAGAAAGGTGTGGTGAAGAATGGCAGCTAGACGCTCACAGATGTGCATTATGTAGAAGAATTATCACATAGTCTGCTCAGTGTTTCGCAGATTTGTGATTGAGAATATTCTGTGTTGTTCAATAAGAAGGAATGTATCATCCTCAAGCCTGGAGTCAAGATTCCTGAGGAGTGTATCTTGATGCGTACACCTAGAAGAGCAAATTCTTATCTGCTCAACATGGGTAATCCTCCCACATCTGATGTGGCCTGTCTTATTTCAAAACAAAATGAAAATCTGGCATTGTTATGGCATCGTCGTTTGGGACATGCTAACATGAAGAATCTGAACAAGCTGGCAAAGGGAGAGCATGTTCGAAATCTCCCGATCAAGGACTTCACATCAATTGAGAAGTGTGTTGCATGTGCTAAGGGGAAGCAGCACAAGTTACCTCATCGCTCTAAAATGACAAACTCCATTTCGTCTGTGTTGCAACTACTTCATATGGATCTCTTCAGCTCAATGCAAGTACTAAGTATCAGTAAGTTCGCATATTGTCTGGTGATAGTGGATGATTTCTCTCGGTTTACTTGGGTGTTCTTTTTGTCAAACAAGTATGAAACTCCAGAACTGGTGAAACAGTTCGTTACTCTAATAGAGAATCAGATGAGTAAGAAAGTAAAGGCAATAAGATCAGACAACGGAACAGAGTTTAAGAATGCTGAATTGAATATGTTCTATGGAGAGAAAGGTATAGAAAGATAGTACAGTGCACCATACACACCTCAACAGAAGGGTGTTGCTGAAAGAAGAAACAGAACACTCATTGAAGCTGCCAGAACTATGTTGTGTGAAGCGAGATTACCAATTTCCTTTTGGGCCGAAGCAGTCAACACCGCTTGTTATGTGTAGAATCGGGTACTCTTGAACAAGCGGCATGAGAAGACGCCTTATCAGATTATTTTTGGAGAAAAACCAAGGGTGGAGTACTTCAAGACCTTCGGGTGTCCTTGCACAGTTCTAATTCAGTCTGATGTGGGGAAGTTCGAAGCAAAGGCTGATGAATGCTACTTTGTCAGATATTCTGCAAATAGTGCTTATCGAGTCTACAACAAAACCACCAAAATGATAATTGAGGCATTCAATGTTGACTGGTTGGAAAATAATCCAACTGATGCAGGCACTGGACCAGACTGGATTTTTTATTATGGATCATTGTTTGAAGGTTTCAACTACTCAAGCATGTTTCCTGGTCTGGAAGAAGAAGAAGACATCATTGCTCCAGCTCCTGAAGTAAGGCGATCTGTTGAAAATAATAGAGACAGTGTATCAGCAGCAGCTCCTAAGGATGATGTTGTGGATGTTCCAGAATCTTCAAGAACTCATGATAATCAGAAGGAGTCGGAAATCCAAGGTATGAATATTCATGCTAATGATACTAACCTACCTGTTTCTATTTCAGTACCAGATGTTTAAACGACAAGAATCAACAGAGATCATCCTCTCAGCAATGTGGTTGGACCAGTGTCAGCAGGGGTCACCACTAGAAGCCGCACAGGTGACATAAACCACTGCATGTACTCATGTTTTATCTCCCAAATAGAGCCTCCAAACGTGATGGTAGCACTTAAAGATCCGAGTTGGATGGAGGCTATGCACAATGAACTGAATCAATTCTCAAAATTGGGAGTGTGGCATCTAGTTGAAAGACCAGAAGATAAAAAGGTTATACTCACAAGATGGTTGTATAAGAACAAGAAAGATGATACGGGTATAATTGTGAGGAACAAAGCCAGGCTGATTGTTCAAGGTCACAGACAGGTTTACGTGGTGGATTATGATGAGGTGTATGCACCAGTGGCGAGATTGGAAGCAATTCGAATATTCCTTGCTGTAGCAACATATCTCAACTTCACAGTGCATCAGATGGATGTGAAGACAGCCTTCCTTTATGCTAAAATGAATGAAGAAGTTTATGTGGCTCAGCCGCCAGGGTTTGTGGATGAAGAGCATCCAGATCATGTGTATCTTCTGGATAAAGCTTTATATGGTTTGCATCAAGCTCCCCGCACGTGGTATGAGACTCTGTGAAAGCATTTGGTAGAAAATGGTTATACACGGGGAGTGGTTGATCAAACTCTGTTCAGAAGGAAGGTGAAAGATGATATCATTATGGTGCAAGTGTTTGTGGATGACATCATCTACGGATCTACAAATGAAGAATTATGCACCGAGTTTGAGGATATCATGAGAAAGAAGTTTGGGATGAGTGATAAAGGGGAGATGAATTTTTTTCTGACATTACAAGTGAAACAAGATGAAACTGGAATTCTCATTCATCAAGCAAAATATGTGAATGAGATTCTGGAAAAGTACAAGATGCAGGACTCCAAGCTCATCTCCACTCCCATGGCATCCAGACCTCTACTAACAGCAGATGCAGATGGAGAATCGGTGAGTGAATTCATGTACCGTTCAATGATCGGGTTACTCATGTACCTAACAGCAAGCAGGCCAGATATCATGCATGCAGTTTGTGTGTGTGCACGTTACCAGGCTAATCCTAAACTCTCTCATTTAGCTGCTGTTAAACGTATTTTTAGGTATCTGAAGGGCAGGCCTCGGCTTGGACTTTGGTACCCAAAGAATACTGATTTCCAATTATTTGCATTTACTGACAGTTATTATGGAGGTAGTGATCTTGACCGGAAATCAACAACTGGTGGATGTCAGTACTTGGGAGACAGACTCATCTCATGGCAGAGCAAGAAGCAGCATAACGTTTCCAAGTCAACTACAAAAGTTGAATATGTGGCAGCATCAGCTGGATGCTCACGGGTAGTATGAATTCAGAATCAGCTCACTGACTACGGTATGGAATTTCTTAATACTCCAATGTTTTGTGATAATGTTGCTGCTCTGCAAATTGTCAAGAATCCTGTTCAACATTCCAAAACAAAGCATATAGATATCAAGGTACATTTCATTCGTGATTGCTATAATAGGAAGTTGATTCAGTTGGAAAAGGTAAGCTCAGATCAAAATGTTTTTGACCTTTTCACAAAACCCCTTCCTCGTCCAAATTTTGAAATGTGTGTTGAAGGCCTAAGGATGATTGCCTTCGAGGAATGATCTGATCAAAACTGTTTGCATATAGCTTTGCTTTTATTTTTGCTTACTTTTGGTTTAAGTTTCTTTTTAAATATATATATATATATATATATATATATATATATATATATATATATATATATATATATAGGGTTAGGTTCCTGCGAAAACACATCTTTTTGTGAAAACTGCGAAAACACATATTAAAACTCACGTAACTTTTTCATATGTTAACGATTTTTCATAAAATTTGCGCAAAAAGTCTTCGAATTACGTTATCTTTAAATCTGGAGCAAAATATTTAAAAAAAACTGAACGTTTTTTTTCCCGTGTGATGCACATGTGCATCATATAATTAAAAAAAGTTATAAAATGCTATTTTTTTCTTTAAATATAAAGATAACACAACTATAAGATTTAGGGTGCAATTTCTTTTTAAACTATTAATGTATATCACATGTATGAGCGTTTTTTTGGTATGATGCACATGTGCATCATTCAATAAAAACGCAAAAAAATGATGAAAATATATGACATATGGTGCGACTAAGAAAAAAAAATATTAACTCATACTAAAAGTATGAGTTTTTTTTTGTGATGCACATGTGCACCAC
>JBCNJP010000027.1:82150433-82225638 GCA_039602395.1 Deinandra increscens subsp. villosa | reverse complement strand
TAAACTTCAAGCAAGAGAGATGGAAATGCTTACTTCAAACAAATCAACTGCTAAATTGCAAAACCCTGAATTGTATCATGGTCAGAATTTAGCAAGCATCAATGCTAAATCTAAAACATTTGATTTCATTCACCATCGTAATATGGTTCTGGAAATTCTGAAAGTTCGGGTTCTTCAAAAGGATGTAGTTTCAATATTCCAAATCAATCAACTCAAACAGCATTTTCTTCCAAGACAACTGATGAACTCTGGCTTTAATTTCTACATTGTTGTCTTCATATTATGGATTGATAACTGGGAGTATGCCAAATGTTGATATGTGTAACGAAGATTTTAATCAGATAGATCCCGATAATCTTGAACATATGGATTTGAACTAGTCAATGGCAATGTTAGCACAAAGAGATTCATGAAAAGGACTAGACGAAAAGATTTATATCCTGAAGGTCATATTGGATTGGATAAATCAAAAGTTAAATATTATAAGTGTTCCAAATTTGGTCACTTCGCTCGAGAATGTACAAACTCTACAAGTGATAAATCCAAGTCTAGTAATCAAAATCATGAGTCAAAGAATACAACAACTAATTCAACTCCAAAGGCTTTGGTTTCACAGGTTGATAAAGTGTATGATTGGTCACAACACTTTCCGAATGAGTCTTCATTTTCCTTAACTACAATTAATGGTACAAGACGTACTATTGATGATGAGATAGCTGATGCTCAGTTTGTAGTGTTCAGTATGCTCTTATGGTTAAAATTGAACAGAGTGATTCTGGATCTGAATCTAGTGGTTATGAATCTGTTTGTTAATTTTGTTCACAAAAGGATCAGAAGATTCAAAGTTTGAATAAAAACAACGATTTATTGGTTGCTGACAATAAAAGGAAGATGGAAGAATTAGCAGAGTGTCAGAGGAAGTTGGAAGCAGTAAATCAAGAGTTGTTATCTAAGAAAGATAAATTTGATTTAGAACAAAAGAAAATTGTTGAGAAAGGGTTGAAGTTTCAAAGTGATGAAAAGGATTTTGAACAGAAAATTGCAATCTGAAGTGAATGATGAGTTGACATAAGAAGTTGAAAAATGGAAACAAGAAGCTAAAGAGACTGAAGCTGATTTCAATGATCTGTTTAAGAAGTCAAAGATTAAACTTGATGTTCTTACTAAGACTTCTAATGAACTCGCTGCTAAAGTAGTAGGTTATCAGAATGATAAACTAAGACTTTTGGAAGATCAAAAGGAATTGGTTAGAGAGAATAAATTGTTGAATGTAAATACTGATATTCAGAAAAGAAATTAAGGTAAGCTTAAGAAGGAGTTATTTGATGAAATGGATAATTTGAGATTGCAGAAATCTGAAACAAATCGAGTTGCAAAGAAATTGATCACAATAGAAAAAGAGTTATCTGAAGCTCAGCAAAAGATAACACATTTCAAAATTCGAGTAATCGATGCAGATCACAAGCTGAACAATGTTACAAATTCACAATCTTTCACAAGTTTCTTGTGTAAGGATAAGAATTTGAAAGAGTATTTGAAAGAAACTTCACCCCCGACTATAACTAAAGAAGCTGTCAATGTTGTGAAGGAAAAATTTAAAGAACTTCATTACTCAAAGTTTTCTGATTCAAAGTCTGAAGGAAAGAGTCTGAAGAGAAATAAATCCAAGAAAGCTGGAAAGAAAGTTGAAAAGAAGTCTGAAGTTTCTAAATATTCAAAGTTTGTGTTTGGTTCGTTGTCAACTAAAAATGATCACCTATTTCAAATGAGAAGATTCTTTCTCATACTGATATTGATGAAACTATCTTCTATGCACAAAAGGATGTAAAAGAAGTGAAAGCTGAGTTTTCTCGTATGGCAAAACAAGGGCATAAATCATCTGATTCAAAAGAGAAGGTTTCTAGAAAACAAGCTTGTCTAGGTTTTTCAAAGGCAGAAGCTGATGAACGAAATGTGCAACGTCAACAGCAATTGAAGAAGATTGATTTTTAAAAGGTTAAAAAATATGTTTTCAGAGCTGAAAAAGTTCACCCTGAGAGATTTTACAAGCTCACAGGTTCGGAACAAATATTTTCTGACAAAGAATTCCCACTTCATTGTGTGGATGCTCAGACAATTGCTAAAGTTTTTTTTGAAGAATGATGGTTCTAAGAAAAAGAGGAATCAAACTGCAAGATTTTCTTCTAGATGTTCAAATTCTACTCCAAAAAGCCCAACATCAAATGGTTGATGATCACAGATTTCAAATATTTGATACTTTCTTTGATCATTTTGGACCTAAAAAATTTTGTGAAGCTTTGCAGAGGCCGAAAAGGAAACATATTAAAAATCGGTTGTGTTACAATTGTCACCAAAAGGGGCATATGGCACAAGATTGTCCTGCAACTGTTGCTTCTACACAAAGAAAAGAAAAAGTTCCATTTGTTGGTAAATCTTCCAAAGAAAGGTTCATTGATGAAAATGGTAGAGTATTTAATGAATTTCATCCTAAATTTTTCAAACATCAGAGACGATTTGTTTCTAAATTTCAAAATGAAGGATGTACGTCACAATCTACTATGACTGGTTCATTAAATGCTAATTTGCCAAAACAACAATGGAAACCTATAGCGGTTTCTAAAGGAAATCAAGCCACTGGTCAACCAGAAGTGATTCGCTTTGGGTCATTTATGAACTAATATGTTTGACCAGTGTGCAGGTACTTCTAGAAGACCTGTTGGTGATTGAAAAATTGCTAATGGAGGAATATTCTGCTTAACTTAAATTTCAATGCTCAAAATTTCAAACTGAAATTTTCTGAAAACTAAAACTGAAAGGTATTCGTATCGATTGGTCAATTTTCTTTCTTTAACGCATTTGGTTTGTAGTTTAGGGGGGGGAATTGAAAAACCAAAAATAGTGTGTTTGTGTTTTTTTGTTAAAATGAAAAATCCAAAAATAAAATAGAGTTTTCATTTTAAGGGGGGAGAAAAACTGGAAAATACAAAAACATTGAAAAAATGAGAAATCGATCCGACATAATTGGGAAATGATGGTACATTAGCTTACATGTCTGACTAATAGATAAATTAGTGTGTTTTGATGTAAAGTTCAAAAAGCCAAAAAGATTTTGTTTCTTATTTGTTTTCGACCAATCAACATGTGATACGAAATCAAATTTTCAAAGTATATCTTGGATTCTCAAAGAGAAGTTTTCTACCAAGATTAAATTAATCTTCATAAATCGAAAAGAGAAAACCGCGTTTCTATCTTCTGAAATTGTAGGTTGTGTGTTGATGTGACTCAAGCATGATGAAAGGATGAGTTAATGATAATATTTACAAATCATGCAAGCTCTAAAAATGTTCAAGATTTCAAGTTAATGATCTAGTTCAGCAAGTATGAAGATCAGATACTAGAGATTTTGAAGTGCTTCGAAGTTAACACATCATGAAGATCAAGTTGATGTTGTTACGTTTGAAGCAGATACACCACACGTTAAGGGGGAGTCTATAGAGCATAATCCTATGCGTCAAAGTGTCTCGTGTGTTTTATCAGAAAGTGAGCTTTGTATTGAGTCTATAGGTCAACTAACCATGGTCCAAACCATTGGTTCGGAGCTAGCGAACCAATGGTTCGTTGGATGGTTCGTTGGTCAGTAACTCACACTATAAATAGTGTTAGCTTCTTTATCTCCTTATCAGTTCTGTCGTTTGTATTTCTGTGTGTGTGCGTGAGCTAGAGAGAGAAACCAGAGAGTGTTCTTGTAAGCTTCAAGTGATTCTATAAGAAAACTCTTATTTACTTTCTTGTCTTCACTAGATTTGATCATAAAACAGTAGTAAGATCGATCTCAGGCTCTTATAAAGTTTGTATCATGATTTCTCCCCTAAAGTATCTAAAACAGTTTAAAAAAAATGGGGCGTGAGACTCACCTGAGCAAGGTGATGAAATGTATGGTGTATCGCGCTGGACGTAGCAATAACCAATGTCCGAATAATAAATAATTAGACAGTTTTTAAGGTCTTGGTTTAGTTGAGTAACGTTCAGATACCCAAATTATCTTGGTCAAGTCTTGACGTTTTATTCCTGTTTGTAATGTCTGGAAAACTCGTTCGAAATATTTATCGTTCAAATAAATATTTAGAGTAAAGATTATATTTATAGTCAAATAAATATATAACTTGTAGAAATAATTATAAGTCGAATAATTATCCAAAGTTCATGAAAATATATGTATTCATTCAAGTTCTAAATATTGCAATAAATAATAACGTGTTTTATTATTTGATGACATTATATATATTTAGGTTCGAGTTCCTAATTATAGGCAAATAATTATATGTATAAGTCATGGAGAATATTTATGCAAATAAATATGCATAACTTATATAAATGATAATGAAGGATAATAGTTGTTAAGATCATGAAAATATATATCAAAATCAAGTCTTGAACATTGAAAATTAATAAAGCTTCGTTTATTATAATTCAAACGCTCGAACTTTATATATTTTCAAATACACGGTATAAATAGTTTTCCCTTTGAAAATAATTTAGTGTCAAATGATATAAATATCATTTCAATATCTTCAAAACTACAAAGAATGTTCCTTATATTTTTAGGGTTTCGTTTGCTGGTTTTACCGGTAAAAGTCGTTTTTTTCCGGTTATACTTCTACAACTTATCCTAATGACACAATGATTATCCAAAATACTTGACATTCATTTGTAATGACTTTTAGGTATTTTAATAGCTAAAAACGTGAGTTTGGTCGGTTTGAGTTTGCTTCACTAAAATCATGTTTTCTTGTCGCATATAATCCCGTTTTGATCCTGTTTTCTTTCCTACCTGATGTTTCTTCATTTTGGTTGCTATGGTTGATAAAAATGGCCAAAATATTTATAAAAACAGTCCCAAATAGGTCTGTAACGGTCGTCACTTTTATTACCAGTTTAGTCCAAAACTCATGTTTATATTTTATGTAACGCGTCTTTATTTGCCTATCTTCTAAAAACCAAGTCTATGGTTTTAACAAAACTTATTTACCATTTATTTACTCGTAATTTTCATATGAATTTGTTTCATAAAGTCCAAGTTGTAACAATGTAACCATAAGCTTATTTCTATCCATAATTAGCGAAATAATCAAGAACTACTTTCATATCTGTTTATCCATTTGTACCAACTAACATAAATGTAAGGACAAAATATAATCATGGTTATATGTAAATGGAAAGATAGCATTGTGTTCACTTTTAGAAAAAAAAACCTCGTTAGAGTTTTTTTCATTTCTAATAACCAAATAAGTAAACATGACATTAATGTAACATAAATTAATAATGTCCATGGCTTCTCATCAAGACATAAGAATACATTCATCTAGTGATCTTTTAGAGGTGTTTAACCATTTTTGAGTTTCTTGATCCATTACTTACTAAAATAACAAAATGTATGCATTTTTATGGATAAATTTTGGGAGTAATACTTCCAAGTATACCTTTGGCTCAACACTTGGTTTCTTTAACCTCAAAATCCACATTTGTGACAATTTTAAGCTCCTAGAGCATCACAACATGGTTTGATCAAATCACTTAGAGAATCTAATAAAAGTTATCATATTATGTTCATTTTTTTATATTTTGAAGTAAAAGAAGGTGGGGTTTCATCAAGACTTCCCATGGACTTTGAGTTCAAAACAAATGAACAAAATGAGAGGGTGAAGCTTACTAGAGCTTCATGGTTGGGGTGGAACTTGATTTCTCCAAGAAATGAGATGATGGTGATTGGTGGCGAGGTAGCTACGGGGGGTGGTGGTCCATTAGGGGAGCCCAATGGGTGGCGGAACAGTGGTGGTGGAGCGGTGTCATGATGATGGCAGCAGGGAGGACCGGCGACAGGGTTGTGGTGGCGGTAGTGGTAGCTCTTGGCCAAACTAAGGAGAAGAAAGGAGAGGGAGTGAGTGAGGGAGGGAGGGTTACTTTGTTTAACACATGCTAATTAGAAAATATCTAGTTCTTGAGGTTTTTATAAAACTTATAAATTCTAACCACTTTTTATAAAAAAAAATACATATAGGTGAATGGCTAGCATGGAAAATTTTATAAAAATATATGATGCAAAGGTGTTGGGCCTTAGTGGGTTGGGCCGAAATCACCAAATAAGAGAAATAGGTCGGTTTGTTTGTTTAGGTTGGTGGTTAGGCCCAAACCGAAAAAATGATGTGGGTCGGCTTGTTGGGTCGCAGGACTGGGTCGGGAGTTGGGTCGGGCTTTAGGGTGTCGGGTTGAACATTTGGGTCAAGTCTCTGGGTCATGTTATTATATTTAAGGCTATTAGGCCTTGTCAGGCCCAAATCGGGTTACGGACACGAGTGCAACGAACTGTTACGGTTATTAAAAAATGATGAGTTTCTAAGTGTTCCCTGAATCTTAAATATGGATGAATGGCTTTTGTTATGGTTGTAAACAATAAATTTGACGATGTGGAATTATTTACTTAATTTTTCACATTTAAGATATTTATACGCAAAGGGATTTTAAATAATTCGTTGTTTATGCTCCATTTAGACTCAATTGTTTTGAGGATAACAAAACTAATAAAAGTTTTTAGTTTATCAATCGTCTAAACTGGTTAACTTCATTCGGTGTAATATTTCATAATGTCGGGTAAGAAAATATAAAAAGTCATTTTTATATTTGTTTTTCTTGTTGTTGAAATTCCACAAATGATTAATTAGATTTCCTTATTGTTACGGGTAGGTTTTTCCAATACAAACGCGGGATGTATCAATGGTTGATTTATCATGCATAAGTTTTATTAATAATCATATTAATTCAAGCAATGCACATATATATATATATGTATATAAATAGTCAAAGTACAGGTTTGACCTTGGATTTTCTAACGGGTTGTCATAATATGTGTTTCTCTATCGCTGATAAGTGCTTTAGGAGTTCCGAATATGGAAAATAGTTTCTTGGGGAACTTTACTACTACGCATCCGTCATTGGAGGGTAATACTTCTGCTTCAACCCATTTAGATACATAGTCAACCGCTACCAGGATGTAGTTGTTTGCTCGCGAAATTAGAAATGGTCCCATGAAATCGAGGCCCCATACATCAAAGATTTCACAAATCTAAATACCATTTTGAGGCATTTCATTATGGTTAGATATATTCCTAGATCTCTGGCAAGCATCACATGTTTGTATCCAGGTGTGTGCATCTTTGTACGATGTTGGCCAATAAAATCCAAAGTCAAGGACTTTTCTTGTGGTGGCGTTAGCTCCGTGGTGGCCTCCACAAGGTCCAGTGTGACAGTGTCTGAGAATACAAGTGGTCTATTTACCATATACGCATCATCGAGTAATTTGGTCGGCGCACACCTTAAAAATATACGGGTCTTCCCAAACATAGTATTTGACGTCAGCGAAGAACTTTCTTCTTTGGTGATGCGTTAACACTTTAGATATTATCCCACTAGCTAGGTAGTTTGCCATGTCTGCAAACCAAGGTTCAAAGGCAGCTTCAACCATTTCTAAGTACTCCATAGGAAACCTTTCATTGATTTCTTCTCTCTTATCTTCACTGTTGCCTTCAGGACTGGATAAATGATCAGCTGCCGTGTTTTCAGCACCCTTCTTGTCTTTGATCTCAATGTCAAATTCTTGGAGTAGAAGAATCCATTGTATGAGTCTGGGCTTTGCGTCTTGCTTTTTGAAGTGGTACTTTATGGCGGCGTGATCAGTAAAGACAACGGTTTTGGATAGCACCAGGCATGAACATTTGTCAAAAGCAAATACTACTGGTAGAAGATCCTTTTCTGCTTGAGAATCACTTCAGGTCTTACTAGCATAGTAAATGGGGTGAAATTTCTTATCTTTTCGTTGACCAAGAGCTGCTCCCACAGCATAGTCATTTGCATCACACATGATCTTGAAGGGGAGAGACCGGTCTGGCACGATCATAATAGGTGCATGGATAAGTTTTTCTCTTAAGAGAGTGAAGGCTTCCAGGCGGTCTTTATCGAAGTTAAAAACAACTTCTTTTTCGAGCAGTTTTGTTAAGGACAATATATTTTTTACAAGTCTTTAATAAAGCATCGATAGAACCCATCTTGTCCTAGAAAACTGCGTATTTCACGTACTGAAGACGGTGGTAGTAGAGGTGAAATGGTGTCAATTTTAGCTTTATCTACCTCTAGTCCAGCGTGAGAAACTTTATGGACAAGGACTATTCCTTCCTGAATCATAAAGTTATATTTTCCCAATTGAGGGCTCGATTAGTTTCTTCGCATCGAGTAAGCATCTTTTCTAGGTTGCGTAGACAGTGATCGGATGAATTGCCAAATACCAAAAAATCATCCATGAAAACTTCCATGGATTTCTCTATCATATCGTGGAAGATGGAAACCATGCAGCGTTGAAAAGTGGTGGGAGCATTATAGAGGTCGGACGGCATTTGGCTATAGGAAAATGTGACATATGGACATGTAAATATGGTTTTCTCTTGGTCCTCCGGATCGATTGGTATTTGGAAAATATCCGGAGAAACCGTTAAGAAAAAAATAGTACATGTAGCGGGACAAATGTTTGAGCATCTGATCAATAAATGGATGAGGAAAGTGGTCCTTTCTGGTAGTGTCATTTAACCTTCGTTAATCAATGCAGACTCTCCAGCCAGTGACTGTTCTGGTAGGAATGATTTCATTGTTTTCCTTAGTGATGACTGTTATTCGTCCTTTCTTTGGAACTACTTGAACAGGACTTACCCAAGAGCTATCGGAAATAAGATATATAAGATCAACGTCAAGGAGCTTGACTACCTCCTTTTCAACCACATCCTGAACGTTGGGGTTAACCCTTCATTGTGGTTGGACGATAGGTTTGTATACATCCTCCATAAGGATTTTATGTGTGCAAACCGATGGGCTAATTCCCTTGATATCAGTGAGCTTCCATGCTATCCTTTTTTGTGTCTCTGCAAAACATTGAGTAGTGCTTCCTTCCCTTCTTTCTTTAAGTGCGCAGAGATGATCACAAGCATTGTGTGGTCAGCATCCAAGAAGGCGTACTCCAGATGATCTGGGAGTTCCTTAAGCTCTAGAGGGGGTGGATCTTTATTAAATTTCTCTTTTTAGTAGTTTCCTCCTGAGTTTGCTTCAATTGCTTGGATGGACTCATGCAGAATGTCTGCATCAGGAGGTGGGTCTTCCTCCTCTTCCAGAAAATCCAGGGTTGGTAGTTCTCCTTCTTCTTTTTCATGCAGCCAAGGAGGATCTTCAGATAGGTGGATCAAGGACCTCTCAACTTGTACAAGGAGTCTGTTGTCTCCAAGTTGCAGCATCATCTCCTTGTTGTTTGGGCTGATCAAATCTCTCAAGGTGTCTACGAGTGGATTTCCAAAAACGAGGGGGTTTTTATAAAGAAACATAAAGTCGAAAGGGGTATTTACATTATTTACATGAATGAGAACATCCTTGATTATTCCTTTCGTGTGACGGATAGTTTGGTTAGCGAGAATGAGTGGTGGACAGAAAGGGATTAGTTCACCTAAGTGTAACTTGTGAAGCACATATACAGGCATTATATTTACACACAGGCTATCATCTACTATCGCAGTTTTAGCTTTCTTTTTTATAAAGCAAGGAATAGAATGTTTATCGAAAAGTGTTCAAAGTGTAGAGATTGTTGCTTAGTGAAAATAACATGTTGTACTTCTTCTAGTATATGTGAAGTAACAATATCTTTAAAAAAAATTTCATTATTCGGAATAGTAGCAAAATCTTCTAAAGATGGGCTAGAAATTTGTATTTGACTGGGTAATGGTTTACCTTCATCTTGTGAGAGTTTATTCACTTTTTCTGGCATTGAGATTTCAGAAGATTTCATATTCCTTCTGGTTTTGCTTGTCTTCTTGGGGAGTTGAGATCTGACTTAGAGGGTTGCGTCCAGTTCCTCTGATTTTGTACAACAGGGGCTGATGGTGTCATCTCGGGGTTGTTTAGCCGAGATTACCTCTGTGTCTATGGTTTGCTCTTCCCCACTTTTCCATCTTTTATGGTAATCTTCTAGAATTTTTATATGCTCTAATATTTTTTTAGTTTCAAGATCACTTTTAGGACTTACATGGGGTGTTTCTTCAAGAATTTTTGTATTCATTATTTTCAAGTCTCATGCCTCCATACTTTTGCTCAATACATTTTATACATAGAAAAAACCCATGTATGCATGTAGTAGAAGGTGAAAATGTATAGGTTTCATTTCCTCAACCGACATCACAGTACTTTCTTGCCAAGTATTGCGTGTAGGCTCCTCATAATTATTAGCATGGCAATAAGTGTTATTTTGTACTAGTTGTGAAGTTGAACATGAAAAATGATTGGGGCTTTCTTCTGGTGGGTCATTATCCACTCGCAACCGCGCAGGTATAGTCACTAGTATGCAACAGTCTCGAGAATAATGGGGATCGCCACGGATTTTACACCACACAAATTGAGGCCAACCATTTTTTTAACCGAAATATTCCTCCGAAGGGTCGTTCATCATTGAAATATTTTTCAGAGAATTTTATAAGAGGTTTAGAGAAGAAAAATAAAAATTAAAAGAAAATTAACAAACAGGAAAGTAAAATGTTAAGCCGCTAACTCGGATTTTTCTCAAAATTCTCGTTTGTGTCCCCTACAATGGCGCCAAAAGCTTGGTGTGCATGTGGGTGTGTATGAAAATATGACAATTATAGGTATGTTTCAACATCACTATTGCATTTAAGATTTACATTTATAAACACAATAACGAACAATCACTACATACCACATACACGGGCAAGTGCACCCATCGCGGCATAGTATAGCGAAGGTAAGATACCGAGGTCGTCCAAGAACACAATTTATGGAAATGAGGACTCTTGATACTTCGACTTTGTTAACGTATAACCAGATCTATCTTTTAGTTAAAGAAAATATAAATTACTAAAAAAAGGAAAAATAAAATAAACATAAAATGGGTTTGTAAGCTAGACAATCACTGAAAATATCACTTGGAAGAACTCACCAGTTGCGGGGTTGGTAGGCTGTTTATTTATACCACTTCCTTAAGATTATTACTAACAGACGAATAGACCACCTCTCAGCCTCAAATATATTCTCACTTTCCTCTTGTTGATCACCCAATTGGTATGAACCCCAGGTGTACTCATGCTGTTAATAACAAATATAGTAGTGTGAGTGTCACTTAGTTGTAGGGTCTTATGGTCAAAGTACCGTTACACTTGAATACGTTGTAATGAACCAGTAGGGGAACAACCACGCATCGGATTACTTTATTATGGAAACTTATTTATAAGGGACTAAGGTCCATTTCCTCCATGTACCGCTCTCGTGCATACACGGGCGGTCATAACCAGAGTCAAGTTCACCATTGCATTCCGCACTGGATTTTACCTTATTAATAAGATTAATATGGTTAAAACAGGTTAATTAGATTAATCATGTCATTATATTTTAGAAAATTGTAATATATCCTGTTCACTAAAAATTTAAAGTTATAACGGGAGACCCGAATACCACTGACTCAAACCTCAACAAATTGTTGTAACTTTTCTTTTTTCATTATTAATATGTAATTTGATTAATCAAATGTAACAATAGATTAACAAGTTATGTGACTTTTTTTCTTTTTTTCGTAAGGAAAAATAGAAATAAATAATCCTACCTATTCACGATTGTCAGATAATAATCCCAACTAATTTTTTGGTCAAAAATGGTCCTACCTTTACACCCCATTATTTCTAATAGTCTTTTCCATTAAAATAACTAACACCATTAACGTGGAGGACTAATAATATCATTATCTAAACTTGTTTTATTTAAATAAACTTGCAGGGTAAATAATGTAACTTACCTAAACTTGTTTTAGTTATAAAAAAAATAAAAAAAAAAACCAGACCCACCCCTCCCCCCCCCCCCCTCGGTTCGTCTTCTTCCCCTCATCTTCGGTTCCCCTCATTGCCGGTAAACCTGCTAAATTTCCCTCGTCGCCAGTCACCGTAATCAACAAAAATTGCTTTCTGTTGCAGCGAATCGCCGGTCACCGAACCAACCACTTCACGGCGACTTCCTTTTCTTCAATCAACCTAAACGCGGCGGAGAATACGAGCACCGGCAAACGCGTGCAACCGAACGGCGACGATCCTTCTTCTCAAGCCAATCGGAGATCGAATAACCAGAAATCGAAATACAAAACTACAGGGAGGAGCCTGGATGGTAATCTTGAGAGTGTATCGACAAAGGAAGATAAGTGTAGGACGATGAAGAAGAAGGATAAGCGTCCCCTTCTGATTCCGATGATGCAGAATCGTTACTGTCGATGTTTCTCCTTCATCTCCTCCCAACCCAATCAGGAGGATCTCCTGCTATCTTGTTCAATTTTTTCACTTTCCCATCCTTCCTCATCACATCGATTCTTGAAAAATGCTTGTACTGAGTGCAAGAAACAAGCTAGAGATCGACGATTACACAAGCAGGGGGAAGATTTGGTCGACGAAACGGTGTAGTAAGTTGAAATTGGCACTCTCCAAAAGTTTTGAAGAAGAAAATAGGAGGTAGGAAATAAGAAGAAGTAGAATTTGTGGAACAGGCCGTCGCCGGTGATTGATCAGGAAGAAAAGGGATGTTTGGGTTTTCTTTTTAATCAACTTTAAAAAGTGACAAGATTGGCCCTTCAGTTTTAATTAAATAGAAACAAGTTTGAATAATGACATGATTGGTCCTCCACGTCAGCAGACTCTAAAGGTGTTAGTTTTTTAACGGAAAAGACTATTAGAAATAATGGGGTGTAAAGGTAGGACCGTTTTTTGCCAAAATATTAGTTGGGATTATTATCCGTCAATCGTGAATAGGTAGGATTATTTATTTCCATTTTTCCTTTTCCTAAGTAATGTTCGTTTATTTGGTGGACACATAATAGTTTGATATTATGTTACAAACGGTTCACATTTACTTTAACATATTTCTTATATCACATTTAGTTATATCATATTATGAACATCGTTTTTATATAATATTGTATTCCTCAATCAACCCTTGTAGTACACGGGTTACTAACTACTATATAATACATGCCTTTATGTAAACGATTGGAATTCTAAGTGTTATGTTTCATAAAATTAAGGCTAAGGACCCGTAGAGGAATCGGGAGAGTTTTTTACTATTATTATTAGTATCAATATTTTCATCTACCTATTTATATATTATTATTATCATTATCATTATTATTATTTTTTTTTTATTTATATATTATTATTATTTTTTATTTTTGCTTTTTTAAATTTATTATTCTTTTTTTTCTTTCTAACTATTATTCATTTATGTAATTTTATTATGGAAAATTGGCCCATATTAATCCCAGTTATCCTAGTTTGGCCGATAATAATCCCAGTTATGATTTTTCCTCATAATAATCCCAGTTATTAACTCATTGGCCTATAATAAACCGCCGTTAACTATATATTAACCTAGTTAGTGTGAGGGTTTGTTTTTTAATTTCTTAAAAAGGAAGGGACTTTGATAGACTTACAAAACAAATGTGGTATTTATATGTCTGTGTGTGTATTATTTTAAATGTCAAATGATAGATACAAGAAAAATGGGATTAAAGAAGGTGAAAATGGTAGATACAAGGAAAATGGTAGCGCCTAGGCAACCACGGCATTGGATCTGGCGACGGCGACTCTGTTCAAGCTACCGGAGTTTGGTGAAGAAGGAGTTGGGGAAATGGAAGGAGGAAAAGCAGCAGTGGGAGAAGACGGAGCTAGGGAAGTAGGAGGAGTCGGTGGAGAAGACACCGGAGCTTCAATCGGTGAAAAATTCGGAACGACGGAAACCAGCGACGGAGATGAAGCGGTGAGAGCGGCTGAGGAATACACTGTTGGTGCGGCCGTCGATGACTGAGCCAGAGCGGCTGCGGCCATTAAACCCATGTCGATTGGATATGTGTTACGACGGCGCAGGTGTAGGTGTCACCGGATTTTTGTTGCCATCGGTACATGGTATATATTACATCTTCCGACGGTCAAATGAGGCGGCGATTCATTAATCCGGCCAAATGAGGCTGCGGGCCTACGACACATATATTACATTTTTGATAGCCGGATTTTTGTAGAAGTATCGATTGGATTAATTAATCCAATTTTAGGTGTCGACTGAATTTGGTCCATCTATATATTACATTTTTTTGTTACCTATTTATGTAAAAGTGTCATTTGGTCCATCGGTCGTCCGAAATTGAACATGTGTTGATCACGACGGCGCAACTGTAGGTGTCACCTGAGATGGTGGTGAACACGGGTTTCTTCTCCCTCATTCTTTTAAGAAATTAAAAAAAATAGGCTCCTAATTTTAAAAAATTACAAAAACAGTCCCTCACACTAACTGAGTTAGTGTATAGTTAACGACGGTTCAATATAGGTCAATTGGTTAATAATTGGGATTATTGTAGGGAAAATCAAAACTGGGATTAATATCGGCCAAACTGGGATAACTGGGATTAATATCGGCCAATATTCCTTTTATTATTATGTTTTTACTTATTAATAATGTCGTTATTACTATTATTATTACAAGAAACTTGACTCATCGCGCGTTGCGGCGGCTATTCCAGTTTTATATATGTGTTCTTGATTTACACTTTGTCCTGCTCATCACTAAATAAACAAAATCTAATTTACCTGAATCACATTATACTCACAAAAATTTACACTAAATAACAAATCTAGTTTACCAAAAATGAAATTCAAAACCACTGAACAACATCTTCTCAACTCCTTTCTACCCCCATCCATCTGCTTTCAAATCGTCATGAAAAGTTAAAAAAAACAAAGCACATTAGCCATTACCAAAATAAATACTCTAAGGCTCAGATTCGGGTCAAGCTCTGATAGATAGCACGTCTACGCCTAGTCTCCACCTCATATACCGGAAGAGTAAATTGCACGAGAAGTCCCTGTGGTTTGCCAAATTTTTAAAAATAGTCCTTGAACTTCCGAAATTACAAAAATAGTCCTCAGGGTTTCACTTTCGTCTCACCGGGAGTCCCTGGGTTGGATGGACGTTAAAAATATCAGTTAAATGGATATAAAATGACTATTATACCCCTGCTATTTAATTTAACAAAAAAATAATTAAATCTCTAAGTTCATCACCTATTATCCCCTGTCTCCGACTTCATCTCCTTCACCGCCGACTGTCGCCGGCGACCTCCACCTGTAACTTCTAGCCTCCGATTTTGCCTTCATCATCAATATCACACATTTTCAACACCCATTTCTTCTCCATTACGGTTCAAGAAAACAATGAGCAACATCATCATCGACACAATCCATCAATTACCAACAACTCAAATCTGTTTAGAAATCGTATATACAAAGGAAAACGGAGTTAAAAAATATTAACTCAATCGAAACAACAATCATAATTTGAGATCATACCAAAAACCCAACAATCGGAGGTTGGGCTTGCCGGAATTACGGCTGTTGTCGGAGACAGCTCAGGATCGCCGTCGCAGAACCCGTCGCAGAACCCTAAATGGTTGTTTAGCACCGTCGCGAACCAAAATTGGAAAAGATGGGAGGTCACGAGAGGAACGATCGGAGATCAGCAAATGGTTGGAAGGTCGTCGGAGTTGTAGGTCGGATGGTTGGCGGAGATGGGTTGTCACCGATGCCGATCAGAGAAGTCGGAGGTCCAACCGCCTCCCCATTTTCTTTTATGTTCTTTCCTTGTTTCTTTCTCGTAAGTATGTTTAATTTTCTGTTTTTTTTTTTTTGTTAAATAAAATAACAGGGGTATAATAGTCATTTTATATCCATTTAACTGATATTTTTAACGTCCATCCAACCCAGGGACTCCCGGTGTGACGAAAGTGAAACCCTGAGGACTATTTTTGCAATTTCGGAAGTTTAAGGACTATTTTTTAAAATTTGGCAAACCACGGGGACTTCTCGTGCAATTTACTCTATACCGGAATTTAACATAACCTTATAACTAAAAAGTTGCTTTTATATTGTGTTGATACATAGTCCTGATCGTCAAGTGAAGTATCGAATACAAGATGGATCACACAAGATAGCTGAGGTCCGAACTCTCAGCGAACCTGGAGTTCGGACAGCTCCGAGCTTGTGGCCGAACCTGAGGTTCGGCCAGTCGTATTTCAACTTGTATAAATAGTTCGTCTTGTATAGAATTAAGAGAGCTTCGGTGTCATATTCTCTAGATGTACTCTGTGGTTATCTCTGTGGTTAATACAAGTCATTTGTATTTACTCTCTGTGTTCTATACGTTTATATTGATTTCGTTATCGACTAAGTAGAAGATCCGTACGCTCACGCACTTTCAAGTGGTATCAGAGCATTAGGTTTGCTCTACTAGTCGGAAATCAGTGTTTTCCAGAGTTGTTGAGTTCAAATTCACGTTTTTGCAAAAATGTCAATCATTTTTGAGTTCGTTTGATTGTTTCGAGTGTGTTTTTCATTCAAAATTCATTCCTGAGTTGTTTCTATCAAGTCTGCTTGAATCTCTGTTGAAAATTCCAGCCAAAAACGTTGAAAATTGAGAAAATGGCATCGAGTGAGTTCTGTTTCGTTTGAGGTTCGGACTCGTTCGGCCTAACCGCTCTGAACTCAAGGTTCGGACGAAGTTCGGTGAGCGTTCGGCGTTTTTCTTTGTTTTGGTGAGAGTTCGGTGACAGATCGGTCAACGTTCGGACAACGTTCGTCTCTGTTACTCCGAAGGTCAGGATCGGTGAGAGCTCAGCGAGTTTGTGTTTCGGATTAGGTTCGGACTAGGATCGGTGAACGTTCGGAGGAGGTTCGGACTAAGTTCGGAGTGAATAGTGTTCAGTTTTTCGAAAATGTCCAATTTTCAAGCATTCGCAGCTATTCAAAATTCGGTTCAGGCAACGATGCAAACAATGATGAATTATGATAATGAAATCAGAACAAGTCAGAAAGTTCCCAAATTGTTAAAATTGGAAGATTATCATAGTTGGGTTAAACGATTTGAAGCGTTTGTCGATACGAATGACATTGATATGTGGTTAGCGTTCACTGAGCAATATGTTTACCCTAAAGATGAAACTGGTGAACCTATTCTTCAAAGAAAAATGTCTTCTGAACAAAAGAAAGCTTATCAAGCTGAGAAAAAGGCATATGGTACTTTAACGATGGCATTGCCTAAAGAGTTACTTCATCAATTTGCTGGTAACTACACATCAAAAAGTCTATGGGATGCTTTGGAGAAACGATGTGAAGGCAATGACCAATACAAGAAAAGTCGACAAAAGGTTTTGAAGAAAGAGTTTGACAGCTTTAAGCATTATCAGAATGAAACGATTCCCAATCTGATTGCAAGATTTGCTCATCTAATGAGTGAAATGCGTTTGGTGAATCTTACTAAAGAAGAGGCTGATATGAAAGAAAAGATTTTGGAAGCATTGCCTGAAAATGGGAGAATTATGTGATGATGATTACTCATGATAAAGATTTTTCTGGATTGTCTTTCAATGATTTGGTTCAAACACTTCAGGCTCGGGATATGAAATTAATGGTGAATAAATAACTTCCTACACAAATTCAGAATCCTGCAGTGTATCATGGTGAAAATGACTCTACAATGAATGCTGGGAAGTCTACTAGTCTTAGTTCTGCTCCTCCTACAGCATTTCTAGCAAGTAAAACTGAAATTCCAAGTTATTCTTCTGCTGGTTGTACTGTGTCATTTCCAAATTCTTCTGCTCAAAGTGCATTGTCTGTTCAAACTGTCGATGATTATAATGTGTTGATGTCTGCATTGGTGTCTTCATACTTTGGTGTTATCACTGGTGCTGTGAGTAATGCTGAGTTAGCAAATGAAGATTATGATCAGATTGATTATGATCATTTGGAAAAAATGGATCTAAATTGGCAGTATGCAATGTTGGTTCGACGAACGAAGAAATTTTTATAACAGAACTGGGAAGAAAAGATTGAATCAGGATGGTAAGATTGGTTTGGATAAATCGAAGGTGAAATGTTACAAGTGTTCAAATTATGGTCATTTTGCTCGCGAATGTCCAAGTTCAACAGAAAGTAAATTGAAAACTGGTCAACATGCACATTTAGTTTATCATCCATCCGATAAAGCTGAAAAGGTTGATCAGAAATCTGCTACTCTTGCTTATGATTGGACTAATACATTTATGCATCCAGATGGGTTTGCCTGGAATGCTGATTCAGAAGTTAAAAAGAATCATACTCCAATCTCAGTTGCTTTAACTGTTCAACATGCTGATGATGAAAGTTTTTTAACAGAGTCTGATACTTCTTCTAGTATATCTTTGGTACAAGAAGAATTACCTAAAGTTTCTACAAGTTCAAAGGTTGAAGAGTTTGAATGTTTCAAATGTAAGAAATTGCTCCAGGAGATTGCAAGTTTTGAACAACGTTGTCAAATTTCAACTGAAGAGATTGTGGTGTTAAAGAAAGAGTTAGAGGATTTTCAAAAGAAGTATTATGAGTTGGTTCATGTTCATGAAGATGTTTCGAAAGAGAAAGCAAAATTGGCTGAAGAGTGTGAGAAAGCAAAAGCTGAGGCTTTAGACGCAGCTCAAGATTTTGAAAATCTGTTTGAGAAGAGTTATCCAGTTCAGCAAAAGTATGAAGAAGCTACTGCTCTTATTGCTACAACTGCTGTTACTGTTGAAAAACTTCAAAACAAGACCTCTATGCTTCAAGATGAAAATACTCTCTATCGTGACAAGAATGAGGTATTGACTAAAGATGTTGAGATTTACAAGAAAAAGAGAGAAAGTGTTCTTGAAGAATTGTTTGCTGAATGTGAGATCAGAAAGTTACAAACTTATGAATATGATGATCTCAATGCAAAGTTTATCACGTCACAGAAAGAAGTTTTTGAAGCTCATCAAAAGATCAATGATTTGAAATTGGAAATTTTGGAACTGACACGGCAAGTGAAGAACTGCAATTTGTCACCAACAATGCTTAATTTCTTATACAAGCAGGATCAGAGTTCAGAAAGTTCTAAGCAGGATGATGTTCACTCGGTACCTCAACCAGTGGATTTAATTGAAGTTACTGCTGCTCAGATTGATCCAAAAGATGAATTGCATGATTATTCCAAGTTTGCCACTCCATCCAAGAAGAACAAGTCTAAAGCTAAAAAGAAATGGAAGCCTTTGGGTGAAGCTCTCAAATTTGTGTCAAAGTCTGTTTTGCTGGAATATGAGAAAGTATTTGATAAGGTTGCTTCTAGTTCTTCATCTGCAACTGAAGAAGAGAAAGTTTTAATTGAAAAGAACAAGCTGAGGGATATCAAAGCCAAATTCACTAGTGATGCTAAGTCAAGAGAAGCATCAGGTTCTTATTCAAGTTCTTCAAAGACTCAAGGGTCTAAACATAAAGGTTTGGGTTTTTTTGTAAAGGAAGTTCCGGTTGCAGTGAAGAAACCAATGAAGGTTGATAAATCTGAGAAAGCTAAGGTTACAAAGAAATCACCAATTCCGAAGGAATTTACTTATTATTCTGGAAGATCATCATCTTCAAGGAGTCCATCTCCTAGGTATGACTCTTCTGATGGTTTCTTTGATAACTTTCATTCTGACCATTTCTCTGACTCTCAAAAATCAAAACAACTTTCAAACATTTTTAGAGAGCGACTTTGTTATGTATGTCGTCAATCGGGACATCTCGCTGTTGAGTGTCCGACGAATGCATATATTCACAACACTGCCAAATATGTGGATAACAACGGCCAAATTTTTTATGAACCATGGTCTCCAAAGCACAAATCAACTTGTAAATCGTCTTGGTCCAAACCAAGTGCGTCAGTTGAATCTGATTCTGGTTCTGATCACAAATTAAAACTTTTACAAATTTGGAAACCAAAAGTTGTTTCCAAGGCCAACAAGGACTTTGTGGAAGACACCGGGCGACCCGACGCTGCTGAATCGGGTCGATTCCAACGCGACTAATGTTTTATTTGGTGTCAAGCAGGTGTTTCAGGAAGACCTTTCGGTGATTGAAAATTGCTGATTGTGAAATATCTGTTTTCTAATTATAATGAATTTTCAAATCAATTTTTGTTTTCAAAAGGCTTAGTTGCTCGTATTCGTGTTGGTTGATCAATTTTTTTCTTGTTTTTCATTCTGAGGGGGAGTTTTATGTTTCAAATCGTAAAAATGAAAATCTATAACTAGAGTTGTCATTTTTAGGGGGCGAAATTTGAAACAGACAAAAACAATGAAAAATTCGAAAAGCCAAAAACATTGAAAAATGAGAAATTGTATCCGACATGATTGGGAAATGATGGTACATTGGCTGACAGTGTCTGACTCATGGATAAAGTAAGTGAAAAAGCCATAAGACCATTTGATCGATGTGCAAGGTAGGCTCGGCAAATCAGAAAGTATACAAATGTGATATATACTAAATCTGATGCTTGACCTAGTGGACAACATCGTGATTCATATCTCATGATATATCAAGAAAAAGATATGTGAAAAATAAAATGAGAAGTCACTGTGTATACATGTGTTCATTTTGCAAAGATTTAAACTTGTTTGATTTCTTTATTTTGTCAAACGATCGGACTTTCTCTGTGTGTCGAAAGACCGACCTGATCGTTGTTCGTTTGACGTTCTGCTTTATTTTCTTTGGTGTTTCGTATAACTCATCGGACTTTCTCTGCGTGTACGGGAGTACCGACCTGATTGTTGTTGAGTTATATAATTTCAACTTGTTTTATTTTCTTATTTTGTTAAATCTGAGGCCTTATCTGCGTATCAAAAGATCGACCTTAAGGTAGACGATTTAACGTTCTTATTTCTTTTTGCATGGAACACAGTTGACTATATCATGGTTACAATCATTATGTGATTTAATTCACAAATGAAATTACAAAATGTGATAAGCAAAGCATATCCGAGTATGTCTGATAGTGTGGGGTACACTAGTCAATGCAAACTTAATAAATACCTTAACATATCCAGATGTTATGAGTATGATTGTGCCAGAGTTTAAAGTTGGACAAATTATATCTGCAATCGGCATGGCTTATGTGCTACAATAATCGAAATTGAAGTGTAGTTCAGTATGTTATGATCAATATGATCCCAAGTTGTGATCTTTCTCACAAAAGACAAAAATAGTGTCTAATTCAGTATTGTCTTCTTTTTCTTATCAGAAAATACCAAAAAGATTTTAGGTGTGTTTTGATATAAAGTTTCTAAATGTCAAAAAGATTTTGTTTCTATTTTGTTTTCGATTGATCAACACGAAATACAATATCAAGTTTCAAAATCAAACTATCTTGGAGTCTCGAAGAGACATTTTGCACCAAGATTATTTATGATGGCAGGTTTCTAAGTGGGAAGAGAACATCACAACTTCAAGTCTTCTGAAGCTTGTTGATAAAGAGATTACACACGTTGCAATATCAAGTATTCAAGATTGAGCTCATCGTCAAGATCGAGGAAGAGTTTGATTGAAGATGCAAGATACAAGTTTGAATAGAGAAGATGATACTGCACATGCCGAGGGGGAGTTTGTTGATACATAGTCCTGATCGTCATGTGAAGTATCGAATACAAGATGGATCACACAAGATAGCTGAGGTCCGAACTCTCAGCGAACCTGGAGTTCGGACAGCTCCGATTTCAACTTGTATAAATAGTTCATCTTGTATAGAATTAAGAGAGCTTCGGTGTCATATTCTCTAGATGTACTCTGTGGTTATCTCTGTGGTTAATACAAGTCATTTGTATTTACTCTCTGTGTTCTATACGTTTATATTGATTTCGTTATCGACTAAGTAGAAGATCCGTACGCTCACGCACTTTCATATTGTACTATTTCTCTCTTTTTGGTTTTCAATTTCAATCTCTATCCCATTCAAACCCATGTAAAAGAACCTTCAAATTTTAAATGATAGTTATCCTTTGATAAGCTCTAAAGTAATATGCATTTGAATCTTAATTCCTAAACAAAATTACCATATATTGGCTGCAAAGACTAAGAGTCCAAAGAAAGAATGCAATCTGCATATAGAATGATGTAAAAAAGAAGGTAACAACAATACCTGGTTTCAAAGTTTGAATTGGAATCCCTACACATAGAGACCACAATGGACACGAACAAAGTACCTGCAATAATTAAGAATATGAGAATTACACAACAAATGACACGAAGTTGTACAATGGTTTAAAAATAACATGAAATGGTGAATGATTATTTACCTCAATCATTTTAATCTTTGTTCATCACTATCTGTTTCATCTCTGTTCTTGAACCATATCTCTAAGAAGATTTCGCACTCTTAGAGGTGATTTGATATCGTGTGAAGATTTATCGATCCTTATGCTATTCCAGCATGACATTCACAATATATGCTAGCCACCGTTGATCATTTGCCAACCCAGTTTTTAATATCAAGAAAAGTGAGAACGGTTAACCATTTTCCCAAAAATCACAACCAAATTTTTATTAAAAAAATACCTAGAATAGTGGTAACACCCAAACTGACTCGTCTATCGTTCCTTAACTATAAATGTTGCAGTTTTTGTCTCCAGAGTTGGTTAAATCCCGCGATTAAAGGTCTCCATACAGTAACAAAAGTAGTAACTGTTAGGAATCAAGTGGCGCAGCGGAATCAACAACACACAATGCACACACGATTATCACGCGGTAACGAGAAAATATTACGAACGACACAAGAATTTTAACGTGGTTCGGTCGGTGTGACCTACATCCACGGGCTGCAACTAGGTTATATCATTAGCTCAGTGCACAAGATTACAATTACATGACGATATATTTAAAATAAACGAGATTAGGGTTAGGACCTAAACGGGCCCCTAAATGAAACCGGCCCAAAAGGCCTTCACACCCAACAATCTCCCACTTGAAGGCCTTGTGGTAAACTCCAGCCCGCCATCCAAGCAAATACAAACCCAATCATCCAGTAACTCCAGTAATCTTCAAGAACAGAAATCCTCCAAGCCTCCAATTCCCAAGAACAAGCTAAGATTTCAAAACCAATCCACCTAGTTGCAATGGCCCTACTCATCAGTAACCTGAAAGGCCCATTGAAGCTCGCCACAACTCCAATACGGTCATCAGAGACCCAATCATGGCAAAACCACCAATGACTCATCCTCAATCTCAATCGGCTCCCACTTACTAGTATCACCGGCTCCAGAGACTCCAGAGGAAAGAACACTCTCCAATATCAGCAAGTATCTAGGAGAGATTTTCACATTCGGATAACTGGTCTTTCGAACCCAACATCGATTTCAAACTATGATAGAACACTCCTCGCGCTCCCACTGTTACTAAATCCCCAACAAAGTTCAGACCTCCGAATACGCTAAGGCTAACATCCATGTGGCTCCAGGATTCACACTTGCAAAATGAATCCACTTAGCACTACCCGATTTAGCGAGCCAGACTTTACTACTCGGAAGTTGGTTCAGTACTTCCAGCGATACATAAACCTGCATCTTTCCAAAGTCTAAGAAGAGATTAACAAATGCTTCATTGAAGTGGGTAACATGAAATGAAACAAACCATAATCTCGAACCCAAAAGTCTTCACTGCCTTCCACTGAGCCCCAATGCATCAACCCCAGACACATTCCCAGAAGCAGAATTCAATTACTTTGGACATCGACTCTAAAACAAATGTCCCACCTATGCAGCCACACACCAAGTCAACTGTGCTCAGCTCCCACTGTCACTGTTGTCCAAACCCATTGCCAAATCAACACCCATGAGAAGAATAACAAGTCGTACTACACCGGTAAAATATCTTCACCCAGCACAAGATCCCAAATCCCCTCAAATGTGGTACCACTGATCACCACCGAACGAGGAATAACATCCACAATTTCGGACCAGCTAATAGGCAAACGGTTATAACACCAGTAGAGCTATCACGAAATGCAAGTGGTACCAAGGATTCTATGACCGAACACACGATCAGTTAACGTAAACCCTAACCGAAAGATCTTCCGAACGAGCATTAACCAACATGACTTGCCACTATTCTTTTTTTTCACTTATGTCATCAACTAGCACACCTGCTAGTTCCATTTTCTCCAGTTCTCCACCGTTAGTACCACATCCAAGTTCCTTGACAAACCAATCAACCAAAATTTGAACCTTCAAACATTACGATCATAACCATCCTGTCTTCAGCCATAGCAATGACAAACAGGAAAATGCAGATCGAAAAAAATAGTGACAGACATAGCAATGTCACGGGCCTGAACTTGACAACTATTCTACTAACCACTGTCAATTAAACCGATATGCTCCTGTAAAACCTTACAGAAAAATCTAACCCGAATGCTAAATTCACAAAACCCGGTTCACACAGTTGATAATAAATAGTGTTAGAGCATATTTCTATGCTATGAGTGTCTCGTGTATTGTATCCATGTGAGCATGTCTTAAAGTGAGTTGTAGTGCCTATTTGGTTGGTGGCGTATCATATGGTCCGGCGGATCATATGGTCTGGCGTACTAGTTGGTACGCTGGGTGCTATGTCACTTACTATAAATAGGTTCGTGTTAGAATGTGCAAGGTAGCCAGTTGAATACTTCTGTCATTCTACACTTTCTGTGTGTGTTTCTAGAGAGAGAAACTAGAGAGAACTTCATTGTATCTTCGAGTGATTCAATAAAAATTCTCTTATTTACATCCGTTGTTGCTATGATTGATTGATACGCGCAGTAGTAAGATCGTTTCTCGTTTCTACAAGTAGTCAAACCCGAACTTGAAACACCAAATCCCATTTAGCCCGCACCCAAACCCGATCAACGACTGAATCTCAAGATGGCGACTACCCAAACCTAATCAGTGCTTCCAATCGAATTCCAAAAAATATATAGAATACAGCTCAAAGGATTAAGAAAACGGTACTAACCTGAACGTGAATCAAAGTTGACAAAAAAACTTGTCTACTAAATTATCTTCTGCCAAGTTAATTAGTATCATGACCCAAATAGAAAAAATACCCAATATCCTATTTATGTTCCGTGGCCCACAACCATTTAAAATAAAACATATTTACGCAAACCATGCACCTGGTTTCATTTTCTCGGCCCACTAAAATATTAGGTTTAATCATGGTCAAACTAGTCAAAATTGGCTCCTCCAATACGTAGCCCCTCGTTTGGTTAAACACGACTATGCTTCCAAGTCAGCGCCATTCCTTCCTTCTCCCTGGTTCAAACATCCGATCGATCGATTAACGGTGACCCAAGAGTTAAGAGCATCAAACTCTAATCACGACTGCACCGATCCCAAGATATCACTCTCGAACCAACACCAGGCACCAAGAACTCATTTGTCGACAACAGATGCCGACCCAAACGAACCTAACCTGGTCAATCGAGACTCTGAACTCTGACCTGAGATTGACAACGACTAGGAACCATCGAACCTTTAACCGTAAATCGTGATCCGTGCAATCCCATGTGTTCAACAACGAGCCATAGCTCTGATGCCAATTGTTAGGAATCAAGTGGCGCAGCGGAATCAACAACACACAATGCACACACGATTATCACGCGGTAACGAGAAAATATTACGAACGACACAAGAATTTTAACATGGTTCGGTCGGTGTGATCTACATCCACGGGCTGCAACTAGGTTATATCATTAGCTCAGTGCACAAGATTACAATTACATGACGCTATATTTATAATAAACGAGATTAGGGTTAGGACCTAAACGGGCCCCTAAATGAAACCGGCCCAAAAGGCCTTCACACCCAACAGTAACAACTCCAATTTATATGAACATTTTTAATGGAAAAATACTTAAAATAGGTTGCGAGACCCAAACAGAGCAGTCCAACAATCTTGAATTGTAGAGGTAGCAGTTATGGTTCCGAACTTGATTAAATATTATGATTAAAGGTCTCCACACAGTAATAAAAGTAGCAACAACCCCTGTTTATATGAAACTTAACTACCAATTTAGACATCCAGAACCTAGAGTTAGAGTTAAAGACATAAAATTTGGAAAAGATGACATAATAAGTATAACCACTAATTAATAACCATAAGCATGATGAATGTTTATTATTAATGATTTACTTGGTTAGATCAGTGAATTACGAAACAAAGGCTATTGAACACTTACAACCCAGCAAGGAACACATGCACAATCTTAAACTTATTCTCTAAAGCTACTGTTGAGAAATATGAGGACTGTACTAATGATATTAGTCTACCTTTGATCTAGCAATTTGATCTTTAGCAAATTGGTGTCCTTTTGCTTGTAAATGCCTGTTGATAACGTCAGCACAACTCTAAGAAAAAGGATAAAACAGCAAATCATGTAAATAAAATGAGAAGTGTATATTGAAAATTGTTGATACCTGAAATGTGCGTCGTGTGAAGTATCAAACGAAGACCAAGTTCAAGCCAATATAGGGTTGGCCGAACTAGGTCCGAACCTGAAGTTCGGACCGGCCGAACCTGGGGTTCGGAGGACGTTCGGCCAGTCGTGTATAAATAGTAGTTTGGTCTTTGTGTTTAGTAGTTCTGAGCGTGTGAGCAAATCTTAAGTGTGTGTTTCTGAGTGTGTTTCTCTGTGTCAATTCTCTGTGGTTTACTGATTGTAATTGTTCTCGTTTGATCAATAAAACAATCGGTTATTTACGTTTTGATATCCGATTAGCTAGATCGAGTAGACGATCCAATGCTCACGCATTTTCAAGTGGTATCAGAGCTTTCTGGTTCACTCTACTGATCTGTGGTTGCTATTCTCGGATTATTGAACGTTTTTGAAATTTTCTCGTGTTTCATTTTGTGTTTTCTATCATTTCTGATGTGCAATTTGTGCCAAAACTGTTCCTAAACCACTTCCTATTGACTTTTCTGATCTACCATATCAAGTTTCGTCAAAATCAGTCCGTTTTCACGAGTTTTCGAAAAATGTCTTCGAGGTTCGGAGGTTACTGGGCAAGCTCGGAGTAACCGCTCCGAACTTGAGGTTCGGAGGTGTCTCGGAGAGAGTTCGGCGAGAGTTCGGTGGTGTATCGGTCTGGTTCGGTGAGTTTTTGAGGTTCGGTGGTAGATCGGGGTCTATATAGATTCGGAGTTCGTTCGGTGAAGGCTCGGAGATAGTTCGGTGTAAGTTCGGAGCTGGTAGTTGATTCGGACAAGGTTCGGAGCTCGTTCGGATTTTGTTTTAGGTTCGGACTAAGTTCGGTGAGAGTTCGGACGGCAGACTAAGTTCGGAGCAAGTTCGGAGGGCAGAATTGTTCAGATTTTCAACGATGACGGAATTTCAAGCTTTTGCCTCAATGCAAAGTGCTATGCAGACCATGATGAATTATGACAATGAAATCGGAACAAGTCAGAAAGTTCCCAAATTGTTGAAACTTGAAGATTATCAGAATTGGAAGAAACGATTTTCAGCGTATATCAGTACAAATAATATTGACTTATGGATTCCAATTAGAAAATTGTATGAAAAACCAAAAGAAGATGGAGAATCTAAAGAAATTGAAGATTTTGATGTTGCTGAAAGAAAAAGTTATGAACTTGAACAAAAAGCTTATGGTTATCTTACCATGGCTTTACCTACTGAACTGTTACATCAATTCAGCATGTGTAAGAAGTCAAAACAATTATGGGATGCTTTATCAGCAAGGTGTGAAGGAAATGATCAGTATAAGAAAAGTCGAAAGAAGGTTTTGAGTAAGGAATTTGATAATTTCCAGCATTATGAGAATGAAAATATAACAGCTCTTGTCTCAAGGTTATCTCATCTGATTAGTGAATTGAAGATTGTGGGAATTGAGAAAACTGATGAAGAGTTAAAGGAAAAGATTATGGAAGCATTACCAGACAAATGGGAAAATTATGTTTTGCTTATCACTCATGATAAAGAATACTCAAGGTTGACATTTCATGAGCTTACTGGAAAGCTTCATGCTCGTGAAATGGAAATGTTAAATTCAAAGAAGTCAACTGCTACCTTGCAACATCCTGAGTTGTATCATGGTGAAAATTCAGCAAGCATGAATGCTAAAGCTAAACCAAATTTAAGTTCTGCACCAAGTGTTGCTTTTCTAGCTGGTTTTTCAGGAAATTATGATAATAATTCTTCAAGAGGTTGCAATTTCACAATTCCAAATTTTACAAACCAAAGTGCTTTTTCAGCTGACTCAACGGAAGATTGTGCCAAAATGATTTCTGCATTGATTTCATCATCTTTTGGTCTGATTCTCAAAAATGTTGCTGATGCAAAGTTAACTAGTGAGGATCTTGATGCTCTCGATGATGATCAATTAACCGAATTGGATGTATCTTGGCAATATGCTATGTTGTGTCAACGATCTAAGAGATTCTTTAAGAAGCATGGAAGGAATATTTCTGGAGACAAATTGGGTTTTGATAAGTCAAAACTAAAGTGCTTTAAATGTCAACAACTTGGACATTTTGCCAAAGAATGTCAACAGAAAGCTAATATTCCACAATCACCAAAGCCTGGTTTTACTCAACCATCTACTAGTAACACAAGCAAGTCAACAGCTTTGATGGTTCAAAATGATGGTGTGTATGACTGGGGTAAATAGTTTGGATATGATTCATCTGCATTGATGGTTACGCATGATCTACAAGAAGATTTTTGTTCAGATACTAGTTCTGATACTAGTTCAAGTCCAAGTTCTTATGAATCTGCTGAAAATTTGGAGAGTTTGATGAAAGAAAATGTTTTGTTGATGAATAAAGTTCAACAATTGACTGAAGAGTATGAGGTGGTTAAATCTGAATTGAAGATTTCTAAAGATGAATTAGTCAAAGAAGTGAAGAAATGGAAGGAAGAGGCAGAAGATGCTGCAAATGATTTTCAGAATTTGTTTGATAAATCCAAGATTAAGCTTGATTTGCTTACTAAGAGTATTGAAGAATCTGATACTAAAATCAAAGCATATCAAGTTGATATGGAAAAGTTGTTGGATGACAAGCGGGAGTTGGCTAGGGTAAATAAAGTGCAAGCTGCAAATCTAGAGATTCAGAAGCGGAATGAGAATAAACTGAAAAAGGAGCTACATGAAGGTCTTGACAATCTTCGTCTGCAAAAGTTTGAAACTCATAAAGTTGCCAAGCGCTTGATTGCTAAAGAAAAGGAATTTGCAGAAGCTCAACAGCAAATTTCTGATCTCAAAATTCAAGTTCTTGATGCTAAAAGATTGCTTAACAATGTTTCTAATTCTCAGGTTTTCACAAGCTTCTTAGCAAATGATGCAAATTTTGAAAGGATGTTTGATAAAACTGCATCACCCCCTGCTCATATCAAGGAAGCTGTCAAACAAGTGAAGGACCAGGTTGAAGATTTTGATTATTCAAAGATTTCATCTTCGACTTCTGAAGAAACAAAGATTGTGCAGAAAAAGAAAAGCAAGAAGAACAAGAAAAAGGTCTTGAAAACTGAGATTCCTCCAGCCCCAAAGTTTGTGTCAGGTTCGTCTTCTGCTGATAATGAGAAATCGGCTACATCAAGTGACAAGATTCAGTCTCAAACAGAATTTGATGAGACAATTTTCTATGAACAAAAGAAAATCCCTGATGTCAAAGCTGAATTTACAAGATTGGCTAAGAATGGACACCAGAGTACAAATTCTAAGGGGAAGATTTCTGGTAAACAAGTTAGTTTGGGATTTCCAGAAAAGCATGTTCAAGTTGAGAAGGGTTCAGCATCTGAATCGTCAAATCTAAAGAAGCTTAAAATGAAGCAAATGAAGAAGGATGTGTTCAAAGCAGACAAAGTTCAACCTGAGAGATTCTACAAACTCAAGGGTTCTGAACAGTTATTTTCTGACAAGGAATTTCCTCTTCACTGCGTGGATGCTCGGAAAATTGCTGAAGTATTTGTGAAAGCTGCTATTTCTTCAGAAAGTTCTCAATCTCGTAGCCCAACTTCTAAATGGGTGCATGATCATCGTCATCAGGTATATGATTCTCATTCTGATCATGTTAGAAATATTCATGTGTGTTCTTCGCAGGTACATCAAAGATGGGATAAAACGACAAGAATTTGTTATATTTGCCGTCGCCCAGGGCATATGGCTAAAGATTGTCCCTCACTTGCTGATTCCTCACAAAGATTTCATATGAAATCAGTTTTTGGTAAACCTGCCCAACCTAAGTTCTTCAATGAACAAGGCAGAGTTTTTGATGAAGTTGAGCCTACATTCTTTCAAAGACAAAAACGTTTTGTTCCAAAGTTTTCAAAGGATCAAAATGTAGGTTCATCATCACAGTCACTTGTGACTGTTTCATCGAAAACTGAATTACCAAAACATCTGGAATGGAAACCTAAGGTAGTTTCAAAGCAAAATCAGGACACTGGTCGACCAGAAGCAATTCGCTTCGGGTCGTTTGTGAACTAATCCGGTTGTCCAGTGTGCAGGTACTTCTAGAAGACCTATCGATGATTGAAAAATTGTCGATGGAGGAGTATTCTTTTTTAACTTAAATTTCGTGACATATTTTTCTAACCTGCAAATTGTCTGAATTCTAAATCCTGAAACATATCCGTGTTGATTGATCAATTTTCTTTGCTTACGTTTTTCTCAAAAAGCCAAAAATAGAGTCTTATTTTTGTGTAAAATGAAAATCCAAAAATAGAGTTTTCATTTTAAGGGGGAGAATTGTAAGTAAGGGGGAGTAATTGAGAAAAATGCATGGTATGGGGAGAAGGTGAATACATGCAAAATATAAAATTGTGAGAAATTGATCATTGGGAAATGATGGTACATTGGCATACGTATCTGACTTATGGATAAAGTAGATGAAAGGGCCATAAGATCATTGTTTGATGTGCTTGGTAGGCTCGACAAATCAGAAAGTATTCAGATGTGATATACACTAAATACTAATGCTTGACCATGTGGATAACATCTTGATGCATATTTCTTGACACACAAAGAAAAATAAGTGTGAAATTCAAAATGAGAAGTCACTGTGTATACATGTGTTCATTTTGCAAAGATTTAATCTTGTTTGATTTTCTTTATTTTGTCAAACGATCGGACTTTCTCTGCGTATCGAAAGATCGACCTGATTGTTGTTCGTTTGACGTTCTGCTTTATTTTCTTTGGTGTTTCGTATAACTCATCGGACTTTCTCTGCGTGTACGGGAGTACCGACCTGATTGTTGTTGAGTTATACAACTTCAATTTGTTTTATTTTTCTTATTTTGTTAAATCCGAGGCCTTATCTGCGTATCGAAAGATCGACCTTAAGGTAGACGATTTAACGTTCTTATTTCTTTTTGCATGAAACACAGTTGACTGTATCATGAAAAATAGTATGCAATGTGAAAGTTCACAAATGCAATCACACAAAAGAAAAAGAAAGAAAAACAGAAAAATGTCTGAATATGTCTGATAGTGTGGGGTACACTGGTCAAAGCAAATCTAATCAATACCTTAACATATCCAGATGTTATGAGTATGATTCTGTCTGAGCTTAAGATGGACAAATTATACCAGTAATTGACATGACTTATGTGTTTCAATTAATTGAAATTGAAGTATAGTTCAGTACGTTATGATCAATATGATCCCATATAGTGATCTTTCTCATATCAAAAATAGTGTCTGATTCTGTATTACAATTTCATTCCATTTTAAGAAAAGATCAAAAAGATTTTAGGTGTGTTTTGATATAAACTTTCAAAAAGCCAAAAAGATTGTGTTTCTGCTTTATCTTCGATCTGATCAACACGTGATACAAATCAATTTTCAAAATCATATCTTGGAGTCTCAAAGAGACGTTTTGCGCCAAGATTATTTAAGTGTTAATGCAGGATGCTGTTGTGCAAGCTATCACAACTTCAAGTCTTCTGAAGCTGTTGATAAAGACCAGAGATATACTAGATATCATCAAGTATTCAAGAATAAGCTACGATTGAGTTGAGGAGGAGTTTGTTCGAAGATTCATTTCATTGGATAAACGGATTCTTTACTTGAGGGGGAGCTTGATTGAAGATACATAGTTGATGATATTGAGAAGAAAAGATAAGAGATACTGCACACGACGAGGGGGAGTTTGTTGATACCTGAAATGTGCGTCGTGTGAAGTATCGAACGAAGACCAAGTTCAAGCCAATATAGGGTTGGCCGAACTAGGTCCGAACCTGAAGTTCGGACCGGCCGAACCTGGGGTTCGGAGGACGTTCGGCCAGTCGTGTATAAATAGTAGTTTGGTCTTTGTGTTTAGTAGTTCTGAGCGTGTGAGCAAATCTTAAGTGTGTGTTTCTGAGTGTGTTTCTCTGTGTCAATTCTCTGTGGTTTACTGATTGTAATTGTTCTCGTTTGATCAATAAAACAATCGGTTATTTACGTTTTGATATCCGATTAGCTAGATCGAGTAGACGATCCAATGCTCACGCATTTTCAAGATAATCTTCAAATAAAAAATAACCATAAAAGCAGCTTAAAAAGAAATTAATAGGTTAGCTGGTAGCTGATCAACAATGATGATTAAAACATACAAAGGTGATATACTCAAAAGGACCTAAGCTTTACCATTATTTTCTTAACAATGAGTATACAGTACTATTATTTTATTAAGAGTTAATTTCCTTTTTGGTCCCTGTGGTTTGGGCCATTTAACGCTTTTAGTCCAAAAGTTTAAAAAATTCGATTTTAGTCCAAACATTTCATTTTTGTTTCAATTTTGATCATTTTTCTAACACTGTTAAATTTTTTCTGTTAAATCTAATGAAATGACAATTAATGTGTACTTAAAAACGAAATGTTTGGATTAAAATCGGATATTTTAAACTTTTGGACTAAAAGCGTTAAATGACCCAAACCACAGAGACCATAAATGAAAAACTCTTTTATTAACAACTAGGTTAGTAACCCGTGTAATACACGGGCTGAATAAAGAGTAACAATATTTGATAAATACAAAAGAAAAAGATAATGATCAAGAAATTTGAAATTTATGATTGATATAAAATTCTTATAACATTTAAAATTTTATTATGTTTGACAAAATGTTCATTACTTTCCATAAAAGACTAAAATTATTAAGTAAATTAATAAAATATACATTAGTTTTATCAAAATTTTAAAATAAAATTTTAGTTTTGATAAAATTAGTAATTAATCTTAATTGATGATTACTATATTGGTAATTGATTGTGAGCTTGACATGTGTCGATGATGATGTGGACCATTTATAAATGAGACATGTGGCAAAAATTTTATTGCTTTATTAGGATTAAGATGAACATACAGTATTAAAAAAAAGTTCCATTAATAAGGTCAAACATGTATTCCACTTAAAAGAATGGAAATGGTAATAACTCCAATCCACAGTAACTATTGTCGTATACCATAAGTAAATGGTCAACATTAAAAATGTTCCAAACGGCAATTTCATGCATTTGTATAATTTTAAATTTCCAACATGAATCTGCAACTTCTTTTCCAAAATACCATAAGTAAAAATACTATATTTGATTTGAGAAACAATACTAATACATATGTATGTAATCATTCAAATGAGTTTATTTCATGCATCCTTTAAATACATAAGGCAAATTCTGAACTTTGCACGCTCCTGTTGCAATTGGTCTATAGGATACACAGTAGTAACAATTAATAAGCAAAAAAAATCATTCAATATAAACCAAACCAATAAAACATAAGAATATATCAGTAAATCGTGACCAAAAACAAAGTGGAGAGGCAAATAGTCCAACAACATTCCTGCCACAGCACACAACAATAAACAATTGAATTTCTACACAAACTATCTTCATGCCAACCTTATCAAATCCTTTAAACAGTTTGTGAGTTGGCAATTGAAGGTACTAAAAATAAAAGAAACCAATATTGGTCATTTTAGGGTAAGAAAACCTCTACTACATACTTAAACAGAGACATAACCAAATAAGGAGACAAAGAGGACATCAAACTCAGAGAAATTGTAAATAGAGATGAAGATAAGTGTGCTTAAAATTTTGAGATTAACCAAAACAAAGGAAAAGATAGCAGCCAACACACCAATTCTAAGTAAAATTAAAGAAGAACACTATGTCTAGATGAAGTATCCATGAGTAAAAAATAGATGAAATCAAAACAGCTAAAAAAGATTCCATTAAAAAAACAAACACATTCCCAAATTAAAACATGCAACCGAAAGAGGAACCCTAAACCAAAATAAAACCTAAAAAACTATAAAAAAAACAACAAATATGAATGAAAATTAGAAATTATAAGCAGAACCGAAGAAAAGTATATCATCAACTAATTTTCTAATTTTCATTCATATTCGTTGTTTTCTTCGGTTGTTTTCAAAAGAAAAGTATATCTTCGAGATAAGCGAATAATTAGACCCCAACGATCAATAATAAGCGAAAAGAACCAACAATGATATCATCGAAATAAAACCTCAAACAAAAGCGGCTGAGGTGAAGAGGGAAAATTACCTTAACCGGTGATGGATATTGATGAATCTCTGTATTCTAAAGATGGAAAGAGAACGGCGGAAGAAGAACGATTACATCGAAGGACGGCGGCAAAGAAACCGACGCCGCGTCAAGCTATTTGAGAGAGAGAAAGAGTCTAAAGATCGAAAGAGAACGCCGGAAGGACGGCACAAAGAAACCGACGCTAGCGTGAAGCTGTTAGAGAGAGAGAAAGAGTCGATGTGAGGAGTGATACATACGCAGCTTACGCTTACGTATTGAAAATAAAGATGTCAACCATAATCGTTGGCAGCAATTGGTTGGTTGAAAAAAGTGGTTGTCAAATGGTTATTGGCTAGGAAGTACAGTGAATACCCTTATAGTTGAGAAATTCTATTTGTTAATATATATAACTAGTTTTTGATACCCGTGTAACGCATGGGGGGATTTTAATAAAAATGAATCCAAAATTTAAAATATGTAATTAGATAATTGGAATTAAAGAAAAAAAATTAACATTCGACGATATAAAATTCGACGATATAAAAAGGTTACAAATTTGAAAATACAGACTTATAAACAACATTTGGTATAACACTATGTAAATAAACGGAAACTAAAATATATGTAAAGACCAAAACTGACTTATAAAATCATGGATTTGTGTCGATAATAAGTGGGACATTATGAGAATAGATTCACATGAAAACATGCTCACTATAATATAAAGTCCTAAAAATGACAACAACATAAAACATGAGATTTCAAGGAATAACAGGAAAAAAACATCTTTTTAAAAAACATCAACATAGTCTTTGATACCCGTGTGTTACACGGATTGAGGTTTAAAAACATCTTTTAAATAAGACACAAATATACTTTACTCCGTCATATATATTTCACGCTTGAAAATTTAATCAAACACAAAACTTCTTGGGTGAGAATTAAAAGATTATATTTTATAAATCGTTATATAATTCTTAAGAATGAAATTATATATTAAGTTGCATTGTGCTACTTTCCAATTCTTTTACATTAGTAAAAGTTTGTTTTTTCACTATCAACTCTTCTTACATTAGTAAAAGTTGTGCTTCTTTCCAATTCTTCTTAAATTAGTAAAAGTTTATTTTTTTACTGTCAATTTACAACTTAAAGTTATGCTTCAAAATCTCTTTCAAGAGAAAGAAATTCAACCAAATAACTAGAATAAAACTGGCCATAGTGATCTTAATTTAATTATTAGTGATGCTAACAAAAATTCTGTAAGTATATTTAAAAGTCCTAACTTTCTACATATTTTCATCATCAATTTTGACCTTCTATAAGTCAAACATGCTTAAAATTAAAATCTGCTCAATAAATTTAATCCAACAACATTGAAAAAACTTTGATGATGAATGAAGCAGCAAGATCAGTTACAAAAAAAAATATATGAAAATGAATCATAAAAAGGCATCCGAAGCAACTTACAATCTTAAAGTTAAAGGACAAACTTCAGATTCACCTAAAGCAAGTAAACTATTTGTGACATCCGAGAATTTCAAGGTTTACTTCCGTTAGACAATTCCGTTAGTTACGTTATAAGTATTAACTTAGTAACTAATGCATAACTAGGCCGAATACGTCCACGACCTTTGGTTGATCACCGAACCCGCCCATATGTGCTATGTGTTCATTTATTAATGTCATTATGTGCAATGTGATTTAAACGCATGATTTAATATTAATGTCATTATTTCTTTTCTCAAAGCTCAAAAGTGCCTTCGTAAAGGTCACTTCGCGATTCTTGCCAACGTCACCGATTCGACATTACCCGAGCGTAAAATCGACGATTACCCGATAGTCCGTGACTTCCAAGATGTATTTCCTGAAGATCTGCCTGGTCTGCCTCCATTTCGACAAGTAGAGTTTGGAATCGATCTAGCTCCTGGAGCCGCTCCGATTGCACGCGCACCTTATCGTTTGGCAGTAAGCGAACTCAACGAACTCTCCGCACAACTTCAAGAGCTACTCGACAAAGGGTTTATTCGTCCAAGTTCGTCTCCATGGGGAGCACCGGTTTTGTTTGTTAAGAAGAAAGATGGGACGTTCCGTATGTGTATTGATTACCGAGAACTTAACAAGGTTACGATCAAGAATCGGTATCCACTTCCTCGAATCGACGATCTCTTCGACCAGCTGCAAGGTTCGAGCTACTTTTCAAAGATTGATCTACGGTCTGGATATCACCAGCTTCGTGTTCGAGATGAAGATGTCCCCAAGACTGCTTTTAGAACTCGGTATGGTCACTACAAATTCCTGGTTATGCCGTTTGGGCTAACCAATGCACCTGCCGTATTTATGGATCTAATGAATCGAGTGTGCAAGCCGTACCTCGATAAGTTTGTAATAGTTTTCATTGATGATATTTTGATCTACTCCAAGACAAAGGAAGAACACGAGGAACACCTACGACTTATCTTGGAATTGCTCCGCAAGGAACAGCTTTACGCCAAGTTTTCAAAGTGCGGTTTTTGGATTCGCGAAGTCCAGTTTCTTGGACACATTGTTGATCAGAATGGAATCCACGTCGACCCAGCTAAGGTGGAAGCTATCAAGAATTGGTCTACCCCCAGAGCGCCAACCGAAATCCGACAATTTTTGGGACTTGCCGGATATTACCGAAGGTTCATTAAGGGTTTCTCACAATTGGCTCAACCCTTAACGGCTTTGACTCACAAAGGAGTGCAATATAGATGGGGTGAAAAAGAAGAACGCGCGTTTCAAACTCTTAAAGATATGTTATGTTCAGCTCCGATTCTTGCGTTACCCGATGGGGTTGACGACTTTGTAGTCTACTGTGATGCATCCATCCAAGGACTCGGTTGCGTGTTGATGCAACGGGATAAGGTGATTGCCTATGGGTCCAGGCAACTGAAGGATACTGAAAAGAATTATACAACGCATGATTTGGAATTGGGAGCCGTTATTCATGCACTCAAGATTTGGAGACATTACCTCTACGGAACAAAGTGCACAATATTTACCGACCACAAGAGCTTACAACACATCTTTGAACAGAAGGATCTCAACATGCGACAACGAAGGTGGGTCGAGCTATTGAATGATTATGACTTAGCGATCAAATATCACCCAGGAAAAGCCAATGTTGTGGCTGATGCATTAAGTCGGAAGGAGTATGAAAAGCCTCGACGAGTACGAGCGCTGCAACTTACCATCCACACGGGATTGCCGGATCGGATCCGCGATGCCCAACAAGAAGCTTTAAAAGAAGAAAACTTCGCAGCTGAAGCACTGCGAGGGGTAGATGGTAACTCTGAAATTAAATCCGACAGACTCAGGTATTATAATGATAGAATTTGGGTTCCTTTACTTGGAAATCTTCGTGAGCTCGTGATGGACGAGGCTCACAAGTCAAGGTATTCGGTGCACCCAGGATCAGATAAAATGTACCAAGATTTGAAGAATTTGTATTGGTGGCCGAATATGAAAGCCGACATTTCTCGATATGTGGCTAAATGTTTAACATGTTCAAAGGTTAAGATTGAATACCAAAAGCCTTCTGGGCTATTACAGCAACCAAAGATCCCAGAATGGAAATGGGAGGATATCTCCATGGATTTCGTAACAGGATTACCTCATCGATCGAATCGACCAGATGCGAGTTGGGTTATCATAGATCGATTAACCAAATCTGCACATTTTATCCCGATGAAGGAAAACGACAATATGGATAAGTTGACAAAGCTATACATTGACCGAATTGTGGCACGTCATGGAGTGCCTAAGACCATTATCTCAGATCGAGATCCCCGATTTACCTCTCGACTATGGCAATCCATGCAAGAAGCACTGGGAACCAGACTGGATATGAGCACAGCTTATCACCCGCAGACCGATGGTCAGACGGAACGAACTATTCAGACTTTAGAAGACATGCTCCGAGCTTGCGTTCTCGACTTTGGTAAGGATTGGGAGGCTCACCTTCCGTTGGTGGAGTTCTCCTACAAAAACAGTTATCATTCAAGTATTGGTGCTGCACCTTTTGAAGCTCTTTATGGCAGAAAGTGTAGATCGCCCGTGTGTTGGGCCGAAACGGGTGAGAAAGGACTCACTGGACGGAAATTATTCATGATACCACAGAACGAATTATACAAATCAGAAAGCGGATAGCCGCAGCACGTGACAGGCAAAAGAGCTATGCCGACAAACGCCGTAAACCTTTGAAGTTCGAGGTAGGCGACAAAGTGTTATTAAAGGTATCTCCCTGGAAAGGTGTGATACGCTTCGGAAAGCGTGGAAAGTTAAATCCTCGCTACATCGGTCCTTTTGAAATCATTGGGGAAGTAGGCCCGGTGGCCTACCGATTACAACTCCCTGCAGAGCTCGATGGAGTTCACAACGTGTTTCACGTTTCTAACTTAAAGAAATGTCTGGCTGAAGACACCAAAATAATTCCTTTGGAGGAATTGGAAATTGATGAACATTTGAGATTTATTGAGCAACCGGTAGAAATCATGGGACGCGAGGAGAAAGCCCTCAAACGTAGCAAGATTCCGATCGTCAAGGTGCGATGGAACTCAAGGCGTGGACCTGAATATACTTGGGAACGAGAGGATCAAATGAAGAAAAAGTATCCTCACTTGTTCGAGCAAACGTCCACGGAAACTCAAGGTATGATTTAATTTTGGGGACCAAAATTCCTGTAACAGGAGGAGGATGTGACGACCCTAAAACTTTTGCTTTCTTTCCCCAGCAACGACAGCTGATGCTGCGAATGCTACGACGCAAGAATAATTTTCGGGACGAAAATTCCAATTACAAGGGGATGATGTGACATCCGAGAATTTCAAGGTTTACTTCCGTTAGACAATTCCGTTAGTTACGTTATAAGTATTAACTTAGTAACTAATGCATAACTAGGCCGAATACGTCCACGACCTTTGGTTGATCACCGAACCCGCCCATATGTGCTATGTGTTCATTTATTAATGTCATTATGTGCAATGTGATTTAAACGCATGATTTAATATTATGAATAGCATGACAAATTGTAAATCCTTGATTATGTGAAAATTGCCTAAGTTGTGCAGCCAGCGAAACTACCGGGCGAAACTGTAGTGTCGCCCGGTAGCCAGCTAAGCTAATCAATTAAAACGCGACCAGAGCCAGTTTCGCCTGGCCAGCGAAACTGCCAGCGAAACTAGCCTCTGATATAAATAATCTTAATAAACCCTAGTTCTCCCATTTTGCCTCATTTACACAAAAACACACACACTCTCCTGAAACTTCTGGACCAGCTGATTCCAGCCGAGAACCACCAAGGATCAGCTATCATTCCGAGTTGTGAAGATCATCCATCGATCCTAGATCAACCGTGAGTCCCAAAACCACCATTTTTGTGCTTTTCTATGTGTTTCTTCATAAAGCATGCCTAAATCTCTGTGTTATCGTTAGATCTTCTGTAGAAATGCTTAGGAATGCTAGATCTATCATAAAGTTTGCAACTTTACGTTTGAAATCCAACCATGATAGAGATTTATGCTATTTAGGTCACTTTAGGGTTTTAAAAGCATTTTGGTGATTTGATGATGAAAATGCATGAATAAGGTGTTAAAACTTGTTGTTTGATGTTGGTAAATGCCTATGTATGCTAAACAATGATTTGCATGAAGTATGGAAGCTGTTAGGTTGATTTTTAGGCTGATCCGTATGTTTTTCGCGACCAGCGAAACTGTTAAGTTCTTTGGGCGAAACTATACAGCGAAACTGTATAGATCTCCCTCCAGCGAAACTGTGCTGGCGAAACTGTAGTGTCGCCCGCGAAACTGACCAAGACCAGCTCGAACGAAATTACCGAGCGAACCAACCTGAACGAAAGTTCAAACCAGTTTCATGCGAAACTAGGCTAGCGAAACTGTGCCAACAGTTTCGAGCGAAACTAGCCTAGCGAAACTGTGTCATCGGGTATTGCCTAGCGAAAGTGCTGCCCGTGCACACAGCGAAACTGACTAGCGAAACTGCTAGCGAAACTGAGACCAGAATCCAAACTTGTACAATTTACTTGAATGTTATGCCATGACTTACATGATTATGCCATGATGATACATGCTTTGATTTCTGATGCATATGAACCCTTGTTTATGATCAACCATCGGTGTCGTGTGTCTGTATGTCGAGTCATAGTTCCAACGTGCTATGTTATGGGCCATAGTGACGTTAAGTAAAGATTAGACACAAAACTAATACTTAAGACCTAGACGTGTTCATAGGTCTTCGTTAAGCAAACTTGGATTATATAACAAGTGTAGCAGTGCAACCCAAGGTGAGTGTCACTAACCCGATTACCGTGAACCCGTTTGGGTCACACCGAATAACTAAATAAAAACAATGCTGACAACCTCGAGAGTGCTATGTACCTCCCTGATGAACTTGAAAACTTGGAGTGCTTGGCACCCACTTGATGAACTTGAAGTGCTTTATGGGAAGCACTTGTGAATTATTTAAACCACTATTTCTAAAACAAAACTGAAAACACTTTTGAGATTCATGAGAATCCGGTAAACCTTTTTAATATGGCTAGCGTAGGTTAAAGTCTAAACCACATGATATCACATGATTTCTAAGGATGCCTTGAATCTTAAAAGTCCTCAATTAAATTGTACCATTAATTGTAAAGCGAGGGGATGTTGGGTAGATCTACTGGAGTTTGACAAACTCCGCCCCGTGGCACGGGGAGTGCACGGAGGTACAATATCAGCCTATCTGACCGTGATCCCGAGAGGACACGGGGGAGGCAAAACCGCGATGACGTAGGTCCGCAGTACTGATGGCACGGCCACTACAATAATTTATGGTCAGCTTTGGTACAAACTTCCTTAGTGCATGGAACAACGGATTAGCTACCCGCGATATCGGTTGAGCACTTTAACTATACAAAACTAGTACATACCCGATAACGTAGGTTACGGACAATACTTTTACTAAACCACAATAATATGATTTTGGATATCACTAAGCATTGCTTTTCACAAATGAATATTTCATAAGTATATGTTGATTTGATTATGATTATAAGACCGGGCCAATGCGTGACATGCCCACTGTGAACTCACCAACCGTTAGGTTGACACTTGCGTGGTTTAAACTTTTGCAGATCGCTAAGGAGTATCCGGAGCGGGTTGGCATGGCACATGAAGACTTTTATTCTTAGTTAAAACTTAATTGGGAATTTAAAACAATGTCTATGTAAAGCACGTGGTTAGTGCTAAAGATAATGTTTTCCGCTGCGTACTGTTAAACTGTTTTTATTATTAATGTTTGGACTTTACTCCGATTCGTTTAGTATTTGTAACTAATGGTTGTGGTCCTGGTCTGGTCGCACCCCTTAACGGTATAAACTCCGTTAGTGGTCAATTTGGGGGTGTGACAGATTGGTATCAGAGCCATAAGTTGCAGAGAACTGGAATCATTTACTAAAACGATTTGCAAACTGCAACTTGAAACCTTAGTTACAAACGAATAAACAAATTCCCAAAACAAAATATTTACGTGCCAACCTGGGATACTCGCTCTGCTGTGTAAGTAAAAGCTTAGTACGTATGTATATATATATATATATAGAGTCGAGTTACGCTACATCAAGCAAAAACGCTACATCAATGCGGATTGATCTGGGGCGTCCATCAAGATCATCCAACAGCCAAGATCTATGGTGTTTTCGCCTATGGCGTTTTCGGGGGAAAAAAAACACCATGGGCGGAAAACACCATAGATCCTGGCTGTTGGATTATCTTGATGGACGCCTCAGATCAATCCGCATTGATGTAGCGTTTTTGCTTGATGTATTTTACCCCAAATCTATATATATATATATATATATATATATATATATATATATATAAATATATATAGACCGTGTCTAGGAAGTCTAACGGAAAGCCTTAGGAAATTTTCACACACGAATACGAAACGCGAACGCTAATGCGCGCACTATACCGGGGGAAAGCGACAACGAAACGATGCTACACGCTACGTCCTGATTTTCACTACGCTGACTACGCCGACGGTGACTTTTATGGGGAAGCCGACTTTCGACGATAGCAATTTACGACTTACGACGTTCCTCGACGACGCCTCCATTTTGCACAAAAATTTTCTGGACTAATAGTGGGATAACGGGAATTGTTAATATACATATTATGGGATATGTATAAGGTATAACTGTGACTGAACACTGGCTACTTTAACTGTTCAGCAAAATGGCTGGAAGAGCGGGAAGGAACAACATTAACTTGACACCCGCGCAACTGCAAGCGATGATTAACGAACATGTGCAAGCTGCCGTGGCAGCCGTCCAAGCTACAATTGCCGCGCATGGTAATTATTATGCCGGTTAAGGCCCAAAGCGATTATATTTTGAATTGTTTAAAACCCGAACTATTTATTGCATTAGGAAACCAGCATCACTGTACGTTTAAGTCTTTCATGGACTGTAAGCCGATGACGTTCTTCGGCGAGGAAGGAGCGGTGGGACTCCTTAGATGGATCGAGAAGTCTGAAAAGGTTTTCTCCATGTGTAACTGCCCTGCTGGAGACAAGGTGAAGTTCGCGACTGGTACCTTTGAGGGAGCTGCTCTTACCTGGTGGAATGCAGAAATCCAGATGATTGGGTTAGATGCTGCCAATAACATGGAATGGGGAGCATTTAAGGAACTGATTATGGAGGAATACTGTCCCCGCGACCAAGTAAAGAAGCTAGAGGGTGAATTCTTGAATCTGAAGATGACTGGGTCTGAAATTGAACAGTATACTGCGCGTTACCATGAGTACGCGGTACTATGCCCCACAATGGTCGATGCTGAGTTTAAACGCATCGAGCGTTATCTGGAGGGCCTCGCGCCTCAAATCAAAGGATTAGTGACTGCCAGCAACCCCGCAACCGTGCAGCAAGCCATCCGTTTGGCTCACAAACTTACTGATCAGGAGGTTGAGAAGGGTACACTTCCTGCAAAGGCCACAGAGAAGACTGCCCTTAGTGGCAAGAGAAAAGCTGATGATGAAGCTCCTGAAAACTCAATGAACAATCAGAGTGTTGGAAACAGCACTGGGAGGTCTTATAACTCCCAAGGTCAAAGTAAGAGGTCTGGGAACAACAGTGGTAACTACCGCCAGGGCGGTAATGGGCAGAGCAACTACAGGGGTAACCTGCCTCTGTGCAACAAGTGTGGGAAACATCATGCTGGTGTTTGTAGAAAGAACTTGAGCTGTGAAAGGTGTGGGAAGAAGAGCCACGAAGCAAAAGACTGTTGGGCAACTCTACCTGAGCAACAAAACCGCCAAAGGCAAAACAACAACAACAACAATCATGGCAACAACAACTATGGGAACAACCGTAACGGGCAAGGAAACAACCAGAACAACAATGGTGGAGCCCGTGGCTGTTTTGAATGTGGTGCTTAAGGCCACATTAAGAGGGACTGCCCGCAGCTGAGAAGACAGGGTAATGGTAATCAAGGAAACAACGGTGGAAATGGTAATGGTGGAGGTAATGGCAATGGGAATGGTAATGGTAATGGTGGGAATGGTAGAGGTCGAGCTTTCGTCATGGGTCAAGGAGAAGCTCGCAACGACGCCAACGTGATTAATGGTAAATTTATATTGAATGGTTTCTTTGCTACTGTGTTATTTGATTCTGGTGCTGAAAGAAGTTTTATTTCCACTAAGTTTGCTAAACTAATAAATGCTAAACTAATTGCCTTAGACGCTAAGTATGTGGTAGAGCTAGCAAATGGTAAACTTCATGATACGACTCAGATAGTTAAGGACTGTAAGTTAGAACTAGCTGGCCATACGTTAGGAATCGACCTTATGCCTTTCCCGATTGGTAGTTTTGATGTTATAGTAGGAATGGATTGGTTATCTGAGAATCGAGCTGAAATCTTATGTAAAGAAAAAGTGGTTCGTATCCCACTCGAAGGAGGTGAAGTGTTAACAGTTCAAGGTGAAAAAGGTGGAACAGTCACCGGTATTATTTCTTTTCTCAAAGCTCAAAAGTGCCTTCGTAAAGGTCACTTCGCGATTCTTGCCAACGTCACCGATTCGACATTACCCGAGCGTAAAATTGACGATTACCCGATAGTCCGTGACTTCCAAGATGTATTTCCTGAAGATCTGCCTGGTCTGCCTCCATTTCGACAAGTAGAGTTTGGAATCGATCTAGCTCCTGGAGCCGCTCCGATTGCACGCGCACCTTATCGTTTGGCAGTAAGCGAACTCAACGAACTCTCCGCACAACTTCAAGAGCTACTCGACAAAGGGTTTATTCGTCCAAGTTCGTCTCCATGGGGAGCACCGGTTTTGTTTGTTAAGAAGAAAGATGGGACGTTCCGTATGTGTATTGATTACCGAGAACTTAACAAGGTTACGATCAAGAATCGGTATCCACTTCCTCGAATCGACGATCTCTTCGACCAGCTGCAAGGTTCGAGCTACTTTTCAAAGATTGATCTACGGTCTGGATATCACCAGCTTCGTGTTCGAGATGAAGATGTCCCCAAGACTGCTTTTAGAACTCGGTATGGTCACTACGAATTCCTGGTTATGCCGTTTGGGCTAACCAATGCACCTGCCGTATTTATGGATCTAATGAATCGAGTGTGCAAGCCGTACCTCGATAAGTTTGTAATAGTTTTCATTGATGATATTTTGATCTACTCCAAGACAAAGGAAGAACACGAGGAACACCTACGACTTATCTTGGAATTGCTCCGCAAGGAACAGCTTTACGCCAAGTTTTCAAAGTGCGGTTTTTGGATTCGCGAAGTCCAGTTTCTTGGACACATTGTTGATCAGAATGGAATCCACGTCGACCCAGCTAAGGTGGAAGCTATCAAGAATTGGTCTACCCCCAGAGCGCCAACCGAAATCCGACAATTTTTGGGACTTGCCGGATATTACCGAAGGTTCATTAAGGGTTTCTCACAATTGGCTCAACCCTTAACGGCTTTGACTCACAAAGGAGTGCAATATAGATGGGGTGAAAAAGAAGAACGCGCGTTTCAAACTCTTAAAGATATGTTATGTTCAGCTCCGATTCTTGCGTTACCCGATGGGGTTGACGACTTTGTAGTCTACTGTGATGCATCCATCCAAGGACTCGGTTGCGTGTTGATGCAACGGGATAAGGTGATTGCCTATGGGTCCAGGCAACTGAAGGATACTGAAAAGAATTATACAACGCATGATTTGGAATTGGGAGCCGTTATTCATGCACTCAAGATTTGGAGACATTACCTCTACGGAACAAAGTGCACAATATTTACCGACCACAAGAGCTTACAACACATCTTTGAACAGAAGGATCTCAACATGCGACAACGAAGGTGGGTCGAGCTATTGAATGATTATGACTTAGCGATCAAATATCACCCAGGAAAAGCCAATGTTGTGGCTGATGCATTAAGTCGGAAGGAGTATGAAAAGCCTCGACGAGTACGAGCGCTGCAACTTACCATCCACACGGGATTGCCGGATCGGATCCGCGATGCCCAACAAGAAGCTTTAAAAGAAGAAAACTTCGCAGCTGAAGCACTGCGAGGGGTAGATGGTAACTCTGAAATTAAATCCGACAGACTCAGGTATTATAATGATAGAATTTGGGTTCCTTTACTTGGAAATCTTCGTGAGCTCGTGATGGACGAGGCTCACAAGTCAAGGTATTCGGTGCACCCAGGATCAGATAAAATGTACCAAGATTTGAAGAATTTGTATTGGTGGCCGAATATGAAAGCCGACATTTCTCGATATGTGGCTAAATGTTTAACATGTTCAAAGGTTAAGATTGAATACCAAAAGCCTTCTGGGCTATTACAGCAACCAAAGATCCCAGAATGGAAATGGGAGGATATCTCCATGGATTTCGTAACAGGATTACCTCATCGATCGAATCGACCAGATGCGAGTTGGGTTATCATAGATCGATTAACCAAATCTGCACATTTTATCCCGATGAAGGAAAACGACAATATGGATAAGTTGACAAAGCTATACATTGACCGAATTGTGGCACGTCATGGAGTGCCTAAGACCATTATCTCAGATCGAGATCCCCGATTTACCTCTCGACTATGGCAATCCATGCAAGAAGCACTGGGAACCAGACTGGATATGAGCACAGCTTATCACCCGCAGACCGATGGTCAGACGGAACGAACTATTCAGACTTTGGAAGACATGCTCCGAGCTTGCGTTCTCGACTTTGGTAAGGATTGGGAGGCTCACCTTCCGTTGGTGGAGTTCTCCTACAACAACAGTTATCATTCAAGTATTGGTGCTGCACCTTTTGAAGCTCTTTATGGCAGAAAGTGTAGATCGCCCGTGTGTTGGGCCGAAACGGGTGAGAAAGGACTCACTGGACGGAAATTATTCATGATACCACAGAACGAATTATACAAATCAGAAAGCGGATAGCCGCAGCACGTGACAGGCAAAAGAGCTATGCCGACAAACGCCGTAAACCTTTGAAGTTCGAGGTAGGCGACAAAGTGTTATTAAAGGTATCTCCCTGGAAAGGTGTGATACGCTTCGGAAAGCGTGGAAAGTTAAATCCTCGCTACATCGGTCCTTTTGAAATCATTGGGGAAGTAGGCCCGGTGGCCTACCGATTACAACTCCCTGCAGAGCTCGATGGAGTTCACAACGTGTTTCACGTTTCTAACTTAAAGAAATGTCTGGCTGAAGACACCGAAATAATTCCTTTGGAGGAATTGGAAATTGATGAACATTTGAGATTTATTGAGCAACCGGTAGAAATCATGGGACGCGAGGAGAAAGCCCTCAAACGTAGCAAGATTCCGATCGTCAAGGTGCGATGGAACTCAAGGCGTGGACCTGAATATACTTGGGAACGAGAGGATCAAATGAAGAAAAAGTATCCTCACTTGTTCGAGCAAACGTCCACGGAAACTCAAGGTATGATTTAATTTTGGGGACCAAAATTCCTGTAACAGGAGGAGGATGTGACGACCCTAAAACTTTTGCTTTCTTTCCCCAGCAACGACAGCTGATGCTGCGAATGCTACGACGCAAGAATAATTTTCGGGACGAAAATTCCAATTACAAGGGGATGATGTGACATCCGAGAATTTCAAGGTTTACTTCCGTTAGACAATTCCGTTAGTTACGTTATAAGTATTAACTTAGTAACTAATGCATAACTAGGCCGAATACGTCCACGACCTTTGGTTGATCACCGAACCCGCCCATATGTGCTATGTGTTCATTTATTAATGTCATTATGTGCAATGTGATTTAAACGCATGATTTAATATTATGAATAGCATGACAAATTGTAAATCCTTGATTATGTGAAAATTGCCTAAGTTGTGCAGCCAGCGAAACTACCGGGCGAAACTGTAGTGTCGCCCGGTAGCCAGCTAAGCTAATCAATTAAAACGCGACCAGAGCCAGTTTCGCCTGGCCAGCGAAACTGCCAGCGAAACTAGCCTCTGATATAAATAATCTTAATAAACCCTAGTTCTCCCATTTTGCCTCATTTACACAAAAACACACACACTCTCCTGAAACTTCTGGACCAGCTGATTCCAGCCGAGAACCACCAAGGATCAGCTATCATTCCGAGTTGTGAAGATCATCCATCGATCCTAGATCAACCGTGAGTCCCAAAACCACCATTTTTTGTGCTTTTCTATGTGTTTCTTCATAAAGCATGCCTAAATCTCTGTGTTATCGTTAGATCTTCTGTAGAAATGCTTAGGAATGCTAGATCTATCATAAAGTTTGCAACTTTACGTTTGAAATCCAACCATGATAGAGATTAATGCTATTTAGGTCACTTTAGGGTTTTAAAAGCATTTTGGTGATTTGATGATGAAAATGCATGAATAAGGTGTTAAAACTTGTTGTTTGATGTTGGTAAATGCCTATGTATGCTAAACAATGATTTGCATGAAGTATGGAAGCTGTTAGGTTGATTTTTAGGCTGATCCGTATGTTTTTCGCGACCAGCGAAACTGTTAAGTTCTTTGGGCGAAACTATACAGCGAAACTGTATAGATCTCCCTCCAGCGAAACTGTGCTGGCGAAACTGTAGTGTCGCCCGCGAAACTGACCAAGACCAGCTCGAACGAAATTACCGAGCGAACCAACCTGAACGAAAGTTCAAACCAGTTTCATGCGAAACTAGGCTAGCGAAACTGTGCCAACAGTTTCGAGCGAAACTAGCCTAGCGAAACTGTGTCATCGGGTATTGCCTAGCGAAAGTGCTGCCCGTGCACACAGCGAAACTGACTAGCGAAACTGCTAGCGAAACTGAGACCAGAATCCAAACTTGTACAATTTACTTGAATGTTATGCCATGACTTACATGATTATGCCATGATGATACATGCTTTGATTTCTGATGCATATGAACCCTTGTTTATGATCAACCATCGGTGTCGTGTGTCTGTATGTCGAGTCATAGTTCCAACGTGCTATGTTATGGGCCATAGTGACGTTAAGTAAAGATTAGACACAAAACTAATACTTAAGACCTAAACGTGTTCATAGGTCTTCGTTAAGCAAACTTGGATTATATAACAAGTGTAGCAGTGCAACCCAAGGTGAGTGTCACTAACCCGATTACCGTGAACCCGTTTGGGTCACACCGAATAACTAAATAAAAACAATGCTGACAACCTCGAGAGTGCTATGTACCTCCCTGATGAACTTGAAAACTTGGAGTGCTCGGCACCCACTTGATGAACTTGAAGTGCTTTATGGGAAGCACTTGTGAATTATTTAAACCACTATTTCTAAAACAAAACTGAAAACACTTTTGAGATTCATGAGAATCCGGTAAACCTTTTTAATATGGCTAGCGTAGGTTAAAGTCTAAACCACATGATATCACATGATTTCTAAGGATGCCTTGAATCTTAAAAGTCCTCAATTAAATTGTACCATTAATTGTAAAGCGAGGGGATGTTGGGTAGATCTACTGGAGTTTGACAAACTCCGCCCCGTGGCACGGGGAGTGCACGGAGGTACAATATCAGCCTATCTGACCATGATCCCGAGAGGACACGGGGGAGGCAAAACCGCGATGACGTAGGTCCGCAGTACTGATGGCACGGCCACTACAATAATTTATGGTCAGCTTTGGTACAAACTTCCTTAGTGCATGGAACAACGGATTAGCTACCCGCGATATCGGTTGAGCACTTTAACTATACAAAACTAGTACATACCCGATAACGTAGGTTACGGACAATACTTTTACTAAACCACAATAATATGATTTTGGATATCACTAAGCATTGCTTTTCACAAATGAATATTTCATAAGTATATGTTGATTTGATTATGATTATAAGACCGGGCCAATGCGTGACATGCCCACTGTGAACTCACCAACCGTTAGGTTGACACTTGCGTGGTTTAAACTTTTGCAGATCGCTAAGGAGTATCCGGAGCGGGTTGGCATGGCACATGAAGACTTTTATTCTTAGTTAAAACTTAATTGGGAATTTAAAACAATGTCTATGTAAAGCACGTGGTTAGTGCTAAAGATAATGTTTTCCGCTGCGTACTGTTAAACTGTTTTTATTATTAATGTTTGGACTTTACTCCGATTCGTTTAGTATTTGTAACTAATGGTTGTGGTCCTGGTCTGGTCGCACCCCTTAACGGTATAAACTCCGTTAGTGGTCAATTTGGGGGTGTGACACTATTGACACTCAACATACTATTCTAGAGCTTATATATCAATTTTGACCTTTTATAAGTCAAATAGGCTTCAAAAAAAAATTTAAAAAAATAGATAAATCCTTTGTGACAGTTGAAAAATTACACCACTTGAAAAATCACGTGATAAATCTCTGGTGAGAATGCAGAAACAATGTTATTATGAGAAAACCCTTTCACAAAACAAAAGGAAACGAAGAAATTAATACAAAAGTATTAAACTACATGTTACTGCAAGAACCTACACCTAAAATAAAGAAAATATATAAGACTAAATGTAAATGAATCCTCAACCAAATTAAAAAGAAAAGGAGACCAATTAAGTAAAAAAGACCAACTGCAAAGTTAAAAAGAAAAAGAAAAAAAACTGAGCATTGAGTTCTAAATGATGGTTTGAATACTCTTTCCTAGAAGAAATAATATTACCTTTAAACACCATATGTGTCTTTCTTATGAAGCTGTGGGATTGGACCTACTGCAAGCGCAAAGTGCAAAAACAAATATGTTCAGTTTGACATATTATAACCAATTCAACATCATACATGTGGGTGAAATATGTGAATTAAAAATATTAGCAATCTACACACAACTAAGCTCACAGTCTGTTTAATGATCAAATATTTTGAAACCATAGCATACAACAAAATTTATCAGTTTAATTTACATATAAGATAACATTTTTGTGTATTAATAGAAGCAAGTGGTCACCAAAATGGAAAAGAAGATGGTTGGCATATGATGGTTCTGTCTAATCCCATCAAACCTTTAAGGAGTATCATAACCCAAATTGTTCATGATTCAATCCTTTCATTAAACTTGTTTGTTTCAAGATTATGAAACTGAAGCAGACTGTAAATAGGAAAGAGAGGTAATAGAAATCGAAGCTAAATATCAAAAACACAAATTTAGAAAGCATTACCTCAAAGATTTCGATTGTTGTTTTTAGCCATGTTGGTGATCAATCTTTACATGAAGATTTACCCCTGTAAATAATAATCTTCAATAAAAATGTAAAAAAATCATAGATTGGTAACAATGACATAGAATCGTGTTGAAGAAAGAACAAATTACCAAGATAAAGCTCTCCAAATAACAACGTAAATCAGAATTAAACATACATTCACAAATAACCATCAATTTGAAAATGGGTATACTTGATAAAAGCATGTAAGAAGCCCAAATGTTAGAAAACTTGACAAAACAATCAAGTTTATCACAACTTTGAGTTGTGTGTTTGATCTTTGCCCCTTTTGAATGTTATTTGACAATTGATCAATCTGCAAAGTTACTTTATTGTTATTAAATTCAGCACCCACCCGAAAAAGAAAAAATAAGAAAACTTGACAATAAGATGAACACAAAAGTCATATAACAATCATATCACAATATAAAAAACATGCATTAACCGGATAAAATACAGGGGAACATGCCAATAAGAGCTTTAAACATCATTGTAGTTACAAAGAGCAACAACAATCATACTGGCCATAACAAAAACCAATAACAACTACATAACATAAACCTAACATAAAAACCCCTTAAAAATTATGGTAGCTTTTAAGTTCATGATACCCAAGATAATAACATCGTATTTACATATAATAGTATCAAAATTATCATATACCATTTTTAAGAACTACTGATGATAATAAGATAGTTATGATATTGATATTCTGGCCAAAACCACGATTTAACATTTTGAAAAGGGGATCATTTTGATTCTCTTTTAAGAGCTTGTCAAGAATATCCATGTATAACTACCATCAAAACAACAAATAAATTGAATTCTATAACTTTACAAAAACAACAAATAAACCTTGAGTATGTAAATGAGTTTAAAGTATATCAATCGAGAATTATGGCCTCGTAACACAATTCCATCGAATTATAGAAATTAAAAAGAAACCAATTGTTCTATAACCAATTAAATGAAATAAAATTGTTCTATAACCAATAAAATGAAATGAAATTAAGAAGTTCCATTAAATTTATCCTAAGAAGCATACATAAATAAAGGAGTATGTTGGCCACAAATACAAACTTAAAAGCTTTTCTTTATCTAATTGTTTCCATAGATAAACAATTCCACCTATAAAATCGATTTGTCACTTTCAACAATGGTAAAAAGTGGATACCTGTAATTGAGGGTCGAAGTTCGAGCGAACAACTGAGTAATCCTAATTTCTCTTTTTGTTGTCAATCTCACAATATATATCCAGCCTTTGTTGTTGTCATGCCCTTCTTCTTTAGGATGTTTTCTTAATCTCAATACCATCGATCTTTTAGCCCCTTATAGCCTCCTCAGAATTAGGGCTGTGAGTGAATGACTTCCCTGAATTAATTAATTTGCCTCATTATTTGGGATATGAATGACTTCCTTGGTCTAAGAATGCAACAATAGAAAATATTGAAGATTAATAAAACTACATTTTATCATCAAATGGAAGATAAACAAATGTTTCGATGAGAGAGATAGATTACACGAGCCAAATTTGTTGTTGTTAAGAGGGTTTTCTTCGTCAATCTGCGGGTTGGGTGTTCTGATAATCAAATGAAGGTTGCCTTCAACTTAGGTTATCTGCGATGAAAGAGATGGGAGAGGAAAGGATGTCGGCAGATTCGTGAAATATGAAAATAACGATGGTGATGATAAAGGTTGAAAGAAGGCTTGTACCTGAATCGTTTCAGTGATGATGTTGATTTTGATGGAAAATCTTGATGACAGTTGAAAGAAGGTTACTGAGCTGCGATGAAAGGGACGAACAAAACAATTCTAGGGTTACAAAGAACATCGATCAATTAAAGTATACATACCTTGGCTGATTCATGTTGATTCCGATTTCAGAAATTCATGATGGTTGCATGGAGAGGAAGAAGGCGATCGAAGAATCACTGATGAATGAAGTTGGCGTCGATCGAATATGAGGCGTGATTAGGGTTTTTGGTTGAGACTGATATGCGTCATAGAGGAATAGAGGTGAGTGATTTAGGCGGGAAAATTAATTTAGGGATTGTTGTGGTGATGCCACGTGGCATCCGATCTTTTCATATATATATTATATAGATATAGATTAGAGATCAACCGCGCATTGCTATGGTAATCCGGAAAAAATATATAGGTTTATAAATGTATTAGGTAATTCTCAATTTTTCGTTTACCTTTTTTTCATGTTATATAAATTTTATATAAACATATTTCTCATTAAATTAAAAGGATCATAAAGTTAATATTAGTTATAAATAAGAAACATATAGCTTAAAAAATTAAATTTTTTTATAGTAAACAAATTCCAAGGGAAAAAACTTTTAATGGGCAGAAAAAATTGCTATTGAGATTAAAAAATAGCAAGTGTAAAATGAGTTAAAAGGATTACAAAGTATCAGTTTAGAAAAATTTAGGCACCTAAGTCTACTAAAGATAGAAAAAAAGTGGGAAACAAGTATGGAAATTTTCGGATCATGTAGGGGGTATGCAGAGGTTACATATCAGCTGGTTCAAATGGTTAAACAGCAGTGATGCAGCAATATTTTGTACTACTAATTTCTATACCACATTGAGAAAATAATGTGTAAATGTTTTCAAGTTGTGGATGAGATTATGGAACAAAAAGATAATAAACTTAATATTATACAGAGAACTATGAAACATGCATTTGGTAGATTAAAGTCACAAACAGATTAAAGACACAAACCAGACAGGAAGTTATATTGTAGATATTTTACAAACAATAGTCATTTCAAGAACCAATTTTAAAAAAAATAACAACCAAAACATAAGTGACTCTTGAATTTTATAATTTAAGTAATATAAGAACCTTTAACAACAAAACAATCTGGCAACAGGCAAGACATTCTTAGGACACACAAAAGCTAATGTTTAGATACAAGCTTTAATATTAGCGTGTTGCCCTTTTTAAGCTCCGCCTTGAGCTTAACCTTCTTGTTGCTGGTCTTCTTCTTTTCCAACGCAGATGACCTACCTGCTCCCACGTTTAAAAGAACCAAGTGAGGTAAAAACAAATTCAAACCTAAACCAAAAAAATAGCAAATGCAATAATGACATGCTAAAGGAAACCATAAGGCTGTAAAAGAAAAACGAAAAAACCTAAGGTATAACTGTCCTGCGAGTTCCTAACTGCCACAAACCTTCATTTTGTGTTAACACCATGCTGATAAATGCAGCAGTGGTCATTATTGAGAGTGCTAAATCCTAGACAACTATCACAACCCTTATGTATAATATTTGTATGGTTGAGTTTACCTTTCCTGCCTAGGTTTTCCTCTCCGTATCGCTGTTTTGCGCCTCAAAAACCACAGATGTTTCCTCATCTTTAGCGGCTGCTATTCATCAGGAAAAAAGGTTAGCGGTTTAGTCGTTAGGTGTTCCAGATCACGTTTTCAGAATGTTTATGGCAGCGACATGTTTACCTTCTTCCAGAAAGAGTTCCCTCCTTGCCTTTCTTGGTTGCCTGTCTGTTAGGTAAAGTGGCTCTTTACCCTTTGATTCAGGTGGGCTAGAAGCACGTGTTCTTGTGCCTTGAAGTTGTTGCTTGGAAGTACAAAGATTTGAAGAGAGCTCATCGACGCTGACCTCCTCGCCCCCTCCTTCCATGTGTAAATTATGTTATGTTTCCCTTCCTTTACTGATTTGATAGCTCTTGTATGATCGTCTGGTAAATCAGAAGAAGCAAAATATGTATAAATTCAGCAGGCAAAGATTTGGTTTATTTTTTATCCATTTTCAGTAACCTCATGCCTATAGATTCTATATGATTCAAAAACAGCTACATATTTAACTATATGTACTCAAGTTAGTTATTTTCTTTTTAAGTTTATCACATCAACATAGTAAAAGGTTTGTTCTATACATTATCTTTGGTCAATTCAATGTAAAATTCACTTCCTTTTACTCTTTGAGGTTAATACTCAATTATTTAACCTTATAATACACTAAAGTCCATGTTACCATCTAAACTTTATTTAAAAAAAATACTTTTAGGAGTAAAAAAAAGGCTGCAGGTTTCATCCTTTTACAATGGTAAATCAAAACACAACTTTAAGATGAAATAGAAGTAAACTCACATAAATAAGCAGATTAGTTATTTGTGGAGCATTAGAAGATAGTAAACTCACATAAACACAATGACAAAATCCGCTCTGCAGAGAACCTAAACAGAAACAAAATTTGAGAAATTAGGTAAGGAAACAAATGTTAGTTGTGTTAAATACACCAGAACAGTAGACGAAGACGAAGTGAACACGATCTTCTGAAAGCAACTGCAATTACAATTTTAATAAAAAATAATCATTAGCTAAACCTCAAGATTTCTGAATGAAGAAAACGGTACCTTCCTGTCTCAAAAAAACTACATCTAAAATAAAGGAAAAATTAAGGGTAATTTATATTTGAACTTACGAATGTGTGTTTAGCAAATGAATAAAAGGTGGCTGAGAAAAAAAATCTAGTCTTTAAACAAACAAATGAACTTAAGTTAATTGTGAGCAAATAATAGTGAGAGCCGAGAGGTGATACCAGAAGTTTTGAACCTTACATATATATCTTTTGGAAGAAGCGAAGATTTTTCGAATCTGCAATCCTCGGAACCCAAGTCCCTAAACTTAACAAACATGTAAAACAAACCATAAATCAAAAGAACAAAAGTAAACGAATAGTGAGCCTCTAAGAGGCCTCGTTCAGATCCCATGGATAACAATCAAAACCACGCTTGTTGCTGCGTACATGAAGAAACTTAACATCCTCGAAGAATAACAAAAGATGAAGTTGAAAATGTTTCATCGATCTAGTAAGATTTAGAAGAATGCAACTTGTATTTCAATGAGAACGCTTGAAGAACAATGCGATATACAACAACAGATTGCATTATGAAGAGAAAAAAATTATTTGTCGACATGTGTAAATAGATTAATCATAGTCGAATAACTAACCGTTATGCCTTTAGAATTTAGATGTCTGAACCAGATATTACTCGATCAAATGCATCTACCACAACTCCTAAAATACAAACACCAACACCCATTCCAAAGTTGTATAAAATCAAATTATAGAGAATGAACAAAACATACCTGGTGAAATTAAATGAAATATACACCAACACCCATTCCAAAGTTGTATAAAATCAAATTATAGGGAATGAACAAAACATACCTGGTGAAGTTGAATGAAACATACAAAAGTACATTTTGCTTTAAGAGATAAGTGTTACAAACAATAAGATCACATGTTTATATACACTACCAACATGGGATATAACTATTTCAGTATCGAATATAAAATATAGATGCATCATACAAATTGGAAATCAGAATGGACAATTTTACAAACATATGTAAGCTCCTCAACCAAATTACTTGGCTATATATGCATATTATCAAGCAACTAAAGCAATGAAATAACTTGCATCAACCATCCAAATATGAAGTATATTATCGAGCAACCAAAACAATGAATTAAGCTACAGTATCCATCAAAATCTAAAGGTGTAGCAGTCCCAGAAGCTGAAATCCATAAAGAAACAAATCAGCAACAATTAACTGCATAATTCATTAAAGGTATACATAATTATGTGTTGATTAACATCACATACATTGTTGGTCTACGCCAAACTGAAATCTATACTTTATTGAATCCTCACTAAACTGGCTAACTAACTATACTCACGTAAGCACCAAAGATAAAGAACCTAAACAAAGAACTTGATAATCACTGCAAAACAACCAAAAAAAAAAAACTAAATACATCCTATTGTTTAAGAAGAACCAAAGTAAAAAAAGAAAAAAAAATAACAAACTGAGATGGTGGTGAACTCATAAAAACTTTTCAATCTTAGGCACATATCAAGTGGAACAATAAATGAAACAACATTTATCACAATAACCCTTTTAACCAAAGGGTAGGAAGCAATTAAAAGTCATGTGAGCCCAAAAAAGGCATGCAATAGGTATCACGATGACAACCCTATAAACCAAATTCAAATAAATGTCCAACGAAAAAGCCATCAATACCTATAGAACAGATATGTTCAAAAGAAGCCAGCAACTATGCAAACCTATAACCCGTACCAAAACAAAAGGAAGGAAAAAAAATCACAACGCAGTTCAAAATGCAATTCAGAAGAAACCCAGGCATCAAAATATGAAATCTTCAATTGATGAAGAAACTGAAGCATAAGAACTGATTTGCTTTCAAAATATGAAATCGTTATTGACCTAAGTAACCTTAAACACCATGAATAATACGATCTGATTTGCTTCATAAAGCGTTTGAGAGAGGGGAAGGATTAACCTTCAAATTGCTATTAAGGGTGCTAGTCCAACTGTTGCTGGATATTTGATGCCCCAATAAGCAGCCCACTATGTTTGCACCGCTTGTGGAATAGTCGATGGTCAGTGACTACAAACAACACAAACAACTTGAAACAAAATCGCCTTGCTTTTTTTTTTTTTGCATCAATTATGGGTGGATATCAAAACCCTAAAACAGTTAAAACTGGAAGCAAAATCTCCGTTTCTTTTAACCCAGGATAGCAAAAACCGAAAAAAACACATACACCTCAACACCAATGAATCCAAAAAAACAAAACATCAAAGCAATTGTTTATAACAAACCAAGAACATTTTCAAAAGAAGAGGCAAGAAATTAAGAAGGGGCAAGAAATTACCGTATGAACTTGGGCGGAGGATCGAATGAGGTGAAGACAAAGAAAATAAACACACACCCTACCGCTACAGGGATGAAGGTCACCCACACACGTCCTTGATGCACTGTGCCAGTCATTCCTCGTCCTTGATACGTGTAAAGGTGAGAATTCAAGGAACCAGAACCGGAAATTTTAAGATGTTCGGCACAATTTCTCGAGGACAGCTGAAGGTGAGATAAGTTCAAACCTGCACTGCTCCGTTAACGGCCTGATCGGGTACGGTGCTATACAACCAAGAGCCCCAGAAACCCCAAACCTGCAGTTGCTGAAGACACAAAACATGAAATCGATGAAACAGATATGAGTATTAAATCAACGCTTCATCTGAAATGGAGCAACAGAACAACGATCCAGCGCCTCATCGTAGACTGACCATGAAGAGATGGATAGAAATACTGAGCAGGTCGAAGATGGAACCGAAGAGACAGTAGAGAGAGAGGCAGAAACGCGTGAGAAATGGTAGCGAGAAAGATAAAGGTGTACTGTTTAGATGAGAAGGAGAAGAGAGGGGAAGAAGACGGCTGTTAAAACCGAAGAAGAGGGGGAAGAAAACTGCGTCAAAACTACGACGAACAACAATTTAATAAATATACAAAGCAAATTGATGGTGAATAGTGGACATATGGTTCTTCTTAGTTTGGCCACAGCTCTTTCATTTTTGTTACACTTTACCCCCCCCCCCCCCCGGCCCACGGTTTTTGTCAAAACCGTTTACGTTTACTTCGCCGGTTTTCCCTTCTTGGTTTTTGCCCCGGTTTTGCTTTGCTGTATACATTTCTCTGCCTACTTTCCTTTCTCGAGACATGCATTTTCTCCACCGCTTATCCTCCACCGCATCTCCTCCGTCGCCGTTTTTCATGTTTCACCGGTGTGTCGCCATCGTAACTACAACTCTTTCTCTTCGTATTCATTCCTTCTCCGGTGTGTCGCCCCCTTTTAAAGGGTTTTCAGGTGACTGCCGTCTTTGTAGAAGGATTGATGATGGCCGCCGTGTGTATCTCTGTTGATGACGGTGTTTGCCGGTGTGAGGTGATTTGCGGCTACAAGTCTGTCTCTTCATCTTCATTATTTTTCTGGTGCGTCGCCCCCTTTTAAAGGGTTCAATTTCAGCTTTTGTTATAGTTTGCGTTGCTTTGGCGAAACCGAATGAAATCGGAATGGAAAGCTTTCTCTGAGAATGTGGTATTTTGAATATGATGTTAATTTTAAGTGATTATGTTTCGCTATGAAGGTCTTGATTCTGATCTGAGCGATGTTTGTGCAACTGGTTGTGCCTTATTCTCTGAAATAAGGATTTTATGCGATTTTATGGTATGCTAAAGTGGCTATGATGAGTTTTAAAACTGTCTGTGTCCTTATTAGTGGCAATTGTAGACCTTCATCTTGGCGGGGTAATTAGTTGCAGCCATGGTTGGTTTTTACTTTTGTTACACTGTTCACGGATCTGAGCCATGTTCTCATTGTATTATACAGTGAGTTTGATGCTTTGAAGGTCTTAGTTTGTGAGTGACGAACACTGTTCATGGTTTATTTGTCCGGTCTAATGATTTGGCCGGTTTGCTTTTGAATCCTTACTTTGTTCGATGGATTGTTGTGTGTTTCTTTTGACCCTAAACAAATGGCAATGATGATTAATATTCGCAACACATAAATGATAATCCATGTGTATGGGGGGCAATATTTTTTTTGCAGCCACCATGGATATATAATTTGGCTTTGCAAGTCTGAGCCAACAATTCCTTGATATATAATTACACAATTTCCTTGAATTTGTAGTTTGGGCTTTGCTTTTGGGAGCCTTCAAGCGATGATTCGTTGGTTTTGTTGTTCCGGTTACGTGGATGCAACGGGGTTTTGATGCTATTGCTATCCTGTTGGATCGATTTTGGGTTCAGGGTTTTCACTAACCCAGATCTGAAACCGTTTGGTTTTTGTTGTTGTTCTGTGTTCTTTTAGATCGATTTTGGTTCTAGGGTTTTCAATAACCCACATCTGAAATCGATGGCTTCATGTTGGTGTTTTAGTACACTATGACAACATCGGTATCATGGTAACATACTTCGATGGATTTTGGTTACTTACCATTTAATGTTTATATGAATGTTGCTTTTCTTCGCTCTGGGTGGCTTTGATGCTTACTGTTTCTATGCCTATAGGTTAATTTCTATGGCTGTTGGTTAATTTGGATCATGCGATGATGGATATCTATTGGCTTTGATGGTTGCTTTGCTGGAATTTTGGTTACTTGACCCTTATTTTTTTGATGATTCTTGCTATCTTTGGATCAAGCAATGATGGTTGCTCTCGGCGTGGCAATAGACAAATTGCAGTCGTGGGCTTGACCTGAGCATTATATCTGATTGGAGCCTGTAAGGCTGTGATGATCATTTTAAATTTGAGCTTACTTTTATCCATTGGGCCTTTTTGTGTCATAGGCGCTTTTGTTGGTCCTGGACTTCTTTATTTGACACACATGTAGGCTGGGATTTTTGTCAAAGGTTTCTGTGAAAAAATGTTGGTTTTGGCTATAAACTAATGTTGGTTTTTGGCTGCCTTTTAATGATACTGGGCTTTTATCTGGCGATCTACTTTTGTTGCGTTGAGGATGGCGGAGGCAAATGGTTATTTAGGCTATGATGATCATTAAAAAAAAAGAGGAATGTATGGGTTTTCATGATTTGATTTAGGCGTGGCAATCAATTTTGCAGCCAAATTGAGCCTGATTACCTTATATTATATGATGAGTTCCTATTCTTGATCTGAGCCTCTTTTAATGTTCTTCACTATTTAAATCATTCACTATTGTATTTCTTTTGTTCACTTTATTGATTTTTGACATGCACTTGATGCTGCTACCATTTGGTTTATAGTCATTTTTTGTGAAGAGCAGTTTTTTTGGAACCAAAAGATGTGGTTGATGTTGCTACCATTTGATTTTCATTCACCTTTTGACAACAACAGGTGTTGGTTTAACACTAATTTGTGATAGCATGTTTCCACCTGTTTGTTTGTGACTGGCAGGGTCTTTTTGTTTTCAAATATCTTGATGGTTTTTTTTTTTAACCAAGACATACACTTGATGCTGCTACCATAGATTTGCTAAAATTAACTAGTTTAATATTTGTAGAGATTTCATCAATTTATTTGCCTAAATTGGATAGTGAATAAGCAAGCAATACATGTCTTTTGGTTGGTCTATGTCCAAGAACTTAAACTTGACTACTATCGTTGTCTTTGCTTTAACTTAGTGTACAAATTAACTTTTTTCTTTGCCATGTCTACATTTCATAGTCACTTAGCTTTTTTACTAAAACTTAATGTACATAAATTTTTTCTACTAATATTATGATGGTAGTATAATTGTTTAGTATATATGTTGTTAGACATGTTTAGCCTCATGTTTACTATATGAATTTTTACTATAACTTAGTCTACAGTTTCAACCCCGCGGCAACGCGCGGGGGGGTCACACAACTCGTTAATTTATAATATTAATTTATAATATATAGATATAAATATTTTTTATTTTTTTTTTAACAGCAAAGTTTCATATTGTATATATATACAATTATTATTATTATTATTATTATTATTATTATTATTATTATTATTATTATATTTCATTTTATTTTATTTTATGGGTTTCGTTGGATTGTGTTTTTTCTTTTCTTTTTCTCTTCCTATACAGTTTCGGTCTCATTTTCTCTTGTGGTTCGGAGTTGAGGATCTCTTTAGAAACAACCTCTCTACCCGAAATGTTTCATAGCCATGATTGTATTTGATTTTAGGAGAGTGCATCTTAAAACAGGTTTGATTTGTTTTTATTCTTATGATGAGGTTAGAAGGTTATAGTTCTAAGATAAAACCATACATTATTTTTGTACTAACGAAAAGAGAGAAATTTAAAAAAAAGAAAAAAGATTTCAGGTATAAATCAAGTAATACATAAAAAAAGTCAAATTATCGGCCAACAAATAAAGCCTGACTACCCGGTTAATCCAGTGACAAAAAGCATCTCATACACCCTTTAACACAAACAGTGCTAATTGACCACATTTCATAGAAACTTACCCCTGCAAACGGTCGGGTGGCAAAAACTAAAGGTTACACGGATCAAACTAAGGACCATAAGTAACCAGTCTTCCCATCATTACCTAGACCAAACAATTTTTACCCAAGTGAATAAAGTTGGATTTATCCTGGTAATAAATATAAAGTGATGAGTTAATTATGCTTTATATCTAAAGGGTCAAAATGGGTAAATATTATATTAGAAAAAAAAAATTAAGCCATCAATGATATTCATGTTCAATAATTAATAAAGTAGTTATGCGTTTGAATAAAACAAAATGCAATAAAAACATGAAATCTAGCTACAAAATTTTCTTATACTCAATTCAACACAAAACAAAAACAAAAAAAAAATTAATTGGTGCATTTTTTAAAGAAATGGATCTTCTTCTTCAACACTCTTAAGGGCTTTCTTGGCAATTTTGTATTTTCCTGCAAATTGTTTTTCATTCCCCATAACATACCTTTCTATGAAGAACTTGATTCCAGTTCTTAGGGTTTCATACTGTTGGGACCCAGCTATGCGTTTGAATATGTTCCAGACCAAATTATCTGCATACTCAAAAACAGCCTCAAAAAACATCCTAAAATGCATTATTTTTCTGGAAGTGAGTTTTGTGGTGTCCTGTAGATCTGCTTTTTTTAGAACTGCAAGTGATAGTGTAAAAATAGACACCATTTCTGCTATAAATTTTGCCAGATGCATTGATCTCATCAGCGGCATTGATTCGAGGTCCGTGTAGTGGTCCCATATGCAGTACTGAACCAACAGAGAAAAACATAACTTGTTACATCGTCTTTCGTATTAGACACTACAAATGTTTTTGTTATTTAGAGCTAATTTATAAAAGTAATAAAAAAGGATAAAAAAGGTTTTCGTAACCAACCCGTTTCAACGGCACTAAAAAGTTACTTATTTTGACCTCTAGTAGAATATTAAGAAAATATCAACTTCAAATTGACATGGATGCATTAAATTTTGATAGTGTTCCTCCTAATTCAAATTTATGTATAAAAATATAAGAAATAGCTTCAGGAAAGAATTTCGATTTGAAAATCTGCAGACCCCATAAGTCAAACTGAAACTCTTTTTTGTGTACTACAATTTACAAAGGTACAGCTTAACATTGATTTCCAATTTCAAGTGTTTTGAGAACTGTTTTATAGTGGTGGCAATTTCTTCCCGCTAACTTATGAATGAATGAATAGATTTTTTACCTCACACGGGTAAAAAGTACTTTAGCTAGCAATGGAACATACCAATGGGTTGACCATGTCAAACGGATCAAAAGCCACCAACGAGTACTTTGTACTCATATTGGACACTAAATGTATACAAAAATACTAAACATATTGGGCAAAAAGCTCTTCATGTAAAACCCAGACCACCCTGTTTCTACCGATACATAAACTTAACAATTTGAACCATTACCCAGCCCGCCCAATGAAATACCTGTAATGTAAACTTGTGGTTCTTGTCATGATTGCATAACTTTAAAGCCAGAACACAATAATATTTGTTGAATACTTTTTCCTGCAGACAGCACTCCACAAGGACCCGCAAGATCTCTCTATCCTACAATAACAAGAAAAACTAATAAGTTGAAATACACCTCTATAAAAAAGGACGATATATTATTTGCTCAGGGTTAAAATCTCAATAAGAAAAGAACTATGGAAAAAATATGGACACGATAGTCTATACGTTTATATTACTCGTCACTATTTGATTTTTTAGAAGTTTACTTTCCAAATTTTAAGCTGGCATTATTTGACTATCAGTTGAAAAACAACCCTCAATTGTGACAATAGGGTCTTGTATATTCATGTTAATGTCAGTACATCATAACAATGATGGCAATGGAGTGATGGACAAATAAGTAATTTCACACTTGAATACTTTTACAAAAGTAAATGCTACATTTCAATGGATGAAGTATATAGATATATCCTTTTGCACTATTATTACAATAAAATATACTTTTATCAATATCGAATTTCCAATATTATTCCATCGACATTTAGAAAAGACAGTATGTAAACCAATATAAAAAGGTGGTAGTATCGAAATATCTTAACATATTGATGATAAAATATAGTGGAGGGGACTTTTGACCCATCTAATCATGAATGGGTTGATTTGGGTTACGCTTTCTCTCTAACGGGTCAGATGTGCAAATAACAATTGCATGATAGGAGCCTATTCAAATGGATCAAAAGTTTTCCAGATTGTATTTTAAGACAAAAACCTCATGGAGCATCTTATTTAAAATTAGATTAGTGATATAAATGTGTATTATAATCACATTCGATGCACTATGTACTTATACGAACGTAAAGCACTTATTTTGACCATAGTTCGTTTTGACCTTCGCCCACCCACGCCCATTTTGTTACATCTAATGAAAAAGTTAATTTCAAACTGACCTTTTTCAGCCCATGACAAAATTTAACTGTTTTGATATCAGAAGAAAAAAAAAATTAAAAATAAAAACATTTTGTAAACCAGCCAGACCCGTCCATTTGGCCATCTCTAATAAAGAGAAGGATAAATACCTGCTTCCCTTGCAAATCCAACCTCAACAGTTTCTCAAACGCATCAATATAATCCTCCCCACTCATAATTATACAAAATATCGCCCTTCTTGCATCCGTATTCATTCTTTGTCCAGCAGCAAGTCGAAGCATTTTTTGAGCTTCTGAGCTCTCTTTATCCATCTTCTTGGCAAAAGTTTTAATATTATTACTATTTGTAGAAGATGACATTATCTGTCCCGATAACCACCATTGACCTTTTTTCTCAGGGTCAAGAAGCTTGCTCCATTTCAATCCCCGAACTAAAATACTTTCCGCCCTCAACTGTGAGAGAAAGTAAATAAAAAAGAAAAAATAACTTCTTTTTATTTTATGACGATATAAATTACAATGATGTACAAGAAAATAGCATATTATAATGACCTGCTGAAGCCACTTCTTGATGCGAGTATGTTGTAAGGTATCCTCTTTAGCCTTCTTTTTGTTATTCTTAATGTCAAATATGGTTTCAAGCATGAACTCCATCTGTGCCCATGAAGCAAACAAAGTTACAAGACAAGCTAAAATCAGCAGAAATTATAGAAAAAAATAATAATGAATTAATGAAATGGAATACATACTCTTTTACTTCTGGGGTTTCCCTGGCTATCTCCAGATGCAGCCTTTAGTTCTGTCACCTTGTTCTGGATGCTAACGATAAAGTTCTTCATGGTGGCTGGGTCGTCACTCCTCAATCTCATCCCAGAACCTAATGAATGCAAATGGTAAGTGCTTATAAATTTACATGCAGGTAAATGTAGATAACTCAGTTAAGAGTAATATTATGTTATAAAAAACTAGGAGTCTATTGTCAACAAAGGTTATGTTTCATCTCTAACAAGTAAAGCAAGACATGTTCAAAAAGCTAGCATAAAAAAAATGGGTCAAACAGGTCATAAGTTGCCCAGAGTGCATTCGCAATGCATGAAAACCTTCTATATCATTTTTTCACAAAAGCAAACTACATAGTTACTGAAAGAATATAACTATCGTAATCACAGCACCAACTATTTAAAAAAATAAACAAACTTTTGGGACAAAAATAGTGTTTCGGGTCAACCCAAAGTTTTGGACCATTATCCACCCATGTGACGTGCCCATTTTCCACCTCTAACAGATACATATAAAACACTGAAGTATGAAATTCTTACAATTGAGAACTGTCAAGATAGTGGAAACATCAACCTCGGTCAATCGTGAGCTCAGCATCATCATGAAATCATATATTAAATCACTGAAATGGTATCATAACAGAGTTTCATTGATAAAAACAAGGGATGAAAACCAATTATTATTCATTGATAAGATAAATTTATCTGTACTATGTAATTTCATAAGAAAGTGATAAACCTTGCGCAAACTCCAAATATGTACAAATAAGAGAGGAGAAGAGTCAAATTCCGCAAAGAAAGATTGTCTTCCTTCTGATACTCGTCCTAAGATGAACATAGGAAAATTATTAAAATAGATGCTTTAAGTGAATTGCTTAAAACCCTAAATCTAATTTTTTGATTAAAACAGTGAAATAATATAATGAACCTCAAAACACTTTGCAAGTGAAGAAAGCAACTTTGCACCAAAGTCTATCCCAACCAAGCAAGCCAAACCAGAAACTAAAGCTGCAAAAACAGCAGCATGCCTGCAAGGGTGCAAATGTAATATTGTCAAAAGATTACCAAACAGGATGAAAAAGAGTAACATTTACAAGGTATAAAAGATGGACTCAACTGTTCGTTACCACGGGGTCCCCCAGAACACGACGTCAGAATTTCCTCACTTACAATTTGAGCACCATCACTGCGGCTGATAGACTGCATGTAAAAAGTTAAGGAAAAAATGAGATTATTTGTTCACACTTCAAACGGGAGCATAACTTTTGCAAGTGAAATAGTACAGATATATGATACTTAACTTTTGCATGATGACAACATCACTTGTTTCTTTATACATAAGATTAGGATTACTTTCATACTAAAATTTACACCTCAAAACTTCATAGTACTTATGACTTTTGTAGTACATAAAAATTACTTATATATGGTTTCACCAATAGAAGTATAGGGAGACAATGTTATTAGTTATTACTATGAATCATCTCAATGCATAATGTTATCTTTGTTTATTTGGTGAAACAGGTTATTAATAAATTACTTTACTTTTTTTTACTAACGGAAAGGGGAAATATAACTATATAAGTGGTTTATTGTCTTAAAGGGTATTTATGATATTATTAGGGGTAAATACAAAATTTTGAGCCTTAAAGGGGTATAAACGAAAGTGGGCCAACATATAGTATAATGATATGGGTAAAAGCTAAAACTGAGTTCTCGAGAAAAAATATAAATGAAATCAGAAAGCTTACCTGGAAAATTGAATACATTTCCCCCGCAATTCCTTCCACATTGGATTCACTCAGCCTATTCAAAAGGCCTGAAACCAACCAGAATTTATAATTAAATTTATCACCATTTTAATGAATCATCAAGCATACAATGTGAGACCACTATAGAAAATTGAAAATTAAAAAAAAAACCACTAGTTTTGCATACCACGCACACGTTTTCGAATTTGAGAATATTCTTCTGATTCATTTCTGGACAAAGATCTTAGCTGAGGTGGCACATATTTTGCATGTTTTTCCATTACTGATGCTTGAGCATGATTATTTTCATGTTCAGTTTCAATTTGTTCAACCAAATCATCACTTCTAAACTCAGCATCCAGTCCCAGCTTTTTCTTTGAATTCTTCTTGTGTTTCTTCCTTGAAACATTTCTTCTAGAATCTTCCTCCATGTCTGTATTTTCTTCAGTTCCCAGAAAATCAAATACAGATGGAATTCCCTCAAGTAACATGTTAATTTCATCATCATCTCCCCCTAATTTTCTTTCTTTCACTTTGAGCTTTTTTGCAAGTTTTCTTTCCAAAGCAAGATCATCCTTTGCAGAAGTGACACCATTCTGGTTTTCCAGTTCCATATATTTTTCAAATTTTGTTTGCTTTTTTCTCGTTAGTTCCAAAGACGTATTTATTTCATCGTCATGTCTTGATGATACTGTCCTCTTATGTTTCTTATGTGAAGTACTGGTGTTTCTAGAAGCTTCCTCCCCTTCTGTATCAGCAGAAATACCATCTTCACGAGTTTCCATATCCATATACTCCTCAAATTTAGCTTGTAATAGTGTTTTAGAATCTCTGACGATTAATTCTTTCTCTTCTGCAATTTGAGTATTCTTTTGCATATTTTCTGCCTTCTGGTTGCTCATTATCTTTTTCATTTTCTGAAATAGTTACAGATCAAGAAAGGAAAAACCACTTCAGTACAAAATACAATGCATATATCACATTCTGATCAAAACGTATTAGAGAAAGAAAATGGTACATGCAGAATTTTTCATACATGATGCTGGACCCACGAGTCAAATTTGTTCTTATTCTTGTCTAGTCGAGCTTCTTTCCGTTTCTCTTTACGAGTTTTAACTCCTGAATCTTTACCTGCATCTCGCAAAATAGAATCATTTATATGTAACTATTCATTCTAATCAACATATGATAAGTAAATACATAAATAAAAAAAATTAAAAAAAAAAAAAACAATCTTACCCATTTTTAACTTAGACGGATTCCACTGTGGTACTACCAGACTGCTAGAATTCTAAGAAAAAAAGGTGTTAGCTACAGCGACTGCTAGAATAATAAACATATCAAATTAACATGAGACGTTCATTGGCAAATGAATTAAAACGAAAAAGATTGAATAGAATTTTGTGATATATTTGCTACATGCTGAAAAGAAAAGGTGGTGATGACTCAAATAGTACTGTGGCCGACAACCAAATGCCAACTGTTTATTCTTGGGCATATAGTGCCTATAGAAAATGACATGTTCATGGAGAGTTTTAGTTTCAAAATGGCAATTTTTTTTTCATTTGCCCACTATTAATACATTGTTTTAGAGTACTTGAATTCGTAAATTTTCAAAGAACAAAAAGTGATATAATTAGGACCAGTTCTATAATTTGAAATATACAATTGGTACTAAGCACTTGTATCTGAGTTTCATTCAGGTTGGTTGTCTGAGTGCATCTGACCCTTAACAAAACATTCAACAGACTGTTCTGAGAGCTTAATTCTTCTATTCCCACCAGACCCTAAATTCAACTCTAGTAGAGTTTAAAACCAGAAACCGAATTTCAAAACATATGAAATGTACCACTTTAACGAGCATGAATCTGGGTCGCTAAACAATCAAAAACATCAAAGTCAACGGAAGAAATCACACAGATGGCTTACGAAACAAAACCCGCACATGAAACATACCTACAAAGAGCCTAACAGTGTCGCATGTGACAGGAACAGCAAAACTCAGATAAAAAAAACAATCTAGGGTTGCTTAACAAGCAAGCAGAGCCGACTGTATGAGCAGCTCAGCTTGTAAACTTCCAACCGAGCTGAAACTCGAGCTTGTACTCGGAGTTGGCTATTTTTTTGTCCAATGCAGATTCAATTAGCATGCTGAAAATAGATACCAAACTAGGCTGTTCATGGGTTCGGTTTTCAGCTTGTCTGAATTACCCGGCTTGAATTTTTTTTCAGGCGTAACCAAAAACCTAACTAAAATGAGTTTTTTTTTAAACCGGACCAAAAACCAAATTCGGGTTTGATTTTCGGCTTCGATCGAAAACCCCAATTTTCTTTGTGTTAGCTGATGGTAGCTAAAGCGAAGAACGTCAGAAAACCAAAACCACTACCCTCCGGGGCGGATCCAGGATTGTTTTTCCATTGGGTTCACCTTTTTTGCTGTGGTCGGAATTCTAACAATTAAATGTCAAAATTTCCGGTTTAGTCGGTTCGGGTCGGGTAAGGTTCATCACACAACAACAATACGTATATACCTAATTCACAATTTCACAAATCCATAAACATTTAACAAATTAATAACCAAATTCGTTACAAAAAAACCAAACAAAACCTAAATAAAAAAAACTCATCAAATTTAAGAACAAATTCAACTATTCAAGAAGTTAAATCAAATAAGTAATCAACTATTCAAGAACCTAAATCTATAAAGTAACCAAATTAGTTTGAGCATATATCCGGATTTGATAATGTTCATGAAAAACTCACGCTCTCAAAATTCTTCGGTATCCATGGATATCTTAGTTTCTAGTACCCATTTCTGATACCTAAGAGTAAGGGTTTTATTGATCTTAGATATAAACTATATGCTCAATAAACTCTTGAGTTAGAGCCTTAGATTGCTTACCAATAATGATGATGAGCACTTAGGTTGAAGTTTCTAATGTAAATTATCATTACTTCTGGTCTGTCTTCAACAGATATCACACAACCTTTGCAATTTCTTTACTAATCTTGTTTCTTACACTATATGTTCAATGGACAAGTAATCCATGTTTTGATGAAATCCTAATATATATTCTTGTAAAAAAAATGTAGTCAATTTAGAAGAAGCAAAATAGCCAAACCTGACTTTTGTTTGCTTCAATCCTAATCTCAAAAAGCCTACGAAATCCTAATCGCAGAACCAGAAATCATAAAAAAAATTCAACAAAGAGGCATGAAAACCTAAATCAATCAACAAAGTAATCGATTAAGGAAAAAAAAAACCAAATTTTTTTCTTCTTAACTTACTTGTGAGACTTTGCGATTGAAAAAGCCCAAAATTTTCCCGAAATTGAAGGTCGCCGAAGAGTCAGGAGGTGAGCCACCGAGCCGGAGTCGCCGGAGTCGAGCAGCCTGCCGGCCTGAGCGGCTGAGGGAGGGAACAGGGGCGAGCGAGCACAGTAGAGGTCGAGCTGGACCAGGGATCGAGTTTGGTTTTCTTGCAAGTAAAAAAAAACCCTAGTTAATAACTATTAATCTGTTTAAGAAAAATAAAAGAGTAAATTACCATTTGCATCCCTCAGGTTTGGTCATTTTTGTCACATGCATCTGATTTTTAAATTATTAATAAATCTAACATGAGGTTTGCATTTTGTTGCCATCTGAGTCCCTCAGACTGACAGGGTTTAATTTTATTGTTAAGTGTAAGGGTATTTTTGTCATTTCACAAATCAGGGACTAGTTATGTCATAACTAAACAATAAGTTAACAACTCTAATATTTAAAGGACTATTTATGTAATAATCAAATTAATTAAAAAAACCATCTGCTATGTTTCCTCCTTGCTATATACATCGACCACCACCCTTCACTATCGCCTTTATCACTTCGCCGGTTCACCATAGCCGGAACGGCGAACCGACCTCTGTCTTCATCTTTCAGCTACACAACTCCTCTCTCTCTCTCGTCCTTCCCGCTCTCCGAAGCAGTCCAATATTCTAAATTTGTCATCCAATCTTCATCTCTATTATATCTCTATACCTGAATCCAGTCAACCACACCTATCATCACTACTGTTCCAACGGCCACGACCGGAGGCCATGGCCTTGTTCAAGCATCGGTGAGCAGCAAGAACTTCTTTCAGGTTTAACATCGGTTCACCCATTCCCATGAATACTACATTTGTAACCCTACTGTTGAACACATCCTCTATTGCCAACACCTGTATTAATGTTATTAACACTTAATTAGTTTCATTTCTTCTTGAAACAGTTAAGCATGAAAGTTCTTTTAGGTAAACCTACTCCACGATCTCATGCCCTTTAAGGTTTCTGGAGAAGCCCCCATTTCCGGTAGCACAAAAAGCATACCTAAGTAATCAAAACATAAAACAAAAAGTAGCTTGTTAAACGTAGGAAAAGAAGAACAAATCAATATATCTTCTAAATTAACAACATTCATGACAATGGATCACGGTGACGAGACACAAGTCGTAAGGCAAACCGACCCTTTATCACCTGTTACTGGTATGCCAACAGTTTCCACCAATCAATTATCTTCCAGTTTCATCAGCAACTAATGTGTAAATTGACGCGTTTTAGATGCAAAAAGGACAATTGGATTCGATTATGATTTAAAGAATAGGCAGAAAGATAACCTTGATGGTTCTATTCGTAATTGATTTCTCCGTTCCTCGATCGGCTCGTATTCTTCAACAAAATCAGAAAATCAACTAGGAGCGAAAATAAGTCAAAAACCGTGGTGATGGAGGCACAATGGTGGTTAGGGCTTCAGTGCGATGGTGGATACATCCTACATTGATGCCTCACACCATTTCAACTCCTCCACCAGAAAAATTGACGGCGTGTCTCTTCCTTTTCACAACTTTAACTCCTTCGCCGGCATTACCTACATCTGCCACAACAGCCGCCTGGATCTTCAACTTGTCTCCTTCAGTTTTCTAAATCGGTTGACTCCCGTTGGAAAGGATGATAGCTTTATTGTTGTGGGAAATGGATTGTGGTCGGAGAGATGATAGCTCCAGTTGGATTAAGCAAAATTCTAGGGTTGGGACTTGGGCAAAATGACAGAGGGGTGGTGTATTTAAGATAATTACGTAAAATGCCCTTTATAAAGAAGGAGGTTGTAAAAAAAAATATTAAAAAGTGTGGTGGTCTTAAATATTCAATTTACATAAATAGTCCTTCACGTGTAAAATGACTAAAATACCTTTTCACTTTAATAAAAAAAATCTAACCCATGTTAGTCTCAAGGACTCAGATGGCAACAAAATGCAAACCTCAGGTGAGATTTGTTAATAATTTGAAAATCGGATGCAGGTGGCAAAAACGGTCAAACCTCAGGGATGCAAATAGTAATTTACTCAAAATAAAAACAAAAAATAAAATAAAAATAAAAAACATACAGACCAGGCCCCAGGGGATCGAACCAGGGACGTGCTTGTTAGTAAGTAGGGATGGCAATGTGGTGGTTTTGAGTAATCTCAACCTCATACCCGGTTATTAAAGTGTGTCTTATACCCGGCTTAAAACCCGTCGGGTTTCTATCGGGTATTTATCCATCGGGTATCGGGTATATCTGCGGGTTTTGGGCATACCCATTGGGTCTATATTAGCTAGCCATTAATTTATATTTCTCATAATTATAATATAATATCTCAAATAGCTAAACATATATAAATTTAATAGTATGTAAATCAATGTTTTTAAAAAAATTTAGTATTATAAATAAAAATAAAAGATAAAGAAAATTATACAATATATACTTAAAATAAATAAATAAAACAAAGAAAACTATAGAGGGTATATTATTGGGTAAACGAGTATATATTATCGGGTAATCGTGGTGGGTAAACGGATATATCATCAAATCTCATACCCGTTCCATACCCACGAAAAAATTCAAAATTATTCACGTAGTATTCACTCCCAGTTTTATATATTGATTCACTAGTAGTATTATATATTTATCGAGTAAATTGCACGAGAAGTCCCTGTGGTTTGTCAAAATCTTACTTTTTGTCCTTGAACTATCGAAATTGCATAAATAATCCTCAAACTTTCACTTTCTCCTCACCTGGGTTCCTTGAGTCTAACGTCCGTTAGAATTTTCTGTTAAGTGGGTATGAAATGACTATTATACCCCTCTATTTAAAAAATTAACCAAACCTGGAGGGACTATTCTGCCATTAGCAAAACTCGAATCTCTATTATGTACATTGGTGAGGGACTGTATTGTTAAATCACTAAACTTGATTTTGAATAACTTAAAAATCGTCGACTGAATTACTTCTTGACCTCCGACCGTCACATTCAATTCCCGATTTAAAACCATCGACGGTTACGCTCAACTCATATGATCAATTTCTTTTGCTCTCCGACGAACCACCACAAAGAAATTCGGCTGCCTCCGATTGTGTACTCTCCGTTTCTGCATTCTGCCACCGTTATCACCGCCTTTCGATTACTACAAATCACCACGCAGTTGCATTCAGGCATCGACATGCAACCAGAGGCATCACCGGCGAGTAGTGGGGTCGTCGGGTGTCACACCCTGAACTTTCGGGAACAGAGGCATGTGACGTAATGGAGGCATAGTCGTGGATATATTGAACGATCTCTAAATGATTTAAACATAGGAAACATTTGATTTATAACAATGTCTTACAAGTTGCAGCGGAAAGTAGTGATAGTAACACAATGATTATAAGGTACAAAAGTTGAGTTTAAAAAGTATGATGATTCCAAATTGATGTTATGTGATGAAAACTCCAAATGCGCTAAGTGTTGAATATGACACCATACTAAATGCAGGTCATAATGATGAATGTCAATCCAAGCAAGCGGCAACTAAGAATTCATGAGATTTAAAAAGTCAACATAATCAGGTTTTATCGACTTGATAATAAGTTGTAAACAGTTTAAGGCATACAAGATTTTGGACTCGTATGAGTCCAGTTTTACACAGTTCAATTGTGACAACCAGTATATTCCAGGTTAACTTTAATATTATACTAACGTGTAATTATCTGATTATCTATGTGCATTAGGCTTAATTTATTCAAATTAGGTGAACTTGCATGCCAACATAGTCAAACTAGGTCAACTAGGTCTGACAACCGTACCCGCACTGGAAATCATTCACCAAGTTCTACGTGTGTTCAAAGCGGAACTTAAATAAAAAGAAAAATTTCATAAAATATAGTTTTTGTGGAATTTCAATAACAAGATATTCATTTTATATTTTCATAACATTTCATTACGTCATAACGAGTTCAAAACAAATCGTTTATTCAAACGACAAATTCATTTCATTCAAAAAAAAAGTTTATATTCATAAAACTTAGTCATTTATTCCAAAACAATACTTTATTCTCATTAATAATCTAAATATTCATTTAGATTTAAACATCAAAATTCAAACGTGTTATAAATTTCGGTCAAACGATGTCTTTAAATATAATCAATCAAAAACATTGAAAGTGTATATATATATCAATCATCATTAAGACATGTGACATCCTAAATCCCGTTCGTACGAATAAAACACCATGTTTTATTTTTATCCGTTTTATATAATTATATAATTCGTTTTGATACACGTCAAAAATTAAATTTCTATTCGTCTGTCGTTTTGACCCAAACAAATATTCATTCGACTTGTTGGATTGACCCGACCCGAAACCCGAATTGGCCCGGTGAGCCCAATGGGCCTACCGGCCCATTCCTTCTCTTTTCTTTCTTTCTTTTCCGGTCCAACTTCGTTCGGCCCATTCCCTTTCATTTTCTAGCCCGGCCCGCCGTCCCCTTCCTTTTCCTTCGGCCCGATTCACTTCCTCTTTTCTTTTTCTTCGGCCCAAATCGGCCCAGCCCGGCCAGATCTATCTCTTTTCTTTTTTTCTTTTCCCGAATTGGGCCCGAGCCCGTTTATTTTCTTTCTTTTTTTTTTCTTCGGTTTCCCGAGTTCGAACCCTCCTCTCCTCATTCTTTTTTTTCCAGTTTTCTTACCTTTTCTCCATTTGGTTGAACCGAATTCCCTTCCTTTCTCTAGTTAATTTTCAACCAAACCTTCTAAAACTACCCATTTGGTTGGTTGCAATTAGCACATGACTAATATTTCTTGTTCCCTAGATCCCAAACATTACCCAAGGGATATTAAAATTAACCACTTACAAATGACAAGTTTTGTCACCTAAGGGCTAAACATGATCACAAGATATGGGACAATTATTTTGCATGAAGTACTAGCAATG
>JBCNJP010000027.1:82095375-82149933 GCA_039602395.1 Deinandra increscens subsp. villosa | reverse complement strand
AGGGAAGGAAATGGAAATCGATGAGGCCAAGGTGCGAAGACTGTTGAAATTAAGGGATGAAGGTGGATATGAAACGGTTGATCACACCAAATATCTCCGTTTGTTCAGAAATCTTGGTTACGGTGGTTCACAGCAGAGCAAAACCCTCAAGAAAGGGCAGTTACCATACAAGTGGAGGTTCCTAGCACACACAATTCTGGTGTGTTTGTCTCTAAAGAAGGCCGGATTTGACGAGCTCTCCAGCGAACAAGCTTCTGCCTTCTATGCTATGGTAAAAGGTGAAAATTTTAATTTTACCAAACTCATTTTTCAAGCCCTAAAATCAAATGTCAATTCTGAATATATTTACCCATATCATAGATTTTTAACTTACATTCTCAAAGAAGAGTACCCACAAATAGTTTGGCTTGGTACATTTTTGCATCAGAAAATTCTGAATGAGAAAACTTTTTCCAACCTTGCTTTAAATAAGTCTGCATTTCTTGGAAGGGACACTGACTACCCCTTACCAACTCCAAGGCAGTTTCCTGATGAACCTGCTACTGCAGAGGTTCAACCGGAAACTGTAGCAGCAACTGAGCCCCAAGCTCAAGATGACAGAACTGTAGACCTAACAGTATCTGATCCCACATCTGTCCCAGCTTCCTCTTCACTCAAAGTCTTTCAATCCAAAAAAAGGAAAGCTCCCAGAAACACTACCACTGCCACCTCCTCATCCAACTCACCTCCTGTCATTTTTAAAAGACAGAGAAATGTGGTCACTAGGTCTCCTCCACCTAGCACCACCAGCCAACCCGAAGCTTCTAACCCCGCCCAAGGCAAAAAGCCTAATCGGAAACTGGTAAAATTGGGATTATCTCTTAGGGATGAACCTTCAGTTGAGGAGGAGTCATTAGAAACAGATGCACCATCCCCATCTGAACATTTTTCACCCCTACTACCCCTGTCACCTAGGAGTGACAGTGTTCCCATTCTTGGCTTAAATGAAGGTGTTATTAACTCACCTGCCTTATTACATGAGAACATCCCGATAAGCCAGGACCCTGTAGCACTGCAACCCCACTCCTCACCGGAGGTGAATCTCAGGAGTCATGAAGAGATTCATGCAAAAACGGCTGCTAATGCCCAAGGATCCCTACTGGATCTTGGTGTCAGTAGTAACATCAATAAGACCCAATTTGTAACATCCCTTCTCGTTATAAACACTAATTTAGTTGTTTATAAATACGGGCCAGAAAATTTTGTTTATATTACTTATCAAAATCGGGCTATAACACCCTAATCTCAAAAAAACTTAACCTTTAACTTCCATTGTTTATCAGAGTTGCATTGGAACTTAATCATTGAAGACATCCACCAAGTATCCACACTTCCAAAGGTTTGGTGTTCGGTTCCAAAAGACTCCACGCTCGATCAGGACCCGTCATTCCCGCCCACTACCTGCCATTAACACCAGTAATATGTTAGGCGATTCGCTTAGAACAAAAGTTGTTTTAGGCGATACGCTTGTTTTAGAAAGCGTATCGCTTGCTGCAACTATTGCTCTTTTTTTTTCACAGCAGCTCAAAACGGCCGCGGTGGGTTTCGAAACGGCCATTTCGACATTCTGTCATTTTTTCATCCCACTTCCAGCCATTCTACTACCCCCTCTATTTTACCTCAAATCACCCAAACATAAATTTTCCTGCAATTTGTGAACATCAAAGAGCAAGGTTTCTAACATAAAATTCACATTCCAAATATTTTCATCAATAAGCTTACCGAGCCAACCCGTTGACCCGTTAAGCCTCCAACCCAAGCTATTTCTTACTTTCACCCAACTAATAGTTCAATTAATCATCTTTAACATACGCATTACTTAAGTAAACTATACTACTCAAGTATGCATCAATTCACACTATACCACTCAACTAACTAGCATGAACTTGCTAGTTGTGCACTTCCCTTGCTATAAGTTTCCTTGTAACAAGTTAGCACACTCACCCAAAGGTGCAATCACTTCTTTTGGTTATTGCTAACCTCTTCCCCATCCAAGATCACTTGGATACCTCCATATCACACTTAACCCATATGAGTACCGTATTGACTAACCTTAATGGGTCAATCACTTTCTATTTTCATTCTTTCCTCAATCAAAAACATGAACCAAAGCATTTCACTTTCATGGCACTAACCATTTCATACTATTAATTCTACTAAAACATGTAACACATATCACATTTCTACATACTCAATTTACATCCTATGTTACTCATCTTAACCCAAAGTGGGTCATACAATCATGCTTTACGTCTCACATCTTAGCTTACCCATCATTACCCTATTGGGTCATATTTACACATTTAATATAACACTCTATGGTAATATCATTATTATTCTAACAAGTCATTCCCTACATTCATACCCAAACGGGTCATTCATTATAATCCTACCCAAAAGGGGTTATTCAACATACTTTTAACCCAAACGGGTCATTCATTTCAACCTTTACTCAAACGGGTCATTCAACACACTCTTAATCCAAACGGGTCATTCATTTCCATCTTTACCCAAACGGGTCATTCAACACATTCTTAACCCAAATGGGTCATTCATTTCAACCTTTACCCAAACGGGTCATTCAACAAACACTTAACCCAAACGGGTCATTCATTTCCATCTTTACCCAAACGGGTCATTCAACACACTCTTAACACAAACGGGTCATTCATTCCAACCTTTACCCAAACGGGTCATTCAACACACTTTTAACCCAAACGGGCCATTCATTTCCATCTTTACCCAAACGGGTCATTCAACACACTCTTAACCCACCCAAACCGGTCATTTTACACACTTTTTTTTTTCACACAACATACTTCAAACATACACTCTTAACCCAAACGGGTCATTTTACACACTTTTACAAACATTCACATAGCATACTTCATTTATACACTCTTAACCCAAACGGGTCATTTTATACACTTTTCCACGTTTCTTAACGCTGTTATAGTATTCATCAAACCACATTCATTCTACGTCATTTATACATAAATGCCATATAATCATTTATAATACTCAACTACCTCATTACTTCATTCGTGGTCAAACCACATAATAATATATATTGCAAGACACTAGTTTAACCACTTATGCAGATATGTGTTACCAATCTTGCCCAACCGGGCCAATATCATTCAACCATATATCACTATTCCTTACCAATATCAATTCCTTCATCATTCTACCTCAATTTCATTATAGATAGTTACCCATACTAATGAATAACTATGCTATACGCAGACTTTGTATCAAACTAAACACACTTAAATGTTACCTCTTAGCTTCCAATTGTGCATTTCTTGATAGTTTGAGCTCCCGCCTCTTTTCACCTATAATTTACTCGATTATTTAGACTAACAACTTACATCACGAGTAAACATAGCACCACAACATTTCACCACAAAACAATTGGCACAATTACCCATTTTCAAGCTCCATTTTTCTTTCAAGCATTTTATCAAACATGCGGCGTGCATCATAACACATAATCCATTACATTCATGTTTAGCATACTAATTCACCCCATTATTGCCTACTTACTTTCTTAATCACAATTATATGCCAAATCAACAATCTTTACTTCATTTATATGCATACTTGTAGTTTAACTAACCAACCCAAGTCATACATACATCATATGAATAAATTTCTATCCATGGGGTTTTACCCAATTCCACAACTTTCACTAGATTTCACATGTATTTATCAAGCAAGTAAATATTCATGCTTCATTCGCATAAGTAAGGCTCTTTCAACTAATATCATATATCAATTTTCATTATTTAGATGACCTCAATCTTAAACAACTTAAGGAAATGAACTTACTTGATGCTTTAAACGTGAGTAGAAGAAAGAAATCGCATATATATGGTGGAGTCAAGCTTAGACTTCGAAATCCACCTCCAAATCCACTAGATTTTGCTCCAAATTTGAGTTCTTTGCAAAACCCTAAGATCCTCCCCCCTTCTCAACGTGTTCTGCGATTTTCTTCTAAGGAGAATCCAGAATTTTCTTTTTAATCTAATATTTTCATACTGCCCCCCTCCTCAATAGCCAAGAGTGAAGGAGCAGAAGGTATAGCCAAAACCTTGATAGCCTTAAGGAGCTCAGAACCAGTTCAAGCGGAAACACTTGTTCAAGCTGATGTTCCAAAAACTATTCAACAGGTGGTTCAGACTCCAGAAGCTGAGGCTATAGTAAAAATGGTGGAAAATGCCAAAAGAATAGCAGAGGATGAAAGGCTAGCAAAAGAACTTCAGAAGGAATATGATTTGTATCTGCAAGATGGAGTGTTTGAAAACTTACTTGAAGAAGCCAAGACTAGGTCTTTCAACTGGAGATTGAAGGATTATGATTTGGATGCAGTGTCTGATGCTGATAGGGAGGGGCTAATCACTATTGCTTCTCAATTGCCTACCAAGCTGGTAAAGAATGATGAGAATTACCTACTACTGAAAAAGGTAAAAAGGGCATTTGTGGTTAGAAATCTGAGGAAAGAGGAAGAGATAGCTCAGATGAAAGTTAGGGGACTTTGCAGCTTAACTGATGAAATTTTCTATGAACTGAAAGGAGAAAATGTTGTTGTCAATCCTAATTTGGTGATGCCTTCACCTTCAGAGCTAATCTCAGGTACAACAACTACTGATGTTAAACCTGAATCTATTGATTTTGCAGATGTACCACCTCCACCTTCATTTATTTACAACCCACACCCAATGCCTACAACAGTTCCATCTATCTTACAGTCACTAGCCATCACACCTTACAAACCACTCTCCATCTCCAAGAAAGTAGCCACCAAGCTTGCCAACCCCAAGTACAAAACCGACAACTTTACACCCATCATTCCTTTCAAGAAGAAGCCTCCACCTACCATGAATTTTTCTGATATTTTCCCACCTACTCCACCTTCTAGCCCAACTCCTGAAGCCAGTAAACCACCCTCACAAACCTCCCTTCCTCCACTCACCATCAATGAACCCTCCACCACCATCACCAAACCTACTGAAGTCCAAACTGGCCCTTCTTCATCTGACAGAGGCAAGAGACCCATTGTGCCAGAATCTACAGTTGATTCTGATGAAGAAAGATTGGTCTGAAAAAGAAAACTGATGCATGCCAAGAGCAAAAGAAATCAAAGACAAAAGAGAAAAGCTCCACCCAGTAAAAGACAAATTGTGGGTTGGACAGTGGATGAAACCACATTTGATTTCACCTTTACTATGGCCAGCGGCATAACTCAAGTGGTAAACATTCACAAGGCCACTTCACAACTCACTCTGCTGCAGATGACAGACATCATCCTAAAACTTAGAGAAATTTTGAATCCTTCAAGAGCATAGCACATGTTAAGGCTTGTCATTGAGCCAACTGTGCTGGAATGTGGAATGCTCTACAGAAGTAGTTTAGATGGTGACTTAGCAGAAGAAGAAGATGAAGTGCCTACCAGTGAAATAAAATTTATCATTTGGGAAGAGGAGGAGAAGCTCTTTTATGTTCACAGAGCTGATGGCACCTTTACAATTCATGAGTCCATTTCTTTTCAAGAAGAATGGAGCGAAATGGACTGGGATTCAATTAAACATGTGAAGGTGACCAAAACAAACACCAAAGAGCTGTCTCAGAACCTTGATGCCAGCATCAGAACCACGGACAAGTAGAACAAGGTGAAGAAGATTTTTGGGTACAAGTCAATTTTTGAAAATAAACATTGGAATTTGACAGCATCAGCTTAGGGGATTGTAAGGATTATTGCGCTTGGAAGATTTCCGGCTGAATGCCAATTATACTATGTTCCGGCTGAAGTTGAAGTTGAAGCGGAATTCTCACTTCAAGCGGAACTGGCATTTCAAGCGGAAAGAAGCAGTTTTGTCTTTTAGCGAATATTCCGGGTGAACTCGATTATCCACCAGATAATGAGTTCAACCGGACTTTTCATGAGATGTCTTTTCAGCAAGTCCAATCCTGCAAAAGCTTCTCGTATGCTTCTATATCTGATTCAAGCCGCTCTCCTAAAGTAGTATGTTGCTGCAAACACGCAAGATATTCCAATTGCCGATGTTTATTCTTTTAGTAATTTGTATTTGACTTTTTAGTTTACGGTCTAGATTAGATCGCATGAGATCAATGGCTGTGATTGATCTCATCTGCACTATATATAGCTTGTTAGCTCTCAGTTTACACAACAGTCGTCATCACTTGTAATAGTGTAGCTTTGAGTTAATGCAAATAGTGCCGAGTATTTGATACTTTGTTGTTACTACTATTCTGCAAATCAAGCATTTACATCATACAAGAACTTAACATTGCTTAAGAAAAGTGAAATATAACTTAATTCCGCAGGGTTATATTTGCAAGTAAAGGGCTTTGTTTAAGTTTAACTTTGACTTATATCGATCCTACAGAAAGAATGTAGGTTCAACGTCATAAAAAACTCTGCCTTGTTCATCAAAGAATGTTATGTTGGCAGGTTTACCAAAAACAGATTTCTTGTGAAATCTTTGAGGTGAATCAGCAGGTAGGTGACAATCGTTTCGTTTTGTCCCATCTGTGATGTACCTGCGAAGAACACACTTGAATATCTCGAACATGATCAGAATGAGAATCATATACCCTGATGCCTGTGATCATGTACCCATTTGGATGTACGGCTTCGAGATTGAGAACTTTCAGAAGAAACTTGAGCTTTCATAAAAACTTCAGAAATCTTTCGAGCATCAACATAATGAAGTGGAAATTCTTTGTCAGAAAATAATTGATCCGAACCCTTGAGTTTGTAAAACCGCTCGGGTTGAACTTTATCAATTTAAAAACTTCCTTCTTCACTTGTTTCATCTTTAATTTCTTCAAGTCTTAAGATGAAGTTGCTGGAACCTTCTCAGCTTTGTCTTTCATCCCGTGAAAACCTAATCCTTCATGCTTTCCAGAAATCTTCTCCTCAGATGAACAATGTCCGTTCTTCGCTAATCGAGAAAATTCAGCTTTTACTTCGGTTACATTCTTTTGATCATAAAAGATCGTTTCATCAAACTCAAGTTGAGACTGAATCTTGTCACTAGAAGTAGCCGACTTCTCATTATCAGCAGAAGATGAACCAGATACGAACTTTGGTGCAGGAGAAACTTCATATTTCTTTTCCTTCCTTTTCTTATTCTTCCTGGTCGTCTTCTTTGTCACAACTTTCTCATCCTCAACGGTAGATGATGAAATCTTTGAATAATCAAATGCATCAACTTGTTCCTTCACATCTTTGAAAGCTTCTTTGATATGAGCAGGGGGTGATGCTGTTTTATCAAACATTTTCTCAAAATTTGCATCATTAGCTAAGAAGCTTGTGAACACTTGAGAATTTGAAACATTGTTGAGCAATCTGTGAGCATCAAGAACTTGAATTTTAAGATCAGAAATTTGCTGTTGAGCCTCAGCGAATTCCTTTTCTTTAGCTATCAATCGCTTTGCAACCTTGTGAGTTTCAAACTTTCGCAAGCGCAGATTATCCAAACCTTCAAATAACTCTTTCTTTAATTTATCTTCATTTCATTTTTGAATCTCCAGATTTGCAGCTTGAACCTTGTTAACACTAACCAATTCCCGTTTCTCATCCAACAACTTTTGCATATCAACTTGATATGCTTCTATTTTAACAGCAGATTCTTCAACACTCTTTGTAAGCAGATCAAGCTTGATTCTGGATTTGTCAAACAAATTTTGAAAATCATTCGTAGTATCGTCTGCTTCATCCTTCCATTTCTTTACTTCAATCACCAACTCATCTCTTTCTGCACATAACTTTGCTTTTGCACATTCAACATCTATTTTGTCTTGTTTAGAAATCTCTAACACTTCCTTCAACATTTTGATTTCAGTAGTCAAACATTCATTATTCAAAACCAACTCCTTTTCATGTTCTTTTGCAATCATTAAATCTGATTGAATCAAATTGAATTCGTCATAAAGCTTTTGAAGTTTATTCAACAAAGAAGAATTTTCTTTCACCAAACTCTCCAAGTTTTCAGCAGATTCATAAGAACTTGAATTTGAACTAGTATCGGAACTAGTATCTGAACAAAAATCCTCTTGTTGATCATGAGTAACTATCAAAGCAGATGAATCATATCCAAATTATTGACCCCAATCATAAACACCATCTTTTTGAACTGTTAAAGCTGTCGCCTTGCCTGCATTACTGGATGATGGTTGAGTAATACCAGGCTTACTTGATAACGGATAACTAGATTTCTGTTGACATTCTTTGGCAAAATGGCCAAGCTTGGAACACTTGTAGCACTTTAATTTTGACTTATCAAATCCTAATTTGCCGTTGTAATCAACTGAACCCATGTTATGTTTTTTGAAAAATCGTTTCGATCGTTGACCTAACATAGCATATTGCCAAGCTAAATCTAATTCAATCAATTGATCATCATCAAACTCATTAAGATCATCTCTTGTAATTTTGGCATTAGCAACATATTTGATAATCAATCCAAAAGAAGATGTAATCAAGGCAGAAATTATATTTGCACAATCAGATGTAGAGTCGACAGAAAAAGCACTCTGATTTGATGAATTTGGGATTGTAAAGCTACAACCCTGTGAAGAATTATTATCAGAATTTCCAGAACTTCCCGACAAGAAAGCAACACTTGGTGCAGAATTCAAATTTGACTTAGACTTAGCACTCATGCTTGCACTATTCTCACCATGATATAATGCAGGATTCTGTAAAGTAGCAGTTGATTTCTTGGAATTTAACATTTCCATTTCTCGAGCATGAAGTTTTCCAATAAGCTCGTGGAATGTTAATGAAGAATAGTCCTTATCATGAGTAAGAAGTAAAACATAATTTTCCCACTTTTCAGGCAATGCTTCCATAATCTTTTCCTTCAAATCAGCATCTGACTTGTCAATTCCAACAACTTTTAATTCACTAATTAGATGAGAAAATCGAGAAACCAAAGCAGTAATGTTATCATTGTCATAATGTTGAAAGTTATCGAATTCCTTATAAAGCACTTTCTTCCGACTTTTCTTGTAGTCATCATTACCCTCACATCTTGCTGATAAAGGATCCCACAATTGTTTTGATTTCTTGAACGTGCTAAATTGATGTAACAACTCAGTGGGTAATGCCATGGTAAGATAACCAAATGCCTTTTGTTCAAGTTCATAAGCTTTCATTTCAGTGTTATCAAAAGTATGAACTTCCTTGAAATCTCCCGCATCAGTCGGATGTTGATAAAGTGTCTTGATTGGATTCCACAAATCGATATCATTCGTACTTATATAAGCCGAAAATCATTATTTCCAATTATGATAATCTTCCAACTTCAACAATTTTGGAACTTTTTGACTTGTTCTGATTTCATTATCAAAGTTCAACATAGTTTGCATAGCACTTTGCATCGCAGAAAACGCGTGAAATTCTAACATTGTTGAATAAATGTGATTCTGTCGGCCGAACTTGCTCCGAACTTTACACTGCTGTCCAAACCTACTCCGAACCCTGTCTGAACCCAAATCTAACTACGAACAAGCTCCGAACCTTGTCCGAACCAATGTCAATTGCCGAACTCTCGCCGAACTACCTCCGAACCTAGACTTAACCCCGAACCTTGTCCGAACTAGTGACCGAACACAGAAAACCCCGAACCTTGACCGAGCTTATGCTGAACTCTCACCGAACCTTGTTCGAGCCTGCTCCGAACCTGGGTCTCGGAGCAGTTACTCCGAACGTAACGAGACCAGTCCGAACTTCGACATGATTTTTTAAAAACGCTCGATTTTTTGTGAATTTTAACAAGATTTGCAACAGTCAGACCAGAAAAAATGATTAGGAATGATTTGGGAGAAATTTGACACAAAACGCACGTCAGAAATGATTGAAAATACGTAATGAAACTCGAGAAAACTTCAAAAACGCTCAAAAGTCCGAAAATAGCAACCACAGATCAGTAGAGTGAACCAGAATGCTCTGATACCACTTGAAAGTGCGTGAGCATCGGATCGTCTACTCGATCTAGCTAATCGGACATCAAAACGTAATTAACCGATTGTTTTATTGATCAATGAAGAACAACTACAACCAGTAAACACTCATAAATAGACTCAGAGAATATACACTTAGAAACACACACTTAACAGATCTTGCACCCTCAGAACTCCTACAATTACAAAGACCAAACATCTATATATACTAGCTGGTCCGAGCTTCGGCCGAACCTCAAGTTCGGCAAGTCCGAACTTCAGGTTCAGACCTAGTTCGGCCAGACCTAACTTGACTTGATCTTGTACTTTGTTTGATACTTCACACGACGCACATATCAGGTATCAACAAAAACTCTATTTTTGGATTTTTCATTTTAACAAAAACACAAAAAAAAAACTATTTTTAGTTATTTAATTTTCTCCCTCTAAACTATATACGAAATGTAAATGAAAGAAAATTGACCAATCGATACGGATACCTTCCAGTTTTGAAATATGAAGCATTCAATTTAAGTTATGCAGGAAACTCCACTATCAGCAATCACTGGAAGCTTGAACTTCACAATCACCAATAGGTCTTCTTGAAGTACCCTGCACACTGGATTAAATGATTAGTATTCAAATGACCTGAAGTAGATAGCTTCTGGTCGACCAGTGTCTTTAGTAAAGTCGTTTGCAGCTTTACTGACTAACTTAGGTCGCCACTGAATTTTTGCTTTTTTAGTATTAACTAAGTCATCATCCTGTGATGAATCATCAACACTTGAATCAAATTTGAAAGATTGTTTCTTTTTAGATTTACTTTTGGAAGGTGTTGAATCAGTAAAAATTATGCCTGATTCATCAATAAATGTGGCAGATTTGTTAGAAATGTTCTTTTGGCAATTTTAGGACAATCCTGTGCCATATGTCCCTTTCGGCGACATTGATAACACAAACGATATGATCGTTTAAATTATGGTTTGCCCTGAAATTCATGACACCTTTCATCATAATAATCATCAAAAACCTGAAACCTATTTGTATGCACCCAGTTGGATGTAGGACTTCAAAGTGTAGAATTAGATCTAGACGATGAAAATTCTTTCGGAGAACTTATAGATGAATCCTTCTTCGTTTTCTTTCCTCCAAATCCTTTCTCCATGGTAGTGATGAATACCTGAGCCAAATGATAGATTTGTTCCAGACTTGTGTCTTTCTTTACTTTTGGAGTCTTGGGCATAGTCTTCTTTGTATTCTTCTCAAATCTCTGATTATTATTATTATTACCCAAACCAGAACGTTTGTAACCGGGTAATGTTGACAATTCGATCTGAGACTTAGAAAAACCATCTTGGGCAACTTGGGTAAATTTAGCTTTAATACCCTTCAAATTGTTAGCTTCTACCGACTCAGCATCCAATTTATCCTCAGACACCATCGCTTCATCTTTCTCCACCATCTTATCATCATAAATTTCTTTATCCTTTGCACCAAATCCACTAGAAACTAATTTAACAAATGTGGTTTTACCAATTGTTGAATATTTCACTTTCTTGTTGAAACGCTTGGAATTCTTCTTCTCCGATTTCTCATACATAAATTCAGAATAATCTCTAATTATATCAGAAACATGAATACCAGCTAGAGCATTAGATTGAATAACTGGATGTGGAATTTGATTATGCTCTTCGCTTCAAAAAACCTTCTTGAAATTCTCAAGTTTGCACAAGTAACTTGTGAAAGAATGTGAATTCTTCAGATTATTTAATTGCCTTTTGAAGATCCAAAACCTCAATGTTCAAATCAGATATTCTCTTCTTTGCGTCACCAAACGCCTTTTCCGAATCAATCAACTGTTCCAAAACTTTGTTAGACAAAACATTTTCCTGCCTCATCTGATCATGTGCATCATATACTTCTTGTGTAATTTTCTTCACCCGTTCCTCATGAATATCAATATTTCTTGTCAACAACTTGTTGTCATGTGTCAAGCTTGTGACTGTGTCGAGTAATTCTGAATGTTCCATTTTACAGTCATTATCCTTAGCAGTAATGTCATCATATGCTTTATGAATTTCATCAAATGACTGTTGAGGCGAATCCAATTTAGCTTTGGATTTTTTAAACAACGCGTCAAAATCTTCAGTTGCTTCCTTAGCTTCCTTCTCCCATTTTGCAACAATTTTAATCAATTCTTCATTTTCACATTGTAGCTGGAACATTTGTTCTTTATTTTTACCAACCATCTCATCCAACCTTTGCTGAAGCTCTACAAACTCTTCCAACAAAACTCTTTTCCTTGATTAATATCTCATTGATCTTGAAAATTTCATCAGAACCTTCACATTTTTTCTTGTAAACTTCTAACTCTTCTTCCTTATCTTTTATTTCAACAAATAATCCTTCCTTTTCTTGAATCAATTCCCGAATCTTTCTATCCTTTTGAGCATAGAATCAGAATAACTTGATTCTACGTGCACAGTGACTATAAATGCAGATTCATCGAGAAAGTCTTTAGACCAATCATAATCATCTCCAGCCACCAGAACTTTTGCGTCTTTATCATGAGCATTCTTATCCGAAGTACTCTTTTCAGATGATGACTAATTGCACTCACGGGAAAAATGTCCTATTTCTCGATCAAAGCAAATCCAGGTACAAATATATGGATCTTACTATTGCCTGCTGTGTTTTTGATCAATTTTTGAGAGTCTAGTGAGAGTAAGTGGGTTTTGTTGATACATAATCTATGCGTCATGTGAAGTATCTGAACGAGACGATGTGAAGTTCAAGATAGGTTCAAGCTGCTCCCCGAACTAGGTCCGAACCTGAGGTTCGGACCAGGCGAACTTGGAGTTCGGCTGAAGTTCGGCCCAAATGTATATATATATGAACTTTGTCTTGTAATTAGTAACGGTCAGAGACAAGTTGCGACAGACCAGATCTTAACTATGTGTTTTTGAGAGTGTTTCTCTAGAGAGCTTCATTGAGAATTTGTAATTGAGTCTTTGTTGATTTCAATAAAACAAACTATTATTTACCTCTTGTTCTCACTCTACGATCAAGCAAAACCTCTAGTAAGATCCGTCTTACGGTTTTTCAATTGGTATCAGAGCAAATCCAGGTTGTTCTACTGCGTTTGCTTTGATCGTTGTCGTTTTCTTGATAAAATCAAGTGTTTATCATTAAAAACGAGTCAATCTTTGAACTTTTCGAGTGCAATTCATTACTGAAATAGTTTTGTGGCTAAAATCACTTTGACTACTGAAAATGTCGTTCATAACTGCTCAAAATCATGATTTTTGACCAAAAACTTCAGTTCGGTCGAGTTCATTAGTCTGCCAAATAACCGTCGTCCGAACCTCAGGTTCGTCGAAATAACCGCTCTGAACCCAGAGTTCGTCACTGTAACCGTTCCGAACTTAGAGTTCTCCTAAAGTTCGTCTAAAATTTTCGTTCGTTTGAAGTTCGGTTCACGTTCGGAAAAATCAGAGTTCGTCAAGAGTTCGTCGGGAGTTCGTCGGGAGTTCGTCGGGCGTTCGCACGAAGTTCATCTATGTAATTAGGTTCATACCAAGTTCGGGAGAATTTTGGACAGCATATTAGAGTTCATCGCGAGTTTCGAAAAATAGTAAAATTCAGAATTTAAAAAGGTATGAAATTGAGGTATTCATTGAGCGTCATCATCAGAATGTGCCAAAGTTGATAAATATTGAAGATTATCATGGTTGGACAACAAATTTTAGAGCTTATGTTGTTGATTTGGATAAAAGTTTGTGGATACCAGTTAGGAATGAATTTCAGTATCTAACTTATTATGGTGGTAACTTTATGGAGATGCATAATTTTCAAGTGAAGAAAGGAAATCGTATGATCAAAATGAAAAGGTTGTTGCACTTCTTCTGTTAGCTTTTCCTATAACTCTTAAAAGTCAAATCAGGAAGTGTCGAAAAGCAAAAATGATATGGGATTTTGTAAAGACATAATGTGAGGAACATATGTCTAAAATTTCATAGAAAACAATTGATCAAGATTTGAAGTTTAAAGGTATGATTGAACAGTTAGAGAATAAGGTGGGAAAGTTGACTGAAGAGAATATTTTTTCTGACAAAAGAAGTGGAGAAATGGAAAAATAAAGTTTGTGATGGTTTAGCTGCCGAAATACAAAAGGATGTGTGTGCATCATGTGCGAATTGTTTGGAATTTGCTTGTATTAAGAAAAAATGGTTGAAAGAGAAGAATATGTTGATTGAAGAATGCAATAAAGCAAAAGCTAATGAAAAAGGAATTCATTGAAGACTTTGATGCGTTATTTGCAAAATCTTATCCTCTTCAACAAAAATATGAAAACATTCATAAAATTTCTGTCGAATCTGCTGATAGAATATTCACCTTCAGGAGGAACTCTCAAAGTTACGTGATGAAAATGGTGAGGTTCAAAGTCAAAATAAAATTTTGAAACAAGATGTTGTCTATTATAAGAAACATGTTGAGAAAGTTACTACAGAAGTTCTGGAAGAGTGTCACTTGAGATAATGTCATAAAATTGATTATAACAGATTATCGGACAAGTACATTGCTTCACAGAAAGAGTTGATGCAAGCTAATACGAAAATAGCTGAATAAAAGATTGAGATTTTTGATTTGCAAAGGAAATTGAAAAATTGCAACAATTCACCGATTTTCCTGAATTATTTGTGTAAGTTGGAGAAGAGTCAGGAGAATGGTAAAGATGCAAGTCTTCATTATTTTCATGCTCCTGTGGATATTGAGATGTCTATTCCAGCTATACCATCTGATATTGAACAGCATGATTATTCAAAATTTGCTGATCTCAGTTCAGGAAAGAAAACCAAGTCAAAATCTAAGAAGAATACAAAGGTGGTTGATAATTGCAAAGGTTGCAAAGGGTTGAAGTTTAATTCCAAAACTACATTTCTTGAAAAAGAAAAGGTGTTTAATGGAAATCCAGGAAACATGAAAGTGTCAAAGTTTTCTAAGATTGTGATCGATGATACTTTGATTTCTGGGAAGGATGATCTGAAAGGTATCAAGTCTGAATTTACAAAGCTTGCCAAACAAGGTCATGAGATACCAAATTTTGTTCAAGATAAATTCAAGCAAAAGAATGGTGGTTTGGGGTTTGAAGAAAAAGTAATGTCGATTAAGGATTTTAACAAGAAGAAATTCAACGCAAAGAAGATAAAGAAGCAGAAGGTGTTTTCAGATAAGAAGCCACAATGTTGGAAGAAGAAGGTATCTTCACCAGATGAAAAGCTTTCTTCTAAAGAGTCTTCTTGTATATCTGATGCTACACCACAAGGCGGTAACAATTGATATTCATTTCATTCTGCTAAATCGAACAGGTTTTACCAGAGAGATAAATTCTTTGGTTATGGAGATGATACTGGTTTTTATGATTCTCAAAATGTTTTCCAAAATTCCAAAAACCAAAGAAACCTAAACCTGTGTTTTCAAAAGTTTATGATGAATGTTTCACTGATCAGTTTGGAAAACCAATTTCAATCAATCCAACTGGTAAAAGATTTTGTTATTTTTGTCGTAAGAAGGGTCATTATGAAATAATTGTCCTATGACAACTAACAATTCATCATCAAATGCCAAACACACAATGTATGTTGATCTTGATGGCATTATTTTTAGTGAACCAATACCCAACACTAACTTTTTCTTGAAAAAGAAGATTACTTCAGAAAAGTTGGGTAGCAGTTCTGATTGTCACTCATCAGTTGACAATGGTTCACTAGAATTCATAAAACCAAAACAGGAATGGAGACCGAAAGTTGTCTCTACGGCCAACACAGATTTTGTTGAAGACACTGGACGACCTACCATCGTTGGGGATGAGGGTCGGGGTCTAAAAAACTTATTGGTTTCCAGTGTTTGCAGGTATTTCAAGAAGACCTGTTAGTAATCAAAATTTTGCTGACAGTGAGATACTTGTGGTTGTGTTAAGTTCAAATGCATCGTTCTTATCTTTGAAAAGTTGATTTTTAAAAATTTAATTTTCAAAAATGTGTTAAGTGTTGATCAATCATTTTCATTTTTTGTTTTTCATTTTCTTTCGTTCATATTTTAGGGGGAGAAAAATCAGTTTGTTTGAATTTTAGGGGGGGGGAGAAATTTGGAAAATATAAAAAAAATGAAATGATTGAGAAATTGATCCGACAAAAGCGAGAAATGATAGTACATCGGCATATACGTTTATCTGCCATAGATAGATTAAGTCTAAAGGATGTAGATGCTTGTATAATTTGTGAATGTGCATGACTAATCTGATATCTGCAAGTAAGATATAAACATAAAGCTTGCCTGATGATCTTTGGTTATTTGCTTCTTGATGATTGCTGTGTGATGATTCTGACAAAAATTGAATAAAGAGATATCCCGATGAATGCATGATTTCATTTTGAAAGATTTAAACTTGTTTGATTTTTTTTATTTTGTCAAACGATCGGACTTTCTCTTTGTATCGAATGATCGACCTGATTATTGTTCGTTTGAGATCCTGCTTTATTTTCTTTGGTGTTTTCGTATAAATCATCGGACTTTCTCTACGCATAAGGAAGTACGACCTGATCGTTGTTGAATTATACAACTTCAACTTGTTTGCTTTCTTATTTTCTTAAATACTTGGGCTTTCTCTGCGTGTCCAAAAGACCAACCTGATTGCTAGGTATTTGAGGTTCTGCTTTATTTTTGCATGACTCATCAAGGATCATTAAATCTCTAAGAAAATTTTCTTTTATATGATAAACATGATTATTTTCCAGTATTTCTGATAGAGTGGAGGCCGAGTTATCAGTGCATAATAATATTACCTTAAGCATATCTGAAAACGATAAAAATGATTGGTGCATGATGAAATAAACATAAATGTTGTATTTTGCGATTATCTTGGCTTGCATGTTGATTAATGTGACATCCGAGAATTTCAAGGTTTACTTCCGTTAGACAATTCCGTTAGTTACGTTATAAGTATTAACTTAGTAACTAATGCATAACTAGGCCGAATACGTCCACGACCTTTGGTTGATCACCGAACCCGCCCATATGTGCTATGTGTTCATTTATTAATGTCATTATGTGCAATGTGATTTAAATTAATGTCATTATGTGCAATGTGATTTAAACGCATGATTTAATATTATGAATAGCATGACAAATTGTAAATCCTTGATTATGTGAAAATTGCCTAAGTTGTGCAGCCAGCGAAACTACCGGGCGAAACTGTAGTGTCGCCCGGTAGCCAGCTAAGCTAATCAATTAAAACGCGACCAGAGCCAGTTTCGCCTGGCCAGCGAAACTGCCAGCGAAACTAGCCTCTGATATAAATAATCTTAATAAACCCTAGTTCTCCCATTTTGCCTCATTTACACAAAAACACACACACTCTCCTGAAACTTCTGGACCAGCTGATTCCAGCCGAGAACCACCAAGGATCAGCTATCATTCCGAGTTGTGAAGATCATCCATCGATCCTAGATCAACCGTGAGTCCCAAAACCACCATTTTTTTATGCTTTTCTATGTGTTTCTTCATAAAGCATGCCTAAATCTCTGTGTTATCGTTAGATCTTCTGTAGAAATGCTTAGGAATGCTAGATCTATCATAAAGTTTGCAACTTTACGTTTGAAATCCAACCATGATAGAGATTTATGCTATTTAGGTCACTTTAGGGTTTTAAAAGCATTTTGGTGATTTGATGATGAAAATGCATGAATAAGGTGTTAAAACTTGTTGTTTGATGTTGGTAAATGCCTATGTATGCTAAACAATGAATTGCATGAAGTATGGAAGCTGTTAGGTTGATTTTTAGGCTGATCCGTATGTTTTTCGCGACCAGCGAAACTGTTAAGTTCTTTGGGCGAAACTATACAGCGAAACTGTATAGATCTCCCTCCAGCGAAACTGTGCTGGCGAAACTGTAGTGTCGCCCGCGAAACTGACCAAGACCAGCTCGAACGAAATTACCGAGCGAACCAACCTGAACGAAACTTCAAACCAGTTTCATGCGAAACTAGGCTAGCGAAATTGTGCCAACAGTTTCGAGCGAAACTAGCCTAGCGAAACTGTGTCATCGGGTATTGCCTAGCGAAAGTGCTGCCCGTGCACACAGCGAAACTGACTAGCGAAACTAGCCTAGCGAAACTGAGACCAGAATCCAAACTTGTACAATTTACTTGAATGTTATGCCATGACTTACATGATTATGCCATGATGATACATGCTTTGATTTCTGATGCATATGAACCCTTGTTTATGATCAACCATCGGTGTCGTGTGTCTGTATGTCGATTCATAGTTCCAACGTGCTATGTTATGGGCCATAGTGACGTTAAGTAAAGATTAGACACAAAACTAATACTTAAGACCTAAACGTGTTCATAGGTCTTCGTTAAGCAAACTTGGATTATATAGCAAGTGTAGCAGTGCAACCCAAGGTGAGTGTCACTAACCCGATTTACCGTGAACCCGGTTGGGTCACACTGAATAACTTAATGGAAAACAATGCTGACAACCCCGAGAGTGCTATGCACCTCCCTGATGAACTTGAAAACTTGGAGTGCTCGGCACCCACTTGATGAACTTGAAGTGCTTTATGGGAAGCACTTGTGAATTACTTAAACCACTATTTCTAAAACGAAACTGAAAACACTTTTGAGATTCATGAGAATCCGGTAAACCTTTTTAATATGGCTAGCGTAGGTTAAAGTCTAAACCACATGATATCACATGATTTCTAAGGATGCCTTGAATCTTAAAAGTCCTCAATTAAATTGTACCATTAATTGTAAAGCGAGGGGATGTTGGGTAGATTCTACTGGAGTTTGACAAACTCCGCCCCGTGGCACGGGGAGTGCACGGAGGTACAATATCAGCCTATCTGACCGTGATCCCGAGAGGACACGGGGGAGGCAAAACCGCGATGACGTAGGTCCGCAGTTCTGATGGCACGGCCACTACAATAATTTATGGTCAGCTTTGGTACAAACTTCCTTAGTGCATGGAACAACGGATTAGCTACCCGCGATATCGGTTGAGCACTTTAACTATACAAAACTAGTACATACCCGATAACGTAGGTTACGGATGATACTTTTACTAAACCACAATAATCTGATTTTGGATATCACAAAGCATTGCTTTTCACAAATGAATATTTCATAAGTATATGTTGATTTGATTTGATTATGATTATAAGACCGGGCCAATGCGTGACATGCCCACTGTGAACTCACCAACCGTTAGGTTGACACTTGCGTGGTTTAAACTTTTGCAGATCGCTAAGGAGTATCCGGGAGCGGGTTGGCATGGCACATGAAGACTTTCATTTTTAGTTAAAACTTAATTGGGAATTTAAAACAATGTTTATGTAAAGCACGTGGTTAGTGCTAAAGATAATGTTTTCCGCTGCGTACTGTTAAACTGTTTTTATTATTAATGTTTGGACTTTACTCCGATTCGTTTAGTATTTGTAACTAATGGTTGTGGTCCTGGTATGGTCGCACCCCTTAACGGTATAAACTCCGTTAGTGGTTAATTTGGGGGTGTGACAGATTGGTATCAGAGCCATAAGTTGTAGAGAACTGGAATCATTTACTAAAACGATTTGGAAACTGCAACTTGAAACCTTAGTTACAAACGAATAAACAAATTCCCAAAACAAAATATTTGCGTGCCAACCTGGGATACTCGCTCTGCTGTGTAAGTAAAAGCTTAGTACGTATGTATATATATATATATATAAATATATATATAGACCGTGTCTAGGAAGTCTAACGGAAAGCCTTAGGAAATTTTCACACACGAATACGAAACGCGAACGCTAATGCGCGCACTATCCGGGGGAAAGCGACAACAAAACGATGCTACACGCTACGTCCTGATTTCTACTACGCTGACTACGCCGACGGTGACTTTTATGGGGAAGCCGACTTTCGACGATAGCTACTTACGACTTACGACGTTCTCCGACGACGCCTCGATTTTTGCACAAAAATTTTCTCGACTAATAGTGGGATAACGGGAATTGTTAATATACATATTATGGGATATGTATAAGGTATAACTGTGACTGAACACTGGCTACTTTAACTGTTCAGCAAAATGGCTGGAAGAGCGGGAAGAAACAACATTAACTTGACACCCGCGCAACTGCAAGCGATGATTAACGAACATGTGCAAGCTGTCGTGGCAGCCGTCCAAGCTACAATTGCCGCGCATGGTAATTATTATGCCAGTTAAGGCCCGAAGCGATTATATTTTGAATTGTTTAAAACCCGAACTATTTATTGCATCAGGAAACCAGCATCACTGTACGTTTAAGTCCTTCATGGACTGTAAGCCGATGACGTTCTCCGGCGAGGAAGGAGCGGTGGGACTCCTTAGATGGATCGAGAAGTCTGAAAAGGTTTTCTCCATGTGTAACTGCCCTGCTGGAGACAAAGTGAAGTTCGCGACTGGTACCTTTGAAGGAGCTGCTCTTACCTGGTGGAATGCTGAAATCCAGATGATTGGGATTGATGCGGCTAATAACATGGAATGGGGAGCATTTAAGGAACTGATTATGGAGGAATACTGTCCCCATGACCAAGTAAAGAAGTTAGAGGGCGAATTCTTGAATCTGAAGATGATTGGGTCTGAAGTTGAGCAATATACTGCGCGTTACCATGAGTACGCGGTCTTGTGCCCCACGATGGTCGATGCTGAGTTCAAACGCATCGAGCGTTATCTGGAGGGCCTCGCGCCTCAAATCAAAGGATTAGTGACTGCCAGCAACCCCGCAACCGTGCAGCAAGCCATCCGTTTGGCTCACAAACTTACTGATCAGGAGGTTGAGAAGGGTACACTTCCTGCAAAGGCCACAGTGAAGACTGCCCTTAGTGGCAAGAGAAAAGCTGATGATGAAGCTCCTGAAAACTCAATGAACAATCAGAGTGTTGGAAACAGCACTGGGAGGTCTTATAACTCCCAAGGTCAAAGTAAGAGGTCTGGGAACAACAGTGGTAACTACCGCCAGGGCGGTAATGGGCAAAGCAACTACAGGGGTAACCTGCCTCTGTGCAACAAGTGTGGGAAACATCATGCTGGTGTTTGTAGAAAGAACTTGAGCTGTGAAAGGTGTGGGAAGAAGAGCCACGAAGCAAAAGACTGTTGGGTAACTCTACCTGAGCAACAAAACCGCCAAAGGCAAAACAACAACAACAATCATGGCAACAACTATGGGAACAACCGTAACGGGCAAGGAAATAATCAGAACAATAATGGTGGAGCCCGTGGCTGTTTTGAATGTGGTGCTCAAGGCCACATTAAGAGGGACTGCCCTCAGCTGAGAAGACAGGGTAATGGTAATCAAGGAAACAACGGTGGAAATGGTAATGGTGGAGGTAATGGCAATGGGAATGGCAATGGTAATGGTGGGAATGGTAGAGGTCGAGCTTTCGTCATGGGTCAAGGAGAAGCTCGCAACGACGCCAACGTGATTAATGGTAAATTTATATTGAATGGTTTCTTTGCTACTGTGTTATTTGATTCTGGTGCTGAAAGAAGTTTTATTTCCACTAAGTTTGCTAGACTAATAAATGCTAAACCAATTGCCTTAGACGCTAAGTATGTGGTAGAGCTAGCAAATGGTAAACTTCATGATACGACTCAGATAGTTAAGGACTGTAAGTTAGAACTAGCTGGCCATACGTTAGGAATCGACCTTATGCCTTTCCCGATTGGTAGTTTTGATGTTATAGTAGGAATGGATTGGTTATCTGAGAATCGAGCTGAAATCTTATGTAAAGAAAAAGTGGTTCGTATCTCACTCGAAGGAGGTGAAGTGTTAACAGTTCAAGGTGAAAAAGGTGGAACAGTAACTGGTATTATTTCGTTTCTCAAAGCTCAAAAGTGCCTTCGTAAAGGTCATTTCGCGATTCTTGCCAACGTCACCGATTCGACACTACCCGAGCGTAAAATCGACGATTACCCGATAGTCCGCGACTTCCAAGATGTATTTCCTGAAGATCTGCCTGGTCTGCCTCCATTTCGACAAGTAGAGTTTGGGATCGACTTAACTCCTGGAGCCGCTCCGATTGCACGCGCACCTTATCGTTTGGCAGTAAGTGAACTCAACGAACTCTCCTCACAACTTCAAGAGCTACTCGACAAAGGATTTATCCGTCCCAGTTCGTCTCCGTGGGGAGCTCCGGTTTTGTTTGTTAAGAAGAAAGATGGAACGTTCCGTATGTGTATTGATTACCGAGAGCTTAACAAGGTTACGATCAAGAATCGGTATCCACTTCCTCGAATCGACGATCTCTTCGACCAGCTGCAAGGTTCGAGCTACTTTTCAAAGATTGATCTACGGTCTGGATATCACCAGCTTCGTGTTCGAGATGAAGATGTCCCCAAGACTGCTTTTAGAACTCGGTATGGTCACTACGAATTCCTGGTTATGCCGTTTGGGCTAACCAATGCACCTGCCGTATTTATGGATCTAATGAATCGAGTGTGCAAGCCGTACCTCGATAAGTTTGTAATAGTTTTCATTGATGATATTTTGATCTACTCCAAGACAAAGGAAGAACACGAGGAACACCTACGACTTATCTTGGAATTGCTCCGCAAGGAACAGCTTTACGCCAAGTTTTCAAAGTGCGATTTTTGGATTCGCGAAGTCCAGTTTCTTGGACACATTGTTGATCAGAATGGAATTCACGTCGACCCAGCTAAAGTGGAAGCTATCAAGAATTGGTCTACCCCCAGAGCGCCAACCGAAATCCGACAATTTTTGGGACTTGCCGGATATTACCGAAGGTTCATTAAGGGTTTCTCGCAATTGGCTCAACCCTTAACGGCTTTGACGCACAAAGGAGTGCAATATAGATGGGGTGAAAAAGAAGAACGCGCGTTTCAAACTCTTAAAGATATGTTATGTTCAGCTCCGATTCTTGCGTTACCCGATGGGGTTGACGACTTTGTAGTCTACTGTGATGCATCCATCCAAGGACTCGGTTGCGTGTTGATGCAACGGGATAAGGTGATTGCCTATGGGTCCAGGCAACTGAAGGATACTGAAAAGAATTATACAACGCATGATTTGGAATTGGGAGCCGTTATCCATGCACTCAAGATTTGGAGACATTACCTCTACGGAACAAAGTGCACAATATTTACCGACCACAAGAGCTTACAACACATCTTTGAACAGAAGGATCTCAACATGCGACAACGACGGTGGGTCGAGCTACTGAATGATTATGACTTAGCGATCAAATATCACCCGGGAAAAGCCAATGTTGTGGCTGATGCATTAAGTCGGAAGGAATACGAAAAGCCTCGACGGGTACGAGCGCTGCAACTTACCATTCACACGGGATTGCCGGATCGGATCCGCGATGCCCAACAAGAAGCTTTAAAAGAAGAAAACTTCGCAGCTGAAGCACTGCGAGGGGTAGATGGTAACTCTGAAATTAAGTCCGACGGACTCATGTATTATAATGATAGAATTTGGGTTCCTTTACTTGGAAATCTTCGTGAGCTCGTGATGGACGAGGCTCACAAGTCAAGGTATTCGGTGCACCCAGGATCGGATAAAATGTACCAAGATTTGAAGGGTTTGTATTGGTGGCCAAATATGAAAGCCGACATTGCTCGATATGTGGCTAAATGTTTAACGTGCTCAAGAGTCAAGATCGAGTACCAAAAGCCTTCTGGATTATTACAGCAGCCAAAGATCCCAGAATGGAAATGGGAGGATATCTCCATGGATTTTGTAACGGGATTACCTCATCGATCGAATCGGCCGGATGCGATTTGGGTTATCATTGATCGACTAACCAAATCTGCACACTTTATCCCGATGAGAGAAAGTGATAATATGGATAAATTAACTAAACTGTACATTGACCGAATTGTGGCACGTCATGGAGTGCCTAAGACTATTAACTCTGATCGAGATCCTCGATTTACTTCCCGATTATGGCAATCTATGCAAGAAGCACTGGGAACCAGACTGGATATGAGTACAGCTTATCACCCGCAGACCGACGGACAGACGGAACGAACTATTCAGACTCTAGAAGACATGCTCCGAGCTTGCGTTCTCGACTTTGGTAAAGACTGGGAGGCTCACCTTCCGTTGGTGGAGTTCTCCTACAACAACAGTTATCATACAAGTATCGGTGCTGCACCCTTTGAAGCTCTTTATGGCAGAAAATGCAGATCGCCCGTGTGTTGGGCTGAAACGGGTGAGAAAGGACTCACTGGACCGGAAATCATTCATGATACAACTGAACGGATTATTCAAATCAGAAAGCGGATAGCCGCAGCCCGTGACAGACAAAAGAGCTATGCCGACAAACGCCGTAAACCTTTGAAGTTTGAAGTAGGCGACAAGGTACTATTGAAGGTATCTCCCTGGAAAGGTGTGATACGCTTCGGAAAGCGTGGAAAGCTGAATCCTCGCTACATCGGTCCTTTTGAAATTATTGGTGAAGTAGGCCCGGTGGCCTACCGATTACAACTCCCTGCAGAACTCGATGGAGTTCACAACGTGTTTCACGTTTCGAACCTAAAGAAATGTCTGGCTGAAGACACCGAAATAATTCCTTTGGAGGAATTGGAAATTGATGAACATTTGAGATTCATTGAGCAACCAGTAGAAATCATGGGACGCGAGGAGAAAGCCCTCAAACGTAGCAAGATTCCGATCGTCAAGGTGCGATGGAACTCAAGGCGTGGACCTGAATATACTTGGGAACGAGAGGATCAAATGAAGAAAAAGTATCCTCACTTGTTCGAGCAAACGTCCACGGAAACTCAAGGTATGATTTAATTTTGGGGACCAAAATTCCTTTAACAGGAGGAGGATGTGACGACCCTAAAACTTTTGCTTTCTTTCCCCAGCAACGACAGCTGATGCTGCGAATGCTACGACGCAAGAATAATTTTCGGGACGAAATTCCAATTACAAGGGGATGATGTGACATCCGAGAATTTCAAGGTTTACTTCCGTTAGACAATTCCGTTAGTTACGTTATAAGTATTAACTTAGTAACTAATGCATAACTAGGCCGAATACGTCCACGACCTTTGGTTGATCACCGAACCCGCCCATATGTGCTATGTGTTCATTTATTAATGTCATTATGTGCAATGTGATTTAAATTAATGTCATTATGTGCAATGTGATTTAAACGCATGATTTAATATTATGAATAGCATGACAAATTGTAAATCCTTGATTATGTGAAAATTGCCTAAGTTGTGCAGCCAGCGAAACTACCGGGCGAAACTGTAGTGTCGCCCGGTAGCCAGCTAAGCTAATCAATTAAAACGCGACCAGAGCCAGTTTCGCCTGGCCAGCGAAACTGCCAGCGAAACTAGCCTCTGATATAAATAATCTTAATAAACCCTAGTTCTCCCATTTTGCCTCATTTACACAAAAACACACACACTCTCCTGAAACTTCTGGACCAGCTGATTCCAGCCGAGAACCACCAAGGATCAGCTATCATTCCGAGTTGTGAAGATCATCCATCGATCCTAGATCAACCGTGAGTCCCAAAACCACCATTTTTTTATGCTTTTCTATGTGTTTCTTCATAAAGCATGCCTAAATCTCTGTGTTATCGTTAGATCTTCTGTAGAAATGCTTAGGAATGCTAGATCTATCATAAAGTTTGCAACTTTACGTTTGAAATCCAACCATGATAGAGATTTATGCTATTTAGGTCACTTTAGGGTTTTAAAAGCATTTTGGTGATTTGATGATGAAAATGCATGAATAAGGTGTTAAAACTTGTTGTTTGATGTTGGTAAATGCCTATGTATGCTAAACAATGAATTGCATGAAGTATGGAAGCTGTTAGGTTGATTTTTAGGCTGATCCGTATGTTTTTCGCGACCAGCGAAACTGTTAAGTTCTTTGGGCGAAACTATACAGCGAAACTGTATAGATCTCCCTCCAGCGAAACTGTGCTGGCGAAACTGTAGTGTCACCCGCGAAACTGACCAAGACCAGCTCGAACGAAATTACCGAGCGAACCAACCTGAACGAAAGTTCAAACCAGTTTCATGCGAAACTAGGCTAGCGAAACTGTGCCAACAGTTTCGAGCGAAACTAGCCTAGCGAAACTGTGTCATCGGGTATTGCCTAGCGAAAGTGCTGCCCGTGCACACAGCGAAACTGACTAGCGAAACTAGCCTAGCGAAACTGAGACCAGAATCCAAACTTGTACAATTTACTTGAATGTTATGCCATGACTTACATGATTATGCCATGATGATACATGCTTTGATTTCTGATGCATATGAACCCTTGTTTATGATCAACCATCGGTGTCGTGTGTCTGTATGTCGAGTCATAGTTCCAACGTGCTATGTTATGGGCCATAGTGACGTTAAGTAAAGATTAGACACAAAACTAATACTTAAGACCTAAACGTGTTCATAGGTCTTCGTTAAGCAAACTTGGATTATATAGCAAGTGTAGCAGTGCAACCCAAGGTGAGTGTCACTAACCCATTTACCGTGAACCCAGTTTGGGTCACACTGAATAACTTAATGGAAAACAATGCTGACAACCCCGAGAGTGCTATGCACCTCCCTGATGAACTTGAAAACTTGGAGTGCTCGGCACCCACTTGATGAACTTGAAGTGCTTTATGGGAAGCACTTGTGAATTACTTAAACCACTATTTCTAAAACGAAACTGAAAACACTTTCGAGATTCATGAGAATCCGGTAAACCTTTTTAATATGGCTAGCGTAGGTTAAAGTCTAAACCACATGATATCACATGATTTCTAAGGATGCCTTGAATCTTAAAAGTCCTCAATTAAATTGTACCATTAATTGTAAAGCGAGGGGATGTTGGGTAGATCTACTGGAGTTTGACAAACTCCGCCCCGTGGCACGGGGAGTGCACGGAGGTACAATATCAGCCTATCTGACCGTGATCCCGAGAGGACACGGGGGAGGCAAAACCGCGATGACGTAGGTCCACAGTTCTGATGGCACGGCCACTACAATAATTTATGGTCAACTTTGGTACAAACTTCCTTAGTGCATGGAACAACGGATTAGCTACCCGCGATATCGGTTGAGCACTTTAACTATACAAAACTAGTACATACCCGATAACGTAGGTTACGGACGATACTTTTACTAAACCACAATAATCTGATTTTGGATATCACAAAGCATTGCTTTTCACAAATGAATATTTCATAAGTATATGTTGATTTGATTTGATTATGATTATAAGACCGGGCCAATGCGTGACATGCCCACTGTGAACTCACCAACCGTTAGGTTGACACTTGCGTGGTTTAAACTTTTGCAGATCGCTAAGGAGTATCCGGGAGCGGGTTGGCATGGCACATGAAGACTTTCATTTTTAGTTAAAACTTAATTGGGAATTTAAAACAATGTTTATGTAAAGCACGTGGTTAGTGCTAAAGATAATGTTTTCCGCTGCGTACTGTTAAACTGTTTTTATTATTAATGTTTGGACTTTACTCCGATTCGTTTAGTATTTGTAACTAATGGTTGTGGTCCTGGTCTGGTCGCACCCCTTAACGGTATAAACTCCGTTAGTGGTTAATTTGGGGGTGTGACAATTAAGACCGAAATTGAAATGTGCTAGATGCGTTATGTCTGATATGATCTTGCGTCGTGATCTTTCTCGCAAAAGACAAACATAGTGTTTGTTTCTGTATTGCATTTACTTTTCATTTCAGAAAATTCAAAAAGATATTTGGTGTGTTTTAGCATAAGTTTGAAAAATTAAAAAGATTTTAGATTAGTTTTGATATAAACTTTGTAAAAGCCAAAAGGATTTCACTTCTTATTTGTTTTCGATTGATCGACACAAGATACGAAAAACATTTTCAATTCATATATCTTGGATTCTCGAAGAGAAGTTTTGCGCCAAGATTATTTATGTTGGCTAAGTACTCAAAGGAAAGAGTTAATCACAACTTCAAGTCTTCTGAAGCTGTTGATAAGGATGAAAGACATGGTGCATCATCAAGTATTCAAAAATCAAGCTACCTTCAAGTTGAGGGGGAGTTTGTTCGAAGAATATGTTTTAACTGGTGAACAGATACTGCACATGACGAGGGGGAGTTTGTTGATACATAATATGTGCGTCATGTGAAGTATCTGAACGAGACGATGTGAAGATTCAAGAAAAGTTCAAGCTGCTCGCCAAACTAGGTTCGAACCTGAGGTTCGGACCAGGCGAACTTGGAGTTCGGCTGAAGTTCGGCCCAAGTTCGCCTAAAGTTCGGCCTAGACGAATATATATAGGAACTTTGTCTTGTAAACCAGTAACGGTGAGAGACTAGTTGTGAGAGACCAGATCTTAACTATGTATTTTTGAGAGTGTTTCTCTAGAGAGCTTCATTGAGAGTTTGTAATTGAGTCTTTGTTGATTTCAATAAACAAACTATTATTTACCTCTTGTTCTCACTCTACGATCAAGCAAACCTCTAAGATCCGTCTTGTGTTGAATGATTACATAAACCGAAGGAGTATACAATAATTAAGGTCCGGGGGAGGTTGGACAGAACCTCCCCACTCAACACATTGATCTGGACAGACACTGGACAGAAACTTGCAAAGAATTACAAAGACGAAACTATTTATAATTGTGTAATTCTGTCCGAACCTGGACACTCCGAACCCTGTCCGAACTCCATCCGAACTTGGAGTTCGTCTAAGGTTGAGATGACTCCGAACCTGGAGTTCGGCCGGGGTTCGGACCCCAGTTCATGTCTCAGTAAACTCAGTCTGTTTGACAATTCGAACAGTAACGGCCACACAAGGTTCATGTATCAACAGGTTTCTCCTCATTTTTCATCAAATCTCTTCCAATTCTGAGTGTTTCTGGTGCTAAACATGATTTCAAAATATTCATAGTGTGTTTGCGTATCTTATTCTAGAAATTACAGCTCAAAACTGTTAATTTTTCAAGAATCGGTCGAAAATGACGTGGTACGCCGGTTGGTTTTTTGCATTTTCTTTTTGATAAATCATGGCACAAAATTTTTATCAGAAAAGTGTCTAAAGTGTGACGATTGGTTTTTTGTAAATAATACTTGTTGCAGTTCTTCTAGTTTAGGTGAAGTGAACAAGTCTTTGAAAAATATAGCATTAGTTGGGATGTTAGGGAGACTTTCAAGAGAAGGTGGAGAAATGTGTACTTGGGTTAGAAGAGGTTTGCTCTTACCATTACATGAAGATGATGAGGCAGGCGTCTCATCTAGTCTGGACATTTCTTCGGCTTCCTTGGCTGGTTCATCGACTTGGATGTTCGGGATCTGAAGTGACGGGGTTGCATCCAACTCCTTTTCTTCAGGACTCGTTGAAACTGGCGTTGCAGCTGGGATGTTGGGTTCTGGGGGAACGTCCTTGATTATGACCTCTTCTTTTTCCTCCTTCGTATACGGCTAAAGTAATCTTCAAGAACGTTTATATGTTGAACATTCTTTCCGTGGTTTCTTTAAGATCTGACTTTGGGCGTATATAGGGTGGATTTTCTGTATGCGGTGTGTAAGCAAAGCTTATGCCTTGCGAGTTTTGCTCATTACACTTTGTACAGACAAAGAAAAAATCATGGGAACAAGAAGTAGAGTCTAAAGTAGATGGTTCATTTTCAAAATCTTGTCTTGTAATGTTATTTTGCCAGTTTTGTCTGTTAGGCTTAGTTTGATTATAATTTTGACAAAAACCATTATTTGACTCAGATTGTTAAAAAGAATTATAATGATGGCTGGTGACTTATCTGGTGGTTCATCCACTCGTAGGAACGCAGGCATTGTGCTAATATGTAGCACTCCCGAGAGTAATAGGGACCACTGTAGATTTTACACCAAACAGAATGAGGCCATCAATCATTGTAACCGAAATATTTCTCCGGGTTATTATCCATCTTTGCAATATTTCTCAGAGAAAGATAGATGAATAGAAAAACAACAAAAAGGAAAATAAGAAAAATTAATAGAAGTAAAAATCTAAACTAAATAAAAGAAAATTATATCAAACTATTGGCTTAGCTGCTAACTTGGACTTTTTTCCAAATCCTCGTTTATCTCCCCGGCAACGACGCCAAAAAGCTTGACGTGTGCTGAGGTGTACTTAAAATATGACAATATTTTTTAAACTTATTTTAGCAGTTGTAAGCTTTTAAAATTAGAAAACCTGATTTTCTTGACAACTACTATTTCACCACATTACACGGGAAAGTATACCCATCGTGGAGCAGTATAGTAGTGGTAAGTTGAACCGGGAACGTTCAGGACACAATGGAAAATGAGATCTATGGGTTGGTTTAGAAAACAATACTTTTAAAATGAAAATAAAATAAATAAGATGGTGTTTAAGAGTTGGGCAAACCAGTGGTTAAGATTGGGAAATGAGGACTCGTGGTCTTGCTTAAGATCGTTTACTAGCAGAAGACCAGCCACCTTTCGGTATCTTAGGCTAATTCACCATCTCCAGGATCAACCGTCTACGAGGAGTACGAATTTCGTGGGAAAGTGCTGCTAGTAACCGACAAAGTGGTATGACGCCATTTAGTTACGTGGCCCCTCAAACTGGCAACTTACCATACTCGACACACCGTCATGAACCAGCAGGGGAACAACCCTGCATACCGGATTATTTTATTATGAAGATTATATTTTTAAGGGACTCTGGTGCGTTTCATTCGCACCTAGCTTTCCGCATGTGTACGTCCGACGTAACCAGAGCCAGGTTCACAAACACGTACCATCTCGGCTTCCGTGAATTGACAAAATATACCCAACCCCCATTCCCAACCAAATACTTTCAGCCTGCACATGCGTGGTCAGCCGAGTTTGCTTACATAGACATAAGGACCTCGATAGTAACATGTAGCATGGGGCGCGAGTCACCTTTCGGATCATGCATCGTCCCCCGACGGGGTGTCAAAAGTCCGGCCTTTGGGATTTCGACTCCCCAAATGGTATGTAATACGAAGAGCTTGTTTGGTTCAGAAAATCAATAATAAACTTTCAATAAAAAGGGTTTTCATAAAGTCATTAGACACACCTTAAGCAAGCTTAGGAGGTCATTGCCCAACCCACTAGAGGTATGTCACCTCCCAAGTAAGTATAAGAATTTAGGCAGACATGGTTTTAAGATTTTCTTAAGAGAAAAAGAAGATTTCATAGACAAAATGCTTACAACATCTTGTTTAAGTTAAAGTTCTTATAAACTCGATTACAAGACTTGAAAACACCAAATGACCCAGCACGTAAAAGAGAAAGAAAAAAATTGAGCAAGTTGCAAATGAGGAGGAGTTCGCTATTTATAGGCTGAAGTCTGACATGGCACGGGGCGTGCTAGCTTGGGCACGGGTCGTGCTGACTCAACATCAAGATCAGGTATCTTCCTTCTAACATGGCACACGGTCGTGTTATCTTGGGCACGGGGCGTGCTGACTCAGCACCAAGATCCGGTATCTTCCTTCTGACATGGCACGGGGTCTTGTTGTCTTGGGCACGGGTCGTGCCGTGTCAGATGACATGGTTTTCCATCAGAGACACGGGGTGTGCGATCAAAATCTTGTCGGGAGGATCTTCGGGTGCGGCATGGGGCGTGCTAGCTTGGGCACGGGGCGTGCTAGGCTTGGAAAATCTAGAACTTTGATATTTTTCTTCTATTTTTGCTCATAATCTAGTCCTTTTGTATTTTCCACACTTCTAAACCTGAAAAACTAAAAAGAAAAAAAAGAGACTTGTTTTTATGTTAGTGACTCAGATTTGTGCCGTTTTGTGAGAGATATTTGTTATAAAAATATGCATAATTTGAGGTTTATCAAATAGTAGTGCAAGGGTATGCTCAAGAGGAAGGGATTGATTATGATGAAGTTTTTGCTCCTGTAGCAAGACTTAAAGCCATCAGAATCTTTTTGGCTTATGATTCATTCAAGAACTTCCAGGTATTCCAAATGGATGTCAAGAGTGCCTTTCTCTATGGGCTGTTGGATCAAGAAGTGTTTTTATGTCAACCTCCGGGTTTTGAAGACCCACACTATCCTAACAGAGTGTGTAAGCTGATCAAAGCTTTGTATGGTCTTAAACAAGCTCCTAGAACATGGTATGAAACTTTTTCCAATTACCTCTTGGAGAATGGGTATAGGAGAGGAGCAATTGACAAAACACTTTTTATCAGGAAAGTTGGTAAAGAAATGTTGATGGTTCAGATTTATCTGGATGACATCATCTTTGGTTCATCCAATTCTGCTCTTTGTAAAGAATTTGAAGCTTTTATGCAAGCAAAGTTTGAATGAGCTCAACGGGAAAACTCGGTTTCTTCTTGGGGCTTCAAGTGAACCAAACTGACTCTGGCATTTTCTTGAACCAATCTAAATACATTTAAGATATGCTTAAATGTTTTGATATACAATCAGCTTCTAGAACCCAGACTCCCATCTCCACATCCCACAAGCTTACAAGTGACTTTAGTGGTGAACCTGTGGATGAGCACCTTTATAGAGAAATGACTGGATCCCTGATGTATCTCACAGTAAGCAGGCCATACATTATGATCAGTGTTTGTCTATGTGCAAGATACCAAACATCGCATAAGGAGTCCCACATGTTAGCAGTTAAAAGGATGTTCAGATACTTGAAAGGTCAACTTAAACTAGGTCTGTGGTACCCTAAGAATTCTGATTTCACCTTCAAAGCATTCACTTATAGTGATTATGGAGGCTGCAATTTGGACAGGAAATCAACTTCAGGCGGATGTCAGTTTTGGGGGAGAGACTTGTTTCATGGAAATGCAAGAAACAAACCTGTGTTTCTACTTCTACTGCTGAAGCTGAGTATATTGTTGCTTCAAGCTGTTGTGGTCAAGTCTTGTGGATTCAAAATCAAATGCTAAATTATGGCATCACATTCATGGAAACTCACATCTTTGCTGACAACAACAATGCCATTTCGATCACCAACAACTCAGTGAAGCATTCCAAAACAAAGCACATTGACACCAGGTATCATTTTGTAAAACCACTGAACGATCTTACTACTGCATGATTTGGTAATCGTATAAGCAACAAGAAGTAAATAAAGCTTCGCTTTAATGATTCACAAAGAGAATTACACAATGTTTAGAGAGAGAGAGTTACACACTCAGTTACACACACTTAAGAGATGTAGAATGACAAAACTCGTAACTAGCTCCATCTCTAACGAACTATTTATAGTCACATACTAACTGACCGGCGGACCACCCACGTACCATCTGATACGCTGGTGCATATGGTATGGCCAACAACTATATGACTCACACAGATGCTCTAAATTAGATAGAATACACGAGACACACGTTAGCATAGGAATATGTTCTAACAAACTCCCCCTTAACGTGTAGTGTATCTAGCTATCTATCTATCTAACAAAACTTCAGTCTTCAATCTTCTGCATCACTGCGTCCGATCATCAACTTGAAATCCTGTCAGAAATAGAGCTTGCATGGCTGGATCAATCTTCAACAGTCTTTGAACTTCAAGATCCACTTGTGAAATATATAACAAATTCCCCCTTTCACCATGCTTGAGTCTTTTCACATAGATGACCTGCAATTTCAGAAGACAGAAACGCGACTTTCCTTTTCTTTTGAAAATTAATTTAATCTTGGCACAAAACTTCTCTTCGAGAATCCAAGATATAACTTTGAATTTTGTATCATTGTATCGATCGGTCGAAAACAAATAAGAAACAAAATCTTTTTGGATTTTTGAAACTTTATGCTAAAACACACCTAAAATCTTTTTGGATTTTTCAGATATGAAACATAAATGCAATACAGAAATGAAATACTGAATGACACACTATTTTTGTATTTTGCGAGAAAGATCACAACTTGGGATCATATTGGTCAATACATGCTGAACTACACTTCAATTTCAATTACTTCAGCACATAAGTCATGTCGATTACTGGTATAATTTGTCCATCTTAAACTCAGGCACAATCATACTCATAACATCTGGATATGTTATTGAATTGATTAGGTTTGCTTTGACCAGTGTACCCCACACTATCAGACATATCACACTTTGTGATTTCATTTGTGACTTGATCACATAATGATTGTATTCATGATTCAGTCAACTGTGTTCCATGCAAAAAGAAATAGGAACGTTAAATCGTCTACCTTAAGGTCGATCTTTCGATACGCAGATAAGGCCTTGGATTTAACAAAATAAGAAAATAAAACAAGTTGAAATTGTATAACCCAACAACAATCAGGTCCCGTACACGCAGAGAAATTCCGATGAGTTATACGAAAAACCAAAGAAAATAAAGCAGAACGTCAAACGAACAACAATCAGGTCGATCTTTCGATACGCAAAGAAAGTCCGATCGTTTGACAAAATAAAGAAAATCAAACAAGTTTAAATCTTTGCAAAATGAACACATGTATACACAGTGACTTCTCATTTTCTCTTTCACATATTTGTTTCTTGATATCATGAGATATGCATCAAGATGTTGTCCACTTGGTCAAGCATTAGTATTTTAATGTTTATCACATCTGAATACTTTCTGATTAAATGCCGAGCCTACCAAGCACATCGAGCAGTGATCTTATGGTTTTTTCATCTATTTTATCCATGAGCCAGACATGTAAGCCAATGTACCATCATTTCCCAAACATGTCGGATCAATTTCTCATTTTTCAATGTTTTTGTATTTTTCTGTTTTTCAATGTTTTTGTATTTTTCCATTTTCTCCCCCTTAAAATGAAAACTCTATTTTTGGATTTTCATTTTAACACCAACAAAAACACAAAGACACTATTTTTGGGTTTCAGTTTTCTCCCCCTAAACTACATACGGAATGTAAAAAGAAAGAAAATTAACCAATCAATACTGATACCGTTCAGTTTAAGCTTTCAGAAAAACTTTCAGGTTTGAAATATGAAGCATTCAATTTAAGTTAAGCAGGAAACTCCACTATCAGTAACTGCTTGAAGCTTGAACTTCACAATCACTAATAGGTCTTCTTGAAGAAACCTCCACACTGGTTTGAATGATTAGTATTTAAATGACCCGAAGCGCACAGCTTCTGGTCGACCATTGTCTTCCGTAAAATCAGTTGCAGCTTGGCTGACCACCTTAGGTCGCCACTGCATCTTTGCATTTTCTGTTTCAACTGAGTCATCATCCGGTGATGAACCATCAACACTTGAATCAAATTTAAAAAATTGTTTCTTTTTCGACTTAGTGTTGGACGGTGTCGACTCAGTAAAAATTCTGCCTGATTCATCGATAAATGTGGCAGATTTGTTTGAAAAATATCTTTTGACAGTTGCAGGACAATCCTGTGCCATATGTCCCTTTCGGCGACATTGATAACACAAGCGATATGATCGTTTAGACTGTGGCTTGTCCTGAACTGGATGATATGTATTAGTGAATTCAGAAGCAACAGAAATATCATCAAAAACTTGAAATCGGTTAGAGTGTACCCATTTCGATGTAGGACTTTGAGGCGTAGCGTTAGAACCTGATCAAGACGATTCGTTCGGAGAACTGTCAGATGAAACTTTCTTATCCTTTCTCCATTGTTGAAATGAATACTTGAGCCAAATGATATATTTGATCCAAGTTTGTATCTTTCTTTGCTTTCTTTGGCATGTTCTTTTGCTGTATAACCTTCTTGCCTTCACTTCCCAACCCAGCCTGTTTGTAACCAGGTAACTTGGACAAATCTATCTGAGAACTTGAAGAACCAGATTTCGCAACTTGGTTAAATGAAGCTTTAATGTCTTTTAATTTGTTAGCCTGCACCAACTTTGCAGCAACTTCGGCTTCATTCAACTCTTTTTCATTTTTCTCAAACATCTTGCCAGTTGAAATAACTCCCTCGTCTGACATAAATCCACGAGAAACAAACGATGGTGGCGTTTTATCTACCAGACTTGGTTCTGTTTCTATCACTGGTTTTGATTTCTTTGATGTCTTCAAGTCAGAGTTTTCAGCAACCAATTCAGAATAATCTTGCTTTGTAGTGGAAGGACTCAAATCAACAATAGACTCTGTTTGAATTACTGGATGCGGAATTTGATTGAAATCATCGCCTCCAAACACCTTCTTGAAATTATCGTCTTGACACAAGTAACTTGCAAAAGAATGAGAATTCTTCAAGTTATGAAATTGACGATTTAAATCCAAGACTTCAACATTCAAATCCGCTATGATCTTTTGAGCTTCAGCAAGAACCTTTTCTGATTGAATTAATTTCTCAGATGTGCTATTGACTAATGATTTTTCTCGTCTCATCCCATCATGAGCAGCTAGCACCTCCTTTGTAATCTTACCCACTCTTTCCTTATAGATCTCAACATTTCTGGTTAATAATATTTTGTCTTTCTTCAGAGTAGTGATGGTGTCTTTCAATTCAGACTAAACAATTTGATATTGAGTTCTGTCAACAGTAACTTCATCTAGTGCTTTTTGAAGTTCATCATTAGATGCTTTAAGCGCTTCCACCCTTGCGGTGGATTTTTGAAATAGATTTTCAAAATCTTCACTGACATCTTTAACCTGAAACTTATATTCCTCGACTTCTTTTAGCAACTTTTCATTTGCAGAAGTTAACTTGACAATTTTTGTCATGAACTCATCATTTTCATGTTGAAGTTGTGATTTTTGTTGATCAGTTTGAACACAATCTTCTGACACCTGTTTTCGAAGATCTTCTAACTCTTCCGATAATAGACTCTTCTCTTGGAGTAACTTCTCATTCATCTTGAAAATGCCATCAGAAATTTCACACTTCTGTTTATAACTTTCTAACTCTTCTTCAAGCTTCACCCTATCAAAGCATAATGATCTTGAGAATGAACTACAAATGCAGATTCATCCGGAAAATCTTTAGTCCAATCATAATCTTCATTAGTTTGAGATATCATAGCTTTAACTTCTTTATTGTGATCATGATTATCCGAATTACTTGGTTTAGAAGAAGATAGCTTGCATTCTCGAGCAAAATGTCCCAACTTGGAACATTTGTAACATTTTAGTTTAGACTTGTCTAAACCCAGTTTGGTGCTTGTAAATTCACCCATAATAGAATTCTTGCCATGTTTGCCTATAAACCGTCTTCCTCTTTCAGCAATCATAGCCAACTGCCAATCCAAATCTAATTTATTTAGCTGATCCTCATCCATCTGTTTTAGATCGTTCGGAATCAAACCAGAATTACCAATTTGACTAAATTTGGAGCCAGATGAAGATGATACGAAAGCACTCAACAAAACAGCTAGATCTTCGGTTGCTTGATTAGAAGTAGACTTGCTTGATGATCTATCAGGAATAGTAAAACTGCAACCCGAAGAATTTCCAGTATTTTCAGACTTTCCAGCAAGAAATGCTATTACTGGTGGATTACTGTTTGAAATAGAATGTGATTTAGTTTTAGCATGCGCCGTAGCAGAATTCTCTCCAAAATATATCTCAGGATTCTGAACTGTTGGTGTTGCTGACTTTTTCACAAGTAATTCCATTTCTCGAGCTTGTAATTTACTTAACACTTGATTGAATGACCAACCGGAGTAATTTGGATCATTAGTAAGCATCATAACAAAGTTCTCCCACTTTTCGGGTAGAGCTTCCAGAAATTTTTCTTTCAACTCCTCTTTTTCTTTCTTGACTCCAATAACCTCAAGTTCATTGATCAGATGTGAAAACCTAGAAATCAAGTCGGCAATACTTTCTTTGTCACAATGCTGAAAGTTATCCAATTCTTTTAACAAAACTTTCTTTCGACTTTTCTTATATTGCTCGTTTCCTGCACACCTATCTTTCAATGCATCCCACAAAGTTTTTGATGTTATGCAATTTTTGAATTGATGTAGAAGCTCTCTTGGTAGTGCCATTGTGAGATTTCCATAACATTTCTTTTCGCGGGCATAAACTTTTCTTTGATCTTCATCAAGATCACTTCGTGCAATCGGTTGTCCATTTATCTGAGGATATGTATAATCTTGTTCAATGGAAATCCATAAATAAATGTCAAGAGCATTAATGAACGATTCAAATCGTTGCTTCCAATTCTCTTAATCCTCCAACCTAAGCAACTTAGGAACTTTCTGATTTGTTCCTTTCTTGCTATCATAGTTCAACATGGCTTGCCTTGATGATTGAACAGCTGAAAATGCGTGAAACTCGCTCATTATGAAATTACAATATCGAACGCAAAAACTTCAAACTGAAAAACAAACGTCTTCCAAGCTGATTTTGGGGGTCAAACTGGGGGGTATAGACCGTTACGTTAGTACAAGTCTAGATCTCGGAAAGACGAACGTTTTGACTGGTATTAGCTCCCGTAACTCTTAACGGTTCTCAAGTTACGTCAGTTTTAGTGAACACATGTTTTTTGTCAGCGGACCAAAATATGCTCAGCGGACCAAATGAACCAGCGGATCAGATATCCTCAGCGGACGAGATTTGGAACGGCGGACCAAATGGTACGGCGGACAAGAAAATAACCGCCACGGACCAACTTTGAAGATTGTCTTCCGGACCAGTTTCAGCGGACAAGAATACGGATGAAGATTGCCGTGCAGACCACCGGCGGACCAATGGGGGACCAAGTGTTCTTCGAGCGGACCAACGCAGTTTGAACCTGGTTCGTCTGATTTTCGCGAATTTCGACGTTTGGAGCTGGAATTTGACTCAGTATGATGCGAAAACACTCCAGCAACACTCAGAAATCATTTTTCATCATTGAAACACTCTGAATTGCAATAATTTTGATGAAAAACGAAGAAAACCCATACTTTCTCACTCTAGAACTAGAAAATGGATCAAATCACAGCAGTAGAGCAACCAATTGCTCTGATACCACTTGTAAAACCACTAAACGATCTTACTACTGCATGATTTGGTAATCGTATAAGCAACAAGAAGTAAATAAAGCTTCGCTTTATTGATTCACAAAGAGAATTACACAAAGTCTAGAGATAGAGAGAGTTACACACTCAGTTACACACACTTAAGAGATGTAGAATGACAGAACTCGTAACTAGCTCTCTCTCTAACAAACTATTTATAGTCACATACTAACTGACCGGCGGACCACCCACGTACCATCTGGTACGCCCGTACCATCTGATACGCTGGTGCATATGGTACGGCCAGTAACTATATGACTCACACAGATGCTCTAAATTAGATACAATACACGAGACACACGTTAGCATATGAATATGCTCTATCACATTTCATTAGAGACTTTGCTGAAAAACATTTGAATAAAAATTTTAAACTTCACATGGATAACCAATTGGCTGATTTATTTACAAAAGCTTTTGATGAGGCAAGATTCTTCTACCTCATTACAGCTATAGGTATGATGAACTTTGATTAGAATGTTTTCAGAAACCTTTAATAAAGAAAATTTTGTGTTAAAGAGTCCGTCTCTTGATACAAAAAGAAAAAGAAAAAAGAAAGTCTTTATGTTGATAAGAAACCATTTCAGTTCATAGTCAGTAACTTTTGTTAAACTATGAAACTTAACACAAGTCATTTTCAAAAAGTCATGTGTTTTGGTTTTTCCGTTTCAAGTTCCAGTTCAACCTGTGAGAATACAGTTTTTGAAAATCTCCAGGTGAACATCAACCGGAGAAATGATTTGTAATAAACGTGGAAATTTTTTTGAGACAAATATCCGCTTGAAGTTCAAACGGAAGAAATTTGGTTTTTAAAATAAAGGAGAAAATGGGTTCCGCTTGAACTTCCGGGTCAAACGGTCAAATTTTTTTTACATTTAATTACCCGGAAGGCTCTTCTTTTTAAGCGGGTATCCATTAAATTATCCATTAAGTTTTTAACCATTAAATATCCGTGGTTCAATAAATATCCTTTTGGATTAAGACAAGCTTCAGGGGGTTGTACCGTATAAACCCCAAAGCACAAGTCACTTCAGTTACAGAACGGTTGCTTTAAACCATCTCTCCTCCAGTCACCCACGTCAAAGGTAAAAAGCCCTAATTTTCCATCATTCCTCACATTCCTCTTAACTACCACACCCAAATTCTTTTCATCTTCTCCATAACCTCCAAGAAATCTTTCACACTCCCTCTATAAACCCAACAAACAATGGCTCCAAAAGCAAGTACGAGTGGCAAGAAGCCTGCAAGTGATTCCAAGTTTGCTTTCGAACACAACCTGGTGGCATATCTCGAGAACCCAAGTAAAACTGATATATATTTCGGCATAATAGAATTTCTGAAAACTTCTCATCTTCATCACGCGCTGATAGATGAAGTGGTGATTTTTGAAGAAATCCTGGAAGAATTTTGGTCAAACGCTGAAGTAATCGAAGATAGTGACGGTGGTGAAAGCATTGTGTCAACAGTTATGGGCACAAAGATTGAAATTGATGAGTCAAATGTTTATAAGGTTCTAAAATTGAAGGATGAAGATGGTTACATCTTTGTAGATGCCAAGAAGTACCTTCCATTGTTTAGAGCCATAGGCTTCAGCGGTTCTCCCACAAGCAAAACAATCAAGAAGGGGCAACTTCCATACAAATGAAGATTCCTTGCCCACATGATACCGGTGTGCCTCACTCCAGAGAAAGGGGGCTTTGATGAACTTACAACTGAACAAGCATCGATATTCTATGATGTGGTAAAGGGTGAAAGTTTTAATTTTTCATGCCCTAAAGTTCAATGCTCTAACTTTCAATTTTTACATATATCCGAGATTTCATACCTGCATTCCCAAACTAGAGTACCCTCAAATTGATTTGGGTGGTACAATTTCGCATCAAAAACTTCTCAATGAGAAGACATTTTCAAACCTGGTTGTCAATAAGTTACCATTTCTCGGAAGGGACACTGACCATCCCTTGCCAATACCGAGGCAGTTTCCTGATGAACCTTCAAATGTTTAAACAGAAACTGTTGCTGCAACTGAGTAACCTGCTCATGATGACATGGCTATTAACCTAATAATTCCTGAGCCCACATCAGTCCCCACTTCCTCTACCATTCAAACTTACCAATCCAAAAAGAGGAAGTCTACCACCACAATCACCTCTCCTGCCACTTCATCATCTGAATCCCCACCTATCGTTTTCAAAACACAGAAATCTGTGGTTGCTAGGTCTTCTCCACCTATGCCCACTGACAAAATCCAAGCTTCTAGCCCCGTTCAAGGCAAAAAGCCCAAACGAAATTTAACCAAATTGGGATTATCTCTTAGGGATGTGCCTTCATTTGAGGGGGAGTCATTAGATAAGGATGCACAATCCCCATCCAACGGGTTCTCACCCCTACATTCCTTATCACCCATGAGTGACAATGCATTCAATCCTAATCCGAATGAGTGTGTTATTAACTCACCAACCTTATTACATGATAACATTCTGATGGATTTGGACACTGATGCATCACTCCTCTTTGGAGGTGAATCTCAGTATGAATGAAGAGATTCATACAGAAAAGGCTGCTGCTGCCCAGGAGTCCCCACTTGACATTGGTGTCAGTATTAACATAGTTAAGACCCAATCTGCGACAATTTTCTCTGAATAAGCGCCTGAGGATTAGTTAAAACAATTGAAGAGAATCCCAGGTGCCAAGAAACCACGGGTACCGAGCATGATCAATCTAGGATTGATGGATTGGTTTCATCCAAGGATACTGATAAAATGCCAGTTGAGGATAGTTTGACACTACCTGAATTGACGAACTTGTACAAATCTCTACAACAACAGGTTGACAATCTCAATGTCACTCTTGGATATCTGGTCCAAGCTAAAGGTGCTGCTATACATGTTGAAGCAGGTCCTTCAAACCCATGCATGGTTCATTCGGTTGAAGTCCAACCAGAAGTACAAGCTGAAGAAGTTGAAAATCAGATTGAGGTAATAGAGATAGATGAAAATGCTCCTGGTGTTTAGAGGACTGGAAGGCTAAATGAGAAAATCTCCATCTTTGGAACTCATCAATTCATATTTCATTCGGAAGTTCAATTAGAAAATCAGCCAAGAGATGAGACTGTAGATGTTGCTCAAACTCTGGTAGCTATGAGGAGTGTTCAAGCTGACGAGCCATTTCAAGCTGAAGAGCCAATTCAAGCAAAAGAGCCAAATCAAACTTACACGGCTCTAACATTTCATCAGGCTGTTCATACTAAAGAGGCTGAAGCTCTTAACAAACTTGTGGAAGATGCTAGAATAGAGGCTGAAAATGAAAGTTTAGCTAGAGAATATCAAGAAGAGTTGGATTTATTTTCTGAAAAATTGGGTTGTTGAAAGTTTATTTAAGGAAGCCAAGAGAAGATCTATGGAATGGAGATTAAAAGAATATAACTTAGAAGGAATGGGTGAGAGTGAGAAGCAAAGATGGTTTGACTTAGCCTCAAGGATGCCAACAAAACCGGTGAAAAAGGATGAAAATTATGAGTTGTTGAAGAAGGTAAAAAGGGTTCTAATTGTTAGAAATTGGAAATTAGAAGACGAAGTATTTCATATGAAGGTAAAAGAGTTGTGCCGCTTGATTAATTCTATCTATTAAAAGCTCAAAGGAGATGATTTTGATGTCAATCCAAATCTTGTGTTGCCCCTTCCTTCAGAGATAATCTCAGGTATGGCAACTGATGTATTGGTGAAACTAGAGTTTGATGACTTTGTAGGTATACTACCTCCACTTTCTTTCATATATGAGCCAAAACCTAACCCTACAGGTCTATCATCATCATCGCAACCCCTTGCCTTAATTCCATACAAACCTTCCACCATTTCCAAAAAGGTTGCCAAAAGGCTCTCTAATCCTAAATAAAGAACTGACAACTTCACCCCATACATTCCCTCCAACCCAAAACAAAAGCCCTGCTCAGCTTTAGATATGTTTGATATTTTCCCACCTTCACCTCCCTCTAGCCCTGCACCAGAAGCCATGAAACCACCTCCACAAAAGCCTAAATCTCTATCTCCTCTTACCATAAGAGGACCTTCATCCACTGAAACCATTACTCCTACTCCACCAAGCAAACCTGCTGACCCACCTCCTGGTCCTTCCTCTCCCTCATCAGAAGGGAAGGCCCCTGGTGATCCAGAATCAGAAGATGATTTTGATGAGGAGAAGAAGAAGAAGAGAAAGAGGATACCGATGCAAATGAAAAGGAAGAAGGAAAGGAAACCAAAAAAAAATCCTTTTAGACGAAAGAATAGGATTACAGGCTGGACAGTTGATGAAGCCACCTTTGACTTCGCTTTTCAAATCGAGGATGGGACAACCAAAGTGGTAAATGCTCACAAAGCCACTAAAATGCTTCATGTCTACCAGTTGATAGATACTTATGTAAAGCTAAGAGAAATTCTGAGCCCAACTAGAGCCGAGCAACTGTTGAGAATCTGCATAGAACCTATAGTGCATGAGTGTGGAATGCTTTACAGATCTCAGGGAGATACAGACAATGAAGAAGAAGAACTCTTCAGTGAGATCTAATTTTTCATATGGGAAGAAGAAGAGAAGTTATTCTATGTGCACAGGACTAATGGTACATTCACCACACATGACTCCATATCTGTTCAAGATCAAAGGAATGAAAGAGATTGGGAAGCCCTTAAATTTGTGAAGGTGACCAAAACGAGCATGAAAGAGTTATCTGAAGATTTGGATGCAAGCATCAAGACCTTGGACAAGTAGGTCAGAGAGAAGAAAATTTTTGTACAAGTCAATTTTTAAAGATAGCTTCGAAGATGGATAATAATTTGACATCATCAACTTAGGGGGAGATTGTAAGGAATATCACACTTTGGTATTCCAGTTGAAGTTTATTTTGTAGAATTCCGGTTGAACAGAGTTCAAGCGGAAATCTGGGTTCAAGCGGAGAAGTCCATTCAACTGGAAGAAGCAGTTTTGTCCAGTTGTGAATATTCCGGGTGAACTCAATTATCCATCAGATAATGTGTTCAACCGAACTTTTACTGTTAAGTCTTTCCAGTTGTCAAATCCCTGCAAAAGCTTCCAGGTTGCGTCCTTATCTATCAAAGGCGCTCCCCAAAGTAGATTGTTGCTGATCACATGCTAAACATCTCATCTGTCGAAGATTATTCTTTTGGTAGTATAGTTTAACTTTTGTAATCAATAGTCTAGATGATCGTATGGAAATCAATGGCTATCAATGATTTCCCTTAGCACTATATATAGCATAGCTCGTCTTCAACATTTGTACGCATGTTTGGATGCTAAATCACTGTGTAATATTGTTGAGTTAATGCAAATAGTGCCGAGTATATTTTACTTCGTGTGTTAGTATATTCATGCAAACAACTAGTATTCATAAGTGTTAATCGTTTAAGTAAAATGAAGGTTAACTTAATTCCGTAAGGTTAATCTTGCTAGTAAATCTTGTAGCTTAATTAGGTGTTAAGTATTTCGATCCTACACAATTCTTCGTTACGATTTATGATCTGACAAAGCCATTCACTTGGGAATTAAAACAGCTCTGGTGGCTGGATGTAATTAACCATACGAATCACCCAAAGGGGCAACGTGCTCATGAATTCCTCAAATCTGCTCGTAATCCAAGAGCCGCACGCCAAACCCCTGAGGAAAAATTGAAGGAACATAAACGTTCTGAGAAGAAGCATGAGGTCGTTCCTCACAAGAGCATGTTTCAACATGTCGGGGCTGAAATGAAAACAAAGAAAATCCATGCAAACCAGACAACTCATCCAATCAAGAGCTAGTATTATATCAAGCTAACACATGAATTGGTAATTGAATGGGAGGGTGCAGAAATGTTAAGGTTATTTACTACAATTGAGCTGAGAATACTGTTAAAGAGCTATCAGAAATGGATATTTATGGATATCTGGAAACTATGCCTACCCGACTGAAGCCCTACAAGGTAGTTGATGCCAATTACTTCCTTCTATTCTTGAAAGTGGTGTTGGGAGTGCATCAATGCCGGAAAGATGGAAACAAAATTCTTTAGCTAGGGTTAGACGTTGGATTATGGGTGCTAAGAGGTACAACTACATCACTAGAGGAAGAGACAGGATGTTGTTAGAAGGTTTTGGAGATACCTATTGCGATTACTGGATCAGAACAGATAGTTGTTACTTGATCATGTTTGTATTGCAACCAAAAGGGGGAATTTGTTGGACCAATATTTAGTTGGTGGAAACTCAAATAACTTTACCGTTGAGCATTACTGGTGAAGTCATCCAGAAGACCTGTTGTTGATTAAAGGCTTCAAGAATTTGGCTAAGTATGGAAGAAGATCGTTAAGATTTGTTCTTAACGATGTTGTTAGGTTTTAGTTTAACGGTGTTTTTTTTACTCTTAACGATGTTAATTAGCACTTAACGATGTTGTTTGGTTTTGTCTTAACGATGTTCTTTACTTAGACAAATATTGTAGGCATTCATCTTTGACTATCTTGTTCTTGCCTTTACGAAGTTGTTTATCTTTCCTAACGATGTTCATTTTGCCTTAACGATTTTGACAGTCTTAACGATGTTATTTTGTGCTTAACGATGTTGTTTTCTTAAATGATCTTGTTTAAGTCTTAACGACTTTGTTTTTGTATAACGATGTTCCTAGATGATCTTGTTTAGAATACACTCAACGACTTTGATTTACTCATAATGACCTTGTTTGACTCTATACGATGATTGAAATAGGATTGAGACTCAACTTTGATGTAGATTTGACATGAAGAGTAGATGAATTAGATCCATAATACAATTCTGGATTTTGATTTAAAGCTGGTGTTGACTTTTTCATCAATAATTCCAATTCACGAGTTGCAATTTTCCTAGTAATTTGTGAAATGACGATCCAGATTCTTGTCATGTGTCAGCAACAGGACATAATTTTCCCACTTATTTGGTAAAGCTTCCAATTCTTTTCTTTCAGTTCATCATCATCTTTTGTAACCTTCACTTGCTCAAGCTCACTAATTAGATGAGAAAACTTTGAGACTAAGTCTGAAACATTTTCATAATGACAAAGTTAAAAATTATCAAATTTTCTTTCAACAATACTTTCTTTCGACTCTTTTGGAATTGTTCATTTTATTCACATCGATCCTTTAAAGCTTCCCATAAAGTTTTAATTTTTGTAAAAGTTTTAAACTGATGCAATAACTCTCTTGGTAATGCCATCGTGAGAAAACCATATTTTCTTTTCTCTATCATAAACTTTCCTTTCATCAGCATCAAGATCACTTTGCATTTTGGGTTCCCCATTTTTTATAGAATATATATACTCTTCTTCAATAGGTATCCATAGATCAATATCAAGAGCACTAATATACGATTCAAATTGCTGCTTCCTGTCGTGATAATCTACTAACTTGAGCAGTTTAGGAATTTTCTAGTTTGTTCCTATTTCATTATCATAGTTCAAAATACTTTGCATTGTAGATTGAGCAGCAGAAAATGCTTGATAATCACTCATCTTGAAGTGTAATATTGAGTATCAAAAGTTCAAACCCAAAACTGAGGTCTTAGAAATGGAATTTGGGGGTCGAAACGGAGGGTACTGGCAGTAAGGCCAGTAAAAGTGTAGATCTCTTAGAGACGGTCGTTTTGGCTGGTATTGGATTGTTAGAGCATGAAATGGTTCAACGCGTGATGTATCAAAGTATATAGAAGAATGAAGATTACACTGTAAATGAAGACCTCCAGTTCGTGGACAACATATATAGTATAAATAGTTTTTCTGTTGTAATCTTCAAAAGCATCTGTGTCAATCAATGTGATCTAGAGTGGTCTGCGTGTGTGTTTCTTAGGTATCTTTCTAAGTGTTCTAGATTGTAATTGTTGTTCCTCATTGATCAATAATACAATCTTTAGTTACATTCTCGTATTCTAAAGAGCTAGATCGAGTAAACCATCCACCACTCATGCACTTTCAAGTGGTATCAGAGCAAGGTTCATTTTACTGATCTGTTCTTGGCTATTTTCAAACATCCAGATCCGTATTGTGTCAGTTTCTAGTAAATTGGATTGCTTTTTCTATCGTTTCATCATTTCAGTTATGTTTTTTATGTCATTTTCGATCCTAAATCAATCTTTTCAATTATATCTAATCTACTGCTGAAAATCTCACTAAAAAACGTCTAAAATCATGAAAATTTGAGCAAAAATGGTTTAGTTCGTCAATTTCGTCTGATCTATTCCACTTCGCAGCAATAACTGCCACGAAGTGTGACTTCAAGACTCAGTTCGTCTCTACGAAATTTCAGTCTGTTACTAGTTTGTTGTTCAGTTCGCAGTTTAGTTCACAACCAAGTTTGTTAATCAATTCGTTCTAAGTTTGTTACTTGGTTTGTCCAGGTAGTTCGTTCTCGAGTTCATGTGTTCTTTGGGTTCGTGACTCACTTCGCAAGTCACTTCGTGAGTGAGTTCGTGATTGAGTTTGTAGCCAGGTTTCATTTCACATCTCACCAGTCTGTGACCTACTTCTTGACTTAGTTCGTTATCATCGTCGTCTTACAGCTGATGAAAAGGCTAAGTATTAAGCATATCAAAAGTCTTACGGGGTTTTAACAATGGCATTACCAAAGGAACTCTTACATCAATTTAGTGATTGTTATTCTACAAAATAGTTATGGGATGCATTGGTTAACATTGTGAGGGAAATGAGCTATACAAGAAAAGTAAGCAAAAGGTTCTCCAAAAAAGAGTTTTAAAACTTTCGTCATTATCTGAATGAAAGTGTTTCGGACTTGATTACTCGATTTTCTCATCTTCTTAGTGATCTGGCATTAGTTTCTGTTACAAAAGATGCTGCTGATAAAAAGGAAAACTTGTTGAAGGCATTACCTGAAAAATGGGAATATTTTGTTTTGATTCACACCAAGAATAAGGATTATCCGAATATGACTTTCAACTGTTTGGTTGAGCAATTACAAGCTTAAGATCTTTAAACATCAATTCATAAATCCATGACTGCTTCAGTTCAAAATCTAGCAGTTTATCATAGAGAAAATTCTTCATCCATCAGTGTAAAGAAACCAAATTTGATTCCTTCTAGTGCACCGCAACTGCTTTTGTAGTAGGATTAGATTCTAGATCATCTAGTGGATGTCATGTGAACGTCCGGTTACTCTGAATCAATCTGGTTTTTCTGTTGCTACACATGATCAATATGTGGCATTGGTTTCTGCTTTAATTACTTCTGGATATGGGGGTTTGACTGGTAGTGTTGGAAATGCTGAACTGACCAATGAAGATTTTGATCAAACAGATGCTAATAGTCTAGAATATATGGATTTAAATTTGTAGTTTGCTATGTTGACATGAAGAGTCAAGAACTATATAAGAAGACTGGGCAGAGAAATGAACAATTTGGGCAGAGTAAACTGGGATTAGATAAGAGTCGGGTGCAATGTTTTAAGTGTAAAAATTATGGACATTTTGCTAGAGAGTGCATGAAAGATGGAGATGAAAATGATGAAAAAACAAAAGAAGCTAAAGCATTATTTGCTACTTTGAATGATAAAGAGAAGGGTTATAATCGGGGAAAGTTTGTTGAACATTTTTGACAAATATGCGCATATGTCTTACCAACAACAGCAAGTTGTTGAACATATGACAGAATTTGACTCTGAGTGTGATGATTCTACAAGTTACAAGGTTAATTATGTGATTATAGTTACTTTACCATCAGATGAATCTACTCCTGAATTTAAGAAGATTGAGGTTGAGCCTAAGTTGTTACAATGTGAAGATTACTTGTACTGGAAACAAGATTTTGAAGGTTATGTACATAATCATTTTGCTGATTTTCTCAAAATTCGAGACAAATAGTTTGATTGGCCGACAGATAATCTTGTTACTTCGCTACAATTCAAAAAAATTTCATTGAATGCCAAAACAAGATATTAGTTAGAAATTAAGGCATTTAATCTGCTAAAGAGTGCATTATTGCGTCCAATTTACAATCAACTAAGTAGGTATATCTCTACTCATAGTCTTTGGAAAGCTGTTTAAGAGCTTTGTGAAATGGGAAAGTTAACCGATGTAGTGACAAAAATACCAAATGTTGCTCCCTCAATGTGTAAACATTGTCAGACTACTAATGCGGTTAATAGTCAGCTTTTAGAAGAAAATGAGATGTTGAGAAAAAGATTTAGTGATGCTGAAGGTAATTTGAAAATTTAAAAAGAAAAGTTCGAAAATTATAAAATGGAATGTTGGCCGAGTGTGACAAAATGGTGTTGCAAATTTTGAATATAATCAATTTTCTGAGAGGCTTCTTGAAGTTTAAAAGAAGTTAGTTGTTGCTCAATCTGAACATTTTGAGAAAGATGTTGCTCTTGCTGCATTAAAAAGGGAATTGAGAACAACAAATCGTTTGAAGCTTTCACAAATTATCTTTACAAGTCTACTTCAAATTCTGAATCTGGATATCATTCAACTCCTGCTCCTGTGATTATCACTAATTCCACAACCAGAGTTTGATTATTATAAGATTGTGAAGATGGATGTTGATAGGAAACAAAAGAAGTCAAAGAGCAAGACAAAGTCTGTTACTAAGGATACTTCCACTTTTGTTGTTGGTTTGGAATCTCAGGCTAAGGAAGTTTCTAAGCCAGAACAAGCAAAGAAAGCTCAAAAGTCAGAGAACTTTGTGAAGAAGGATACTGTAAATGGTCCAAATGATACAAACAAGAAGCAGTTATGTTTCTACTCTTCAAATTTTGGTGGTTCGACTTTGGAGGATCGTCATGTGGAACTCCATGATTTTCTTCTGGTGTTTCTGGTCATACGTCAAACAAGTTTCATCAAGATACCTTCTTTGATATTTTTCATTATCCGGTACATTTTGGTCATTTGTACGGTTTTTATGATTCGCCAACTATGCGACATGTTCACAAACCGACGACATTGCATAATGCATGACTGGGTTATGAAAATATTGTTGATTTCAAGAAAAAACACAGATTGTGTTATATATGCAGACAATACAGGCACTACGTTACTGATTGTCCTTTGGCTACAAACTACAAATCTGATGTTAAACAATTTCTTCGTGAAAAGAATTTTAAATATGTTGATACGAATGGTAATATTTTTGATAAACCACAAAAACCAAAAAGTCTACTGTTTCACCTCCACAGGTTGATGAGACCTTGGTTTTTGAACCCAAAAAATACTAAATCATTTTTAACTGTTATCAAAAATATTTCATCAAAAATTTGGATACCTCTAAAGGTTAAGGCCAACGGTGACTATGTGGATGACACCGTGTGACCCAAGGCTATTGACTTGGGTCGATCTAAACAGATCTAATTTTTATCTGGTGTATGCAGATGATCAGGAAGACCAGTTGGTGATATTGTGTGTTACTAACTGTAGTTGCTTGCATCTTTATTTAAAGTAATTGACAAATCTTTTAAAAACTGATTTTCAAAACAGATATTTTTTCATGTCGTGTTGAATTTCGATTAGTCATATTATTGTTTTTCGTTTTATTTTCTTTCTTTATTTTAGGGGGAGAAAGTTTGAAAACTCAATAAATAGTGTTTGTTTGAATTTTAGGGGTAGAATTTAGGACAATTTAGAAAATATATAAAAGTTGAAAATTTAAAAAGTGAAACTAATCTGACAAAGAGTGAGAAATGATGGATACATTATCTGCCATGGATAAGGTAGATCTAAAGGTTGTAGGTTATTGCTAAATATGAGAAAATGCATGACAAATCTGATATATGCGAGTATGATATCAAGATAATGCTCGCCTGATAACCGTGGTTTATCATCTTGATGATTATTGTGTGACAGACCCACAAAAATAGACTAAGACATATCCTTGTGTATGCATGCGTTCATTTAGAAAAAAATTTCAAATTGTTTGATTTTCTTTATTTTCTCAAGTGATCAGCCTTTCTTTGCGTATCGCAAGATCCACCTGATTAGTGTCACTTGAGGTTCTGCTATATTTTCTTGGTGTTTTGTGTAACTCATCGGACTTTCTCTGCGTGTATGGGAGTACCGACCTGATTTTTGTTGGGTTATACAGTTTCTGCTTCATTTGAAATTTCTTGTTTTCTTAAACAATCGGACTTTCTTTGCATGCTTACAAGCCGACCTGATTGTTGTTTGTTTAGGGGTTCTGCTTTATTTTTTGCATGACATACAATGGATGCTACATCACTGAGAAAAGAAAAAAAAATATTGTAGGATCGATATAAGTCAGAGTTAAACTTAAACAAAGCCCTTTACTTGCAAATATAACCCTGCGGAATTAAGTTATATTTCACTTTTCTTAAGCAATGTTGAGTTCTTGTATAATGTAAATGCTTGATTTGTAGAATAGTAGTAACAACAAAGTATCAAATACTCGACACTATTTGCATTAACTCAAAGCTACACTATTACAAGTGATGACAACTGTTTTCTAAACTGAGAGCTAACAAGCTATATATAGTGCAGATGAGATCAATCACAGCCATTGATCTCATTCGATCTAATCTAGACCGTAAACTAAAAAGTCAAATACAAACTACTAAAAGAATAAACATCGGCAATTGGAATATCTTGCGTGTTTGCAGCAACATACTACTTTAGGAGAGCGGCTTGAATCAGATATAGAAGCATACGAGAAGCTTTTGCAGGATTAGACTTGCTGAAAAGACATCTCAGGAAAAGTCCGGTTGAACTCATTATCTGGTGGATAATCGAGTTCACCCGGAATATTCGCTAAAAGACAAAACTGCTTCTTTCCGCTTGAACTGCCAGTTTCGCTTGAAGTGAGAATTCCGCTTCAATCTTCAGCCGGAACATAGTAAAATTGGCATTCAGCCGGAAATCTTCCAAGCGCAATATTCCTTACAGTCTCCCCCTAAGCTGATGCTGTCAAATTCCAATGTTTATCTTCAAAAATTGACTTGTACCCAAAAATCTTCTTCTCCTTGTCCTACTTGTCCACAGTTCTGATGCTGGCATCAAGGTTCTGAGACAGCTCTTTGGTGTTAGTTTTGGTCACCTTCACATGTTTAATTGAATCCCAGTCCATTTCGCTCCATTCTTCTTGAACGGAAATGGACTCATGAATTGTAAAGGTGCCATCAGCTCTGTGAACATAAAAGAGCTTCTCCTCCTCTTCCCAAATGATAAACTTTATTTCACTGGTAGGCACTTCATCTTCTTCTTTTGCTGAGTCACCATCTAAACTACTTCTGTAGAGCATTCCACATTCTAGCACAGTTGGCTCAATAATAAGCCTTAGCATGTGCTCAGCTCTTGAAGGGTTCAAAATTTCTCTAAGCTTTAGAGTGATGTCCGTCATCTGCTGCAGAGTAAGTTGTGAAGTCGCCTTGTGAACGTTTACCACTTGAGTTATGCCGCTGGCCATAGTAAAGGTGAAATCAAATGTGGCTTCGTCCACTGTCCAACCCATAATTTGTCTTTTAGTGGGTGGAGCTTTTCTCTTTTGTCTTTGATTTCTCTTGCTCTTGGCATGCATTAGTTTTCTTTTTCTGACCAATCTTTCTTCATCAGAATCAACTATAGATTCTGGCACAATGGGTCTCTTGCCTCTGTCAGATGAAGAAGGGCCAGTTTGGACTTCAGTAGGTTTGGTGATGGTGGTGGAGGGTTCATTGATGGTGAGTGGAGGAAGGGAGGTTTATGAGGGTGGTTTACTGGCTTCAGGAGTTGGGCTAGAAGGTGGAGTAGGTGGGAAAATATCAGAGAAATTCATAGTAGGTGGAGGCTTCTTCTTGAAGGGAATGATGGGTGTAAAGTTGTCGGTTCTGTACTTGGGGTTGGCAAGCTTGGTGGCTACTTTCTTGGAGATGGTGGGTGGTTTGTAAGGTATGATGGCTAGTGACTGTAAGATAGATGGAACTGTTGTAGGCATTGGGTTTGGGTTGTAAATAAATGAAGGTGGAGGTGGTACATCTGCAAAATCAATAGATTCAGGTTTAACATCAGTAGTTGTTGTACCTGAAATTAGCTCTGAAGGTGAAGGCATCACCAAATTAGGATTGTCAGCAGCATTTTCTCCTTTCAGTTCATAGCAAATTTCATCAATCAAGCTGCAAAGTCCCCTAACTTTCATCTGAGCTATCTCTTCCTCTTTCCTCAAATTTCTAACCACAAATGCCCTTTTTACCTTTTTCAGCAGTAGGTAATTCTCATCATTCTTTACCAGCTTGGTAGGAAATTGAGAGGTAATAGAGATTAGCCTCTGCCTATCAGCATCAGACACTGCATCCAAATCATAATCCTTCAATCTCCAGTTGAAAGACCTAGTCTTGGCCTCTTCGAGTAAGTTTTCAAACACCCCATCTTGCAGATACAAATCATATTCCTTCTGAAGTTCTTTTGCTAGCCTTTCATCCTCTGCTATTCTTTTGGCATTTTCCACCATTTTTACTATAGCCTCAGCTTCAGGAGTCTGAACCACCTGTTGAATAGTTTTTGGAACATCAGCTTGAACAGGTGTTTCCGCTTGAACAGGTTCTGAGCTCCTTAAGCTTATCAAAGTTGTCGGCTATATCTTCTGCTCCTTCACTCCTGTGTTCTTCCGGTTGAACTACCGGTTGAGGTTCCGGTTGAATTTCCGGTTGAACCTGAATTTCCCTTCAGTCACCACCTGAGGTTTGGTGACTTCAGGTTCTTTGTCTACTATTTCCAGCACCTCAGTTCCTTCTCCTTCACCGATCAAATTCTCGTCTTCCCCTTCAGTCATTGTAGCAACTGCAACTGTTGCAGTGCTTTCTTCAATATCAAGTGCTGCCTTGCTGGTGGAGGCAATAGTTCCTACCACTTGATCACTGGCTCTTTCAGCCGGAAAAATGACATCCTTGAGGAGTGTCGTGATCATGTTGATGTGCTCAGGAAGAGCACCAGCAACCAGCATGGATGACTGTACTAATTCAGCAAGATTTGGGTCCTCAAAAGGAGAAATGGCAATCAGTTGACTGCATCTCATGGTCACCCAACTATCTTCAACTGAAAAGGGATTCACACCAATTCTTTGGCAAGCTGTGGCTCTAACTTCAGCCGGTATCCTTTCCACTTCTTCAATTTCTGTGATAACAGGTTTTGATGGCATCTTCTCCCCCAATTTGACAGTATCAGCTTCATCAGTTGCAATAACTTCATCAGCATCTCTGATAGGGCTTGAAGGACCTGCTTCAGTTTGAATAGGATCAGCTTGAACCAATTTAGCAACAGTAGTGTTGAGAGTTTCAACCTGTGCTTGCAGAGAAAGGTACAACTTCGTCAATTCTGGTAGTGTAAGACTATCCTCAACTGGCTTTTTGCCAGTATCCTTGGAAAAAACCAAACTATCAATCCGAGATTGATCAGCATTGGTACCCATGGCTTCTTGGCACCAGGGATTCTCCTCATCTGTTTCAGCAGCCCTTGGTTCCAATAAAGGACTTCCAGGTGCTGAAAGTCCAGTAGCCGAAAGCATCACTAGCTTATGCTCTGACCCGAGTAGCATGGGGCACGTGGAATCCCGTGTGAATCAGCAAGGACCACCTTGCAAGGCTAAATA
>JBCNJP010000027.1:81804733-82094875 GCA_039602395.1 Deinandra increscens subsp. villosa | reverse complement strand
TTTGTAAGTAAAGTTTTCATATTTTTGTTTTAAAACATCTTTCTTGTTTTTCTTAACATCACTAGACCCTTCATACATCTCACTGAGAGCATTCCACAAGCCATGTGCTGTCTTATATCCCTTGAACCCTACCAGTATAGAGTTGGGTAATGCAGCCTGGATAGTCCAGTAGGCCTTGTGATCATATTCAAGCTCAGTATAATCAGCTTCAACATATTTGTCTAGTGGTTTTGGTATTTGCACTTGGGCATCATCAGCAGATTGAACAGTTGGATTGTAAGGACCTACAGTCAACCTGTTCCAAATGCGTCTATCTAGGCTTCTAACAAAATCTTCCATCCTGAGTTTCCAAGTATCAAAGTCATCAGGAGTGAAAATTGGTGGTTTGTTAGAGCTACCATTAAGTGAACCAAGAGTTAAGTCAGTCATTGTGAAAAACAGTTTTGTAAAACAGAAAAAGCTTGTAGAAATCAAGTAAGCAAGTAAAGTATCAACTTTGAAGCACTAGAAGTCTTCAAAGTAAAGAGCCAAAGCTCTGATACCAATTGTAGGATCGATATAAGTCAGAGTTAAACTTAAACAAATCCCTTTACTTGCAAATATAACCCTGCGGAATTAAGTTATATTTCACTTTTCTTAAGCAATGTTGAGTTCTTGTATAATGTAAATGCTTGATTTGCAGAATAGTAGTAACAACAAAGTATCAAATACTCAGCACTATTTGCATTAACTCAAAGCTACACTATTACAAGTGATGACAACTGTTTTGTAAACTGAGAGCTAACAAGCTATATATAGTGCAGATGAGATCAATCACAACCATTGATCTCATTCGATCTAATCTAGACCGTAAACTAAAAAGTCAAATACAAACTACTAAAAGAATAAACATCGGAAATTGGAATATCTTGCGTGTTTGCAGCAACATACTACTTTAGGAGAGCGGCTTGAATCAGATATAGAAGCATATGAGAAGCTTTTGCAGGATTAGACTTGCTGAAAAGACATCTCAGGAAAAGTCCGGTTGAACTCATTATCTGGTGGATAATCGAGTTCACCCGGAATATTTGCTAAAAGACAAAACTGCTTCTTTCCGCTTGAATTGCCAGTTCCGCTTGAAGTGAGAATTCCGCTTCAACTTCAACTTTAGCCGGAACATAGTAAAATTGGCATTCAGCCGGAAATCTTCCAAGCGCAATATTCCTTACAAATATGGCTTTACTAGAAATATGACGAGTTACCAATATCTCTAAATAGTATGAGGATAATATTATCAGTGCTGAATTAATACACTATAAATATATCAGACAGCTATTGAAATTGATTTGTCAAATACAGGAAAAGAATTGAAATTTATATATCTTGATCTACATGCTGATTAAGTCAAAACTAATAATATGCTAGATGCGTTATGTCTGATATGATCTCACATCTAGATCTTTCTAAAAGAAGTTAGTGTTTGTTCTGTTTTGTTGGTTTCATTTCATTTCTGAAATTACGAAAAAGATTTTAAGTGTGTTCTGATATAAAGTTTAGCAAAAAAAAAAAATTTGTTTATGCTTTATTTTCGATTTGATCGACACGAGATACAATATTTTCAAAAAGATGAAAATATTTTAATATCTTAGAGTCTCAAAGAGACGATTTGCGTCAAGATTATTTATGTTGACCAGGTACTAAAGTGAAGGAAAACAACACAATTTCAAGTCTTCCGAAGTTGTTGATAAAGACATAATCTGCATCATCAAGTCTTTAAGATCGGACTTACTATCAAGCTAAGGGGGAGTTTGATTGGAGATACTAATGATTAATGTAGACGGATTGATACAACAAACGTTGAGGGGGAGTTTGTTAGAGCATGAAACGATTTGACGCGTAATGTATCGGAACATATAGAAGAACGAATATTACACTGTAAACGAACTGGAGTACGAACTAACAGTTCATGACCAACAAACTACCAGTTTGTTGGACCTCCACTTCGTGGATAATGTATATAGTATAAATAGTTTTTGTGTATAATCTTCAGAAGCGTTTGTGTAAATCACTGTGATCTAGAGTGGTCTATGTGTGTGTTTCTGAGGTGTCTTTCTAAGTGTTCCAGATTGTAATTGTTGTTCTTTATTGATCAATAAAACAATATTTAATTACATTCTCATATTCTAAATAGCTAGATAGAGTATATGATCTATCGCTCACACACTTTCAAGGGTTCCATATCTCCAAACAAACTCAAGTTACGTTAATTTTAGTGAACACAACTTTTTTGTCAGCGAACCAAAACAATCTTCCCCGAACCAACAGTAAATCGAACCAATGAAGTCAACAGCGAAACAAATATATTCTCAACGAACCAAAACTTCTGAGCAGACCAAGTAAATCAGCGAACCAGAAATATCTAAGCGGACCAAAACTCAGCGAACCATTAGTTCGATCCAGTAACCGCCACGAACCAACTTGAAGATACACTAGCGAACCAACAAATGACGAACCAATGTTGAAGATGAACCAGTGAACCAATATGAACTTTGCCTAGCGAACCATTACACTCATCCGGTGAACCAACATGATCATCTAGCGAACCAAACTGAAAATTTTGAATTTTCACGAATTTGAAGGTTTTGGACTGTGATTTGCAGCAGTACTCAATGAAAACATACTAGGAATGATATTTACTCAAATTTGATACCAGAAACACTCGGCTTTGTGAAAAATTGATGAAAAATGATGAAAACCCCACTTTCTCTCACTAGAACACTCAAAATAAATCAAAATAAAGCAGTAGAACAACCCGGATTGCTCTGATACCACTTGTAAGAGCTGGAATGGATCTTACTACTGATTGAAATAATCAATTGTAATGGACACAAAAGTAAAATTAGCTTTGCTTTATTGAGTCACTAAGAGAGCGTTATAATGATCTAGAGAGAGAAACACCTTAGAATACACACAGTTAAGACGACTCAAAATGACCAAAAGTTCTAAGCTCTCTCTACAAGTCAATGTATTTATAGTATGCAACTAACCAACCAACTAACCATTGGTTCGTTGTCTAACCATCCAACTAATCATTCAGCTAACCATTGAATTGTTGGCACCTAACCAGTGGTTCCACTTTCACACATGGTTGTTTAATAACGCACAAAAACACGTATCATAAAAAAACTATCAGGAATTGTAAAATCCTAAGGGTAGATGATGCGCATTTTTGGGCGTCTTAAAATTCCTGTCATAAATTAAAAAGAATATGAAGTACACCTTAAAAAATGTGTGTCATCTTAAAAGTGTCGTTTTACGTTTACATTTCTTGAAAATTAATTCCCCCAAAATTTGTTCCCTCACTTGTCTGCCCCCAAAATTTATTCCCGCTCTCATCTGCCATCATTACTCAGCTCAATTATATTTTTCAAGAAATTTCTCTTGAATTTCTCCCGAATTTCTCCCACTCCTATGGCCACAACACTACCTTTTGGAGGTTTAGCTACCCCATACTTCTATCGCTGCTTGCGATCGGCACCTACCGATCCTGTCACCTTCCTTTAATCGTAGGACTGATCTCGCGATTGTTCCGGCTGAGATATTGGGAGGTACGAGTATCGTTAGCGGCTGTATCAATCCCAGCTTTAGCGGTTGTGAGGGGAGAGTGTGGGCCCCTTCGGGATGGAAGCTGAGAGAGGCAAGTGGATTCCGGTGATCCGGAGGAAGGCTGGGAGGAGCTTTAGAACTGAAGAGGGGCGCTGTCAGGATCCCAGATTGTCGTTTTACGTGGCTAATATTCCAGTGGGGTGTTCTTGTGAAGTTCTGGAAAAGGAGTGTGGGAATTTTGGTAAGGTGGTGGATTGCTTCATCTCTAAGATGTTAAACACGATGGGTGAGCGGTTTGGTTTCGTCAAGTTCTCCGATGTCAAAGATCAATGGGAGTTAGAAAAGGTGTTGGGGAAGATTAGGATTGGCCAATCAAAACTTAAAGTCAATCTTGAGAAGTTTAACAGGTATGGTGTAAGGGTGACTCCTAGGGTTGAGGTGAACTCTCGGGCTGTGAAGAGGCCTCGGGCTGTGTCCAACGCTGCGGTGGCCGGAGGTGCCTCGGCTGTTGGCCCTTCATTCGCTTCCGGTCCTTCCTTCGCTTCTGTCCTTTCCGGATGAGGGGCTGGAACGATGCCTAAGGTGCTCAACCTGGGTAATCATGTTTCGGAAGCCCTCAAAGAATGGTCTGGGTGCTCTCTTATGGGAAAAGTCCAGAATTTTGACAAACTTTGTTCTCTCGACAAGTTCCCGGGCAATGACGGTTTCATGGAGTTTCAAGTGAGGTGGTTGGGGGGTTTCTCTGTCCTCCTTACGTTCCCTAACCCAGGTTTTGCGTCGGAGTTCCTTGAGAACAAAGATCGGTGGGAGGAATGGTTCTCTAAGTTGTCTATGTGGAGGGGACAGGCTGCGTCTCCGGAGAGGCTGGCGTGGTTGCGGATCACCGGTGTTCCTCCGCAGCTCTGGGAGGCGTCGGTGTTCAACAGGTTGGGTGGGATGTTTGGCGTCGTTGTCAAAAACTCTGAAGCCGATCTGACAGACGGAATTATGAACTTTAGCTCCGTTGCTGTTTTAGTGGATGGATGTGATAAGGTCGCCGGTATTGTAAACGTCGTCTGGAACGGCCGGACCTTCAGGTGTGGAGTCTCTGAGTTCAAGGATGGGTGGGTTCCTACCTTCATCGACGTTGTGACGGAGAAAGGGTGGGAACCCCCGCATTCTTCCTGGATTCGATCAGAAGTCCGACGCGTTCGGCCGGAGGAAGGTGGGGAGTCGCCGGAAAGAGCAAAGGGTGCATGCACGGATGGAGTGTGCATGGGGCATCGGAAGGTTAGCGCTGGGCTCGAGGAGGATTTGGTTGAAGGCGGCGGTGAGTGGGGCCAGGGAATTGATGCGGGCTGCGCATGGGGGGACCCGGTTGGTGGTGTGGACCCTTCGTTTTCTCCTAACCCAAGTTCTAGGCCCAATGGGGATTGTTTGGGCCAAGCTCCTGTTCTTGATGTTGAGGGGAGTGGGCCGCCATCTTCTGGTCCTGTCGAAGGTTTTATTCCCGTATCCGGATCGGGTCGGTTTTCTGGGATTCGGAACTCTCTAGATCTGAATAAGGAGGCCTCCAAGGGTTCCTCTACGGCATCTGTTCTTTCTCTCCATTCAAACTCCTCTATTTCTGTTATGGTGCGCCAGATCGAACGGATGGGGAAGCAGCTGAAACTAATGGATCGACAGCTCTCTGCCCAAGAGTTGTTTGACTTGCAATTGGCAAACGAAGTGATTGACGATCTGAGGTTGAGGGCTGATGAGGAAAGACGAAAGGTGGATCGGGAATGGGAGGCAAGGAATACCATAAGGGTTGCTGGTATGGTGAATATTGGTCTGGAAAATCAGGACCAAGCCGTCGTCGACAGGATTGTGGAAGAGGAGTCAACGGGTAAGTCTTAATGGATTTGCTTTCGGTCAATATCAGGGGGTGGGGGATCCGGATAAGAGAAAATGGATTTCCGGTATAAGGGCAAGAAATGGGGTTCAGTTCCTCTGTCTTCAGGAAACCCAATTTCTGGATGGCACGAGGATTAATTTCAATCATTTTTGGGGAAGGAGAGGTGCGGCTAGTGACTGGATTGATGCGAGAGGCCGTTCGGGTGGTATTGCCTGTTCTTGGAACCCCTCGGTGTTCTCTGCGTCCTCTGTTACTAAAGAAGATCATTTCATGATTGTTTCGGGCTCCGTTCTTGGGCTGGGTATTATGGTTAATGTGGTGAATGTCTATTCCCCGAAAGATTTGAGGGTTAAACGTGGGATCTGGGAGAAGTTAATTCAGTATAGATGGTCGTTGGATGGGCTTTGGGTTGTTGTCGGCGATTTTAACGAAGTTAGGATGGCTGAGGACAGGTTGAGATCCGACTTTGTTCAATCGGGTGCGGATGCGTTTAACGCCTTCATTGATAGAGCGGGTCTCACGGAATATCATATGGGGGGAATGAAGTACACGTACTCGCATGGGAACGGGAAGTCCTTCAGTAAAATTGATCGGATTTTTGTTTGTTATAATTTTCAAGAGAGGTGGCCGTTTGCGTCGGTGACTGCTCTCCACCGGCTCCTCTCGGATCACTCTCCTTTGTTGCTCAAGACGAACCTTAAAGATTTTGGGCCGAGTCCGTTCAGGTTCCGGCCTGCTTGGCTGGGTCGGGAAGATTTGGGTATGGTGGTCTCCTCGGCGGTGGCCGGTTTTAGTGGCAGTGGGAACCCGATTAAAGACTTGTTGGCTAAACTTAAATTGGTAAAGGAGGCTATAAAGGTGTGGGTCAGGGGTCTAAAGGATGACTCTTTTGCCAAGAAAAGTAAGTTGCTCCTTGAATGTAATCTGCTGGACGAAATTGGGGAGGTTCATGAATTGTCTAATGAGGACTTGGATATTTGGGCTGCCTTAAAAGTGGGGCTGAAAATGACTGAAGCAGAAGAGAGGGAGGATCTAATAGTTAAAGCTAATTATAAATGGTGCAAGGAAGGGGACTATAATTCTGCTTTTTTTCATGGTATCATTAATCAAAAACTGGCTAGAGGGAGGATCAATGGTATTATGGTTGATGGGGTTTGGGTGGACGAGCCTCATATCATTATGAAGGAGGCCCACAAATTCTTCGGTAACCGCTTCCGGAAAAAAGGTGGTCGTCTCCCTAATATGGATTGCTCCGGTATTAATCGATTATCGGACGAAGAGGGTGAAGGGCTCGTTGCTCCGTTCACTAAAGAGGAAATTAAGGAGGCCGTTTGGATGTGTGGTAGCTCTAAAACTCCGGGCCCGGATGGATTTGGATTTGGTTTCTTGAAGAAATTTTGGGGTGTGTTTGAAGCCGACTTCGAGATGGTTTTGCAATCTTTTTTTGTGAATGGGGTGATTGGGAGGGGGTGTAATTCGTCTTTTATACACCTTGTCCCAAAGGTTCGTGACCCACAATCATTCAACGATTTTAGACCAATTAGCCTCGTGGGATGTGTCCCTAAAGTCATCTCCAAGATTTTGGCTAATAGGCTTAAAAAGGTTGTGGGTGGCATTGTGTCGGATAATCAAATGGCCTTCATTGAGAAAAGGAGCATTCTTGATGGCCCGCTAATGGTAAACGAATTGATCTCTTGGTGTAAGAGGAGGAATAGGAAGCTCCTATTGTTTAAAATCGATTTTGAAAAGGCGTTTGACTCGGTGGAGTGGGAGTTTCTCTACGATATCTTGCATCAAATGAACTTCCCTCGGAGGTGGGTTAAGTGGATTCGGGGCTGCCTTGTCTCTTCGCGTGCCTCGGTCCTCGTCAACGGATCCCCGACGAAAGAGTTTGCTTGCTCGAGGGGGTTAAGGCAAGGTGACCCCCTTTCTCCCTTCCTTTTTGTGATCATCATGGAAGCCTTCTCGTGGATGCTCAAGAAAGCCATCGAGGTAAAAGTGTTTGAAGGGTTGTCTCTTCCGAATGATGGGCCGGTCCTTTCGTCGGTTATCTTTGCTGACGATGCGCTTGTTGTGGGCGAGTGGAAAGAGGAGAACATTCTGAATCTAAAACGTCTGCTTAGAGCCTTTTTCTTGGCCTCCGGGTTGAAGGTTAATTTGGATAAATGCTCGGTGTATGGGGTGGGATGCAGTTCGGAAGAGGTTGATCGGGTTGCCCGGTTACTAAATTGTCAGAGTGGTAACCTTCCTTCGGTGCACTTAGGGCTGCCAATTGGCGGTAATCTGAAAAGGGTGGCGGCTTGGAAAGAGGTTATCGCAGCGGTTTCCAACAAACTTTCGGAGTGGAAGGCCTTAAATCTCTCGTTCGCTGGTAGGTTAGTTCTTGTAAAGGCTGTCCTCGAGGCTTTGCCTCTCTATATGTTCTCTCTGTTTGTGGCTCCAAAGAAGGTTCTTCAAATCCTTGAATCCATCCGTTTTAAGTTTCTTTGGGGAGGGGTGGAAAATAGAAGAAAGATCCATTGGGTTAAACGTGATATTTGCTTCAATTCGATCGAGGACGGTGGTCTCGGTATTACCCCTCTGGAAGAACTGAACCTCGGGCTTATCTCTAAATGGTTTTGGAGGTTTAGAGTTGAAAGGGACAAGCTTTGGCGAAGGGTTGTTTCGAGCTTTCACGGGGAGGATTTCTCGAGGGGGCTGGTTCCGGTTGCCCCTGGGAGCTCGGGGGTTTGGAATAACATCTCTAAGGCTGAAGTCCTCTTCAGGAAGAAAGGGGTGTGGCTGGATCAGGTTCTTGTTCAGGGGGAAGACGATTGGCGCTGGTCGGATGGGTTGCAGGGCTGTTTCTCGGTGAGGGCAGTGCGTCGGCTGCTTGGTGATCGGAGGAAGGTGGACGTCGGCTGTAAATCCAGTTGGGTGGCGGTGGTCCCTCCTAAAATTAACACTTTCTTTTGGCGTTTGATGTTGGATAGACTCGCCACTAAGAAAGGGTTGTTGTATAGGGGGGTAAACCTCCAAGATGGGGTCTGTGATTTGTGCAGGGAGTTTGAGGAAGATGCTCATCATCTCTTCTTTAACTGTTACTAGGCTAACCTGGTTTGGGCCTTGGTGGGTCAGTGGGTTAATATTCCCAATTGGTGATTTTTTGACTTTGGAGATCTGCATTTGGATTGGCTGGAAAGGGTTTCTTCTAAGGTCAAAGAAGCTCTCCAGGCCGTCGTGAGGGCTACGTGTTGGACGATTTGGTGCACTAGAAATGAAGCGGTCTTTAACAACAAACGGCCCTCATTACAAAGGATGATGACCGAGATCAAAGCTTCGAGTTACCTATGGGTGGATTGTAGAGTTAATTCTTGGAAGGTGTCTTGGGTTGATTGGTGTCAATTTAAATTGTAATGTAATGTGACCTTTGTTTTGGGGCCGGGGTGAGCTCCTTGCTCCTCCGGTGTTTCCCGTTTTTCGTTAATGCATTGCCGTTTTAAAAAAAAAAATAAAAAAAAAATCTCACAAAATCATCGGCCTTAGTCTCCATTCTCCTTGGAACGAGTTCCAGATGACCCTATCTAGAAATCCTAGCTTTTAAGAGATCCACAACATTGAAAATAAAGATGAGAGCACCGAGTGTTGACCTAGGAGATTCGCCCCCACGCCGGCTATTTCTAGTCGTCACCTACTGGAATTCCTTCAAGCTTCCATTGACCTTGTCAAAAACCCACACCGGCTTTTGAAAATCACATTGGCTTTATTTTGGTTTCCGAGGTACTGATAGATATTATTCGATTATATTTTTCTCACCCTTTCTAACTGCTCATAGTGAGAGTAACCTTATTTATTTGGACTATGTTCGGAATTACAGGGATCTGAAGCTCTGGATTGTGATGTCCAGGAGTCAATTTAAAGGATAAGGAAGGAATCATCTATCGCAGGTCTGTTGTTTATTAATTGGTACCAAGCTATTGGAATCTATGATTGTGAGCAGATGTTTATTCTTATTGGTAGATGTTTATTCTCGGCTAGTGAGTTCAATCTTTGCTCAATCCAATTCTTGGTTGTGTCATGAATAAAAGTCAGTAGTCAAAGTTGTTGTGCTTTTTTTTTTTTTTTGTGTTCTAATTTTCCTCTTGTACTCTGTGTTGTAAACCTTTATCTTCTAAATAAATAATATAAGTTTTGGTTTCCAAAGAACCTGATCATATCCCTCAAATACCAACTAATCACACAACGGCTCGTGTTATTGGTGATGTGAAGACACACCTAAATCAAAGTGATGATAAACCGATTGGGATATTACTTTAGGCTTCATATATCCTTGTGATCAGTTATTTTGTGTTACAAAGAACAAGTCTGTAGTTGAGTTCTTTCTTGCAACCTCCCTAATAATCTCCTTATTGTTTTTATTTACAGGATGCCTTCACTGGTTTGAGCAAAGTGATGGCTAGGCAGGAGCCAATTATTGAGTCAACTGGATTCTATTTAGTACCCTGTAAAGGTACTTCATTCTATAGAATTGGCAAATTTGATGCGTTAGGTGGGTTAGGCCCTTCCTTCTTGTTCCATAGTCATGAAAACTTTAGTGGAAATATTTTTTCTTCTTTCTTGCCTTTTAGAACCTTTTATGCCATCATTTCCATTGAGGCAAGTAGTTTCACATTTTCACATTTCAGTCTGAATGTTTCTGAATGAAAGTTGTTATAATTGTGTAAAAAAAGAAATCTTTATAAATATCTTTGTCATTGTATTGTTACAGGTACTCAAGCAGGTTAATATGCCCCTTCAGGTATCCTTTTCCAAGGAGGATATTGTGAAGGCTAAAAGTCCTTGGAATATCGTACCTGCTGGTCATAAAGTTAGAACCCCTGTGCCACTGTTTTAAAAATTGGTAAAAAAAATTTCTTTGCTTTTTGTATATTGTAGAGAAACAGAACCCGATTAAATGCCTCTTATTTATGTTTTCTTATATTTGACCATTATCCACTTCTCTTGCTCCTTACACTCCAAACTTTCTTGTCCTAATGCAAGTTTAAATGGAAGGGTATGAATATCATATATCTAATAATGGGTGTATTTTGATGTTGTGATATTTTGTTGGGTATTATACCAAGTTTGGTAGGTTACCTCTAGTTTAATTTCTATCTGAAACCGCAACCGAATTAAGTTTTTTAGTTCTTACACCTAGGATACATTTTACCCTAGTTCGGTGTCCTAATGCTGGTTTTTTTTTCTTCTTTTCAGCCCTTTTGTTCATAAATTCTGGGCTTGAGTATTGGGTGTTTTTGTTTGGGGGGATATGTGTAGTGGGTTTCGCATCTTTATGATGATTTATTATGGGTTGGATCTACCTGCCTGATTTTGTTTTGGGCTGGCGTTTTGAAGGTTGCGGAGGGGCTTGGCTGGGCAATGGGGTTTTGATCGTTTTCCATGACTGGCGGCTACACAATGGTTGTAAGGTCATGAATTTATGGTGGATTGGGGGCTCCTTCTTGTGAGATCGATCCGACGTTGTCCTGACACTTTGTACTTATTTTTGGTTTTGTTATTTATGTTTTTTGTTTTGCTTCTTCCTTGTTTCCGGTTGTGGTTTGTTTCTCGTGGTGTTATCTTCTTTCCTATGTACTCTTTTCCTAGTGTCTTGCTATGTCTTAGTTTTAATATATTGTTGTTGTTCAAAAATAAAAACCAACTTCAGCAATTATTTCTTTAGAATTCCCGTAGGCATCATTTTTGTTTATGCCAAATCTTTAATGGATTGTAATTTATCTTTCTTAAAACATGATGCCTGTTTTGAACTGAATTTGTAAATAAAAGCTGAAAAAGGAACACCCAACTAAATATGCAGGTGAACCCAAAGCGAAGACTACTGCTACTGACCAGGAAGTAACGATCAATAGACTTTATATCCATGTCGGAGTTATTAAGGTAGTTCAAAACATCCTGATGTTGATTCTTTGTATGTGGAAAAAATTAATGATGGTGAAGAAAAAACTAGGACTGTTGTTATTGGGCTTGTCAATTTGTTCCTCTTGAAGTGATGCAAGTTTTTTTTACAACATATCTTGCACTTAAATATTAATATCAACAATATATGAACATACAGACGCACACATTGACTCACGAGTCACAACTTTTGGAATTACAGGCTCTGGCCTGAGCTTGACCTTGGGTGCAGTGGCCTCACCTCGCTTTAGTGCCAAGTCATGCACTTTGTGTACTTTGAACTATAAAGTACATTACTGTAATTTATAAAGTGATACACACGCATGTTCACTTATGGCTCACAACTTCTGAAATTCCAGGCTCATGCCTGAGCGCCCAGGCACACACCTTGTGTGCTTTATGTACAGCAGATTTGAATTTATCTGGAAAACTTGACTTCTTCATAGTTGACCAGCTTCATCATTTATATCTATCATGCGTTCGATAAAATGCCCAACAAAATGAATCTTTTTTAAGATATTTGGTGATTGTTTATTTGTTTTTAAGTTACATTTTCATGGTCAATGTTGCTACAACAAAATCTGGGTTAGTTCTTATAGGGTTAGTCTATTTCTAACATCCCTGAAATGTTCTCGGGCTTAGATGATAGATCTAAGCTTTAACAAACAAATTAGCTCGTTAAAACATGACCCAAAAACTACAGTTGTGTTGGTTGGAAACCATGGTATTTTATTCAGGTCAAAACCCAGGTCTGTGTAGTTTACTTGATGTTTGAAGCATAACACAAAAAACCTAGAAAGAAATAATGTAGTATCTAGGCAAGAAACAGGTCATAGGCTGTTTGTGTTTTATAGGTGTTTATCGCATTATTGCGGCTCTCAGTTTCTAACGTTTGGATAAACTTATTTTTCAACTAATTATTCTACCAAATAATCAGACATTGAAAGCATATCCCAACACTATTTTCTATAGATGGTCTTCTTACATTAGCTTATTGATTTCAGGCGAAATGCTATCACTATCTTTTTGATGCTGCAAACAAACTTAACCAGTTTGGCTTGAAGCCTTTGACTCAAAGTCATGGGTCTATCCAAACGTTGAATTGAATTTTGGACCATGGGACTACAAACACATCTCTCGGAGTAAGGGCTTTTGCAATAAATAATGAGCCTGGAACAACTCCAGTAAGTTTTTCTCTTCTTGAAGAAATGTATCACTTTGTTTTCTACATAAAAGTGTGTGTACTAATTATGGTTTCCTGAAAATATACCTAATTTTTGTAGCGTTGTGTTGTTTTGGACATTCAGCGAACGACTACTCCTATATCATTTGTCACTGATGTTCTTCTCCCGTATGCCCGTGACAATATGCGCGTGCATTTGAATGAGACGTATGATACCGTTGATACTAAAGATGATATCAAGTTATTACGCTGTCAAGTAAGATCCGATAGATTTCATTGGAGGTGTCAGTTTCCACCCATTACTTATAAATGGGTGGATTTGGGTTATATGTTTTTTTTTTGTAACTCACCAAACAAGTAATCTCAGAGTATAATTATAATTGTAATACTTAAAGTCTTCTAATCATCTTAAAAAAATAATTAAATCAACATTAGAAAAGTATAAATTTGGTAAAAAAAGAACTTGAAGTTCTAAGTTCTAGACAAAACCTGTCGTGGGTGAAACGCAAAGCGACCCCTACAAAATTATCCATTTGACCTGTCAACAAACCTGCTTGACCAAATCTATTATTAATTTTTTCATTCCATGAATCAAGACTAAATCACCCCTATGGACTCACACCAGTTGCATAAGGAAAATCTACAAAATGTTCCCTTGGATTCTTCATCCTCAAAATGTGTACTTGGCCGATGATGATGCAATCCAAAATATATTTATGGCTGATTTTTTTTACTAACACTTCAGTCAAAAATATGTAAAGGAGACCTGCAGTTTAGTTTCCGCTTTGATATATTGTATTTTCATGTTCTATAATACTTCTCTCTCTCTCTCTCTCTCTCTCTCTCTCTCTCTCTCTCTCTATCTATCTCTATCTCTCTCTCTCTCTCTCTCTCTCCATATGAACAGAGATTGTATGGCTTTGCCATTTGTTTGGTTAAAGGAGACCTTGTTTTCTTGTTGTTGCTACATTGCAGGTGTTGTATTGTGTACTACCACATTTCCATGTTGGTGCACTTTTATAGGGTTGTTCTTTTGACTTCTAATGAATGGGAAGCTATGATAACAAAGTTAAACGTTCCTACAGATTGGAAAGGTCTCTCTCCCCCTCAAGATTCTTTGCATGTTTTGCGTTTTTATTTTCCATTTTTTTTATTTTACTGGTCTGACTCGTTATAGATAAAGAGATACGAGGGACTGCCCCATTTGTGCCAATTCTTTCAACAACATGTTCCAATTGTTATTTTTTTAACAGCGCATAAACTCCTTGAGATTAATAGTTGTGTTTGTCCTGAGTATATGGTTTCAACTTTCATGTGCGGTTTGCAACAATGACGCCAATAATTGGGACTCCAAACAAACCTGTTAACTCTTACAATCATTTGCATGCCCCTCTCGATGAAAGAAAACTTTCATCAATAAGGAGGAGGTCGACTCCTTCTCATCCTTGGCATGATCTTGAGATAGGTATTTCTTACTTTCATCCAATAATTTTTTTTTTCTAATTTATATCAATAATATTTTCTATGTAACGATGTGGTGATATACAAATGTCTAACTTCTGTAACTAATCAATGCAGGACCAGGAGCACCAACAATATTCAACTGTGTAAGGATTTATTTTCTAATGATACTGCACGATTTCTTAACATTCTTAGGAAGTATATCTTAAGACTACAACCTATTTTATTTCTTGGTTCTCACTACTACTTGCAGCTGCACTTTTTTAAGGTCAGAATAAAAAAATCATGGTTATATAATGTAAAAAATACACTGTAGAAGTTTAGCACTTAAAAAAAAATAAAAAAAAACATCATATGTCAAATCGCTATATATTCTTTCTGGAACACCTTTTTTTTAAAAATTTTATGGCGTTTTTATTATTTTTTCAAAAAAAAAAACGCAAAAAATACAAAAAAATAAAAATAAATAAATAAAACATTTCAAAAAAGCGTGTGTTTTGATGCGTCTAGAAGAATGGTGTTTTTAGAAAAAAAAAATTTAAATAACAAAAAGTGTTTTTTTGGTGTTTTTTTTGAAAAAAAAATAAACCGAAAAAAAAACACAAAAAAAAAAACCACCACAAATTTTTTTTAAAAAAAGTGTCCTAGAAAGCCAACATAACGATTAGAGGTGTAGTGTTGTCAAAAAAAACAAATTTGTTAAAATGTGTTTTTTGGTGTTTTTTGTGAAAAAGAGGGGGGATGTAGTAGATGTAGAGTTTTTGGTAGATGTAGAATAACACACCTCTCTTTCTCTCTCTCTCTCTCTCTCTCTCTCTATATATATATATATATATATATATATATATATATATATATATATATAGGGTTAGGTTCAAATGAGAACTTTTTTCTTTGAGAACTTTTGAGAACCATTCTGAGCCACTAATTTTCAAGGGGGAAGCATTCAAATTCATGGGGGGATTTCCTTATATATAACTTGTGGCTCAGAATAGTTCTCAAAAGTTCTCAAACCCAATTGGTTCTCAAATGATCCTCTCCCTATATATATATATATATATATATATATATATATATATATATATATATATATATATATATGTATATATATATGTAAACTTTGAATATTTTATCTTTATCGTTGTGATCGGATTGTATGAACATGATGAAATCGAATTATTTGTAATTGCTATATGTATGAAATGCGTTTTTACTACATTAAGTACCATTAATTATGTTTTGTGATATATGTCATTTAATATGGAAATTAGCAATTTTATAAAAAGATATTAAAAGCATGACACGCGAATTTGCGTGTCATAAAAATACGACAACAAAAATATATTTTATAAAACAATTTATGAAATAACTGATGACATAATTTCTTGACGTGCATTTCCGAGTGTCATAAATGGATGACGCGCATTTTACGCGTCAAGAGCTAATTTGTAGTAGTGTTAGGAACTTGGTTAGTTGACGCCAAGACTTCCATTCTAGCTACACTTAGATACAACACATGAGACACTGTTATGCTCTAACAAACCCTATGGTGTTATAAAAATCTTATGTACTACCTATCCACGGTATACATATCACCTTCAAATGTCAGCTTTCCGGGGTGGGAGTCCATTCTTGGGTTATGCCTTAATGAGGATAACTGGTTATTGAACTGTTTTGATAGATGTTATTTATTTGCTTAAACTTATGAACTCACCAACGTAGCGTTGACTCTTTTTAGTATGTTCTTCTCAGGTCCTCACGAGCAGCTAAGGAGCACGTTAGGATCATTCATATGGTCATTCTGCATGGTTTGTATTTGCAAAATAACTTTTGTCTCCTTGGGCGAAATCACACTTTTAAACTATTTTCTTGTGATTGTCGCTTCCGCATATGACTCGTTAAAACTTTGTTGAAATGCTTACGCTAAAAATTTAAGACTTTTATAACTTTGATAAACTATTTGATACCTGGGTATCCAAACCTGGTTTTAAAACATTGAGTCGAGCATGTAGAGTGTTCGAAGTGTCTGATTAAGATCCTGGTCTGGCTCACACCCCCGTTCAAGGGGACCACACGGGTGGGTTTCGCGGTGGTGTGAAATCATATATTGGGTATCGTACAAGTAATGTCTCCAGATCCTTAATGCAAAAATGACCGCTCCTAACTCCAAATCATGAGTTATATAGTTCCTATCATTATCCCAGAGTGTCTAGAGGCATAAGCGATAACCTTATCGCGCTGCATAAGCACCCAACCCATTCCTCGAATAGATGCATCACAATATACCACAAAATCTTTAGTTCCTTCTGGCAATGAAAGGATAGGTGCACTGCATAGGCAGATTTGGTATTTGCATATTGCTTGTATCAATGATTTGGCCAATCGTGAATGATTCGTTATGAAACATTGTAAATACAAATTTGATCACTAAATATTTTCATACTAATAAAGAATGAAAAATGGAAAGCTAAACAAAAAAGATTGCTTTCTGTTCTGAAATGTTGATGTAGTATGTAGTAAGGATTAAATAAACTGAGTATTCAACATTTTCTTGTCTAATAAAAGAACTGAGTTTTAGATGTAACAAGAGAGAAAGCTGTGTGCAATGAAAAATACAAGCACGGCTTGGGAAGAGATTTTTACTTATTTAACAAAGAAATTATCTACTCCATCAGTTATTATTTTGCCCCTTTCCTAGTATATTAATAACAAAACAGATTTTTCCAATGTATAAACTAAAAATTCCAATGGATTTGGCTACTATAACCTTCCCAACCACAAATTTTAATTTTTTTCTAGGCATTTCAACACATTTTACTATATTAGGTATTAAAAAAGGAAAAAAATGATAAAGAAATAGTGGATTCCATCGTTTCCATGGTTTGTTCTTAAACGATGAGGTCTTCTCTATACACCCGAGCCTTTACTTTATTTAATCAATGTTATTGCTAACTTGTATAGTTCACATTCTTCGGATCTATTAATCTTCAATACCCAAGCAAGCCTTCTTGAGACGGTTTATCTTTAGTTCCTTCTGGCAATGAAAGGATAGGTGCACTGCAAAACGTTTGCTTCAAAAGCTGAAACGCTGTATCCTGCTTCACTTCCCACTTATATACCACATCCTTATGCGTTAGTGCTGTCAAAGGTTGCGCGATTGATGAGAATCCGTCGATGAATCATTTTTTATAGCCCACCAGACCAAGGAATTGGCGTACTTCAGTCGGCGTCTTTGGTACAGGCCAACTCTTAATCACCTCAATCTTTGACGGATCAACTTGAATCTCCGATTCATTCACAATGTGATCCAAAAAATTGCGCATCTCGGATCCAGAAGTCGCACTTGGAGAATTTAGCATACAACTGTTGGATATATGGTGTCCTGACCCGACGAATTAACGAACCCGACCGATATTGACCCGTAAGAGTTACACCCGGGTCAACGGACTATTTAATCTAATTAATTGTTAATTAGAAATAAACGAACTAAATGGTGAGTTAAATAAATATTAATTATTTATTTAATTAAAACGACAAAATCTATCGGTTTAAAATTACTCGTTAATTAAAAGACGAACCGATCAGTTGTTACCGGATTAACAGACTGATCGGTTGTGGACTAAAGGAGGATCGCGACCGGGCCCAGTTCGCAGGCCCCGGTCCGCGATTTAATATTAATAGGAGAAGGGAGGAGGTGGATTAATATACAAGTCAAAAAAAACCCTAATCTCCTCCCTCACTCTCTCTCTGCGCCGTAACCGCCGAAGCCGGCTCCGCCGCCGCCGCCGACCGCCGACCGCCGATCGCCGATCGCCGCCTCCTCCACCGTGATCCCTTGCAATCTCCGATGGATCCCCGTCTTGCTAGTATTTGCGCCCGACTCGAGAGCAAAGCCGTTGCAGCCCGAGCCGAAGCCGCAGCCCGAGCCGAAGCCGCAGCCCGAGCCGAAGCCGAAGCCGCAGCCCGAGCCGCCGCCGCGGCTCAAGCCGCCGCCGCCGCCGCTGCGGCTCACGCGCCGCCGCGCGACCACCGACCGGTGGTTCTCGCGCTGCCGGCGCAGCCGAGACCACCGCGTCCGGTCCCGTCGTCGTGGCCCGCGCCGTTATACCCGCCGACCACCGCCACCGTGTCATCTCCGATCACCGGCGATTCGATCGTTGTGGGATCCGTTCCGGTGGCTATCCCGACGGAGAAGATTTTGTCACCACCACCGGTGGTATCCCTACCACCACCGCCGCCACTACCGCCGCCGCCGCCAGTCGCCGCCGCCGCCGATGCCGCCGTCGATGACTTGTCTCGAAGGTTCGAGTCAGACGTCTCAGTTCGTCCTAGCGCGAGCCCGTTGAATCCGGGTGTCTCGAGCGGTTGCTCGGATCCCGCCAAGGTATATCTAATTCGTTAGATAGTTATTTATTTATTTATTTTAAATAAATATATTTTTCTGTGTTTGTCGTGTTCCGGTGATTGATCCTGTTACAGTTGCATCCGCGTTTTAATCGTTTCCGCTGCCAAATTAATTTAGAATTAATTTAATTAATAAATCGGTTTTAATAAAATTAAAATCGGTAACCCGGATCCCACTGTAAATCCCAACAACAACTGCTCTTTTCTCAATAAGTCGAGAATAACACGAAGATGCTTCGCATGATCTTTCTTTGTCTTAGAGTAGATAAGAATATCGTCAATGATCACGATGACGAATCGATCCTGATACAGCTTGCAAACCCGATTCATCAAATCCATGAAAACGGCTGGTACATTAGTTAGTCCAAATGGCATAATCAAGAACTCATAGTGACCGTATCAAGTTCCGAATGTAGTCTTGAATACATCTTCCTATCAGACTCGTAGCAGATGATATCCAGACCTCAGGTCGATTTTTTAGTAATAACTCGAACCTGACGCTGATCAAATATATCTTCGATGCGCGAAATAACTTTATTCAATTCACTGTAATCGATACACATTTGAAAAGTATCGTCTTTCTTCTTGATGAAAAAACAGGCGCTCCCCACGATGATGAACTAGGTCTAATAAAATCCTTCCCTAAAAGATCTTGCAACTGAGCGTACAACTCTTGAAGTTCACTTGGGGCTAATCGATAAGGCGCTAAAGCAATCAGCGATGCTTCTGGTGCTAACTCGATCCAAAATTCTATCTGTCTATGGGGAGGAAGACCTGGCAGATCTTCAGGAAATACATCAGGAAAATCATGAACGGAAGGAATATCCTGTAGACGTGACTCTTCAACTGATTTCTTGATGACGTGAGCTCAGATAGCTACATGACCCTTTCGTATAAACTTCTACGCCTTGAGAAATGAGATGATTCTAACCACTTATCTACTTCGCTCGCCTCGAATCGTCAGAATTTTGCCATTAGAGAGAGGTATCCGTACCACCTTTTCTTGACATACAATTTTTGCATGATGCTTACATAGCCAATCCATCCCAATTATAACACCGAAACTTCCCAACTTCGTTGTTAACAAATCTACGCTTACTTGATGACCGGACAAATCAAGCAAAAGTTTCGGACAATACTTCGAATTTCAACCGGAAAAATGGATTTTAATAATACAAGTTTTACCTAAATGGCCAATAATAATACGAGTTTCAAAATTTCCTCACAATAATACCAGTTTTATATGTATTGGTTTATAACGATACACCGTTAGTTTTCTATTAACGGTCTTAGTATGTTGCATACGTGGCGGATGACGTGGACTCTTTTCTCTCCTACGTGGCAACAGACAAACACCGCCACGTATGCAAACTGACTAACACTGTTAGTTGAAAACTAACGGTGTATCGTTATAATCCAATACATATAAAACTGGTATTATTGTGAGGAAATTTTGAAACTCGCATTATTATTGGCCCATTAGGTAAAACTTGTATTATTAAAATCCATTTTTTCATTTCAAACAACTTTTCCATTTGCAAGCTCTGTCAAACACTTAACATCTTACAGGCTTTCAATGGCATTACTTATTTTGCTAAATTTACGTAAAAATAAAACTTCTCTTGTCGCTAGTATGAAACAATACGGAAGCAAAATAGCCATTGATAGGAAACATACTGTGACAACCGCAACTTCCCAAGTTAACTCCGTTAACTTTTCCCGTTAGTCCCGTTAGTTCCATTAGCGAACCCGAGACCCATTATTTGAATGATTTAGTATTTATATATGATTACTTGTAAATTGACTTTAGTAACTTGTTTCGTAAACTCATTTCGTGACTTTATGTGTTAATTATGAAAATTTGCATCTTTATGCGAAACCGGGTTTTGTGTGTAAATTTGGATTTTTATGTACAAATGATTAAATTTATGTAACCCGACTAAATCGTACATGCTAAATGATTTAAAAACACTTAGAAACATTTTTAGAATTTTTACTCTACAACTTTTAGTTAAAAACCCACTTAAATGAGTTTTTATGCCTTATATGCTTAAAATGGAACTTGAGGGGCTTAAATGGTAATTTACACTTAATGAAAATCTGAACAAAGACTCAACCTCCACCCCCATTTCACGTTCATCTTCACTCTCTCTCTCCCTCTTCACAAATCACGCACACACCCACATACACACTTGCAAAAATTCGCGAAATCAAGCATCTAGGAGCAAGATTCGGAGTTGGGAAGCTAAATCAAGCTACAAGAACACTCAAGCAAGCATCTTCTTCCTCCCCTCTCTTCCTACCTGCGATTTCTACCTCAAACTTGCAAGCCCTAACTTTTGAAATCCGAAATTGGTAGTTGCATGTGTGTTCTTTAGTGTTTGAATGCTAAATGGTGAGCTATTATGCTCCAAATTCATGTGATAAGTTGAGATATGCTATATGTCTAATTTGGGACAGATTTGGGTTCGGATTTAGGGCTGGAATTTGGGTTAAATTTCTGCTATGTGAGTGTTCTTGAAGTTGTTATGTAGACAAGCATGAAAACTAGGTGTATGTGCTTATAATGCTAGCCTTATGTTCAAATTTTGCTATGTTCTTGGTATGACCTTGTTCACTACAGAAATTACATGTTGAAATGGTTATAATTGTGTTAGTAGGTGTTGGATGACCAAATTGTTGCTCAAAGTTTGAAAACCGAAATTTTTGCAAACTATAAAGTATGGACAGATTCGTCCAGATTTTTAGGCCGACTTGCAGAGGTCATAACTCACTCAATTTTTATCGAAATCAGTTGATTCTTTTTCCCTAGTAAAGTAGAATGTCTTAGATTTACAACGGTTACTCGCACACTTTCTAAAACCTCTGTTTGGTCATCCAAAACACAGCTGCAAGTTAGGTGTGCAAAGCTGTCTTTTTCTGTGAAAAGTAAACTTTTCAAATTGGTTGAGCATGCTAATCTTGTTTTATTGACGAGTTTGCTATTTGTAAATGATGTTTATATATTAAAAGTAAGATCTGGAAGGTTTGGTTAATGAACTCTAAGTTTTGAATAAGTTATGCAAATTTTAAACCTACTTTGACTATTTTGCAAAAAGCTGAAAATTGCCAACTCCCGATGCGCATAACTTTCTCGTTACTTAACTTTTTAAGTTGATTCTTTTTGAAATATTCCCTAAATGTTAAGTAGTCCATGCCTGCAAAAGTTTAAAACTTAACTCCAAGTATGGAGCAAATTAGGCATGCCACCAAATGGTGTGTCAAAGACAATAATGTTGATTTTTGCCAACTTCTAACACGCATAACTTTCTCATTTCTTAACATTTTTACTTTATTCTTTTTGCAACATTTCCTAAATGATGTGTAGTATATGTGTGTAAAATTTAAAGAGTTAACTCCAAGTAATGTGGATTTTAGCTATGTCACTAGTTAGGTGCTTGAAGTTTGACTTTCTGGGTCAACTTTGACTTAAGTTGCAATTACTTGATTTTCTCCCAAGTTGGGACTTGTATGTGCATTATGTGACTTGTATGATCGCATGAAACATGTTTAGATGCTTATATGCTATTTTCGTCTTATAGACAACCTCTAACTCGGTTAGACCATATTTACCCAAAATAGGTCGTTCATAGCCAATCTTTAAAGCCAAGTGCCGCGTACCAGTGCACCCTAAGGTGAGTTTCACTTACTATTTTTTTTGCATCTGGTAAGGGATGGCAACACACGGTAAGGTATTTCTTTACTTGAGTAGTTATCCCACATATATCACATGTTTCACTGAATTGCTTTTAATATCAAAAGTCCTTACTTATCGGACCATTAATATAGAATAGCGAGGTAATGTTGAGTAGTACTACTGGGGATTGACACCCCCGCTCAGCGGTGCACAGGATGCACCCTCCCGACTGGCGGTCGGACTGAGACCAATATTAGCCTAGGACTACCGTGATCGGGAAAGACACGGGGAAGGCAAATTACATAGGTAAATACCTATCAAATACATTGTCAGCTTTGGTTTCGAACATTCAGGTGAGCATAAGCATAGGCTAGCTACCTACTGATACGGATAATACTTGCAACTTGTATAACTAGAGTATGAACTGAATCCTTACTATTCATATGCATTTTTGGTCTACGTGGTGTTGCGTAGACTGTTTTAGTGAACTCACCAGCCTTTTAGCTGACACTTGATTGTTGATTACTTTTCAGGTTGCTTGGAGGATCATGGATGGCACGGGCGTTGGCAATACTTACCATTTTGTGAAACCCTTTCGGAAATTATATTTCAGATACATTAGTAATCACTTTTGCTAAACAACTTTGTAAACTTTTAATGCTTTCGCTGATTCTGTGAATTGTAAACTCTGATTTATTAAATGTAATACATGACTAGTTTACCCTTTAACTATGGTTTGGTTGTAACTAAAGACTTGGATCCTAGTCTGGTTCACATCCCACACGGTTATACTCCGTTAGTGGAAATTGGGGGTGTGACACATACCATTCACAACGTTAGCGTCATTCCGAGCTTCACCCGCTCCAACCACAAATGCTCTACCGGCTTTTATCTTTATCCATTGTTGATACACGATATGGCAATGAGCTGGATCAAACGAAGACATGAAGATTTCTAGGTTTTGGTTTGGTGGCCGAACTCCGGCCGAACCCTGGCCGAGCCTTGGCCGAACCTGAGGTTAGGACAAGCCAAGGAGTTCGGACACCCGTAGGCTATATATAAGTGTTTGTGTCTTTGTAATAGACTATTTTTTTAGAGCGAGAGAACTTTTGTCTGTGAGTTTGTGTGTGTACTCTGATTATCTTGTAATCACGTATTAATAAGAGATTGAGTTTATTTACCTTGCTTGTGTTTGTTTTCTCACATATTCTCACGTATACGATTGTAATCGACCAAACCGATCCAATGCTCACGCACTTTCAAGTGGTATCAGAGCTATCTGGTGCTGTTTGGCTCTCTGGAAATTTACGTGAAAATCATCATGTTTTGTGTTAAAAATCCTTGTTTTTTGTTTGCTTTTGGTTTTCTGAGTGTTTTGTGTTCATTTGTGAGGGTATTCTGGTGAGATCTGAAAAATTCCGAAATTTTTACGTTCAGTCGAACCTGTAGTTCGGTGAAACCGCTCCGAGTGTCGAGTTCGGATCAAGTTCGGTCACATTTTTGATTCGGTGAGAGTACGGTGAGCTATCGGAGAGAGTTCAGTGAAAATTTCTGTCTCGGAGATAGTTCGAACCAGGATCGGAGGGAGTTCGGAGTTTTTTGTTCGGTGATAAGTTCGTAGGGAGTTCGGACTTTGTTTTCAAGATCGATGAAGGTTCGGAGTGAGTTCGGAGCTTACTTTAAGTTCGGAGCAAGTTCGGAGCTTGTCTAAAGTTCGGACCTAGTTCGGAGATCAGAATCTTGAATCTTGAATTTTTCCAAAATGTCAGATTATTCCGCGTTTGCTGCTATTTATTCGCAGATGCAAACATTACTGAATTACGACAATGAAATCAGGACGACTCAGAAAGTTCTCAAACTTCTTAAGTTTGAGGACTATCCTAATTGGAAAAAGAGATTTGAAGCGTATATCGGTACAACGGATCCAGACCTATGGATTGCTATGGATGCACCATATGTGTATCCTGTTGGGTTGAACAATGTTCCTATTATGCAAAGGAATATGGATCTTACACAAAAGGCTGATTTTGTTCGAGAACACAAAGCGTATGGTTTAATCACTCAAGCTTTACCTAAAGAGTTACTTCACCAATTTAAAACCTGTGAACATTCTCATGAATTATGGTCAACTCTAAAAGAAATATGTGAAGGCAATGAACAATATAAGAAAAGTAAGAAGAAAGTGTTAAACAAGGAATTTGACAACTTCAAGTGTTTTGATGGTGAAGGTGTTCCAGAATTAATCTCAACATATTGTCACTTGCTGTCTGAAATGGACAATGTTCAGATCAAGAAAAATGATGAAGAGCTTAAAGAGAAATTGCTGGAAGGTCTACCATCGAAATGGGAATCTTATGTGCTGCTGATCATGAATGACAAGGATTATTCTGAATTGACGTTTGTTTTTTTAAAAACTGTTGGGAAAGTTGCAAGCTAGAGATCTGGAAATGAAAAATGTGAATACTACTCCAGCAGCGGTTCAGAATCCGGATGTTTACTACGGATCTAATGCAGCAACAATTTCAGGTAAGTCGGCAAAAATAACAAGTTCTGCACCGGCTACGGTGTTTGTAGCTGGAGGTCTACCTGGACATGTTTCTAATTCAGGAACCGGAATGGGCTCACATCATGCTGATTACAATTACAACTCTGGAGGAAGTAGCACATCAGTTCCAGCAAGTAATTTGGTGAACACGGGAAAAATGGCTATGTCTGTGTCTACAACTGAAGATTATATGGCCCTTGTTTCTGCTTTAGTGTCATCTTATTACGGTTTGATAACTGGGAATGTTAGCAATGCTGAATTGACGGAAGAAGATTATGATCAGGTGGATCCTGATGATTTGGAGTTAATGGATATCAATTGGCAATTTGCCATGCTGGCTAGAAGAGTGAAAAGATTCTTAAAGAAGACCGGTAGAAAAGATTTGAACTCTGGTGGCAGAATTGGCTTTGATAAATCAAAAGTTCGATGCTATAATTGTTCTAATTTTGGTCATTTCGCTCGTGAATGTTCTCAGCCGAAAAAGCAAGAATATCAGAAATTCACTCCCAAATCAAATGTTTCTGGATCCAACAATCCTTCGAGTTCAGGGAGTACTTCTAACTCAAAATCTAATCCTGATTCCACAAAAGCTCTTGTATCTCAAGCTGATAAGACTTATAATTGGGGTACTCAATTCGCTGATTCATCTGCTTTGATGGTTTCACATGTGCAGGATGAAGACACTATGACTGAATCCACTGAAGATGAAGGTGAAGTTCATGGTGAAGCGAATGGTGAAACTTTTGTTGGAATTACTGTTGATGAAGAAGTCTCGGATTCAAGGATTGATCATAATTCTGTGTCTGAAGAAAAATTTGCTTTCATGGCTGATTTGTCTGATGAGAAGGTCGAGTCTGATGCTATTCTCTTGTTAGAGAAACAAATTAAACTTCTAACTGAGGAGAAAGAAGCGTTGATTCGAGATTGTGAAGCAGCAAAAGCTGAAGCGCTTGATACAGCAAATGATTTCGAAAGCTTATATCAGAAAAGTCTTCCACTGAAGGAACGATATGAAAAAGCTCAACAGAATGCTGTAGAAATTGCTGATAAAATGCTTGCACTTCAGAAGGACATGCAGAAAATATCTGATGAAAACTCAAGTCTGAAACAAGAGATCGGTGCACTGAAAAGGAGCAATCTTACAGAATCAGTTGCTTTTATGGCCGATTCGTCTAAGGTAGTTTCATATCCTTTAATGTGTAAGTCTTGTGATGATTTTGCTACTGCTAAGAGTACGCTCTTAGATGAGAAGACAAAGCTTAATGATCTCTTGTCAGTAGCAAAAGCAGATAAGAACATATATAAGGAAAGATGGGAGGGAACAACCAAGGAGTTATTGTCAGTACACGAGCAGTTACGTTTGCAAAAGTTTGATTTTTCAACACAGTCTGAACTGCTTGTGTCTGTACAAAAGGATTTGGCTACCAGTCAGAAACTTGTTGCAGATTTGAAAATCGAAGTTTTTGAATTAAAACAAAAATTGGATTCTGTTCAAGTTTCCTCTTCTTTTACAAATTTTCTTTATAAAACTGAAAAGGAAGATGTTTCTGGTAAGCTGAATCAAGTCCCACCTCCTGTGAATATTACACTTGGTCCTTCGTCTGAAATGAAGGTAGATGTTCCTTCTCATGCTGAACAGAACAAATCTGTCAGAACTTCAACTGAAAAATCTATTTTGGATTCAACAGTTGATGAACTTTTCTATGATGTTTCAGATTTTGATAAGGTTGATGACTTAGTGTCTGAAACCGATGTTGAATGTTCGTCATCCACTCAGCCCAAAGTTTCTAAGCCAAATCACAAAGATTTAATTTCAAAACATGATTTTCCCACAATTAAATCTGAGCTTAAAAAACTGAGTGTGTTCGAACAAAAACAGATTGCTCGGAGCAAATCTGTTGAAGGTAAGAAAGTCAAGTATGGTGGAGTCGGATTTGAGCCTTCGGCAAAATTAAAATCTGTTGAAAAAGGTTCTTCTTCGAAAATTTCAAAACCTGCACAAGTCAAGGCTAGAAATCCTACTTTAGACACCAACTGTGACAATTCTGAACCATGGGTGACATATCGATTAAAAGGATCTAATCGGATTTATAGTGACAAGGAGTTTCCTTTGGATATGGTTAATCCGAATTTAATCGATCAAATTTTTTCATGCAAATATGATCCTGCTTATGATCCCAAAATGAGAAATGTGTACATTAAGGGGGGTAATAGCAATGTTAATGTAATGGACACATTTCATTCTGAATCTGATTCAGGGTTGGTTAACAGAGTGAAAACTTCTGCTCAAAAGTCTTTAAATAAGAAATCATCAAAACCAACTGTTCAAACACCACCAAGAGATTTTTATGATCAAAGACAACCAAATTTCAGAAAATCAAGTCAGTTTTTCAAAAAGTCTCAATTTTACAATGACGAAGGATTTTATGATGAATTTGGGTGTGGACCGAATCAACCCGTGTTTGGGAGGGGTCCAAAATGGGTTGATTATGGAGGTCAAAATGAATTTGTTCCAAGGTTTGGTGGGCGAAGAAACAGATTTCAGAATTACAGGGATCATCGTTTTTCTGGAAATTCGTATGCTAGAGGTCATGTTGACGATTTTTCAGGAAATGTGTCAGGGTATGAGTCAGGACATAATGATGAGTTTGAAAATCGTTATGTGCCTAATAGAAAGGGTTTGAAACCCAAGACCCAAAAACGGGTTGTTGAGTCCGAAGTGGATGATGACACGAGCGAAAAGGTTGTAATTGATAAAAGAAAATGTTTTAAGTGCAAAGCTCGTGGTCATACATATCGGACGTGCCCGTTGAAGAAACCAAAATCTATCAAATCTGACACAGAAAAGTCTGATGATATGTCGGAAGGCTATCAGACTGATACAAAGAAAAAAGTCAGATTTGTTGATGAGCAAGGCAGAGTTCACTCTAATCTTAAGTCATCAGAATTTCATAAAAATGACAAGAAATCAGAAAGTGAATTTTCAAAGATTAAATCAATTTTGAAAAACTCTGCAGCTAGCTCCACAGGTTCTTCAACAAATGGACAGAAACCTAAGGGTTTGTCCATGGCTGGTAATGACTTTGTTGAAGATGACGGTCGACCCAAAGCTTCAAGCTTGGGTTCGTCCCGAAACTAATCTTCTGTTGTAATTTATGCAGGGATCTTCGCGACAACTGATGAATAACATTTGGGTTGTTGATAGCGGAGCATCTCGGCACATGACCGGCGATATTTCTTTGTTGCATGATGTGAAATACTTTGACGGCGGTAAAGTAACATTTGCTGGAAACAAAGGAGGTCAAGTCACCGGCATCGGTAAACTTTCAAATGGTGCTGTCACATTCGACAAGGTTGAATTTGTTCAAGAATTGGAGTACAATCTTCTGAGTGTCTCCCAGATTTGTGATAAGCAATTCACGACTGCTTTCACTGGGAGTGAATGTTTAATACTGAAACCTGAATTCAAGATTCCAGATGAGTATGTGGTAATGCGAGCACCGAGATTCTCAAATTTGTATATGCTCGACATGAATTCAGCAAAAGCAACGGTCGCAGGTCAATGTTTCTTGTCAAAGGCATCCGAAAGAGATTCCGTTCTATGGCATCGTCGCATGGGACACATCCACTACAGGAAAATGAACGAACTGGTGCGGAGGGGTCTTGTCGAAGGGGTTCCAAAGCAATAATTTGTTTTTAATGATGTGTGTGTGAGCTGCAAGAAGGGAAAACAGAAAAGAAAATCCCATCCACTGAAGAAATATCACTCAATTGATATCCCGTTAGAGCTACTTCATATGGATTTGTTTGGTCCAGTGAATCGAGAAAGTATTTCGGGAAATTGGTATTGTCTGGTGGTCACTGATGAATTTTCAAGATTTTCGTGGGTTGATTTTCTGGTCTCTAAGGATGAAACTTCAAGAATTCTCATCAATTTGATTACAACACTTGAATCTTTGTATAAATTGAAAGTACGAAGAATTCGTAGTGATAATGGCACGGAGTTTAAGAATTCAGCCGTGAGGACATTCTGTTTGGAAAAAGGGATTGTGCATGAATTTAGCACTCCATACACACCTCAGCAAAACGGCGTGGCAGAAAGAAAGAACCGCACAATTATTGAAACAGCACGAACAATGTTGGCTGATGCTCAATTACCTGTTCCTTTTTGGACGGAAGCTGTCAACACTGCGTGTTATGTGCTTAATCGAGTGCTTACTGTGAAGCGTCTTGGAAAGACATGCTATGAATTATTGAAGAATCGTAAGCCGAATCTCGATTATCTAGAGCCTTTTGGGTGTCCCTGTACCGTATTAGCTTCTGCAGGAAAATTTGATGACAAGGCCTTTGAGGGGCTGTTTGTCGGATACTCAAATCAAAAGAAGCGAGTATTTAATAAGCAGAATGGTACGGTGGGTGAATATTTGCATGTGGATTTCCAATCCTATACTTTACCACCCAGAGGTGTTGGACCGGACTGGTTGTTCGATTATAAAGCTCTTTTTGAAAATCTTGAATCGAAGCCAGAGATATCTGATGAACAACTTACTCGAGTTGTTATTGAATTACTAGATGATACTCCGGTTCTAAACATACAAACTCTGCCGACTCCGATAGTGCCTATTGCTGATGAGTACATGACCGAGACTTCAAATGATTCGACAATTGCTGCTGATGATATGTCTTCAGATGATGATAGTGAATTTCATGAAGCCGTGACACATCAGGTGGAAATTCCTACTCAACAACTTGATTCACATGTTGATGCTACTTCAAATGAAGTTGAGGCTGATTCAACTGATAATGTGATCGATCCACAAGTTGATACGATTTCAAATGATGCTGATGTCAATACAACTGAAACTGTGGTGGTTGAGGAAGATCCTGTTCCTGATATGGGTGAGACGGTGGTTGTTCCTATTCATCAAACGCTCCGGATAAACACCATACATCCGCAAGACAATATTATTGGTGATTTAAATGAAGGAGTTCGTACAAGACATCAAATTGAGAGCAGTGCTTTACTATCTGTTCTGGAATCTGGTGTTCAGGAAGAAGCATTTCATTCATGCTTTATATCCCAGATCGAACCGACAAATGTTAACGAAGCTTTATTAGACGGTTCGTGGGTTGAAGCAATGCAAGAAGAATTACTGCAATTTCAAAAGTTGGGTGTGTGGCACTTGGAGGATTTACCAGCGGGAAGCAAAGAGCCGTGTGGTACACGATGGGTTTACAAATGCAAACGGGATGATCGTGGAATCATTGTCCGAAACAAAGCCCGTTTGGTTGTTCAAGGTTTTTCTCAAGAAGAAGGGATAGACTTTAACGAAGTGTATGCTCCTGTTGCCAGAATTGAAGCAATCAGAATTTTCTTGGCATTTGCTGCACATCGTGGGTTTAAAGTCTTTCAGATGGATGTAAAGAGTGCGTTTCTTTACGGCAAGGTTAAGGAAGAAGTGTATGTCAAACAACCTCCGGGATTCTTCGATCCTGATTATCCGGAGAAGGTTTATAAGTTGGACAAAGCTTTATATGGTCTCCATCAGGCTCCTCGAGCTTGGTATGAGACGTTGTCTACTTATTTACTCGACAACGGGTTCAAGCGTGGGTTGGTTGATCCTACTCTTTTCTGCCGTAAAACGGGGGAGGATTTGCTTCTGGTACAGATTTATGTCGACGATATTATTTTTGGCTGTTCAAACGAGAAGTTATCGAAGGATTTCGAGACTTTAATGCAAACAAGGTTCGAGATGAGTTCGATGGGAGAAATGTCTTTCTTCTTAGGATTGCAAGTTCAACAATCTGATAAGGGTATCTTCATACATCAGACGAAGTATGTGAGAGATGTCCTGAATCGATTCAAGGTGGAAGACGTTCGAATTCCTGGAACTCCCATTCAGCTGTCACATGGCCTATGTCCTGATGAAGACGGTGAAAAAGTGGAAGTCACTCGTTATAGGGCTATAATAGGTTCACTGATGTATCTTACAGCGAGTCGACCTGATATAATGTTTGCTGTTTGTTTGTGTGCCAGGTACCAGGCAGCTCCTCGTGTTTCTCATATGAATGCGGTCTTGAGAATTCTAGCTTATCTGAAGGGTAATTCAGATCTCGGGATCTGGTATCCTCATGATGATAAGTTCGACTTGTCGGCGTATACGGATTCGGACTACGGCGGTTGCAAGATTAATTTCAAGTCAACCACGGCCGGATGTCAGTTTCTCGGCGATAGGTTGGTATCTTGGCAGTGTAAGAAGCAGACTTCTGTTGCCACATCCACGGCTGAAGCTGAATACATAGCGGCTGCTAGTTGCTGCTCACAGGTTTTATGGATTCAACAGCAGATGCGGGATTACGGTTTGAAGTTTCTTACTACTCCAATTTACATAGATAATTCGGCTGCTATTTGCATAACAAAAAACCCCGTTCACCACTCTAAAACGAAACACATTGATATTCGTTATCATTTCATCCGGGATTGTTTTGAGAAACACCTGATTGATCTGCAAAAGATCCATACTGATTTTCAAAAAGCGGATCTTTTTACGAAAGCTTTTGACAAAACCCGCTTTCGTTATCTTTTGCAGATCAACGGCATACAAAAGTTACCGGTCGAGTAACTTTCGGTTGATCATTTTTGCTTATTGTTTGTCTTTTGTTTGTTTCTTCTTTCTTGTTATAAAAAAAATCCAAAAATAGCGTTTTGTATTTTAGGGGGAGAAATATCAGAAAATATAAAAAAAATGGAAAAATGCAAAAAGCATAAAAAAATGAAAAATTAAAAAAATTTGAGAAATTGATCCGACCAAGCGAGAAATGATATTACATCGGCGTGTGTTATCAACCATGGATAAAGTAAAAATGAAAAGCTGTAGGTTCTTGTTTGGTTAGTTAAATGCGTAAGGGTAAATCTGATATATGCTAGTATGATATAAACATAAAAATTTTGCTTGATTAATTGTGAGACACATCATGATGATTACTGTGTGATCTTGGCATTAAATAAAATGAAAAAGCAAAAACAGAATAAGAGATGTTCTGGTGTACGCATGTTTTCATTTTGCAAAGATTTAAACTTGTTTGATTTTCTTTATTTTGTCAAACGATCGGACTTTCTCTGCGTATCGAAAGATCGACCTGATCGTTGTTCGTTTGACGTTCTGCTTTATTTTCTTTGGTGTTTCGTATAATCCATCGGACTTTCTCTGCGTGTACGTGAGTACCGACCTGATTGTTGTTGGATTATACAATTTCTGCTTTATTTTCTTTTTTTATTTTCCTTAACAATCGGACTTTCTCTGCGTGCCTACCAGCCGACCTGATTGTTGTTTGTTTAGGGTTCTGCTTTATTTTTGCATGTAACACCATGAACGATAAATCTCTGTGAGAATCAAATTCTGTGAAAAGTACAAAAATAATGAGAATAAGCCAGATTACCGGTATTTCTGATTGTGTGGGTTTTCATATTATCAATGCTTGCTAAATATATCTTAACATATCAGAAAGCTATAAAAATTGATCTACCCAAGCTGAAATAAATTGAAAAATTGTATTTGCTGCCAACTTGACTTGCATGCTGATTAAAAATGAAATTGAAGTGTGTCTGATGCATATTGGCCGATATGATCTCGCGTCTGGATCTTTCTCACAAAAATACTTAAGTTATATCAATTCTTAGTAATTTTGTTTCAATTCTGTTTGGTTTGTTATTTGAATATCTGAAAAATCACAAAAAGATTTTAGGTATGTTTTAGCATAATTTTGAAAAATTCCAAAAAGATTTTAGGTGTGTTTGAAAATTTACAAAAATCAAAAAGATTTTATTCTGCGTTATTTTCGATCAACCGTTAGTGAAAGATTCCAAATTATGCCGGGAATAACCAAATGGACTTGATTTCAGAAATTTCATCAGTAAAATTGAACGAAGTTTGAGGAAAATTGATAAATTTTAAACTTTGGAAGTTCAATTTGAAAAATTCATCAAAATCAGGGGTTATTTTTGAAAAATTTTCAAATCTCCAAACCTGAAGTTCGGAGGACCGAACGTGGAGTTCGGAGGTCCGAAGATGGAAGTTCGGAGGACCGAACCTCAGTATCGGACAGGGTTTGGAGGTGGCCGAATTGGGAGTTCGGTGCTACAGTTCGTCCGAACTTGGAGTTCGGAGGTCCGAACTTGGTCAGCTATAAATACGCCAAACCTGAAGTTCGGAGATCATTGTTACTGTTTAATCTCCGAACTTGCACCGAACTGCTGCCCGATTTTCAAATTTTCGATTAACCGTGTTTTTGGCGATTTCAAGACTGATTCTAGGTAGATATCTTGATTCCGAACACACTGGTGGACTTAGATTAGGTTTTCATCCTGTTTTTGTTGGTTTTTGGTTCATAAAACTCGTTCGGACTTAATCTCAGTTTCTAAATCCAAAATTACTCCATCAAAAACGTGTTTTCAACAATAAAAATTGGTTTCTATGTGTTGCTTATCAAAATCCGACCAAGGGTGTTTATTGGTTGAGTCTAATTTGGTCGTTTTCATCGAGTTTGAGATTCAAACCTGTCGGAGTTCTTCAGGCTCCGAACCTGGGGTTCGGAGACTCCGAACTGGGGGTTCGGAGGAAGCTCGGACAGAGTTCGGAGGTCTTCAAAATTTTGATCAAATGTTGTTCGTTTACGCAAACGACAATGATTTGACGAAATCGGTGATTATATCTGTTAATAACATTGAATTTAATGAATGTTTTCTTTTATGTGTTTTCATATATGGCAAACGACTTAAAGATTGGAGATAAACATAATATTTGTGCACATATCGGGGTTGCACGAGGCAAACTCGATAAGTTTGGAGGACCTGGGATATTCGAGTTTCTGAGGCGTTCGAGGATTCATTATGCCATTACTCAGCAGTGTGATGTGTATAGGGATATTATTCTGGAGTTTTGGAACACAGCTCATACGATTACTGATCCTCCAATTAGAATCGTTGCAACTGTTCAAGGACGACCTGTTGAAGTAACTGAGGCAGATATTCGCAGAGTTCTACACTTAGAATCTGATACAACAAATGCACGGATTGAGTTCCCTCATGAAGATAATGTGGCGTTTTTAAAGCGGATTTGGTATACTGATCGATCCGAGTAAGGAATGGGTGTACAAATCGTCGCTAAGCGTCCCATACAAGTATCTTGCACATGTGTTGTTGGTCTGCTTGGGACACAGAATTTCAGGTCATGATGAAGTCCAGCAGATAATTCTGTCTTTGATGAACGCATTGGTGATGAATCGGTCGTACAATGTCTCTGGAATGATCTTTCATTACATGAGAGACAATCTGACTCAACGTCAAAAGAAAGCTGCAATTTACCCCAGATTTCTCCAAATGGTGCTGAATGACAAATATCCGGATTTGATAAAGAATGCTGCACAAAGAATGGAGTTGAAGCACATGACTGAGGCTAGTGTTGGTGCTTTAGCGTCTTACTAGAAGAAAGCACTAGAGTTTCAACCTACATTGAAACGATTGATTGGCCATCTTGCCAATGTCAATTATGTGGCACCAGTAACGGGTGCGCCTCGTCATGATGATGGCAGTGATTCGGAGGAGTTGGATTACAGTTGGATCGAAGAACAGAACCAAATACCAATACAAGGTAGGGTGAAGAGGCCTAAGAGGCAAGTCCCAGTGGTTCAGGAACCGGTACATCAAGAACCAGAACCAGTATCTCAGCCGCCAATTACTGAATCGGTGGTCTCAGCATCTGTTACTGTGACTGAGACACCGGCGGTGAATGTCCTTGATGATGAATCTGAATCTGATGATGATTTTCTGAATGCTGGAGCTGATTCTGAAGACTTCTCGGATACAAACAATCCATTTGTGAGAGTCTTAATCAACTCGAAGTATGTCAAGCTAAGAAAAGGTAGTGATGAGCATTTTGCCTACCGGATCAGCAAGAACAAGAAGCAACGATCGTTACAAGGATCGTGTGCATGATGTGGTGGCCTCATCTGAGTCTGACAAAGATTATAATCCAGATGCTGATGTAGTTTCTGGCAAAGATAACAAGACTGTTAATGGTTCAACGTCAGTTCTTTCAGGCAAAAAGAGGCAGAAATCAGTGGCTGGAGGTAGGATGAAGAAGAAGAAGAAAGGTGTACAACAGTTCATCTTACAGCCTCGTTCTCGTGTTTCTACATCAGCTACTCCTACTGTGTCTGTATCTGAGGCAACAAAAACTGTTTGGACTTCAGTGTCTGACGTTCAAGCTGATTTCCTGCAAAACCTGATGAATGCCAATCGGTTGACAACTGTTATCACATCACCTTCAGCAAGTGCTGGTGCGCAGTTTGTTAATCAGCCAATGGGATCTACAACTCCGGTGTTCTCTACTGCTACTACAACCGCTTCTACTCATTCTACACCGGATGTGAATTTCAACTTTGAAGAAGGCTCTGTTTCTTTTTCTCAGGCCAGTATCTTGCAAAGCGCCTTATCTGATCAACAATCGCAGATTGATGCCTTGAAGGCGAAAACTGAAGCCCAAGAGAAGATGATTACAGTGCTGCGGTTAGATAATGAAGATTTGAATCAGCGGGTTGTAACTCTCCAAAGTCGGGATGAAGTCAAAGATCAGGAGATTGTGAGATTGAAACGGGTTAGTCAGAACCAATCCAAGATGCTTCTGGAGATGAATGAGTAGTTAAAATTCTTGATGGAGAAGTTTAATGCTCAGGGGGAGATTGGAGATGGCTCGGGCTGTAATGAAGATCCGTTGCGATTTCTAAACGATGATCCCGATCAGGATGATCCTGAAGGGAATGTTGGTGGTGGACCAGGCCCATCTGGAACCGCGGGTTCGGGTGCTGGAACATCATCTTCCTAGATGGAGAAAGACTCTAGAGAAGCGGTGCCGATTACTTCAATCCCATCTGATCAAGCTGCAAAGTCTATGAGTGAATTTGCTGAAATGTTATAGACGTTTGAAGAAGGGGAATTTGTTGGAGATTTAACGGCTGAAGAGTTACAACGGGTTTTTGATTTGAATGATGAGGAAATGAAGAAAGCATCTGAGAAAGCTCCTGAGAAATTCAAAGATCCAGAACCAGAATCTGATGAAGATGTGGAGGGTATTTTTGATGAAGAGATTGAAATAGAGGATATTACAGAAGAAGAATATCCGGATTTGTATTCCAACTTCAACAATGATCAAGCTGGTGATGAATTTGAAGTATTTCCAAAGGAGAAAGATGATGAGGTTGAGGAAATTTTGAGAAAGAAAGAGTCTGAGAAACCTGAAGACCCAATGGTTAAGGAGGCGAAGATTCAGAAACAGAATCAGACTTTTGAAGAGTTCATGAAAGCATTTCAGGCTAATTATGTACCGCCTCCAAAGCCAGTCAAGCAAAAATCGTCTTTCAAATTCAAGGGTCAGGTGTCAGGGGAAATTATTAGTTGGATGTATGCTTCAAGCTTGAAGTGCTATGGGATTAAACGTGAACATGGAATCCAGTACTTCAAGTGTGCCAAAGATTTCAGCAGTTTGCCGATCTGGGATCTTCGTGAGCTGACAAGAAAGCCATTTTGCTGTTATGGCAATGATTGGTTGGGTATGCATTTCAAGAAGACTCTTGAGAGGGAATGTCATGAAGGATTTTAGTTTTTGGATCCTCAAAAGCCAAAAAGACGGCGATCCCGAACAAGAGTTCACGAAAGAACTGGCAAGAGGCTGATAATCTTGGTGTTTCCAAAGAAGCCAGAGGTGATGAAGAAAATACCATTGATGAAGATGCAACAAGATTTTATCAAAGATTTGAGATGGTGGTATTACAATGAGAAGACAGGAGAAGCAGTGCTTTTGTTGAGAGAAGATAACCGGGTTGTGAAGATCTACGATCCTATGTGGCCGATTAACTTGTCAAAGGCTGATATTGACGAGTTGTATCACAATCCAATCCTGTATCACCCGGATTACATGGATCAAGCGCTGAAGTTCCAAAGGGTGATAAGGGTTTGCTTTGCGTTAAACATCTTTGCTGGAAATAATCATGAGTTGGTTTGGAAGGATGATGGGGATGCTACAAATGTTCAAAGCTGACGAAGAACGGTCAAGCTATTGCCAAGGGGAGTTTGTTGATACACGATATGGCAATGAGCTGGATCAAACGAAGACATGAAGATTTCTAGGTTTTGGTCTGGTGGCCAAACTCCGGCCGAACCCTGGCCGAGCTCAGGTTCGGACAAGCCAAGTTGTTCGGACACCCGTAGGCTATATATAAGTGTTTGTGTCTTTGTAATAGACTAGTTTTTGAGAGCGAGCGAAATTTTGTCTGTGAGTTTGTATGTGTACTCTGATTCTCTTGTAATCACGTATTAATAAGAGATTGAGTTTATTTACCTTGCTTATGTTTGTTTTCTCACATATTCTCACGTATACGATTGTAATCGACCAAACCGATCCAACGCTCACGCTCTTTCATCCATAACATACAAAAATGATTAACATCCTGGTGTTTGTCATTTAAGCATAGTACAAATATCAAATGACATACAGAACACATAAAAATTTAACTACAACTTTAAATTGAATAAAATCGCAACTGGTTCGCAACTTCATTAAAATTTAAATTGAGTTCAAAATTTTTACATGTCAAAAGATAGATAGACTACTAATCTTTATACAATGCTTCATAACAGAAACTAAGATAGATAATTTAGCTACTACTAGAAAGTACTAGATATCTCTATGAAAACCAGTCCATGATGACGGGCTACTCCTCCCCCTCGGGGTACTGAGTAGGGCCCTCACCTGGAGGATATGCAGGACCACCTCCCATGGCTCCCGGTAAACCCTCTAACATAAAAAATCTATCCCAAGTCACTCGCTATCGATTCTCCACAACGATCACTTGGTTTCTATGGATTGCACGTGGCCGACTAAACTATTATGCACCTCATCGGTTATACCTAAACTACGGCTTGACGCCTTAATTATCTCGTATGAACGCTGATGCCTCTCTCGCAACTGCGCAATGTCCTGCGTGGCATCACTCAGGGCCCGCTGCGTGGTGTCCAAGGCTGCCACTAACGTTGCAATCACCTGAGTCATAGAGAATTGAAGTGGGGGTATACGAGACTAAGATTGGTAGATAAAGAATAAGAGACACGCTGCTCCTCGATCAGCTGATGCGCGTGTCTTTTCGATGACCCCTCGGGTTTGTTGGGTCTTGACGGTTCCGGATGTAAGATGACTCAACGAAATCACGCACAACTGATGATTATTAATTGTCGCTCGTTTCACGGAGCCTTTTCCCATTAGCTCCAGATGATGCCCCAACATTTGGCGGACTCATTGACATGCCTGCAATATACGTCCCATGTATATTACAGTGAGTAGCTACTTTTTGAATAACTGCGCAGTTAATTTAAACAACAACTATGTAGATGCCATGATGTGATAGAGAGACAAATATAGAAATAACAGTACCATAGATAGTCAATATAGTATATACATATACTTATATATATATAGTAGTAAGATGGGCAACCTTTGTATATTTGCTTCTAGGGTTTCGTGACACCATTACTGATAGATACTTTGCCTTCCAACCATATTGTTTGCAAGTATGACCGAGCTACAGAAAATATATTACCCACGCCACTCCCAGCGGTTGGGTAGGGCTTATCAGGCCAAATAGATCTACCTTATAATTCCCCTTATAAATTCTTCATGGTTCACCTTACTGGAAGTACTTTCAGCAAATTTTGGTATAAATCATTAAGTTTAAGTTGTAAAACCAAGTTACCGTATGTCTTCTCCACCGAAAGCGCAAACAGTTACAAAGTAAGGTATGAACTCAGCTTAGGGTGCAAATTTAGTATATCCGATAACCAACCGAAATATAGCAGTGAATCTCCTTAGACTTCGCCTATGACACGTAATAGTGTGAGTATTGAATGTGTTGACTGACCATCCTGACAACACGGACATTAGACAAACGGACTCGATTACACATTGGTGACCAAAGTTAGGTTTTATCTATTTACCCTAACATGTACATTACATATAACATGTCATATGGCAACAAATATAGATGCGTCACAATTTATTACGACATTATCCCATATATATGATGTGAGCTCGACGAGGCGATCTCACAAAGTGTTGTCAGCCGCACCGAGATGGGAGACTTAGGACTTGTACACATGTATAACTCATAATTAATTAGACCAATAGCATGTGAACACATATCAAAGCAATTACATGATTATATACATGCAACACATAATTATTTATCTTTCCGGTAAATATATATTTACTACATCTGAGCCAATTTCATGATAATATCACATCATCATCTCATGTTAAGTCACATAGATCCTCAATTAACATATTTCTAGTTATTTCATAAGTTCCTAACCACATGCATGTATGTCACCTTTTGGAACATCTAAGATATTTCAGATCGGTCCGTTGACTGAGTAAAGATGACGACATTCAAAATATTTCAAGATTGTAGATATTCTAAACAGTTCAAGTCCATGAAACGTAAAGATTTCAAGGATTTAAGGGTTCTCTGAGGTTGAATTTAAAGTCTTGACAAAACTGAAGAAATATGACTAAGTATTGAAGAAGATCGTTAAGAAGGATTCTAAATGACCTTATTGAAATTGCTCTTAAAGACTTTGTGTTAGTCTTAATGATCTAGTTCAACTTCTTCTTAATGATGTTGTTTGGTCTTAACGATCATTTGAGGTTATTGACGTTGTTCGCTTTAGCAACGTTGTTTGCCTTAACGATGTTGTTCGAATACCTTTAACGACGTTGTTGCAGAATACCCTTAATGGTCTTGTTGCAAGGTTATGCTTAACGACCTTCATATGAATACTCTTAACGATTAAGATGGTGTATACGATCTTGTTTCCAGTTGGGTGTTCGGGCCAAAATGTTTCAATTCAACGTCAAGATAACTTTAACAATACTCAAGATGACACACGAGTCGAGATTTAGTCATACCGACTCGGGCGGGTCGTTTACCTCAAATGTATCTTACTTTGATTTAACTTTGTTCACTCTTTGTTGTTGCTATAAATAGAACACTTAGGTTATTTTAAGAGATGTTGGTGAGGTAGCCAAAGTGTGTGTTTCTCAAGGTGTAATCTCTCATTTCCTCTCAACACTTGTAATCTTTGAGTTCTTGAATATAGCAATAAATATTAAGAATTTAATATTGTTCTTCATGTTCTTCGTTTGATTGTGTGTTGAGCTTCTTGACCAAACTTGAATTGCGCCTCGTTTGATCTCGTACTTGTGAGATTCTCGGGTCTTAGAGGACCTAACAAATGGTATTAGAACTTTTGATATGAACAAAGCTCATTTTGTTCTTCAGGATTTTGAAAGATCCAACTCCAGTTGGCGAAGAAATTGAAGATTGAAGGGTGATTCTAGAGAGGAAACATCATTTAGAATCTAAATCCATCATCTTTTTCATCACCAGAACATCAGATTAGAAGATTTGGCCAGATTTGGGGTTCTAGACGTGGACACTCAAGAACATCAAGTTATTGTTCCATCAAATTGGAGATGATCCATTGAGATTTGGGTGTAGCATAAGATTTGGGTGTTGCTACATTTTTTTAGTATTGATCTGCATCACCACACGAAGCTATTGATGCATTAAAATCATCATTTGAAGAAAATTGGTTGTTCATCATCATCCAAGTTCACGATTAGATACGTTGTTCATCATAGGTTCAAAATTGAATCTATTTTTTTGAGATTGTTTTAGGTAAAATTGATGAATTTTGCAAGTTTTTGACCTAAAACTAAAATCATTGAAGCAATCCAAACTCATTTTCATCAAGTTTTGAATCTATGTTAGCAAATTTAGTGATTTTTTGAAACCTTTCTCATAATTACTATTTGATCGAATTGGAGGTGTTTGGCTCATATTTGGATGTTGGTGTAGTTTTAACTATTGTAATAGACCACATTCCTAATCTATTGGTGCATTCGTTTCATCAATTTGAACAACTATGATTTTCATCAAATCTTCAAGTTGAAGAAGAAACCGTGTTTTTATAGTTTATCATAAATTGCTTATTTGATTAAATTTGTGCATTGTTTGAGTGTGTTTTAGGTTTGTGAATTGATTCTAGATACCTTCTAAAGCTTTTGATACAATCAAACTCCATTTTCATCAAATTTGCATATTTGCTAAAAGTTCAAGTTAACTCACTTTTCATTGATTGTTCAAGTGTTGCTAAGCCTAAATAACTCAATTCTGATTCCAATGATCAGAATATTGACCATGAGTTGATTAAGGTTGGGGAAATCATTGATTGGACCCTGAATGATCCTCATATAATCATTGCTAGATATGTTTATGATCGAATAACTCAAGTTCCTGAATTACCAAATCATGTGAAGCTTGTACTATGATTGTCTTGAACTTGTTAAGAGTCAACATAATTAGGTTTTATTTGATAATTTTACATCTGCCAACCAAAAGGAAGATAGCTATTTAGCTAAAATCAAGTCACTAGAGGAGGAAAATCAGAAATATTTTGGAAATCAAATGATTTTGACAAATCAAGTTAATGATCTTGAACAAGCATTGATGAATGCGATGAATGATTGCATCCAAGAAAAGATTGAGATTGATAGGTTGAGATGGGCCAAGAATTACTTTAGTAGCATGTTTAACATCTCATGTAATCCTGAACCTCCCTTAAGTCACAATCATGACTCGGTACTTGGTATGATTAACAAAATCATACCAAGTGCTGCCATACCACATCTTGTTTTCACATGTTAATAATGCCTCGTGCAAGTCTACTAGTGTTTCTATTGACAAGAATTCTAAGCAGAACATGCAAAATAAAACCAAGTTGCTAGCTACAATAAAAGGTGAGAAACCGGGAATCTCATTCAATGCCGGTGCTAGCGAAGTCAAAAAGAAAAAAAAGAATAAACACTTCTTTTCAAAGTTTGATGACAAAGAGATTGTGCCTGATCCAAATGGTCTGCATAAACACTTTGTCAAAGCTAGTCAAGCTGAAGCAGCTATGAACGAAACTTCTAATTTGCAAGTTAAAGAGGATATAAAAAGGGCAAAGTCAAAGGTACCACTATAGTCAAATCTTTAAAAGGCAAGAAGAAAGTCTCAAAAAATCTTAAGTGAACTAGAATTCAGTTGATACCTGATATGTGCGTCGTGTGAAGTATCAAACAAAGAACAAAATCAAATCAATCTAGGTCTGGCCGAACTAGGTCCGAACCTGAAGTTAGGACTAGCCGAACTTGAGGTTCGGCCGAAGCTCGGACCAGCGGGTATATATATATGTGATTGGTCTTTGTATTTGTAGGGGACGGCTGAGCGTGTAAGATCTGTTAAGTGTGTGTTTCTGAGTGTGTTTTCTCTGAGTCCATTTCTGAGTGTTTACTGGTTGTAATTGTTCTTCGTTGATCAATAAAACAATCGGTTAATTACGTTTCGATGTCCGATTAGCTAGATCGAGTAGACGATCCGATGCTCACGCATTTTCAAGTGGTATCAGAGCTTTCTGGTTCACTCTGCTGATCTGTGGTTGCTATATTTGGATTTTTGAAGCGTTTTTGAATTTTCTCGAGATTGTTTTTGTGTTGTTCATCAATTCCATCGAGTTTTTGGTGTCAAAAATTGTTCCTAAATCACTTTCTATTGGTTTTTCTGATCCACAGTATCGAGTTTCGTCAAAATCAGTCATTTTTCGTGCGTTTTTGAAAAATTATGTCGAAGTTCGGAGTTTCCTGATCAGGTTCGGAGTAACTGCACCGAACTTGAAGTTCGGTCTATCTTCGGTGAGAGTTCGGTGAACTTTCGGTCAAAGTTCAGAGTTTCTGTGTTCGGTCACTTGTTCGGACAAGGTTCGGAGTTAAATCAAGGTTTGGAGGAAGTTCAGAGCTAGATCGGAGTCTTTAGGAGTTCGGTCTGTTGATTTTGACTCGGAGAAAGTTCGGAGAACGTTCGGAGTTTGGTTTTAGGTTCGGACAGAGTTCGGAGCTTAGTTATTAGTTCGGTGAGAGTTCGGACGGCAGAATCTTACTTTTTCGAACGATGTCGGAATTTCACGCGTTTGCTGCAATGCAAAATGCCATGCAAACCATGCTGAACTTTGATAATGAAATTGGAACAAGTCAGAAAGTTCCTAAATTATTGAAGCTTGAAGATTACCAAAATTGGAAGAAACGATTTTCTGCTTATATTAGCACAAATGACATTGATTTATGGATTCCAATTCGAAAATTGTATGAACGACCAATGGAAGATGGAGATCTTAAAGAGATTCAAGATTTCGATGGTGATGAAAGAAAAAGTTCTGAGCTTGAAAAAAAAGTTTATGGTTATCTTACTATGGCTTTACCTACTGAATTGCTTCATCAATTTAGTACTTGCAAGAAATCTAAGCAATTGTGGGATGCTTTATCCGCAAGATGTGAAGGAAATGCTGATTATAAAAAGAGTCGCTAGAAAGTCTTGAACAAAGAATTTGAAAATTTTCAGAATTATGACAATGAAAACATTACTGCTCTAGTTTCAAGATTTTCACATTTGATTAGTGAATTGAAGGTTGTTGGAATTGAAAAATCTGATGCGGATTTAAAGGAAAAGATCATGGAAGCATTACCTGAAAAGTGGGAAAATTATGTTTTGTTACTCACTCATGACAAGGATTATTCTGCAATGACATTTCACGAGCTTAGTGGAAAACTTCATGCTCGAGAAATGGAAATGTTAAACTCAAAGAAGTCAACCGCTACCTTGCAAAATCCAGAATTGTATCATGGTGAAAATAGTGCAAGCATGAGTGCAAAGTCTAAGCCAAATCAGAATACAGCACCAAGTGTTGCTTTTATAGCTGGAGCTTCAGGAAACTCTGATAATAATTCTTCAAGGGGTTGCAATTTCACAATTCCAAAATTTTCAAGTCAAAATGCTTTTTCAGCAGAATCAACAGATGATTGTGCCAAAATGATTTCTGCATTGATTTCATCATCCTTTGGATTGATTCTCAAAAATCTTGCTGATGCAAAGTTAACCAGTGAGGATCTTGATGCTCTTGATGATGATCAACTAACTGAATTGGTGATAAGTTGGGTTTTGACAAGTCCAAATTAAAGTGTTATAAATGTTCACAACTTGGATATTTTGCTAAAGATTATCATCAGGCACATGCAAATAAGTCTGGTGTTCCTCTATCACCAAAGCCTGGTTTTACTCAACCATCTACTAGTAACACGAGCAAGACCACAACTTTGATTGCTCAAAATGATGGTGTATATGATTGGGGTCAACATTTTGGGTATGATTCAACTGCGTAGATAGTTATTCATGATCAACAAGAAGATTTTTGTTCAGAAACTAGTTCCGATACTAGTTCAATTCCAAGTTCTTATGAATCTGCTGAAAATTTGGAGAGTCTGATGAAAGAAAATGCTTTATTGATGAATAAAGTTCAACAACTGTCTAAGGCATTTGATGTGATTAATTCAGAGTTGAAGATTTCTAAAGATCATGACAGGAGTTGACATTAAAGAATGAGTGTTTGACCATGGAAATCCAAACATTGAATGAGGTTTTGGAAGTTTTGAAGCAAGATAAGAAGAGTGTTGAAATTTCAAAGGCTAAGATCTGTGAAGAACGAGATGAGTTGGTAAAAGACGTCCGGAAATGGAAGGATGAAGCTGAAGATACAGCTGCTGATTTTCAGAATTTGTTTGATAAATCAAAGGTCAAACTTGATATGCTTACAAAGAATGTTGAAGAGTCAACTGCTAAGATTGAAGCATATCAAGTTGACATGGGAAAGTTGTTGGAAGAGAAGCGGGAGTTAGTTCATGTTAATAAAGTTCAAGCCGCAAATTTGGAGATTCAGAAGCGCAACGAGGTTAAATTGAAGAAGGAATTACATGAGGGACTTGATAATCTGCGTTTGCAAAAATTTGAAACTCACAAGGTTGCAAAGCGATTGATTGCTAAAGAAAAAGAATATGCTGAGGCTCAACAGAAATTTCTGATCTGAAGGTTCAGGTTCTTGATGCTAATCGATTGCTTAATAATGTTTCAAATTCTCAAGTCTTCACAAGCTTTTTAGCTAATGATGAAATTTTTGAGAAGATGTTTGATAAAACTGCTTCACCCCCTGCTCATATCAAAGAAGCTATCAAAGAAGTGAAGGAACAAATTGAAGAATTTGATTATTCAAAGGTTTCGTCATCTACTGCTGAGGATGAGAAAGGTGTGCCGAAGAAGAAGAATAGGAAGAATAGGAAGACGAAGGAAAAGAAATCCGAGGTTTCTTCTGCACCAAAGTTTGTATCTGGATCATCATCTGCTGATAATGAGAAGTCGGCTACTTCTAGTGACAAGATTCTGTCTCAACCTGAGTTTGATGAAAAGATTTTTTATGATCAAAAGAATGTCACTAAAGTAAAAGCTGAATTTTCTCGATTGGCTAAGAGTGGACATTCTTTACCTGAGGAGAAAATTTCTGGAAAGCATGAAGGATTGGGTTTTCACAGGATGAAAAACAAAGCTGAAAAGGTTCAAGCATCTTCATCTCCAGATTTGAAGAAATTAAAGATGAAACAAGTGAAGAAGGAAGTTTTTCAAGCTGATAAAATTCAACCCGAACGTTTTTACAAACTCAAGGGTTCGGATAAATTATTTTCTGACAAAGAATTTCCACTTCATTGTGTTGATGCTCGGAAGATTGCTGAGGTCTTTGTGAAAGCAATCATTTCTTCTGAAAGTTCTCAATCTCTAAGCCCTACATCTAAATGGGTTCATGATCACAGGCATCAGGTATATGATTCTCATTCTAATCATGTTAGAAATATTCATGTGTGTTCTTCGCAGGTACATCACCGATGGGATAAAACAACAAGAATTTGTTATATCTGTCGTCGCCCAGGACATATGGCAAAAGATTGTCCCTCACCTGCTGTTCCATCACAAAGATTTCAAAAGAAATCAGTTTTTGTTAAACCTGCCACTACAAAGTTCTTTGATGAACAAGGCAGAGTTTTTGATGAAGTTGAGTCTACATTTTATCATACACAAAACCGTTTTGTTCCAATGTTTTCAAAAGCTCAAAATGTAGGTTCCTCATCACAGTCCTCTGTGATTGTTTCATCAAAAACTGAATTACCAAAACAACAGCAATGGAAACCAAAGGTTGTTTCTAAACAGAATAAGGACACTGGTCGACCAGAAGCGATCCGCTTCGGGTCATTTTTGGACTAATTCGTTTAACCAGTGTGCAGGTACTTCTAGAAGACATATCGACGATTGCAAAGTTGTTGATGGTGGAGTATTCTGCTTAATTTAAATTTTCTGAAACATCTTTCTAATCTGCGAATTCTGTTTTCTAAAACTGAAAAATATCCGTGTTGATTGATCAATTTTTCTTTGCTTACAAGTTTTTCTCAAAAACCCAAAAATAGAGTCTTGTTTTGTGTAAAATGAAAATTCAAAAATAGAGTTTTCATTTTAAGGGGGAGAATTGTAAGTAAGGGGGAGTAATTGAGAAAATTCATGTTATGGGGAGAAAGTGAATACATGCCAAATATATAATGAAGGAAGGTGAATACATGCCAAAAATATAAAATTGTGGGAAACTGATCATTGGGAAATGATGGTACATTGGCTTACGTATCTGACTCATGAATAGAGTAGATGAAAGAGCCATAAGATTATTGTTTGATATGCTTGGTAGGCTCGGCAAATCAGAAAGTATTCAAATGTGATATACACTAAATACTAATGCTTGACCATGTGGATAACATCTTGATGCATATTTCATGACACAAAAAGAAAAATAAGTGTGAAATTCAAAATGAGAAGTCACTGTGTATACATGTGTTCATTTTGCAAAGATTTAAACTTGTCTGATTTTCTTTATTTTGTCAAACGATCGAACTTTCTCTGCGTATCGAAAGATCGACCTGATTGTTGTTCGTTTGACGTTCTGCTTTATTTTCTTTGGTGTTTCGTATAACTCATCGGACTTTCTCTGCGTGTACGGAAGTACCGACCTGATTGTTGTTGGGTTATACAATTTCAACTTGTTTTATTTTCTTATTTTGTTAAATCCGAGGCCTTATCTGCGTATCGAAAGATCGACCTTAAGGTAGACGATTTAACGTTCTTATTTCTTTTTGCATGGAACACAGTTGATTATATCATGAAAATATTATGCATTGTGAAAAATCACAAGTGTTGTCACACAAAAAGGAAAAGAAAAGAAAAGCTGAAAATGTCTGATTATGTCTGATAGTGTGGGATACACTGGTCAATGCAAATCTAATCAATACCTTAATATATCCAGATGTTATGAGTATGATTCTGCCTGAGTTTAAGTTGGACAAATTATACCAGCAATCAGCATGACTTATGTGCTTCGATTAATTGAAATTGAAGTGTAGTTCAGTGCGATATGTTCAATATGATCCCATATAGTGATCTTTCTCATACCAAAAATAGCGTTTGATTTTGTATTGCAATTTCATTTCAGAATAGAACAAAAAGATTTTCAGTGTGTTTTAGCATAAACTTTGAAAAATCAAAAAGATTTTGTTTCTGCTTTATTTTCAATCTGATCAACACGTGATACAAATCATTTTCAAAATCATATCTTGGAGTCTCGAAGAGACGTTTTGCACCAAGATTATTTTAAAATTTGAGCAGGTTGCTATGTGCATGTTATCACAACTTCAAGTCTTCTGAAGATGTTGATGAAAGACCAGAGATACACTAAAATGTCATCAAGTATTCAAGATCAAGCTACGATTGAGTTGAGGAGGAGTTTGTTTCAAGATTTATTTCATTGAACGAACGGATTCTACACTTGAGGGGGAGCTTGATTGAAGATACATATTTGATGATGTTGAAAAGATAGAAGAGATACTGCACACGACGAGGGGGGAGTTTGTTGATACCTGATATGTGCGTCGTGTGAAGTATCAAACAAAGAACAAAATCAAATCAATCCAGGTCTGGCCGAACTAGGTCCGAACCTGAAGTTCGGACTGGCCGAACCTGAGGTTCGGCCTGGCCGAACCTGAGGTTCGGCCGAAGATCGGACCAGCGGGTATATATATATGTGATTGGTCTTTGTATTTGTAGGGGACGGCTGAGCGTGTAAGATCTGTTAAGTGTGTGTTTCTGAGTGTGTTTTCTCTGAGTCCATTTCTGAGTGTTTACTGGTTGTAATTGTTCTTCGTTGATCAATAAAACAACCGGTTAATTACGTTTCGATGTCCGATTAGCTAGATCGAGTAGACGATCCGATGCTCACGCATTTTCAAGTGGTATCAGAGCTTCCTGGTTCACTCTACTGATCTGTGGTTGCTATATTTGGATTTTTGAAGCGTTTTTGAATTTTCTCGAGATTGTTTTTGTGTTGTTCATCAATTCTATCGAGTTTTTGGTGTCAAAAATTGTTCCTAAATCACTTTCTATTGGTTTTTCTGATCCACAGTATCGAGTTTCGTCAAAATCAGTCATTTTTCGTGCGTTTTTGAAAAATTATGTCGAAGTTCGGAGTTTCCTGATCAGGTTCGGAGTAACTGCACCGAACTTGAAGTTCGGTCTATCTTCGGTGAGAGTTCGGTGAACTTTCGGTCAAAGTTCAGAGTTTCTGTGTTCGGTCACTTGTTCGGACAAGGTTCGGAGTTAAATCAAGGTTCGGAGGAAGTTCAGAGCTAGATCGGAGTCTTTAGGAGTTCGGTCTGTTGATTTTGACTCGGAGAAAGTTCGGAGAACGTTCGGAGTTTGGTTTTAGGTTCGGACAGAGTTCGGAGCTTAGTTATTAGTTCGGTGAGAGTTCGGACGGCAGAATCTTACTTTTTCGAACGATGTCGGAATTTCACGCGTTTGCTGCAATGCAAAATGCCATGCAAACCATGCTGAATTTTGATAATGAAATTGGAACAAGTCTGAAAGTTCCCAAATTATTGAAGCTTGAAGATTACCAAAATTGGAAGAAACGATTTTCTGCTTATATTAGCACAAATGACATTGATTTATGGATTCCAATTCGAAAATTGTATGAACGACCAATGGAAGATGGAGATCTTAAAGAGATTCAAGATTTCGATGGTGATGAAAGAAAAAGTTCTAAGCTTGAAAAAACAGTTTATGGTTATCTTACTATGGCTTTACCTACTGAATTGCTTCATCAATTTAGTACTTGCAAGAAATCTAAGCAATTGTGGGATGCTTTATCCGCAAGATGTGAAGGAAATGCTGATTATAAAAAGAGTCGCTAGAAAGTCTTGAACAAAGAATTTGATAATTTTCAGAATTATAACAATGAAAACATTACTGCTCTAGTTTCAAGATTTTCACATTTGATTAGTGAATTGAAGGTTGTTGGATTTGAAAAATCTGATGCGGATTTAAAGGAAAAGATCATGGAAGCATTACCTGAAAAGTGGGAAAATTATGTTTTGTTACTCACTCATGACAATGATTATTCTGCAATGACATTTCACGAGCTTAGTGGAAAACTTCATGCTCGAGAAATGGAAATGTTAAACTCAAAGAAGTCAACCGCTACCTTGCAAAATCCAGAATTGTATCATGGTGAAAACAGTGCAAGATGAGTGCAAAGTCTAAGCCAAATCAGAATACAGCACCAAGTGTTGCTTTTATAGCTGGAGCTTCAGGAAACTGTGATAATAATTCTTCAAGGGGTTGCAATTTCACAATTCCAAATTTTTCAAGTCAAAATGCTTTTTCAGCATAATCAACAGATGATTGTGCCAAAATGATTTCTGCATTGATTTCATCATCCTTTGGATTGATTCTCAAAAATCTTGCTGATGCAAAGTTAACTAGTGAGGATCTTGATGCTCTTGATGATGATCAACTAACTGATTAGCTAGATCGAGTAGACGATCCGATGCTCACGCATTTTCAAATTCAGAGTCTGAAGGACCAAACTCTCACAGGACTCAGCAATCTGATGATCATCACCTGATTAACGATCTGAACAGACTTAGTGTTGAAGATACTGACTTGGCAGTGAAGGAGTTGAATGTGCAAAATGAGGAAGCCAGATCAGAAATGCATAAGCCGCCTCCACTTCGGCCAGATTTGAACACCAAACTCATGCTTAATTTTATGGGTTTTCAAATCAATTTAGACTTGTTGGTTGTCATTTTTGTGGGCAACTTGGACATTCTGGCTGGGTTTGCGGCTACAATCCTACTACCAGTACTATCACAAAACAACATTCGTTCAACACATGGGATGGAATTTCACTCACAATCCTTTGTATGGTTATGATCACTATGATAGTGGTTATGGATTTTGTGATTCGTGGCCATCTGGAATGTGGAGACCATATTTGAAGGAAACTGCCCCTGAACCGTCATCATTTGAGCAAGCACAAACCAATTTAATAAATTCTCAAAGGATGAATCAATCTAAAAGAAATAAATGCAAACAAGTTTCGGTTCCCAGAGTACCATCGGATGAGCCCAAAGTTGTTTCAAATGAATCGACCCTCAACGCCAAGGATCCAAGTCCATGAGTTGTCTCTACATTTGAATAAAATTTTCCATTTTTCAGGAGACACCAATATGGGAGACGTAAGTCAAACTGAGGAAGTTCTCCATTTTTATTAAATTAAAAACACAAAAAAATAAAAAAACCCAAAATTCCCGAAACTAAAGTTTTATAAATTTAAGCATTATTTGAGGGGGGGGGGGGGGGGGGGGGTCGTTGGATTCTGGTCACTATTTTGATATATCCGGTGAAGTTTATTGTGTTTCTCTTGATATAGTGCGTGAATAATTCCAGTTTTCATTGAACTCATGTAAGCATCAAACATGGGGGAATAACAACTTTTTCTCCATGACCGTGCCATTTGAAGCCTTACAAAATTATGTTGCTGATCAAATGAAGAACAAATTGTTAAAGATTTTTCTAGCTGATCCTGAATTGTCTTAATTGCTGATTTGGTTGATCTCATGAAGTCTTATTACACTCAACCTCTTCTACTAATTGCATCATCACAGTGTCAACCTTACTGAAAAGTTCCATTTGCACACAGGGGCGGACCTACTAAGGTCCCAGGGGTAGCGCCCGCTACCCCTGAACTTTTACCCCGACGTGCAAATTTTTTTTTTATAGGTTTTCGGTTTTTCGCGACCCCTGAAACGAATTTTTCGCGACCCCTGAAAGAAATTTTATGGCTTTTACTTAAAAATATGATCAAAAGCCCCTTAAAAATATGATAAAAAGCCCGTTAACTACCTAAATTTTTTTTTCGGGGGCGCTGCCCCCGAACCCCCGTTAGTCCCCGCTACCCCTGATATTATTTCCTGGATCCGCCACTGTTTGCACAATTTGTTGTATGCGTGTGGCTCTTCCTGTTTTTGTATGTTCTTTTGTCGTCTTTGTTTGTTTTGTTGTTTAACCGGTTCTTTTGGTGTGTTCTATAGCATGCATGGTCTTTATATAGACTCTATACATGTCTAGTCTTTTATAGATTCATAGCATTTTGATTTTCAAAAGGAGAATTTTCATCCATTTTATCTTTTTTAGTTTAATTAACTTTTGATTTCTTTTTGTAGGTTTTCAGATCTGCTTCTTATGTTTCCTTGGATTGAAATCAAGGATTCATGTTAGTATTTTTTTTTTCTTATTGGTATGTTTTCAAGTTGTCCCTATAGAATCATAATATGATATCAATATATGGATTTCCATTCATTAATTTATTTATTTAGTGACTTTAATATGATCTTTAAAAACAATTGTACCAAAAGCATTTTATGTCTATAACCCAATTTTACGTGTAAGGGACGGAATGAAACTTGTGAGTTATGAATTTGTGGCCTGTCAAACTTAAAAAAAGGCGTTCAGATTCTAAGTGAAGTACTCATACATATTTTAGTGCTCACCCATTCCTTTTTAATTTGATTTATAATATTTAATCATATTTCATTTTACATTTAGTCATTTATAGCATGGGGTATACCCCATGTTATCAAAGCATGTTATCCCGCCACGTAGGCGCTGAATGGATAACATGACTTGATAACATGGGAGGGGTATACCCATGTTATGTGGTGTGATGTTATTATGTTGAGGTGACATTTTAATAGGATTTTGAATTAAAAATAAAATAAAAAATCAGACAAACACCTCACTTCACGCCCGTGGTTATCTTAACGGGGAAGGGCATCACGCCCCTATAACGCCCCTGAGGGGCGGTGTATAACGCCCCATATCGAGTTAACGCCCCAATAACGGGGGGTATACCGCTTGCTATTAGTCATTTCCATTGTTTGCAGGAGCAGCAACGTTCCTTGGTGCATGGGTGCTTTTGGTAAATCAATGGAATGTTACAGAAGTAGTTTCTTCTTGGATTGCTTATGCTCTAAATACATCTTTTGATGAGATTGAAAAGGATACCATCATAATATATACATGCCACTACTCATACGTCTCAATAATGGGCTAGATTTTAGTTAGGTTTGTGTTTTCGGTTTTCCAATAACCATTTGATCATATTGGTATTCTATCCTTAGACCTTTTAATCATAGTAGAGGTGTTTGTGTGTGTATTTTGAAAGTAATTAAACAAACTGCAAAGAACGGGTAAATACGTAATTTTATATTACAGGGGTCAATGCTCCTGTTCTTGAATGCATCGCTTTTTCTCAAGTGAGCTTATTAGTTACTTTCCTTTCTCGGCTTACTTCTCACAATTTTTTTTAGGTTTTATTTGATGAAGGATGTGTTAGGGAAGTAATAAATGTGAAAAAATGCTATCCGAGTTGGTGAATCAGGGGGCGTATGACTACCAACGATGGCAGTAATGTTTAAGGATGAAGAACTTCAGTCGCGTACAAGAAGAGGAAGAAACAAATAATTAAAATGGTGCATATAAACTTACATAAAATAAAAGATTTTAAGCCCACTTTGGTATGTCACCGTCTTTTTTATGTATATCTCGAGAATGATAAATCTTGATTTTGTTTGTAGGAAGGGCTGGTCAATGAAATTATGCTTTGGGATCTTAAAATTTGATATATCATGTGTATTGTTGGTTTCCTAAAAAATAAGATTTTGTTTAATGTCATGAATTTTTCCTATTAAAAAGTCATATCTGAATGATATTATTAATTCTCTTTATGCATATTAAAAAGTCTACTTTTCCCTTCTTGTTAAGACGAAAAATGACGTATGATATTTTTTAAGAATGAGACCATTTGTATAATTTCGGATGATATCTAATCCTGTGGTTAACTTGGCATAGAAAACCATACATTAATCACAAACACACAGTCAATCTGATATATTTCCCAAACCGAAAGATATTCACAGATAGCATACGGAATAATAAGCAATCACAAACCTAATCTAAGCATGCATATGCATCAAAACAGTAAATTAGAAGTATTTTACTAAAGCATCAATCATCACATGAAATCATAAACTGAATAAAGTCAAAAACACTAATTATTCATCAAATTGATCTGAGTGGCATAAATAATTTAGCCATCAGTCTGTTTAGTTCCAGAAAACAGATAAAAATTAAATCTTGAGTCATAATCATGTCTGGATTACAACAAATACAATAGAATCAAGAAGAAGAAAAAATCCAGAAGTCGAATCGGTGTCGAATGCTTCATCCAGGCTTTCCCCTAATGATCCTAACTCTTTCTCTTGCACCAACTTTGTCCCCTAGAAATCTAAATCTTACGACAGATAAAGGTCCCATCATAAATAATCTGAGAAAACTATTTATAATTTGAAATTTTGGCTTGTTATGGATTTTCGAGCTCATAGCGTATCGCGAAGGTTTCCCCTGCATCTATGGTTAAAAGGACACCATCAAATTTTGAAGTTGCAAACTGAGAATGAAGAGTTGGTTAAAAGTGTTGAGAAGTGTGAGAGTGAAGCAAAAGATGTCATTGGTGATTTTGATGCTTTATTTCAGAAATCCACTGAAAAAGTCGAAGCGATGAAGAAATCTTATTATGAACTCAAGAAAGAGTTTGATGAAGTTACTGCTGCAGAAAATCAACATCGATTGGTTCATTCTGAATTACAAGACAACGTTATCAGTTTAAAAAAAAAGAAAATCAATTACTGAAAAGAAATATTGAGATTCATGAGGGCAGGGTGAAGAAAATTACCCAAGAAGTGTATGATGCCCATGATCAGATGCGACAAGAGAATTTTGTGTCTAATAGAGCTTCGGAGCAATTGATTGATTCAGAAAAAGCGTTGGGAAAACTCAAAAGAAAATATATGATTTGAATGTTGAAGTTTTGGATCTTAAAAGGCAAATGAACAATTTGAAGAATTCACATTCTTTCACTAGCTACTTATGCAAAGATGAAAATTTCAAGAAGGTTTTTGGAAGCGAAGAGCATAATCAAATTCCACATCCAGTTATTCAATCTAATGCTCTAGCTGATATTAATTCTTCTGATAAACTGGAGATTATTCTGAATTTGTGTCTGAAAGATCTGAGAAGAAGCATTCCAAGGTTTCAAACAAGACAAGGGATAAGGAGGAAAGTTTGGTTGATAAATCTATATCAAAGTTTGCATCTGGTGGGTTTATTTCTGAAGAAGGAGTTCATGCTACTGAGAAAGAGGTTGACATGGATGAAAAGCAGTTGAATGAAGCACAAGTTGCTGCAAAATTGGTTAAAGCTAACAAGGTACAAGACATTAAAGCTTCATTCAATCAAGCTGCTAAAATTAGTCCTTCAAGTTCTCAAGTCGATTTGTCAAAGCTACCGGGTTACAAACGTTCTGGTTTGTGTAGTGAAGGTAAGAAGATTGAGAAGAAAACTCAACACATTGTGTCCAAGAAGGTTAGGAAAAAAAAAAGACACTAGTTTGGATCAAATTTATCACCTGGCTCAGGTATTCATTTCCACTATGGAGAAGGGATTTGGGGGCAAGCAGAAGAAGAAGGATTCGTCTGAAAGTAATCCGAAAGAATCTTCTTCATCTGGTTCAAATTCCATACCTCGAAGTCCTACATCGAAATGGGTACATTCTAACCGATTTCAAATTTTTGATGTATTTCTGATAGTTCTGAGTCTGATGGTAGATGTCATCCAGTTCAGGACAAACCACAATCAAAACGATCATATCGTTTGTGCTATCAATGTCTCCGAAAGGGACATATGGCACAAGATTGTCCTGCAACTATTAAAAGAATATTTTCAAACAAATCTGCCACGTTTATTGATGAATCAGGCAAAATTATTACTGACTCACCACCATCCCAATCTACGTCTCAAAAGGAACAATTTTTCAAGTTTGATTCTAGTCTTGGTGGGTCATCACAGGATGACGATTCAGTAAAAACTGAAAAAGTAAAAATGCAGTGGCGATCTAAAGTGGTCAGCTCAGTTGCAACTGATTTTGAGGAAGACACTGGTCGGCCAGAAGCTGTGTGCTTCGGGTCATTTGAATACTAATCATTTAAACCAGTGTGTAGGGTACTTCAAGAAGACCTGTCGGTGATTGTGAAGTTCAAGCTTTAAGAAGTTGCTGATAGTGGAGTCTCCTGCTTAACTTAAATTGACTGCTCCATATTTCAAAATGTAAGTTTTTTCTGAAAGCTAAAAATTGAAAGGTATCAGTATCGATTGGTCAATTTTCTTTCTTTTACATTCCGTTTGTAGTTTAGGGTGAGAAATTTGAAAAAACCAAGTGTCTTTGTGTTTTTGTTAAAATGATATCCAAAAATAGAGTTATCATTTTAAGAGGGAGAAAAATGAAAAATTCATAAACATTGAAAAACAAAAAAATACAAAAACATTGAAAAAAGATAAATTGTTTCCGACATATTTAAGAAATGATGGTACATTGGCTTACATGTCTGACTTATGGATAAAATAGATGAAAAAGCCATTAGATCGTTGCTCGATGTGCTTGGTAGGCTCAGCATTAAATAAGAAAGTATTCAGATGAGATAAACACATTAAATACTAATGCTTGACCAAGTGAACAACATCTTGATGCATATCTCAAGATATCAAGAAAAAGATATGTGAAAAAGAAAATGAGAAGTCACTGTGTAAACATGTGTTCATTTTGCAAAGATTTAAACTTGTTTGGTGTTCTTCATTTTGTCAAACGATCAGACTTTCTCTGCGTGTCCACAAGACCGATCTGATTGTTATTCGTTTGACGTTCTGCTTTATTTTCTTTGGTGTTTCGTATAACTCATCGGACATTCTCTGCGTGTACGGGAGTACCGACCTGATTGTTGTTGGATTATACAATTTTAACTTGTTTTTTTTCTTATTTTGTTAAATCCGAGGCCTTATCTGCGTATCGAAAGATCGACCTTGAGGTAGAAGATTTAACGTTCTTATTTCTTTTTGCATGGAATACAGTTGACTAAATCATGAATACAATCATTATGTGATCAAATCAAAATTGAAATCACAAAGTGTGATATAAAAGCAAATACATATCTGGGAATGTCTGATAGTGTGGGGTACACTGGTCAAAGCAACCTAATCAATTCAATAACATATCCATATGTTATGAGTATGATTGTGCCTGAGTTTAAGATGGACAAATTATACCAGTAATCGACATGACTTGTGTGCTGTAGTAATTGAAATTTAAGTGTAGTTCAGCATGTCATGACCAATATGATCCTAAGTTGTGATCTTTCTCGCAAAAGAAAAAAATAGTGTGTGATTCAGTATTTCATTTCTGTATTGCATTTATGTTTCATATCTTAAAATTCCAAAATGATTTTCAGTGTGTTTTGATATAAAGTTTCAAAAAGCCAAAATGATTTTGTTTCTTATTTGTTTTCGACCGATCGATATAAGATACAAAATTATGTTTTCAAAACTATATCTTGGATTCTCGAAGAGAAGTTTTGCTCCAAGATTAAATTAATTTTCAAAAGAAAAAGAAAGTTGTGTTTCTGTCTTCTAAAATTGTAGGTTATCTGTGTGACAAGACTCAAGCATGGTGAAAGGGGAGTATGTTATATCTTTCACAAGTGGATATTGATGTTCAAAGAATGTTCAAGATTGATCCAGCCATGCAAGCTCTCATTCTAACAAGATTTCAAGTTGAAGATCGAACGCAACGATGCTAAAGATTGAAGACGGAAGTTTTGTTAGATAGATAGATAGCTAGATACGCTAGACATTAAGGGGGAGTTTGTTAGAGCATATTCCTATGCTACGTTTTGTCTCGTGTATTGTATCTAGTTTAGAGAGTTTGAGTGAGTCTTAGTTGCATCATACCAAGGTGCCGTACCAAATGGTACGCCGTACCAAATGGTATGCTAGTTGGTACGCTGGTAAGTTTCTAAGTATAAATAATTCATGTTAGAGAGAGTTCATTAGTTCTGTCATTTGCTACATCTTAACTGTGTGTTCTAAAGTGTGTTTCTCTCTCTAGCTTCTAACTTCTAAGTGAATCAATAAAGCAAAGCTTTATTTACCATTGTTGTTATCCGATTCACCGAATCAAGCAGTAGTAAGATCCCTCCGTATATTTTCATACCTAATATCTCTTAATGTCTAAACCACCTACAATCAAGTCGTAAAGGATCACTAAACGCATAATCGAATCAACCCAAACACTCTGTAGAGACTAGAATTTTATAAGGCTTTTGCATTAGAATTTCTGTTGGGCTAGTTTATGTGTAAATGGGTTAAATTGAATTAATGGGATTGTGGGCTTATGGGTTGGACGGTTTTAGGGCCTAGAGGTCGAAAATTTTGTAGCCTGTTTAACAAGCATAAGCAACCCTATATAAGGATAGTTTGTTTAGTAGATTAGGGTTGGTTGCTAAAAAGGTGTTTTGCGATTTCAAGTGTACCGAATTTCTCATTGAGAATTCGGCATTCATCAAGTGTGTTCCAATCGAATTCTTCAAGTGCTTACAATTGGTTTGTGTGATCTTTATTTCTTTTCTAGTTGTTTATTATCGATTATATTGATTATTCTTGAATCATCACTAATCACCGGATTCCGCACGGTGATTAGTCGACTTGATATCGCGTGAGGAGAGATTTCGATCCTTACAATTGGTATCAAAGCCAAGAAACGCAAGTTTCGAGGCTCTCGCGATATCCGATTCAAGTTTTTGTTAACTAACCGTTTGAGTTTTGTGGTGTTTTTCGCAGTAGCAAGGTTCGGAAGATTTTTTTTGCAGGTTTCGGATAGGGACAGAAGTGTTCGTGACCAACTGCTCGTGTTTTTGAGACTTTTCGACCCTGCCAGAGACTTTTCGATCAGCCGGGCTGATCGAAAACCTTTTTTGTCGGCTCCTTTTGATCGAGAAAGCCCCCTTGTGGCTTTTCGATCAGGCCGTTCCAGTCGAAAAGTCCCCTCCAGTGAATTTTCGACCAGCAGCTCTCAATCTAGAAGTCCTACTTCAAGACTTCTCGATCAGCATCCTCAATCAAAAAGTCCCTCGGAGACTTTTCGATCAGTTTCATCTCAATCGAGAAGTCCCCTCGTGACTTCTCGATCCATCATCTTGATCGGAAAGTCCCCTGTGACTTTTCGATCCACTGTGCTCTTCGATTGAAAAGTCCCCTCAGAGACTTTTCGATCCATACCCCACTTTTCGATCGCCCGATACTTTTCGACCAGCAACTCTTCGATCGAAAAGTACTTTTCGATCAAGCCATTTTCGACCGGAAACCCCTGATCGATTCATTTTTAAATCCGTGCTGCAATGGCTTTTGACATGTCTACCTTGTCGAGTGCCACTCTTGAAATGGATGCCAAAATCGGAACCAATGCCAGACCACCTCGTCTATTGTCTGGCAAGGATTTCATGAGCTGGAAGTATAGATTTGTTAATTACATCAACTACCATGATCCCAAGATCATGCGATCGGTCGAGGTGGGAGACTTTGTCTCATCAACTGCTGGGGCACATGGTCAGCCACCCACACCTAAAGCAAAAACTGAATGGTTTGATGATGACTGGGAATAGGTGGAACGAGATAGAAAGGCTCTGGCCGCTTTAACCATGGCCCTATCTCCTGAAGTTGCTGAAGCTTTCAAGGAATACACCTCCGCTAAGACCCTTTGGGATGCTCTTATAGCCGCTTACGAAGGAAATGATGATATGAAGGAATCTCGAAAAGAAAATCTAAGGGAATTGTTTAATGAGTTTAACTATATCCCTGGTGAAAATATTGAGACTCACCTTTAACGCTTCATCAAGATAGTCACTGGAATGAAAGATGCTGGAGTCACATATACACAGGTGGAGGTCAATAGAAAGCTGGTAAACTCTCTTCCGCCAAATTGGGATAGTACCATTGAATTGATTGAAAAGACGGTACAAATGTCCACATCACCCCTAAGTGAGCTCATGTCTACCATTAGAGCATATGAAGAGAAGAAACAGAAGAGGGCAAGAAAACTGGGTAACGGGGCTTTAATGAATCAACTGAATCAAGCATTCATCTCTCAGCCAGCTGTCGCTCTTAACAACCCACAATCTACTCCAATGGGATTTATTACTCAAGCCACTAGGTCGAGTGCATCTGGAACATCAAATGTTGTCTCACTAGATGTTAATGCTTTAACAAAAGATCCCGGTTTTGCCCTTGGGGTAGGGATTATGAGTTTCTACCAGCCACTTGTAGCAGGCTCACTTCTTCCTAGTGATCTATCTCCTGATGATGTGAATCAAGTAAACCCTGATGACCTGGAACACATGGATATATCTTACCAGATGGGAATGTCCGCCCTAAGAGCTAGGAAGTTCATGGCGAAGACAGGACAGAAGGACTGGAATGGTGGAAAAGGAATAAAGCTCAGCTTCAATAAAGCAAATCTGAGGTGCTACAATTGCAACGAGTATGGGCATTATGCAAGGGAATGCACCAAACCAAGGGTTGATAGAGAAAGCAAGACTGACAAAAGAGGTGAAAGCATGAAGAAGGAGACAGGGAAGAATGATAAGGCACTGGTGGTTCAATATACGCCAGGATATGACTGGACATCACAGGTGGAAGACTTAAGTCTCACACTTGACCATGTAGCCCTGTTAGCTGAAGAAGAAGTTCAGAAAGAAGCTGCTGAAGTATTCCATCATGCATTCATGGCAGACATAAATCCAGGGTCCTCGGCCGGCAGCACTGAGGTAGATTTTAACCCTAAATGTCAAACTATACTTAATGAATCTCAAGACTGGCAACGTAAGTTTTTCAATGAAACATTATATCGTGAACTATCTGATAAAGACTTGAGAGAATACAAAGGTAGGACTAAATCATTAAGTGAGAAACTAGAAGCTGCCAAAGTCGACATAAAAAATATTCAAAGGGATTTGAGTGACAAAACCACATATCTTAAAGTTGCTAATGAAGAGATTGCCACATTAAAATCTGAAGTTGAACAACTTAGAGGTAAATTAGAAACATCACAAACCAAAGTTGAGCGAAACGATAAAATTGTGTCAGAAATGATGAAAGCTAGTTCTCTTTTCTATAACACAGATGCCCGAATGCGACATCTAAAAGCTAACTCTGGTTCGGGTCTCGGTACTGAGGTAAAAGATGAAAAATCCACTCATACAGTACCGATGCCCTTGATGCATGAAATGATCTCAGATTATGAGTGTTCTAAGACCTCCTTAGAAGCTAAGGCTGAGATAGAAAAGAAACTGGCCGCTTGTTCCATTAAAATTTATGCTCCTGTTTCTAACCTTACTAACACTTTTACTTCTTGTGCAGATAAAGGTAATAAAGAATCAGAGGTAGTAAATTGCGAGGAGTCCACTAAGAGTCCAATGAAGTCTGAAGTTAATTTTTGTTTTAAAAATTGTGATTTTGAGAAACTTGAAACTTCTGTTAAGTTTGAGTCAAAAACTCCAGAGTCTGATGTGTGTGATAAACTTTCTGAATGTGGTGTGTTTAATGTTGGTAAATGTGATTTAAAACCTGTGAAACCCCTAAGAACTGTTAAAATTTTAAGAAGGGGTAAGGGACCGCAGGTTGATGGTCCCAAACCCACAGGAAGTGTGAAAATTTCTGAGGATAAAGTTAATTATCCTACTCCAAATGTGCAGAAAGTACGGGACACAAAACCCCATGACTTTGTCCCGTACCCAGAAGTTAACTCTGCATATGACCAAGTCCAGCCGATACAACGGGAGTATATTCTGACCACAAAGCCCCATGGTAAAGCCCTTTGGATCCATAAAAACGCTTCAAAGCCAACTTGGATATACACTGGGCGTAACCAACAACATGCTCCCGTGTATCCAAAGAAACAATCCTGCCATGTGTGTTGCCAACCAGGTCACATGGCAAGAAACTGCCTGCACCGTCCTTATGAGCCTTACTATGCTAAGAAGGTCCAACAAAAGACTGTCCCAGTGGGCCAAACAAATGTTGGCCAAAACCTAAATTTGGACCTTCAAATTTCAAGGTGCAGAAGGTGACATCACAAACAAAGATACATGCTAGATCAACAACAAAGACTGCACCTTCAAACCGAAAGGTGCAACAGGACATACCATATCCTAATGTCCACAAATGGAGTCCAAAGCCGAAGTCACCTAAACAGAAACCACCAATTGTGAAAAGCAAGGTGAATAAAAATGCTAAGAAATCTTCGAAGATTGTCACTAAACCTGCTAGGGCTTCAAAAGTTGTTGAACCTTCAAAATCTGTCTCTCACCCAAAGCAGGATACTTTTTCAAAATCACCAGTCAATCCTCAACCTGTTTTCAAAAGGTTTTCAAAAACACCATTTTACTCAAAACCTGAAGGAATCACAAAATCAACCAAACAGTGGGATGATGATAGGTGGAATGTCCCAAAAGTTGTGAATTTGTCCTTCAAGCCTACTGGAGTATACAAAAAACACTCCATGTATTTTCAAGAGGTTAAAAGTTCAAAAGTAAGTAAAAATGATCGACAGTGGCTTGGCAGGGAAAATCATTCCAGAGATGTCAACATAAAAGACATTCTCAGTCCAAACAAGGACAGACCAGTCTCACCTAGACCAATTAAGGCCTGGGTACCAAAATCTAACTAATCTCCTTTGAATGTAGGAACAGCCAAGTAGGACTGTCAGCAACCTATGGTACGTTGAAAGTGGTTGTTCCAGGCATATGACGGTCGACATAACCCTACTGCAAGATCTGGAGAAATTTGATGGAGGATATGTGTCGTTCGCCGGAGGAGTTGGAGGGTATATCAGTCAAAAAGGCACAGTACGCAACGGTTGTCTCAGCTTCCATGATGTCAATTATGTCGAGCGGTTAAAGCATAGCTTGTTAAGTGTCTCACAGATATGTGATCGGGAGTATCTAGTTCTCTTCAACAATAAAGAATGTCTGATTCTTAAACCTGGATACTCCATCCCTGATGATTGGGTGTTAATGAGAACACCCAGATATGGTAACTCCTATGTGCTCAACATGCAGAAACCCCCCACATCTGAGGTGGCCTGTCTCCTTTCTAAAACGGCTGAGAACCACGCTCAGTTGTGGCACAGAAGGTTGGGGCACATGAATCTGAAGAACCTTAATCGACTTGCTAGAGGAGGGCTTGTTAAAGACCTCCCAATCAAAGAATTTGTGCCAAGGAGAAATGTGTGGCTTGTGCTAAGGGGAAGCATCACAAACGTCCACATAAACCAAAGGTCTTCAACAGAATCTCGTCACCACTGGAGCTGCTTCACATGGACCTATTTCGTCCAGTCAGTATGTTAAGTCTTAACCGATGTGCATTTTGTCTAGTTATTACTAACGATTTTTCTCGTTTCACTTGGGTGTTTTTCTTGTCAAAGAAAAGTGATGTTGCAGGTATACTGATCGCTTTCATCAAGCTCATCGAAAACAAATTAAACTTTCAAGTGAAGGCCATCAGAAGTGACAATGGGACGGAGTTTAAGAATCAAACAATTGATAATTTATGTGCTGACAAGGGTATTGAGCATCAATACAGTGCCCCTTACACTCCTCAGCAGAATGGCGTCGCAGAATGACGGAACAGGACCTTAATTGAAGCTGCTCGCACTATGTTGTGTGATTCAAAGCTCCCAACCATGTTTTGGGCAGAAGCAGCTAACACTGCATGTTATGTCCAGAACCGGGTGCTCGTCAATAAGTGGCAGCAGAAAACCCCATATGAGCTGCTTTACAATGATAAGCCCAGAATTGGACACCTTCGGGCTTTTGGGTGTCTCTGCACAGTTTTAGTAAATACTGATGTTCCTAAATTTGCTGCTAAGTCTGATGAATGTCATTTTGTAGGTTACTCTGCCAGCTCCGCTTACAGGGTGTTCAACAAATCAACCGGGATTGTGATGGAGTCCACCAATGTGGATTGGCTAGAAGAAAATCCATCTGATGGTGGAGTGGGTCCTCCTTAAGCTTTCTACTATAATCAATTCTTCCGTTTGTTGGGTTTGGAACCTGTCATAGCTGAAGAACTTTATGAAGATACGGTTTCAGAACCGCCATTATCACACTCCATCACCAAGGCTCCAGTCAATGCTCCTGAAACATATACCACACCAGTACAGGAGACTGCTGATCCTGTGGATAATCAAACACAGGAAACTGATGCAGAAGTCGACCCCGCTTCAGACACTCCTCAAACACAGGGAGCTGATGCAGAAGGTGCAGCTGAAACAGACGATGAACCCGATCAATCAAATTTACCTCCTGAAATTCCCGTTTAGGCCGTTGCGGAGACCAGAATTCATAAATACCACCCCTTGGACAACATCATTGGTCCGTTAGCATCCGGGGTGGTAACAAGAAGCCAGTCAGGAGACATCAATCACTGTATGTACTCCTATTTCATCTCACAGATTGAGCCCCCCAACATTACTATGGCCCTGACAGATCCTAGTTGGGTGGAGGCCATGCATGAAGAACTAAATCAATTCTCCCGGCTTCAAGTTTGGAGGTTAGTAGAAAGGCCTGCTGACAAAAAGGTCATCACTACTCGGTGGCTTTATAAGAAAGAAAAGGATGACAACGTCATCATTGTCAGAAATAAGGCCAGGTTGGTGGTTCAGGGCCACAAACAAATTCAAGGAGTGGATTATGATGAAGTGTATGCACCGGTTGCCCGTTTAGAGGCAATAAGAGTCTTCTTAGCCTATGCATCCTACATGAACTTCACGGTATACCAGTTGGACGTGAAAACAACCTTTTTATATGCTGAAATGGATGAAGAGGTATATGTCACTCAACCTCCTGGCTTCATTGATGAGGAACACCCGTATCATGTGTTCAAGCTAGATAAGGCCTTGAATGGCTTACACCAGGCCCCCCGGTCTTGGTACAAGACTCTGACTGATCTTCTAACACACGGGTACACAAGAGGCATAGTGGATCAGACACTTTTCAGGAAGGAGGTTGGGAATGACATAATCATGGTGCAAGTATATGTTGATGACATCATCTTCGGTTCTACCAATGAAGACTTGTGCAAAGAGTTTGAGATGGTAATGCGCACAAAGTTTGAGATGAGTCAGATGGGTGAGATGGAGTTTTTCCTCGCCCTACAGGTAAAGCAAAGTGACAATGGGATACTTATCCATCAGGCCAAATATGTCACATAAATTTTGGAAAAATACAAAATGATGGATGCAAAGCCTGTCTCCACACCAATGGCGGCTAGACCAGCACTTACCAGGGATCCAGATGGTCAACCGGTGAGTGAACACATGTACCGGTCTATGATTGGGTCTTTGATGTACTTAACCGCCAGCCGTCCAGATATCTTGCTAGCGGTGTGCCAATGTCCACGCTATCAGGCTAATCCTAAACTCTCTCATCTCTCTGCTGTTAAACGCATTTTTATATATTTGAAGGGTCGGCCTCGACTAGGCCTCTGGTACCCTAAAGAGTCAGGATTTAATCTGTATGATTTTTTTGACAGCGATTATGGCGGTAATGAGCTTGACAAGAAATCCACATCTGCTGGAGCTCAATTTTTAGGTGACAGGTTGGTATCCTGGCAGAGTAAGAAGCAGCACATGGTGTCTCAGTCAACGGCCGAAGCAGAATATGTGGCTGCATCTGCTTGCTGCTCACAGGTGGTATGGTTGCAGCATCAGCTGGGAGATTACGGTTTGAATTTCTTCGATACTCCCATTTTTGGTGATAATAATGCTGCATTGCAAATTGTGAAAAATCCCGTGCAGCACTCCAAAACCAAACACATAGATATAAAAACGCACTTCATTCGGGATTGCTATGACCACAAGCTCATTCATTTAGAACGGGTGGCATCGGAGGACAATGTGGCGGATATGTTCACCAAACCCCTTCCAAGTGCAAATTTTGAAATTTGTCTCAAAGGCCTCCGCATGATAGCCTTTGATGAGTAGTCTGGCAATTTTTTTTCATTTATTTATTAAAAAAAAAACCAAAAAAAATTTGAAAAAATTGAAAAAATTGAAAACAACAAAAATAGTGTTTTTTTTGTAATTTAAAAAAATCTAAAAGCAAGGGGAAGATATAAGATATACATTTCCTCTAAAGTGTGTGCTTTTAAATTTTTTACTGGTTTTGGTTGACCAGGCAGGGAAGTGATATAAATTTCCAGGTGTTTGCTGACTGACACGTGTAAGGTGGAAGTGAAAAGTAGTGATTCATGGTCGATATGCTTGGTAGGCTCTGCTGACAATCAATCAAAAGGTCTGTTTTATCACAACACTTGAAGATAACATATGATGCTTGAAAGGGAGCACACACTTAGGTTAGTACAATTTCTATTTGACTGTGCATCAGGAATCCTGAGACACACGCCCGGTTCTGAGTTTTGATGTCATGCTCAAAATTCCCATTCCCTCTGCTTTGCGTAAGCCATGACCCGGGAATGTTGTACGTGAGTCAGGACTCCTGTGTTCTGCGAAAGCAGAGACCTGGAACCACCCTGATCCACGTACGTTTTAGATCACATTGTATATATATGTTGCCAATGGGCACAATCAAAAGAGACCCTCAAGTGTCCAAAACCCCGAGCCTTTGTCACTGATGAGAGCATTATTAAAAATGTTTCAAAAATTCAGTTGACCTTGTATATTATCCAACAAAACCTCCGTGATCTATTCTTTCTTTTCTCAACCAAGTCTGGAGCATGATGTTGGGCTTAAGGAAAGGTGTCGTGAAAAATGTTGTACGGAAACCAGGTATACTTGATAGAATATACAAATTATACCTAGGACTTATGTGTGTGACTTGGATAGATTGTCATAAGTAATAAACCTTAAAATATAAATTATGTGATGAAACTGCTTGAGTAAGCGAAAGCGGCATGAGTTTAAAGATGGACCAAAATACCGGTAATCACCTGAACACGCGAAGTAACTGAAGCTGAAAAGGGTTCCTCAGTCACAGACTATCTGGTATGATCCCTAACAATGCCTCTTCACTCAAAATTTAGTTGATTAAGATTTTTTATGTTATTTTTATTCTATCTTAAATTGTGTTCATTTGGTTGTTTTTATTTTCTTTATTTTTTTGTTAAGTTGCCAGATATTAAATCTCTCGGGCTTGAGTTCAGGGGAAGTTTTCTGTGGTTAACGGGGTTTGAATTTAGAGGTATAGATGTTTAAATTAAGAAATTTTGTGTTTATTAATGTGTTGGGCTAGAAGCGTCAAGTTCACAAAAGTGGAGGGTGGATTGTGTAATTTTTTTAAAAAGTAATGAGAAGGAGAAGGGGACCGATCGGTCACCCCTTCCTCATCTTCTCTTGACTTTCTCCTCTAAAAAAAACCCTAGCCACCATCTCCACCACCGATCACCATCAACACCACTCACCACCACCGTCGCAAACCACCACCATCACCTCCCACACTGAAATCCTTCAACGAGACACCCCCATTACCCACCGCGCCGTATCAGCTCCTCCTCCTTGATTCGCCACCCTCCGCCACCGATTTCACCATCCGACAACACCCCCTTGGTCGGAATCTCTTACTGAACGCAATTCCTATGTCAATCTTTGAGCTATGGCGCCCCGACTCAAGCGCGCAGCTAGACCCACTCAGGATCGACCCGAGTATGTTTGTTTTTTTTTTAATTACTGGTTGGGACGGGTAATAAACTGTGATTGCAGGGATTGGGATAGTGTTTAAGTGTTAAAAACACTCGAAAATTGGTTGTTTGATTGAGTTGCAGCTTTCGGATGAAGAAGATGGCACTTTTCGATCAACCAGGGGCTTCTCGATCAGGCTGAGAAGCGTTTCGATCGGCCCTTGGGTACTTCTCGATCAGAAGCTTGGACTTCTCGATCAGAAGCTTGGTCTTCTCGATCAGGAGTTGGACTTCTCGATCAGAAGCTTGGACTTCTCGATCAGGAGTTGGACTTCTCGATCAAGAGCTTGGACTTCTCGATCAGGAGCTTAGGCTTCTCGATCAGAAGTTTAGGCTTTTCGATCAGAAGTCTGGCTTTTCGATCAGAGATAGCGCTTTTCGACCAGGGATCTCGATAACCGGTGACTTTCCGATCGGACGGATGCTTTCCGATCGAAAACCCTGCTTTTCGATCGGAAAGGTACCAGATGATGTTTTCAATAGTTTTTCAGTTAATTTTAAGCCGTTATGCTGTTCGTTTTTCGAGAAATCCGTAACACTAATGAACTCGTGTTTGTTTTGGATGTTTATCTGCGTTTGTGAGTGCAGGGACTTAGAGTTTATTAAAGACCACAACACGGTGGCATACTTGCTGGATCCACCTGCGGAGTATCGTGAGAAGTATCAGTCGATGATTGCAGGATTGAAGAAGTGATGTCTACACTATGCACTTACAGCAAACCCGGTTATCTGCAAACGTATGCAACAAGAATTTTGGAAGACAGCATACGTATCTGATGATGGAAAGCAGATACTGGCCAAGATACAAGCAACAGAAGTAGTGTTGACTGAAGAGAATTTCAGACAAGCTCTTAGGCTAAAAGATGTTGATGCTGATCCTGTCGCTCTTGATAAAGAAATGGTGTCTCAGTGCCTGAAGGAAATGGGTTACCTCACAATATCTCCTCCCACAATGAAGGCTCTCCTTCCACCGTATTGGAGAATGCTAGCCCATTATTTGCAGAAATGTGTAATTGCAAAGTAGAGCTCCACTGATCAAATGAACCAAGTGCACACCCATGCTATGGTGTCACTGGTTAGAGGGGTTCGATTCAACTGGTCCAGGTTGATTTTTGATGATGTGAAAGCCGTAGTGACCAGAGATAAGAAGTTTGCAGTAGTTCCAAGGTTCATTCAGCTTGTTCTAGATTCTAGATATCCAGCTCTGAGGAAGACAAATGACACTCATGATACAAATCCTATGGGCATTGAAGTTTTCCTCATGATCAACCCGAAGAAGAAACTGACTGATCAGGTTCTGTTTGGTAACAAAATTGGTGAGTTTGCATAGATAGTAAGAGAGGAGTTCCTATACAAAGAAATGCAGTCATTGAAGAAGAACATAATGTACCTGCCTCTCAGAAGCCAGTTATTGAACTCACAGATAGTTCAGATTGGGAAGATTTTGATCTAGAAGATGTGCAGATTGGTGCACTGAATTTTGAAGGTGAAGATAATATCAATTATGACACATATCTTGATGACATCAATATTGAGGAAGTTGAGACTGAGATTGCTGAGACGCCACTGATTAGAAAACAAAAAGCCACAGAGGATCCTCCCTCAGTGCTTCTGTTACTGAAGAAATGACTGAGACTGAGACGATTGCTACACAACACCATAGAGAAGGCCCAAGTGACTCCAGAAGAAGAAGATTAGATCCTCGTGTGCCACCAGTCACTAGCACTAGTGCTGGTCAATCATCTTCTCAACCCACAACCCAAGAAAAGGGGAAAGCGGTGGAAACCCCTGAATATAGACTGGAAAAGGAACTTAGAGAAGAAATCGAAGGATTGAAAGCCCAGAATGCAGCTCAAAGTGAGGTAATTGGAGACTTGATTGATATTCAGAAGATCCACAACACTGAGTTGGAGAATCAGAAGAAGATAAACCGAGAGTTTACCAGACAATTCAGAGATCTTCATAAGCTGATCAGGCAGCTTAAGTCGGATAGATCAAGCAGGTCCAACCCTAGTCAAGGTGATAAGGGTGATCCAGGTAACACAGAAGAAAGTTCAGGTGCAGGTGATTCCTCACTGTCACACCCCCAATTAACCACTAACGGAGTTTATACCGTTAAGGGGCGCGACTAGACCAGGACCACAACCATTAGTTACAAATACTAAACGAATCAGAGTAAAGTCCAAAGTTCATAAATAAAAACAGTTTAACATACGCAGCGGAATTTAAAACATCAGTATCTTAGCACTAGCCACGTGCTTTACAAATCATTGTTCAATTTCAAATTCCCAATTTAGTTTAATGAAAGTAAAAGTCTTCGCGTGCCATGCCAACCTTCAACGGATACTCTTCAACGATCTGCAAAAGTGAAAACCACACAAGTGTCAACCTAACGGTTGGTGAGTTCACGGTGGGCATGACATGCATTGGCCCAGTCTCAATAATCGTATGTATCAACATATATAAGTAGTATGGTTTTGCAAAACATTGCCAAGAGTTTGTTTACTGAATATGCACTAGTTATGTAAAACTTAAAGCAGTCAACCGATATCGCGGGTAGCTAATCCGGTTTCCATGCACTAAGGAAGTCGTACTAGGGCTGAAAGCTGACGTAACAGAGTGCGGCATTTGCCGTTGGTTTGTGCCTCCAGTTGTGTCCCATTTGGGATGCCCACAACTAAGAACAGGCTGATATTGTACTCCGTTCGGCCCCCGGCCGGTTGGCTACACATTTGTGTATCGCGGAGCAGGGTTTGTCAAACCCTCAGTAGATCTACCCAACATCCCCTCGCTTTCCAGATCATCAGTACTAAGTTGAGGTCTTTAAGTTTTTTAAGCATCCTTAGAAATCATGTGATATCATTTGGTTTAGACTTTAACCTACACTAGTCATATTAAAAATGTTTATTCCGGATTTCATCTGAAATCCCAAAAAGAGTTTAAGTGTCATACTGGTTGGTTCCGGATTTCATTTGAAACCCCAAGGATGGACAGTTGCAAGTGTTCCCCATAAAACACTCCAACTTCCATAACAGGTACCCCATTAGGCAATACCTCAAATTGTCAGCGTTGTTTTCCCTTTAGTATGTTCGTTGTGACCCAAACGGGCTCACAAGTAAAGGGTTTGTGAAACTCACCTTAGGTTGCTCAGCTACACTTGTTAATCCAATTTATGTTTGCTAACGAAGACCTAGTAATCACATTAAGGTCTTTGGTGTTAGGTTGTGTCTAAACTTTAACTTAACGTCACTATGGCCCATAACACAGCACGTTGCAACTAAGACTCGACATACCGACACACGATACCGATGGTTGATCATAAACAAGGGTTCACATATTACAGAAATCAAACATGTATCATCATAGCATAATCATGTAAGTCATGGCATAATATTCAAGCAAATTGCACAAGTTTGGTTTTTCAGGTCAGGTCTTAGTTTCGCTAGCACAGTTTCGCTAGGCAGTTTCGCTGGGTGCACGGGCAGCACTTTCGCTAGGCTATGCCCGGTGACACAGTTTCGCTAGGCTAGTTTCGCCCGAAACTGCTGACGCAGTTTCGCTAGCCTAGTTTCGCTGGGAAACTGGTTTGAACTTTCGTTCAGGTATTTCGCTCGGTAGTTTCGTTCGAGCTGGTCGGGTCAGTTTCGCTAGCGACACTATAGTTTCGCTCGGCAGTGTCGCTGAATGAAGGCCTAATTTCGCCACACAGTTTCGCCCAGAGAACACTCAGTTTCGCTGGTCGCGAAAAACATACGGATTTGCCTAAAAATCAACCTAACAGCTTCTGATCTTACATGCAATTCATTATTTAGCATACATAGGCATTTACCAACATAAATCAGCAAGCTTTAACACCTTAAACATGCATTTTGTCATCAAATCACCCAAAATACATATAAAACCCTAAAATGGCTAAAATAGCATAAATCTCTATCATGGTTGGATTTCATACGCAAAGTTGGAGACTTTATCACAGATCTAGCATCCCTAGTCATAAATACAGAAGATCTAACAAGTTCATGAAAGATTGAGCATGCTTTATGAAGAAACATATAGAAAATGCATGTAAATGGGTTTTGGAGACTCACGGTTGATCGAGGATCGATGGATGCTCTCTACCAACAGTGATGATAGCAGCAAATAGTGATATCTCAGCTGGTCCAGAAATCTCAGAGAGTGTGTGTGTGTTTGTTGTGTGGTTTGAGCAAATGAGGCTATTAGGGTTTATTAAGATTATTTATATCAGAGGCTAGTTTCGCTGGCAGTTTCGCTGGCCAGGCGAAACTAGCTCTGGTCACATGTTGATCGAGTAGTTCAGCTGGATACCGGGCGACACTACAGTTTCGCCCGGTAGTTTCGCTGGTGACCAAAAAGACAAGTTTTCCACATAATCAAGTATTCACAATTTGTCATGCAATTCACAATACTAAGTCATGTATTTAAATCACATTACACATAAGGACAATAAATAAGCACATAACACATATGGGCGGGTTCGGTGATCAACCAAAGGACGTGGACGCATTCGGCCTAGTTAAGCATTAGTTACTAAGTTAACGCTTATAACGTAACTAACGGAGTTTGTCTAACGGAAGTTAACCTTGGAATTCTCGGATGTCACATCCTTCCCTTGTAATTGGAATTTTCGTCCCGAAAATTATTCTTGTGTCGTGGCGTTCGCAGCCTCGGCTGTCGTCGTTGCTGTCGTCGCTTGGGAAAGAAAGCAAAAGTTTTAGGGTTGCCACATCCTCCTCCTGTTAAAGGAATTTTGGTCCCCAAAATTAAATCGTACCTCGAGTTTCTGTGGATGTTTGCTCGAACAGGTGAGGATACGTTTTCTTCATCTGATCCTCTCGTTCCCACGTATATTCTGGTCCACGCTTTGAGTTCCATCGTACCTTGACGATCAGAATCTTGCTACGCTTGAGGGTCTTCTCCTCGCGTCCCGTGATTTCTACCGGTTGTTCGATGAATCTTAGATGTTCATCAATTACCAATTCCTCCAAAGGAATTATTTCTGTCTCTTGAGCCTGACACTTTTTCAGATTTGAGACGTGAAACACGTTGTGAACTCCATCGAGTTCGGCTGGGAGTTTCAATCGGTAGGCTACCGGGCCTACTTCCCCAATAATTTCAAACGGACCGATGTAGCGAGGATTCAAATTTCCACGCTTTCCGAAGCGTATCACTCCTTTCCAAGGAGATACCTTCAATAATACTTTGTCACCTACTTCGAACTTTAGAGGTTTACGGCGCTTGTCGGCATATCTCTTCTGTCTATCTCGTGCTGCAGCTATCCGCTTTCTGATTTGGATTATGCGTTCAGTTGTGTCGTGAATGATCTCTGGTCCAGTGAGTCCTTTCTCACCTGTTTCGGCCCAACATACGGGCGATCTGCATTTTCTGCCATATAGTGCTTCAAATGGTGCTGCACCGATGCTTGAATGATAGCTATTGTTGTAAGAGAACTCCACCAGTGGAAGATGAGATTCCCAGTCTTTACCGAAGTCAAGAACGCAAGCTCGGAGCATATCTTCTAAGGTTTGAATGGTTCTTTCCGTCTGACCATCGGTCTGCGGGTGATAAGCTGTGCTCATATCAAGTCTGGTCCCCAATGCTTCATGCATAGATTGCCATAATCGTGAAGTGAATCGTGGATCTCGATCGGAGATAATAGTCTTAGGCACTCCATGACGCGCCACAATTCGGTCGATGTACAGCTTCGTTAGCCTATCCATGTTGTCGTTTTCCTTCATTGGGATAAAATGTGCGGATTTGGTTAAGCGATCAATGATAACCCTAATCGCATCTGGTCGATTCGATCGATGAGGTAATCCCGTAACAAAGTCCATGGAGATATCCTCCCATTTCCATTCTGGGATCTTTGGTTGTTGTAGTAGTCCCGAAGGCTTTTGGTACTCGATCTTTACCCTTGAGCACGTTAAACACTTAGCCACATATCGCGCGATGTCGGCTTTCATATTTGGCCACCAATACAGGTTCTTTAAGTCTTGGTACATCTTATCTGATCCTGGATGTACCGAATACCTCGACTTGTGAGCCTCGTCCATCACGAGCTCACGGAGATTTCCCAGCAGAGGAACCCAGATTCTGTCGTTATAATATCGGAGTCCATCAGACTTAATTTCAGAATTTCCATCTACCCCTCGCAGTGCTTCAGCTGCGAAGTTTTCTTCTTTCAGAGCTTCTCTTTGAGCATCGCGGATTCGATCCGGCAGTCCCGAATGAATGGTGAGTTGCAGCGCTCGTACCCTTCGAGGCTTTTCATACTCTTTTCTTCTTAAGGCGTCAGCCACAACATTGGCTTTTCCCGGGTGATACTTGATTGCCAAATCATAATCGTTCAGTAACTCGACCCACCTTCGTTGTCGCATGTTGAGATCCTTCTGATCAAAGATGTGCTGTAAGCTTTTGTGGTCAGTAAATATTGTGCACTTCGTTCCATAAAGGTAATGTCTCCAAATCTTGAGTGCATGAACAACGGCTCCCATCTCTAAATCATGCGTTGTATAATTCTTCTCAGTATCCTTCAGTTGCCTGGACCCATAGGCAATCACTTTGTCCCGTTGCATCAACACGCACCCGAGTCCTTGAATAGACGCATCGCAGTAGACCACAAAATCGTCAACCCCATCAGGTAACGAGAGAATTGGAGCAGAACATAACATGTCTTTGAGAGTTTGAAAGGCGCGTTCCTCTTTTTCACCCCACCTATACTGCACTCCTTTGTGCGTCAAAGCCGTTAAGGGTTGAGCCAATTGAGAGAAACCCTTGATAAATCTTCGGTAGTATCCGGCAAGTCCCAAAAATTGTCGGATTTCGGTCGGCGCTCTAGGTGTAGACCAATTCTTGATAGCTTCTACTTTAGACGGGTCGACATGGATTCCTTCCTCATTAACGATGTGTCCAAGAAACTGGACTTTGCGAATCCAAAAGTCGCACTTCGAAAATTTGGCGTAGAGTTGTTCCTTACGAAGTAATTCCAAGATAAGACGCAGATGATTCTCGTGTTCTTCCTTCGTTTTGGAGTAGATCAAAATGTCGTCGATGAAAACTATTACAAACTTATCCAGGTACGGTTTACACACTCGATTCATCAAATCCATGAATACGGCAGGCGCATTGGTTAGCCCAAATGGCATGACCAGGAACTCGTAATGACCATACCGAGTTCTGAATGCGGTCTTAGAAATATCCTCGTCTCGAACACGAAGTTGATGGTATCCTGACCGTAGATCAATCTTTGAGAAGTAACTTGAACCTTGAAGCTGGTCGAAGAGATCGTCGATTCTAGGTAGTGGGTACCGATTCTTGATCGTGACTTTGTTAAGCTCTCGGTAGTCGATGCACATCCGGAACGTTCCATCTTTCTTTTTAACGAATAATACCGGAGCTCCCCATGGAGACGAACTTGGACGGATAAACACCTTGTCGAGTAACTCTTGAAGTTGTGCGGAGAGTTCGTTGAGTTCACTTACTGCCAAACGGTAAGGTGCGCGTGCAATTGGAGCGGCTCCAGGAGCTAAGTCGATTCCAAACTCTACTTGTCGAAATGGAGGCAAACCAGGCAGATCTTCAGGAAATACATCTTGGAAGTCGCGAACTATCGGGTAGTCGTTGATTCTGCGCTCGGGAAGTGTCGAGTCAGTGACGTTTGCAAGGATCGCGAAGTGACCTTTACGAAGGCACTTTTGAGCTTTGAGATACGAAATAATTCCGGTCACTGTTCCACCCTTTTCACCCTGGACCGTTAACACCTCACCGCCTTCGAGTGGAATACGGACCACTTTTTCTTGACACAGGATTTCGGCTCGATTTTCAGATAACCAGTCCATTCCTACTATCACGTCAAAACTACCAATCGGGAAAGGCATGAGATCGATTCCTAACGTATGGCCGGCTAGTTCTAACTTACAGTCCTTCACTATTTGAGTTGTATCATGAAGTTTACCATTCGCTAATTCTACCACATACTTAGCATCTAGGTCAATTGGTTTAGCCTTAATTAGTCTAGCAAACTTATTGGAAATAAAACTTCTTTCAGCACCAGAATCGAATAGAACAGTAGCAAAGAAACCATTCAATATAAATTTACCGTTGATCACGTTGGCATCGTTGCGGGCTTCACCTTGACCCATCACAAAAGCACGACCTCTACCATTCCCGCCATTACCGTTTCCACCATTTCCGTCCCCATCATTGTTTCCCTGATTCCCATTGTTTCCATTTCCCTGTCTGCGCAATCGCGGACAATCTTTCTTCAAGTGGCCCTGCGCACCACATTCAAAACAGCCACGGGCTCCACCATTGTTGTTGTTTCCTTGCCCGTTACGGTTGTTCACATTTCCCCTGTTGTTTCCCCCTTGATTCTGACCAGTGTTGTTCAGCCTCTGCAAATTGGTCCAGCAGTTGTTGGCTTCATGACCCAACTTTCCACATCTCCCACACTCTAAGCCTTTGCTACACATACCCCTGTGGTGCTTCTCACACTTGTTGCAAAACGGAGCCTTGCCTTTGTAGTTTCCATTACCGCCTTGACGGTTGTTGCTCCCACTGTTGCTGCCATAATTGAAAGTGGACCTTGAGTTGTCAGGTCGTTTGTTTTGATACTGGGAGTTTGAGGATCTCCCAGATTGATTCACAGACATTGCTGGAGCTTCTTCTTCAGCCTTTCTTTTGCCACTTAAGGCGGTCTTTTCAGAGTTTCTGGCAGGTAGTGTACCCCTTTCAACCTCTTGATCAGTTAACTTGTGAGCCAGACGGATGGCTTGATTTGGGGTACGAGACCCTCCAGATAACGCTCAATGCGCTTGAACTCAGCGTCGACCATAGACGGACACAGTGCTGTGTACTCATGGTAACGTGCAGTGTACGCTTCGACTTCAGACCCAATCATTTTGGAGTTCAGAAATTCTCCTTCGAGCTTCTTGACTTGATCGCGTGGACAGTATTCCTCCATAATCAGTTCTTTGAATGCTCCCCATTCCATGTTGTTAGCCGCATCATTCCCAATCATTTGAATCTCAGCGTTCCACCAAGACAGAGCTGCACCTTCGAATGTACCAGTAGCAAACTTCACTTTGTTTTCAGCCGGGCAGTTACACATGGAGAAGACTTTTTCTGACTTCTCAATCCATCTGAGGAGACCTACCGCTCCTTCTTCGCCGGAGAATGTCATTGGCTTGCAGTCCATGAAAGTTTTGAAGGTACAGTGATGGACGTTTCCTGATGCAATTAATAGTTCGGGTTTCAAATTTTAAACAGGTCAAAATATATATATCGCCTTGTGCCTTATCCGGCGTAATAATTACCATGGGCGGCAATTGTAGCTTGCACGGCTGCCACGGCGGCTTGCACATGCTCGTTGATCATCGCTTGCAGTTGTGCAGGAGTCAGATTAATGTTGTTCCTTCCCGCTCTTCCAGACATTTTCTGGATAGTGAAAGTAGACAGTGTTCAGTCACAGTTATATTCTATACATATCTCATAATATGTATATTGGCAATTTCCCGTTATTCCTCTATTAGTCCAGAAAAATTTTGTGCATAATCGAGGCGTCGTCGAAGAACGTCGGAATTCGTAAGTACTATCGTCGAAAGTCGGCTTTCCCATAAAAGTCACCGTCGGCGTAGTCGTCGTAGCAGAAATCAGGACGTAGCGTGTAGCATCGTTTCGTTGTCGCTTTCCCCCGAAGTAGTGTGTATTAACGTTCGCGTTTCGTATTCGTGTGTGAAAATTCCCTAAGGTTACAAATACTAAACGAATTAACCACTAACGGAGTTTATACCGTTAAGGGGCGCGACTAGACCAGGACCACAACCGTTAGTTACAAATACTAAACGAATCAGAGTAAAGTCCAAAGTTCATAAATAAAAAAAACAGTTTAACATACGCAGCGGAATTTAAAACATCAGTATCTTAGCACCAGCCACGTGCTTTACAAATCATTGTTCAATTTCAAATTCCCAATTTAGTTTAATGAAAGTAAAAGTCTTCGCGTGCCATGCCAACCTTCAACGGATACTCTTCAACGATCTGCAAAAGTGAAAACCACACAAGTGTCAACCTAACGGTTGGTGAGTTCACGGTGGGCATGACATGCATTGGCCCAGTCTCAATAATCGTATGTATCAACATATATAAATAGTATGGTTTTGCAAAACATTGCCAAGAGTTTGTTTACTGAATATGCACTAGTTATGTAAAAGTTAAAGCAGTCAACCGATATCGCGGGTAGCTAATCCGGTTTCCATGCACTAAGGAAGTCGTACTAGGGCTGAAAGCTGACGTAACAGAGTGCGGAATTTGCCGTTGGTTTGTGCCTCCAGTTGTGTCCCATTTGGGATGCCCACAACTAAGAACAGGCTGATATTGTACTCCGTTCGGCCCCCGGCCGGTTGGCTACACATTTGTGTATCGCGGAGCAGGGTTTGTCAAACCCTCAGTAGATCTACCCAACATCCCCTCGCTTTCCAGATCATCAGTACTAAGTTGAGGTCTTTAAGTTTTTTAAGCATCCTTAGAAATCATGTGATATCATTTGGTTTAGACTTTAACCTACACTAGTCATATTAAAAATGTTTATTCCGGATTTCATCTGAAATCCCAAAAAGAGTTTAAGTGTCATACTGGTTGGTTCCGGATTTCATTTGAAACCCCAAGGATGGACAGTTGCAAGTGTTCCCCATAAAACACTCCAACTTCCATAACAGGTACCCCATTAGGCAATACCTCAAATTGTCAGCGTTGTTTTCCGTTTAGTATGTTCGTTGTGACCCAAACGGGCTCACAAGTAAAGGGTTTGTGAAACTCACCTTAGGTTGCTCAGCTACACTTGTTAATCCAATTTATGTTTGCTAACGAAGACCTAGTAATCACATTAAGGTCTTTGGTGTTAGGTTGTGTCTAAACTTTAACTTAACGTCACTATGGCCCATAACACAGCACGTTGCAACTAAGACTCGACATACCGACACACGATACCGATGGTTGATCATAAACAAGGGTTCACATATTACAGAAATCAAACATGTATCATCATAGCATAATCATGTAAGTCATGGCATAATATTCAAGCAAATTGCACAAGTTTGGTTTTTCAGGTCAGGTCTTAGTTTCGCTAGCACAGTTTCACTAGGCAGTTTCGCTGGGTGCACGGGCAGCACTTTCGCTAGGCTATGCCCGGTGACACAGTTTCGCTAGGCTAGTTTCGCCCGAAACTGCTGACGCAGTTTCGCTAGCCTAGTTTCGCTGGGAAACTGGTTTGAACTTTCGTTCAGGTATTTCGCTCGGTAGTTTCGTTCGAGCTGGTCGGGTCAGTTTCGCTAGTGACACTATAGTTTCGCTCGGCAGTGTCGCTGAATGAAGGCCTAATTTCGCCACACAGTTTCGCCCAGAGAACACTCAGTTTCGCTGGTCGCGAAAAACATACGGATTTGCCTAAAAATCAACCTAACAGCTTCTGATCTTACATGCAATTCATTATTTAGCATACATAGGCATTTACCAACATAAATCAGCAAGCTTTAACACCTTAAACATGCATTTTGTCATCAAATCACCCAAAATACATATAAAACCCTAAAATGGCTAAAATAGCATAAATCTCTATCATGGTTGGATTTCATACGCAAAGTTGGAGACTTTATCACAGATCTAGCATCCCTAGTCATAAATACAGAAGATCTAACAAGTTCATGAAAGATTGAGCATGCTTTATGAAGAAACATATAGAAAATGCATGTAAATGGGTTTTGGAGACTCACGGTTGATCGAGGATCGATGGATGCTCTCTACCAACAGTGATGATAGCAGCAAATAGTGATATCTCAGCTGGTCCAGAAATCTCAGAGAGTGTGTGTGTGTTTGTTGTGTGGTTTGAGCAAATGAGGCTATTAGGGTTTATTAAGATTATTTATATCAGAGGCTAGTTTCGCTGGCAGTTTCGCTGGCCAGGCGAAACTAGCTCTGGTCACATGTTGATCGAGTAGTTCAGCTGGATACCGGGCGACACTACAGTTTCGCCCGGTAGTTTCGCTGGCGACCAAAAAGACAAGTTTTCCACATAATCAAGTATTCACAATTTGTCATGCAATTCACAATACTAAGTCATGTATTTAAATCACATTGCACATAAGGACAATAAATAAGCACATAACACATATGGGCGGGTTCGGTGATCAACCAAAGGACGTGGACGCATTCGGCCTAGTTAAGCATTAGTTACTAAGTTAACGCTTATAACGTAACTAACGGAGTTTGTCTAACGGAAGTTAACCTTGGAATTCTCGGATGTCACACTCACAATCACCAGCATTTGACTTTGAAGCAGATATCCCTGAGGAAACTCAAACTGTATTACCCGAAGCCTCCACTGAAGATAAAGATACCAGGGATAGAGATTATATGACAGTACCAGCTTCTGAGTTTGACGGAGGTTGGGAGGCTCAGGCATTTGCTTATCCCCCTGAAAGGTATCTAATTCAGCTGGGAGAACATTATCATGATAAACAGGGAATCAATGCTGATATTATAGCCTGGATGTTTGATGGAGAAAAAAATATGTTTGTTGTGCGGAGAACGGGTCAATATCCATTAGAGTACTACAAGAGCTGGACCCAGTTTTACTCCTGGACGAATGTAGATCTGACAATGCTTCACAAGGCACCGTTCTCAAATCCATCGAACAATGAGTAAGCCAAGTTTTTCTACAAGAAACTGGAAAATGCTGTGCAAAGCAAGTTCAAGAGATTTGAAGATTTTCCTCATAAGAAATCCTATGTGAAGAAGTACAGGGGTGTATTCAAATGGGACGGAAAGAAGAGTATCCCAGGAAAGGAGAGTGTAACAACTAAGAAGTTTACAAATGTTCTGTATCTACCTACAGAAAAGACAAAAACGATACCTCTGCCAATGAGACATCCTGAAGATTGCTTGCATGATTTTCAAACATGGGCTTATAGTGATTATTCTGGTGAAGCTAAAATTCTCTGCAAATCCAAAACGATAAATGTCATGGAAGTTCATGATTTGACGAGGTTTCACAAGAAGGACATAATGGTACTAGCCAAGCATCAAATTGAATGTAATCAAGACACTGAAGAATATGCCAAGTGTTATACTCGAGCTGTAGAGACTAGAATTTTATAATGCTTTTGCATTAGAATTTTTGTTGGGCTAGTTTATGTGTAAATGGGTTAAATTGAATTAATGGGTTTGTGGGCTTATGGGTTGGACGGTTTTAGGGCCTAGAGGTCGAAAATTTTGTAGCTTGTTTAACAAGCATAAGCAACCCTATATAAGGATAGCTTGTTTAGTAGATTAGGGTTGGTTGCTAAAAAGGTGTTTTGCGATTTCAAGTGTACCGAATTTTTCATTGAGAATTCGGCATTCATCAAGTGTGTTGCAATCGAATTCTTCAAGTGCTTACAATTGGTTTGTGTGATCTTTATTGCTTTTCTAGTTGTTTATTATCGATTATATTGATTATTCTTGAATCATCACTAATCACCGGATTCCGCACGGTGATTAGTCGACTTGATATCGCGTGAGGAGAGATTTCGATCCTTACACACTCTTGAATTAACCCGAAATGAATCAAAATATTGATCAAAAGTGAGTTTTCATTACAGACCACCTTCTCAATGTCCCCACACTCGACCTTTGAACAAGAAAATCACTGTCACTAAAATGTTAGCCAAGTCGGCTACTCTCATGCTTATCACTTACAACACTTGTTAGAGCATATATCTTTATAGCTTAGGGTATCTCATGTGTTATATCAGTTAGAGCTAGAATATTGAGTTTAGTTGTCAACTAACCGAGCCACGAACCAAGGGTTCATGAGCAACAAACCCATGATTCATTGGTAGCTTAGTTCGTTGAGCAGTCAATACTATAAATAGTATTGACTAGGTTAACTGATAGAACTTTTTGTCATTTGTTTGAGTGCTATGTGTTTATTCTAGAGAGAGAAACCAGAGAGTCTTGTATTGATCTTTGTGTGATTCAATAAAGCAAAACTCTTTTTAACTCTTTGTGTCATCTCGAATTCATCATGATCAGTAAATGATTCAAGCTGTATCAGAGCTTTGGGTGAATTTACTAATCCAATTCTGTGGTTTTTCGAGATTTATAGTGAGAGAAAATGAGTTTTTCTTCAAAATTCATCATGTCCTGAGTTTTCTGGTCTAATTTTGCTTTTTGAGTGTTTCTTTTGTGTTATTCTTGCAAGTTGCTGAACATTACATGTTAAATCTTTTGGTTTATTTTTCTGGTTCGCTGTTTAAAGTTGTTGGCACTACTACAAAAAAGAACTTTCTTGACGTGCAATGCGTGTCAAGAAAGGGCCTTCTTGACACGCAAATGCGCGTCAAGGATGGAGGGGTCAAGAAGCTTCTTGACGCGCAAAATGCGTGTCAAGAAGTTCTTGACGCGCGAACAATGACACGCATTTTATGACGCTCAATGCGCGTCATAAAATGCGCGTCAAGGAAGCCCCCGTCATAAAGGGAGATGACACGCATTTTTGCGCGTCAAGAATTTTAAAAAAAATGAAAAAAAAATATTTTTTAATAGAATCACTATTTTCTACATTAAATGAATATTAACCTGATAATACAATATAAAAATACACATATAGCAATATAATGCATTTCATATATATAAAAAACATTACAAAGTTAAAATGACTTTACAATGGATCATAAATGGTACCTATAACCTATACTAATAAACCAAACACTCCGTAGAATTCTTACAACATGACTTTGTTGCCTAATGATGATACTGAGGTACACAAAACGACCATGCCACGAAACTCACCTATCATACAACAAGAAAAAAACAAAATCTACATTTGTAAAAGAATCAATGAACTAGCTAATAATAAACACAGTACCCGATCACCACAAAAGTTTTCTAAAAACTTTCCAGTAACAAAAACTTCACCAAGAGCCTGCTTGTAACTCTATAATGGTATTTGTGTATTATAAGCTTCAACCTGAAAATACATATTTATTTGCAAATAGATCAGTTTTGAAAAGTGAAACATTTTTGTGGTCTTAATGTAACAGTAAGTATCTTACAACGACATAAATATTTAAATCTATATGAAATTAAAGAGACTCACAACATTATTTATCAGCAGGCTCTTGGTGAAATCAATTTCCAAACTGTAGTGATAATGGGTCAGGTGTAGAGGATTAAGTAATGACCCGAACCTACCTGACCCGTTTTGAACCCATTTGACATGTTACTATACCTGCTGCCCTGTTACGACACAAAACAGTAGTGCAGATTGGATAACCAGCATGGCCCTTTTCATCATTTGTATTGCACCTGAACCCAAAGTGGGACTGTTAAAATACTTGTAACAATCAAAATGAATTGAAAAGAATCATAACTACCAAAATGGACCATAGCCAAAAATATCGTTATTCTATGGCATTTGCTCTTAACATATATAAACTGGAAACAAGATTAAACTGTTTTACACTACACACACCTATAAGAAAAAAAGCATAAAAGCATAAAAGCTGAAATGATTTAACCAAACACTTTGTAAGAAGAAAAGCATAAAAGCTCAGTAAATGGTCTTGGTAGAACTTACGCCCATTTAGGATCAAGCGCACCACAATCAGCACAATTACGATTATCACTCTGCTGCATTAGATCTTTTAAAATTTTCTTACCTGCATAATCAAGATGGTTCCTCAGTCTATATCACTAACAATCAATGCAATTGCCATAATCCAGAAGCTACATGTGTCTATAACACTTAAACTTGAGTATTTTGACCATAAATAATAAGAAAATCATAATCTCAATCGGTTATTGTCAACCAAACCTGCTACAGCCTAGATGATAACCACGACTATTGTCAGCTGCTACAATTGCCATAAATCACAACTGTAACTTGATGGGTGCGTTTTGACCCGTTAGGCCAAGTTAGTGCGATTAATGAGATAAATGAAAGGATATGTAAATAATGTAATAGTTAACAACAGCTTCCAGCATAGAGAAAACATCAGTTTTAATAGATATGAAAAGATATACATACAAGGATCTTGGTTAGCAAAACTGAATGCATCCATGATCCATCTGACCATCTTTTACATTATTGATTTGAGTAGTGGATGGTGTTGCAAACAAAGGTTGCAAAGATGAATCTGCAGTTGCATAAAAAACAGGCATGGAAGCAAGCTGGATGTTTAAACTTAACCAATGCATGAACCTATTAACAGCCAACTGCTTGAGGCTCCAATTAGAATCCGGATTCCGGAATGGTTACATCCTTAAATATTACAAATGTTAACATCCTTAAATATTACACTGAGTAAACTTGTGGAGATATTGCACTGATATATTACATATACATGAATAGAAATTTCCAATTGTTGAACCTATTAAAGTCAACTGTTTCAACCTCCCTATTAAAATACCAAATATTACAATCATATATTACATATACATGCATACAAATATGAGTACCAAAATACACCTTTTCATTCTAGTTTGACTTTTTTGAAGTCCAACACCCTTAGTTGTTCATTCCTGATTGACTCTAATATGTGTCCAAACCATTTCAGTTTGACTCTGTTGAAGTCAAACAACGTTAACTGTGTGTGGTACATTTCATAGGGCACACACCTATAGACATGTACAATCTTGAATGGGTTTCCTGATTTTGACTTTCTAAAAGTCAGAATGGCCAAAATCTAAACATACCTACATCCACATTACCCCATGCTTATGTTGATTTAAGAGGAATAAACTTGCATAGTACCACCAAAGACGTAAGAAAACACCAAGACCATCACATCTTTATGCTAATTTAACAGGAGCAAAACATTCATAAAAAAGAAAACAAATGTTTATGCTACTTTAATATCAGGAAACATGGAGCCAAATACCAACACATCCCTTTAAGTTGCTTTCTCATATCATCCACTGGAATTATCTAGAACTATTCCATGCCTATGCGAATTTCACAGGAATAAACATGCATAAAAAATAAAACAGATGCCTATGCTAGTTTAATATCACCAAACATGTATCAAAACACCAAGAGATCCGTTTAATGGGTCTTCTCATATTATCCTTTGGAGTTTTTTAGGGCTTGTTTGGTTGTGCTTTTGGAAATGACTTTTGGCTTTTGGAGGAGGCAAAAAGTCAAAAGTCATTTCCAAAAGCACAACCAAACATGCACTTATATGCTTCTGAGATCATCCTTTTGCAAGGTAATGAAACCAATATACGCCAGATTCACCTAATAGTAAACATAAAGCCAGACTCATCCATGCTCATGACTCCTAAACAGTAATAAAGATCTACCATAATAAGCACATACCCAAATACAACATCAAAGCAAATTTTATCCATGTGTATGGTTCTTTAACAGTAACAAACATGCATCAAAAGAAGAAACATTTGCAGTCTGCACTCAGATTTCAAATATTTTTGGGTAGACCCTGATCTCAAAAATGAAATCAGCGGATGTTTTAGAGCCTTACATAAAAGGTACATCCCCAAAAAACGTAAGCACCTCAGATAATCACATAAGGCTGAGATATATCCACATCTTGCCAAACAAAATGCAGTTACAGGTATAAAAAAAATCTTAAACATCAGAACAAACCAACAACGAAATTCCATTTCAAAATTGTTGCATTTTGACAGAAAATATACCATCAAAAAACCCGAAAGAATCTCCATTTCAAAATCCTTCCAATTTTACATAGACTAAAGCAAAAATCTATCTCTTAAACATCAGAAGAAACATTCAAAACAAAACGAAATTGACAAAAAGCAGAGGCAAACCTAAGCAAATGAATTCTAGAATCACCAAGTTGAACCTGTTTAAAAAAATCTAGGGCAAAAAAGTACGCACCTTCAGCACGAACTGGAAGAGAAACCAAAGCGAGACCAACTGGACTCAATGGGCTGCCAAATACAAAGCAACAAACTTTTAGTTGCCACAATCAGGTGCAGTGATGGATGCCGCCTTGTTGGATGAGCTTTTGCATTTGATGTTCATGTACAGAAATTCAATTCAAGATGGAGATACAGTTAAATATATTTCATTGTAATATGACCTAAGCAAGCTTAAAATTTCAATGAATTACCAACCTAATTTAACCAAATATTTAAGAAGTTTGAGTTAAATAAACAGAGAAATCTATGATCCTTGAACGTTTTGTTAGGGAGAGAGATATGAGAAAAGCCCTAATTATACAAAGATTAAAGACAAAAACTTACCTTAAAGTTTAATTTGTTGATAAAATTTGTAGGCCTGCAACACTTTCAGAAATCCAAGATTGGTAGACCTTGAATAAGGGGTTTAACATTAAGCATCAATAAACCCTCATATACACATCGAGGCACAGCACAACATAAACAATCCTAAAAAAACCCTAAAATCAAACAAAGAGGGAAGAAATATAACTTGACCTTAGATCTGAAGTTGAGTGGTGCGATCGAAGCACCATACAGCATAAACAATCCAAAAAATGCCCTAAAATCGAACAAAGAGGGAAGAAATATAAGCTAACCTTGGAGACGAAATTGTAGGGCGTCCTGTTGGCGCTGTTGAAGGAGATGAGCCGTCCTGGAGATATGGCGGTCGGCACATAGAGAAATTGAGAACGTGAGAAACTGGCGGATGGAGAAATGGAGTCGTCCCAAAGGTATGGGGATGAAGAAACGTGTAAAGCACACCAAAAAGTACCGTCGATGTAGGGAGGCATGGGCAAGATACCGGGTAAGAGAAGAGAGGCGTCGATTCTAGGGCACCGAGAGGGACGTGGAGAGGATAAGCGGGAGAGATGGGAAAGTGTTTTGTGAATGAGCGCGCGCAGGGACAGGTTTTAGAAAACTAGGGCAAATTTTGGGGAAAATATTCTGGCGCCTAAAAATTAAAAAACGACATCTTATTCTTGACGCGCGGTAATGTTCTGTCCTCCGTGTTTTTTTTTTTACTTTTTATGACAGAAATTTATGACACGCAGAAATGCGCGTCATCTATACTTGGGATTTATCTATTCTTGACATTTTATAATGACACTTTTTTTTTTGCACGACAAGAAATGACCGAGTGTCATCGTTCGCGTGTCAAGGAAGACAGTTTTTGTAGTAGTGTGGTTCATTCATTGCATTTTTGGCTTCGTTCTTTATATCTTCAAGTTTCATCGTTTGTTAGTTGTAGGTTTGTTTAGACAATCTTCAAATCTGGTTCATGGCAGCTACTCATTGGTTCGCGATGGTTATTTCAGCGAAGCATAGGTTCATTCAGTTGGTTGGTGCGTTCAAGTGTTTGGTTCGTTCAAATAGTCTGGTTCGTGAGATATCTTTGGTCTGCTCACTTAAGGTTGACATCTCCGGTTTGTTTAAATTTGTTCGGTTCGTTGAGAAGGTTTCTTGAGTTCCTTGAGCAGAATTATTGGGTTTTACTAAAATAGGCAAAACTTGAGCTACGTTTAGAGTTACGAGGCCTATTACCAGCCAAAACGACCGTCTTGACGAGATTTACACTTTCATTGCGTAACGGATAGTGGAGTCTGTTTTGACCCTCGAATTAGACTTATAAGACCATGATTTTTGCGTTTGAAGTTTTTGATACCCGATAATACAATTTCAAAATAAGTGATTTTTTTCCTTTTTCGACTATTTAAAATTCCATGCAAGCGATGCTGAATTTCGATAACAGAATTTGTACAAGTCAGAAAGTACCTAAGTTATAGAAACTAGAAGATTATCATCGTTGGGTTAAACGATTCGAAGCTTACATTGATACAACGGATGCCAATTTGTGGATCGCAATCAAATATGTTTTCAATATCTAATGGATGATGGCACTCCTAAAGCTCAAAAAGTTTTTGATGATGCTCAAAGAAAAGATGATCAACGAGAAAAGAAAGCCTATGGTATTTTGACAATGTCGTTACTGACATAGTTGTTGCACAAGTCCTACAAAATTTCAAAACACTATGGGATACTCTAGAATCCAGATGTGAAGGCAACGATCAGTTCAAGAAAAGTAAATGGAAAGTTCTGAATAAAGAATTTGATAATTTCCCGACACTATCCTGATGAAAGCATTAGTGCCTTAGTGTCAAGGTTTGCACACCTGATGAGTGAAATGGGTGTAGTAGATATCAAGAAATCCGATTAACAGTTGAAGGAGAAATTTCTGGAAGTCTTGCCAAACAAGTTTGAAAATTATGTTTTGCTCCTAACTCATGACAAAGAATTTGAAAAACTTTCATTTCATGAGTTGACATAAAAGGTGTAAGCACGTGAACTTGAAATGTCCCACAATAAACAAATTTCAAGCTTCGGTTCAGAATCCCGACTAAGTCAAAGATCAGTGTGAATCCATCATCAACTATGTTATATGTAAAAAACTCATCAAGTAGATGTAATAATGAATCTCGAGGTCAATCAACGGAATCTTTTAATCTGCTGCCACTTTGTCTGAAGAAAATATTGATAAGTCTTTGCTACATGAGAACAATCTGAAGTAGATTAAAGCTAAATTTACAAACGTTGGCAAGGAGAAAGATGGTTCTTGTTCTCAGGCTGATTTATCAAAATTACTGGGCTATAAACAAAAGGGTTTAGGTTATGAAGCCAAGGTGGTTCCGGTTCAAAATACAGAAAACAAGACAGCAGTTGTTGTTCCCAAGATTTAAAATGTTAAGAAAAACAAGGGAAACAACAACAAGAGAAAAAGAAAGTTACTTCATGTTCTTCAAGAAATGGTTGTTATACATCAGGGGGATCTTCATGTGGTTCAAATGATAAACCACGAACTTCTTCTACAACAAGAGATATTTCTCACCAAGGTAAAAAAGGTATGATTTTTATGATCATTTGTTTTACCCAAGTGCATATGGTTATTCTTATGGTTACTATGATTCTCCGGCTAAGAAACATATTCTTAAACCAACGAATTTTAAAACTAAAAAACAGGTAACTAAAATATTTTTTGATGATGGTTCTATGGATCTGTTTCGTCGATGACTATGTATTGCATGTCATTAGCATGGAATAAACCATCAGTTTATCCTACGTCTGCTAACACAAGATCTTTTGTGAATAACATTGGTAAATTTGTTAATTCAAATGCTAAAAGAATTTTATGAGCCGCAACCTGAAACGTTTCAATCAACCAGTAAGCCGTCTTAAACAAAAACGCAAGTTAATAAAATCGTGGGTTCATTTCAAAATTTCAAACTACCAATGATATGGAAATAAAAAGGTGTTTCCAAGGTCGACAATGATTTTGTTAAAAACATAGGGCGACCCAAGGATGTTGACTTGGGCCAAACCCAAAAGAAGTAATGTTTAACCAGTATACGCAGGTACTTCAAGATGACCTCTTACCATATGTTGCATATAGTGGAGTGCCTGTGTTTAATTTAGAGCTACAAGGAATTCATTTTTTCTACACAATTTTTGATGAAAATGGTTTTTTTTTTCATAATGAAAAATCGAGGTGGTGGGCAAATACCTTGGTTGCGGAAGCGGATCGAGTCTTTGTGTAACTCGTTTTTGTAGAAACAAATGAACACCCGGATATGAACAACGATGGTGTTTGAGATGTGATGATTATGATCAACAAAGCTAGTAAAACATGGATAGATGAAGAACAACAAAGATAGATAAACAAGATGGAATGATAGATAAATAAAGATAACCTAATGATTATATTTTACCTACCCCACACATCCCGGGTATCATGAACTTACTAGGTGAGTTTATGAACCCTTACAAGTCTTTCATAATGGAAAGACTCACTATATATAGTACAAGACTCACTAAGGGCATACTAGTAAAATACTAACTAGTGACAATATTTAAACAATAAATAATATTCAATAGAGCCTCTTCTTTGTTGGGTCGTGTTGTCTTGAGTTGTCATTGTCTTCACCGTGTTGTAGGGACAGTATATAATAAGTGGTCGTTGAATATTAATCACATCTATCCAAATCTTGTTGACTCGGTCTCTCGATTCCCAACACATATATCTAAAATCAGAATGTAGAGAGTTGATTGATCGTATTCATTTTTGTTTTTGTATTCATTTTTTTTTTGTTTTCATTTTCTTTTTCTTTCGTTCATATTTTTAGGGGAGAAGAATTTGAAAAATTCAAAAAAATAGAGTTCATTAAATTTTAGGGGAAGAAATTAGCAATTGAAAATATAAAAAAAATTGAAAAATCAAAAATTGAGAAATTGATCCGATAGAGTGAAAAATGATAGTACATCAGCATAAACGTTTATCTGCCATGGATCGTATTCATTTCAAGTCTTTCATTTCTCCTTTGTTAAGCTTGTAGGGCTATATTTATGTAAGGCATGAACATTAGTGTTGGGCTTAGTTTTGGGCTTAGTTTAGCTTGTTTAATAGGCCATGTGGGCCATTTAATTAGTTTATGATTGGGCCTAATCATGTTTATGATTGGCCATGTTCTTGTAATGAGGTGGTATAAATACCACCTCATATTCACGATTAAAGTAAGCTTTTCAATACAACTTTCACGGTTTACGATTTCTATCATCCATTGAGTTTACGATCAGCTTCATTTGAGTAGTGTTCTTCATTCAAGACTTGATCTTTTCATTAGATCTTGTCTATTTCATCTACTTATCTCTTGAATCAATCGTATTTGAGGTTTCCGCACTCATTTACGATCAAATATCGTGTAGTTGGTTTGATCTCGGACCTACAATTGGTATCAGAGCTAAGAATCTTAGATTCGAGGCTCTCACGATATTGATTCAAGAGTTTTCTGGGTTTGTGTTCGTGTTTTTGAAGATTCGAAGGTTTTTAAGTGTTTACGATTTCTTCAGTAGCTGTTCTTCGGGTTTACGACTGCATTTCTGAGTTTATTGTGTGTTTACGACATCAAGATAGCATTTTTAGGTGTTTACGATTGTACTTTTGGTGTTTACGACTTTTCCTGGTCGTAATCGACGTTTACGATCTTGCATCATCGGAATCACGGAGTCGGAATCATTGTTTACGATCATCGCTAATCGTAATTGGTGTTCACGATCATCACTAATCGTAATCGGGTGTTTACGATTTACGGAGTCGTAATCGTTAGTCGTAATCGGAGTTTACGATATTTTCAATCGGAATCAGTGTTTGCGATTTGTTTGGATCGTAATCAGGCGTTCACGATCGTAATTAGCCATTTACGATCGTAATCAAGGGTTGGTTATTGTAATCTCTTGTTTTTGGACTTTTGGACTTTGGATTTAGGTTCCCTTTGCTATCGTAATGGATTTCGAACCAAGTATGTATCAGAAATTGGATTTTGAGATCGGATCTATCACTCGTCCACCTAGACTAACATCGGCGGATAACTTTTTGGAGTGGAAGTACAGGTTTGAAAACCATTTGAAGAGTGTTGACTTGAGATTGTGGAGAGCGGTAATTAATGGACCACACATACCTACTCATGGAGAAGGAGCTAAAGCAGGAAAGGCTAAGACTGAAGAAGAGTTTGAAGATGAGGACTGGGAAAGGTGTAACAAGGCTGAGAGGGCGTTTGCAATTATGACCATGGCACTAACACCTGACATCGCTCAAGGATTTAAGCATTGCAAGACAGCGAAGGAACTCTGGAATGCATTGATTGTCGCCTATGAGGGAAATCCGGACATTAAGGCAAGTCGAAAGCAAATGTTAAAACATAAATTCAACTTGTTCAACCATATCCAAGGTGAATCTTTTGAAGCGCAAGTGCAAAGGTTTGTATCTCTGATGGCAGAAATGTCAAGCTATGGTGTGGAGCCAGAATTGGAAGATAAGAATTTGAAGTTGCTGAACAGTTTACCCAAGTCATGGAACACCAATATCTCTATCATTAAGGACAACAACAAGCTGAGTGAGCTATCTCTGGATGAAATGATCAACAAGTTGAAGTCCAAGCTTATTGATGACAAGCAGCGAGAGTTGAATCACATAAGCTCTCTTAGTTTGGCTGGGAAACTGAATCAAGCTTTGTTGTCAGAAGAAGGAGATGTGAAGCCGAAAGGAAAGTCTGTTGCAAGTGGATCAAGTTCTGTGTCTAAAACAAATGCATTTGTGGCACAACCTCAAGCTGGTTCAAGTGGAGGTGACAACTCTGAAGCAACCAATGATCCCAATTTTGCACTTGGTATGGGATTCATGAACAGTTATCATGCTTTAATGGCCGGAACCTTAATCCCAACTGAGATCCTGTCGGGGGAGCTGAATCAGATAAATCCAGAGGATGTGGAGATGTTGGATGTCTCTTGGCAGATGGCTATGGCTGTGTTCAGGGCTAAGAAGTTCATGGCGACTACAGGGAGAAATGTTTGGAAGGATCAAGACAAGATCAGAATGGGGTTTGACAAAACCAAGCTGAGGTGCTACAATTGTGATGAATATGGGCATTTTGCAAGAGAGTGTAGCAAGCCAAGGAAAGAGAGAGCAGAGGAAAAGAAACCAGCTGATGGGAAGGCAAAGGCAGAAGCAAGTGCATTGATTGTGCAGGAAGGAGGAGGCTATGATTGGACGTCTCAAATGAAAGATCTGAGCCTGACACATGCTATGATGACTGCTATGGATGATGATGATGAAGAAGAACATGCTTTTGTCGTGACTGAAGATGAACCTGAGGAGAATGAAGCTATGGCAGCAGATCACACCAAGGTATGTTCTAACCCTGTTTGTGATCGTATAATTACTGGTCTTAGACAATTTTGCAAAAATTTTCAATTAGAATTGTTTGAGGTAAAATGTGAAAGAAGCTCATTTAAGGGTAGATGGCAAAAGAACGAAGAAAAGGTTAAAGCCCAGAAATTAGACATAGTGAAATATAAGAAACTTGCAACTGAGAATGCTTATCTGTATGACAATGCTAAGTTAGAAATAGCAGAACTTACTAAGCAGATAGATGAACTTAAGCATAAAAACAATGAGTTGCAGGTTAAGCTTGATATAAATCTTATGAGAAGCAAAAGAATGTTACAGGCTAGTAAATCTCTGGACACATGCATTACTGAGGTTAGAATGGGTAAGGACAAAGGTGGAATAGGAATTAGCTTTGCAAACAAGAACGTTGTTCCTCAAGATAAAACTAGAGATGTAATAGGAATGATTTTAGAGGAGGATCAGATAGATAGATCTGCATCGGAAATGCATGAGGAAGGACCTCCTTTAGATAGTGTCTTGGTTGGAGTGAAGCCTTTGACAGAAGAGGAAATGGAAAATGAAAAACACATGACTTATGGGTTGGGTAATAAGGATAGAGTGATGACAGACGCGTGTGAAGCAGGACCATCAAATACATCTCTGAATAACTGTGTGAGCTCTTCTGATGTATCTATTTATTGTGCAGATGAAGTAGAAATCAAAGACATTTCGAAGGAGGATGCCGAATGTCAGAGAGTGGAAGAGAGTCACGTGTCTAGTAGTTCTAGTAGTTCTAGTAGCTCTAGTTTATGTTTACCTAAGGATGATGTAATGGCACTTGTGTCAGAACTAGAAACATCCAAGTCAAAACAAGTAGTTGCATCGTTGTTAAAAAATGTTTCTGAATCAAATGAAAAAGTGTCTGGTTTTAAAATTCGTGTGCCTAACACAAAAATAGGTCGTGAGACTAAGCCCAAAGACTTTGTTGCTTATCCCCAGGTTGTGTCGGCTTTTAATAGAACAAACAAATCTAAATCAGAACAATTTTGTTTAATTACACAATCTGATAAGGATAAACAACGTGTTATACACAAATGGGATGATAAGCCAGAGTGGAAGTCGTCTTACCCAAGACGTTCGTACCTCTGTAGTCATGTCAATGGGCCTAGACTCATGAATTGCTTTCAATGTGGAAAGCCAGGACATTTTGCAGCTAACTGTGTGAATAGACCTTACCAACCATACTATCCGCAAAACCCACGGACTAGTATGTTGGAGAAAATGATGACAGGAGAAAAGCAAAAACAAAAGCAGAAGCAACAAGTTGTGTTTCAGGGGAAGCAGTGTTTTGAACCAATGAAGACTGAACAGTCTAAGGTTTCAAACGCAAAGGCACCTGTGACAAAGCCTGTTGTTGATAAGTGGAATGTGACCAGAACTCCAAAACAAACTTATGTATCTAAAGGAGTTCACCACAAGATAAAACCAGAATTTGTTGAAAAACAAGTGGCTAAAGTAAAAAGAGCTAATCAACCTAATGGCAAAGCGAAAGCCGAGCAACAGGTTTTGAAACAAAACAATGTCACTCAAACGAAGCAACTTGTGTATACAAAACTGAAACTTGAGTGGACACCGGTTAAAAAGCCAACTGGTAAAAAGGTCACTTCACCACAAAAGAAACCTGTGTCAGTTAACAATTCTTCAACTGTGTTGAAACCAGAGAAAACCACCACCTGGAAACCAAAAGTCAACATTCAAAATGAGAATGTGTCTGGATCAAAGTCTGAAATGATCCTCCAATTAGTTAACTACATTGATGCTAAAGGTGTGCCCAGATCTGTTATGGCCTGGGTACCTGGATCTCACTAATTTCTGATTCTTGTAGGGACAACCAAGAAGATCTATCAACAATCTCTGGTACGTTGATAGCGGTTGCTCCCGACACATGACCGGAGATCTGTCACTTTTGGAAGATGTAGAGGATTTCGATGGTGGAGGAGTTTCATTTGCAGGTGGTGTGGGTGGTAGAATTAGCAAGAAAGGAGTTGTGAGAAGTGGAAATTTGTCTTTTTCTGACGTACACTATGTGGAGGAACTGTCTCACAGTTTGCTGAGTGTTTCTCAGATCTGTGACAAAGACTATTCTGTGATGTTCAATCGGAAGGAATGCATTATTTTGAAGCCCGGCGTGAAGATTCCCGAGGAGTGCATACTGATGCGTACTCCAAGACGTTCAAATTCATATCTTCTCAACATGGGCAATCCTCCAACGTCAGAAGAAGCATGCCTCATCTCAAAACAAAACGAAAATTTGGCTATGTTGTGGCATCGTCGTCTGGGGCATGCAAATATGAAGAATTTGACCAAGCTCGCAAAGGGAGAGCATGTCAGAAAGCTGCCCATCAAAGACTTCTCAACTGTGGAAAAATGCGTGGCATGTGCGAAGGGGAAGCAGCACAAGTTGCCACACCGCCCGAAGATAGCAAATTCTATGTCGTCAGTTCTACAACTTCTACACATGGTTTTATTTGGGCCTATGCAAGTGCAGAGCATCAGCAAATTCTCCCACTGTATCGTGATTATGGACGACTACTCACGTTTTACTTGGGTCTACTTTTTGTCAAACAAGTATGAAACTCCGGCCTTAGTGAAACAGTTTGTCACTCTCATAGAGAATCAGCTGAACAAGAAGGTCAAAGCTATCAGATCGGATAATGGAACGGAATTCAAGAACGCTGAATTGAATATGTTTTGTGGGGCTAAGGGGATTGAGAGACAGTTCAGTGCGCCCTACACCCCTCAACAAAATGGAGTAGCTGAGAGAAGAAATAGGACACTCATTGAAGCGGCAAGGACAATGATGTGTGAAGCTAAACTACCAATCTTCTTCTGGGCTGAAGCGGTCAATACGGCGTGCTACGTGTAGAATCGCGTTTTGTTGAACAAGCGTCATGAGAAAACTCCGTATCAGATTGTCTATAAAGAAAAGCCAACGGTGGGATATTTTAAGACATTTGGATGTCCGTGCACGGTACTGATACAGTCCGACGTGGGGAAATTCGAGGCGAAAGCTGATGAGTGTTATTTCGTTGGTTATTCGGGAAATAGTGCTTATCGTGTCTATAACAAGACCACCGGTTTGATCATTGAAGCGTTCAACGTGGACTGGCTTGAGGACAATCCGTCGGATGCAGGGACCGGACCTGATTGGATTTTTAATTATGGGTCTCTGTTTGAAGGATTCAAGTTTTCGAATGAGCTTCACAATTTGGGTGAAGAAGAAGAGATTATCTCTCAACCATCTGAATCAAGACCTCACACTGAAAGGGTCTGTGAGAAGGCACCAGTTCCTGTTCCCATAAATGTCAACGCAGATGCTCCGGGAACTTCAGGAACTTGTGATAATGATTCAGAAATTCCATAAAGTTCAGGTATAAATGATATAAATGATAATGTTGTTTCTTCTAATCTGCCTGTTTCTGTGTCAGTGCCAGATGTCCAGGTATCCAGGATCAACAAGGATCATCCAGTTAGCAATATTCTTGGACCAGTATCTGCAAGAGTTTCAACTAGAAGCCGCACAGGGGATATCAATTTCTGCATGTACTCATGTTTTATCTCCCAGATTGAGCCTCCGAATGTGATGGTTGCTCTCAGAGATCCGAATTGGATAGAGGCCATGCACAATGAATTAAATCAATTCTCAAAGCTGGGAGTGTGGCGACTAGTCAAGAGGCCAGACGACAAGATGGTTATACCCACTCGTTGGTTGTACAAGAACAAAAAGGATGACACGGGTATAATCGTTCGAAACAAGGCAAGGTTAATAGTTCAATGTCATCGACAAATCCATGGAATTGACTATGATGAGGTGTATGCACCTGTGGCAAGACTGGAAGCTATTCGTATATTTCTTGCAATTGCATCTTATCTGAATTTCACGGTACACCAGATGGACGTCAAGACAGCATTCTTATATGCTGAGATGAATGAAGAGGTTTATGTGTCTCAACCACCGGGGTTTGTAGATGAGGAGCATCCAGATTATGTGTATCTTCTGGACAAGGCTTTGTATGGGTTACATCAAGCTCCAAGAACGTGGTACGAGACGCTATCAACACATCTGGTGGAGAATGGATACAAGAGAGGGGTGGTGGATCAGACATTGTTTCGGAAAAGGGTGAAGGATGACATAATCATGGTGCAAGTTTATGTAGATGACATCATCTACGGGTCAACCAATGAAGATTTGTGCATCGAGTTTGAAGAGATTATGAGAAAGAAGTTTGAAATGAGCGATCAGGGGGAGATGAGTTTCTTCCTAGCCTTGCAAGTAAAACAAGATGAATCTGGGATTCTTATTCACCAAGCCAAATATGTGAATGAGATTCTAGAAAAAATCAAGATGCAAGACTCAAAGCCAATTTCAACTCCAATGGCATCCCGACCTCTTTTGTCAGCAAATGCAGACGGGGAGTCAGTGAGCGAATTCACGTATCGCTCAATGATTGGTTCACTGATGTACTTAACAGCAAGTCGGCCAGATATTATGCATGCAGTTTGCTTGTGTGCCCGCTATCAGGCTAACCCTAAACTTTCTCATTTAAATGCTGTTAAACGTATATTTAGGTATCTGAAGGGCAGGCCTAGGCTTGGTCTTTGGTACCCAAAGAACACTGACTTTCAATTGTATGCATATACTGACAGTGACTATGGAGGCAGTGACTTGGATCGGAAGTCAACCACTGGAGGATGTCAATATCTGGGCGATCGACTCATTTCCTGGCAGAGCAAAAAGCAGCATACCGTATCAAAATCAACTGCCGAAGCTGAGTACGTGGCAGCATATGCCGGTACTTCACAGGTAGTATGGATCCAAAACCAGCTCACAGACTACGGTATGGAATTCGTTAACACTCCTATCTTTTGCGACAATGCTGCTGCTCTGGAAATTGTGAAAAACCCCGTCCAACATTCTAAAACCAAGCATATAGACATAAAGGTACATTTCATTCGAGATTGCTATGATCGGGAGCTAATTCAGCTTCAAAAGGTAAGCTCCGATCAGAATGTGTCGGACATTTTCACAAAACCCCTCCCGCGTCCTAATTTTGAAATGTGTGTCGAAGGCCTTCGGATGATTGCCTTCGAGGAATGATCTGATCAAATGTTTTATTATTTGTTTTAAGAAATCTTAAAAACAACAAAAATAGTGTTTGTTTTCAAAAGCCTCATAAAAACAGGGGAAGAAATATAATTGTCTCAGAAATTCAAAATATATCTGTTTGAGGTTTTTATGATGTCTTTTGTTTTGCCTTGAGTTGGTAGGAAGTGATATAAATTTCCATGACGATCGGAGACTGACACGTGTAAGGCAGAAGTGAAAGACGTCTCAAAGATGATGTTCGGTAAGCTAAATCAAAAACAATGATCATCCATTGTAAGTGCAGTAATCTTAACTCTTATATATGTTCAGGTTTCCATCCCAGTTTACATAGTTTAAAAAACTGGGACCCAGCAAAAATGGGTTGAGAGTGGTATTTACCTAGTATTCACTCTCTCACACGCCATGTTTATACTGTAAATGACAACACCACAGAAAAAGAAAAAGGAAAAGAATTAAAAAAAATATATATATATATATATGAAAATTGTGAAAAAGAAAAAGAAAAGAAAATTATTCTGTTGGTCTTCTCTGCGTGCTTATGCGGCCGACCTGATCACCAACCGATAATTCATGAAAATAAGAAATAAGTGGTTGTCAAAGCAGTGTTGCATGGTTCCTCAAGTTGGGGGTTTGTGAATCCTCAATAAACTCTGAGGTTGGGTAGGTTTTGCTATGAACAATTGGGTGTGGGGACGGTTAAACATAACGATAATTATGTACCATATTTAAGCACTTAAAATATTTTTAACTGGATGTGAGTTTATATGATTTCAAAAGATTTTGAGCAATCATTTAGAGCGTCAAGTAACGGAAGCTGAAAAGGGTTCCTCAGTTAAAGATTTGTCTGGTATGATCCATGAAAAATATCAGCTTTGAGGCAAGTGTGTTTTAAATCCTGTATTTAAGTTTTTAATTATATTTTGTTTAGTCTTTAAATATTTAAAGGTTTATATTATGATCAGTTCAGATACTCGGGGTATGAGTCTGAGGGGAAGTTTTGTAAAATTCTCAAATGTCAACATTTTCAAATGTTTATGAGAATTATCAAAGTTTGGGGTGAACTTAATGGTTTTTTGAGAGTTTAGGGGGCTGAATGAAAGTTTTTAAATGATTATTGGTTCTTGAGGGGCCAAAGTGTAAATTGCTTTATATAAAATCTTGTTTCCGACTGTTATTACACATTTACGATCCCCCTTTCTCTCCGTTTACGACATTCACCTCCGTAACCCTAAACCACCGCCTCACCCACCGGAAAACTGTTTTCAACCACCTCCGACCACCTTCTGGACAATCCAACCACATCATCTCTATCGACATCCATTTCCGACCACAAAATCTCAAAAACCCCCTTGTTTTCAACCAAAATCATCGGTGCATTCTTGGTTTTTTCTGTCTCGAGCCCTAAAATTGCAATTGTTCTAAGTTCTTTCTTGCCCGAGTCGATTTCGTGTATCTTTGTAGTCGGTTTTGTGCTAAGAACCGTTTAAAGGTAGTTATCTATGGATTACTTGTATATTGGTGATATTTGATGTGTTTTCGAGAAAGTTGCACGTTCAAAAATGGTGGAATTGGGTGTTTACGATCGATTTGTGAAGAAGATGACTGTTGGGATGTTTGCGATCAGTGTTCCCGATTGTGTGTTTACGATGGGTGTTTACGAGTCAATGTTAACGATTGAGGTGTTTACGATGGGAGAAAACGACAAAAGGCCTTTTACGATCGGGATTGGGCTGTTTGGGAGATTACGATTGGGCCTTGTCGGTTTTTTGATGTTTACGACTGGTCTTGTAGTTTTCGATTGGGCCTAACTTAAACCGATCGTGAACCCGTTTAACTGATCGTAAACACAGTTTGTGGATCGTAAACCCACTTAAATGAGAATTAAAATCATAAACGCTTAATAATTTTAAGAATCTCATTAAAATGGAACATTTCTGAGATTAATTTAATGGTGTTTGTGAGCGTTTGCTTAATTCAAACTATTTTCCCTAAAAGTTCAAATTGAAATTTTGTGACCTTCAAAAGTAAAATGTGATCTTCAATTGAACAACGTCAAGGGTTAATAATCATAATTGCTTATTTGATGAATATGTCTGATACATATGTCTTGTCTTTCTCAGATGGCAGAAGAGATGCTTATCGAAGATATAAAATATGAACAGGAACACTGTATGCCGGCGTATCTGGAAGACCCGCCAGAAAAACATATGGAGTTATTCTACTCTCTGGTGGCCGGGATGAACACATGTAGAATCAACCATGCCCTGAGGACGAATGTACTCATTGATGAGTTGCTGGTTAGGGAATTTTGGGGTACTGCTAGGGCAAATTCCGACAAGACAAGGATTACCGCAACGGTCCTGAACAGACAAATAGTGATTGAGGAAGAAGATATCAGACAAGGTCTGAACATTACTGATGATGCTTCTCATCCTATCAAGTATCCGAAGGAGGTAGTTCTAGCGGGTGCGCAATCAATGGGGTATGAAGGAAAATTCCCGCCCATCTTTAAGAAGCTTCTGCCGCACTACTGGAGGTGCCTGGCGCATTACATGCAGAAATGTTTCCTTGGCAAGAGAACGAGCTTCGATCAGTTAAACCAACTTCATGGAACTGCCTTCGTAGCATTGGCCTTAGATTGGGACTTTAACTTCTCAAAGATGATGCTGATTGATTGGATAGGCAATGCAGAACTGAGTGCCAGAGAACAGTTTTTAATGACACCAAGGTTCGTTCAAATGGTGGTAATGAAGAAATACCCAATGATAGAAGAGAGGGTAGAGAAGCTGGATGTGAAGGTGATGGATATTGGGGTATTTGGCCTGCAAACCCAAGATAGACCTGGTAAGAAAAATTTTCAAGGTAGACTGGAGTGGGCTAAGAGGGGTGCGTTCCCAGAGGTTGCAAGGGAACAAGTGATGGATGATTCTGAACCAGAAGCTGACGTGCCCAATGTCAATGCATCCATTGCTGAAGATCAATACTTATCAGCAACTCCGGCGGTTAATGTGCAAGAAGAGGATGTTGTTATACCCTCCGATGAAGAAAATGTGATGGATGATATTCTTGCCGGCCAGGACATCACTGATGATGATATCTATGGAGAATCTGGGGCCCCTTAACCTTAAAAGGTCAAGGGATGACATGATCGGATCATCAGGCAGTGATACAACCCCTCCTGAGCTGAATCTGGATGCTGAAGATGTTCTTGAAGAGCCAATTCCAGCACGTGAACCTTCACCAAGAAAGAGGTCAGATCCAAGAAGCATCAGATTCAAGCTTTCTAAGACCAGCTCAAGCATCTTGTTAGTACATCCAGCAGGACCTAGTTCTGAGGGTCCCAGTGCACAAGAAGAAACTGCTACAGAAGATGTACAAGATCAACCTGCTGCTGCTCAGACTGAAACACCACTTCTAACCGAACATAGCCCAGTTCGGGAAGAAAGTCAATTCATAGAGGTTGATCACACATTCACTGTTCCAAGCCCAGTGAAAGTGAGCGCTGCACCTGTAATAACTCAGCCTATAGCCGCTCCTAGCTTCAGGCCATTTCAAGCAGCGGAGCTTCCAATAAATATGAGGATAAGTGCTGATCCTCAGATCAATTTCCTGATCTCTCAAAACAGAATTAGAGAGAATGAGATCAAGGTTCTTCAAGCAGAAAACAAGTATATGAGAGAGAAGGAGGTGGCGGACAAAGACCAAATGAAATATCTATACAACATGATGGTGGACCTGAGGAAGAAGTTCGATGAATTGAAGGATGTTGTGGGGTCCAACTCCTCAGGTGCCCCAGGTCAAGGTTCGTCACAGGGGGTGCAAGCTGCAGATGTTATGGAGACAGATGAAGGAGATGAGAACATTGATATGCCTGATTACGCCCGCAGTGGCAGAATCATCTCCAAGGCACCAAGATGCCACGAAAACTGGTTCAGGGAGTTCTTCCAGGGACCAGCCCCCACTCAATACACCATTGATGTGGGTGAGAGCTCAATTGACAAACGTGGGAGTCGTGAGACCATCTTGTGTTGGTATTATGACGCCGAGAAGAAACTCTTTGCCGTGATCCGTGACGGCTACAGTCCTGTGGAGTATTATCAAACGCGTGGTCAATTCCACTCCTGGACTGAGCCTGAGATTAGAAGCCTTTTGAGAGCTCCCTTCATAAACAGGTGGAATGGACCTGAAGGAAATCTTATCCGCAACAACCTGCTGAGCCATCAAGAAAACGACTTTGCAGAGTTTGAGTTGAAAGAGGTCAGATGGATAGAGACAGGGACTGACCCAGTGACAGGGCAGCCCATTGGTGAAGCTAGGAGGCCACCCACTAAGCATACAAGAGTCATTAACATGTTGGACAAGATCGAAGATGGCACACTGGTCAGAAATTTTGATTGCTGGTGTTACGATCCGACAACTCATGAAGTGGTGGTGCTCTGCAAGCCGATGAGGCAATTCCGATTCTACGATCCAGTGGACTTGCTAAGATTTGGAGAGCGAGACATCAAGCTCCTAGCCACCCAACCCATACTTGGAGATGAAAACGACATGGAGAATGCTATAAGGGTTGGTATCTTTGATGGAACTGCAAAGCGGATCGTAGAGAACGGATGGTGGTCCAACAACGTACAAAGCACATTCAGGTTTGATCTGCTGCTGACGTAAGTGATCTAATGATTCATGCCTAGGGGAAGATTGTAGGGCTATATTTATGTAAGGCATGAACATTAGTGTTGGGCTTAGTTTTGGGCTTAGTTTAGCTTGTTTAATAGGCCATGTGGGCCATTTAATTAGTTTATGATTGGGCCTAATCATGTTTATGATTGGCCATGTTCTTGTAATGAGGTGGTATAAATACCACCTCATATTCACGATTAAAGTAAGCTTTTCAATACAACTTTCATGGTTTACGATTTCTATCATCCATTGAGTTTACGATCAGCTTCATTTGAGTAGTGATCTTCATTCAAGACTTGATCTTTTCATTAGATCTTGTCTATTTCATCTACTTATCTCTTGAATCAATCGTATTTGAGGTTTCCGCACTCATTTACGATCAAATATCGTGTAGTTGGTTTGTTCTCGGACCTACAAAGCTCCCCCTACAATTAACATTCTTCTAGCTCGAAGCCAAAGGCTATAAATGTATAAGGTGTTTACAAAACTCAACACAATGGCTAGCTACTTGAGGATTCAATCATAACTCAAGGTGCCAATATTGTTGAAAGTAAACAAGATAAAGGATCTTTGAAAAATTGGAGACTTAATTCCACGATTCAACCATCTTAAAATACTTGGCCGAATACCAAATCGATGTTTTCCACATAGACAAACCACTTCTTTCGTGCTATTAACCTTGTCTTCGATTTTTACCATAATGGCATTGACGCAACTATTATGGCTTGAGGACTATTCGAAGATTACAACAAAATGTTGCTTTCTTTTGCTCAAATCATTGCAAAAAGTCTCATCATATTCATCACATCTTCTCCCCCTAGACTTTTGCAACCCGTAGCAAAATAAATAAGCATGTTGTTGTAATCAGACACCTCCAAGTAGCATATCACAAAAAATACCAGCCTTGCAATATCAACCGATGAATCTTCATAATCCAACCAATAGCAAACCCCATTCGTCTTCAACATATCAACCCAAACTTGTGCATAACTTTCATAACCATATGACTTCATAACACGTCTGCCATAGAGAAGTAATTTGATATAAAAGCATAGCTATAGGTGTACCTAAAATGTTTGTTGAACATCGGGTTCTCGAGAATACTAAAAGTGTTGGAAAAGTGAAGTGGTTGATCTGGATCCTCATGGCAGCGATTTGGTTGCTACTGTGTTGACAACAAAAATAATAATAACAGAAGCCCAATCTGTCTTCATTTTCTCTAGCCCAACTCCTTTAAATCTTCGTACCAGAAACTTTTCTCTTCATCTCTGTCGAAAAGCATCAACGACTGGCGGCCTGATAAGCGTATTCCGGCGGGCCCGTAGTGCGAGCAGAACAAACTCCAGCGACCAGAAATTTGAACGAAGGAATATATCGACGGACTGGAGCATCACCGGCGATCTGAACGACATCATAAACTTTTTTGGTTCAAGTTTGTGGTTTCCGGTTGAAGGTGGAACTTCCTTTCCAGTTTCCGGTTGAAGCTCATGAGTTCCGGTTGAAGTCCTCCCATTGAAACCTTTTTCTGGTTGATCACGATTTTCAGGTTCAAGGTTGTGTTTTCCAGTTGAAATTTTCAGTTCCGGTGGAACTTCATCGAGAGTTCCGGTTGAACTTCATCAAGAGTTCCGATTGAACTTCATCGAGAGTTCCGGTTTAACTCCGAGATCCGGTTGAACTCCGAGATCCGGTTGAAATTCATCGAGAGTTCCGGTTGAACTTCCGAGATTCGATTGAACTTCATCGAGAATTCCGGTTTAACTCCGAGATCCGGTTGAAATTCATCAAGAGTTTCGGTTGAACTTCCGAGATCCGATTGAACTTCATCGAGAGTTCCGGTTAAACTCAGAATTCCGTTTGAAGTTCCTGATTTCCAGTGCAGTCACATTTTTTCGGTTGGACTTCAATTCCGGTTCACTGTTATTTTTATGTTTCAGCGATTTTCTGTTTGAACAATGTAACTCCGGCTGAGGTTGTTGGGCTGGAACCAAGATAAACGGATCTGGTTTTCCGGTAATCACCGTCTACTTCCGGTTGATATGGGCCGTACCAGGTTCGTTTTTCTGCCTTTCTGATAACACACAGTAGCAACGCATCACTTTCTTTTCTAATTTCAAGTTTAACAGAATCCCTAGATTGGACATGTCGTTGTCAACAATCTTCTTCACATTATACTCTTTAAACTGTTAACCCTAAAACGAACCGCTGTTACTTTCGTCGTCTTCGTGGGTAACCCTAATCTCGTCACCCATAACCCGGTTTCATTTATGTCGACCATTATCAAACACAAACATGATTTCGAGCTGCAGTCTCGCATATATCATTTTGTTTTGCATTCCATCGATCTTTAGTATTGACCTGCAACTCAATCATCTTTGTTATGTATATTGTTCCTCACTTTGAAGAGAGAGAGTGTAATATGGTTGAGTGAATGTGTAGAAAGATAGGGTAGATGGGATGGAAAGATAAGGTGAATAGTACAGATATAGTTGGGAACTGTGTGCATGCGTGAAAAGCCAGCTAGCAAAATACATTTGGTAGAACACTACAATGCTTGTTGGTTCAAATGGAAACTCTCTCAGAGGAGAGAGAGAGAAACAACACTTGTAGGACAACACAATTTAAAAATTTACACTTCTACTTTCCTTTTCCTAAAAGTAGAAAGTGGACTTTTCTTCTGAGACTCAAGAAAGTATAAAGTATTTTAAGATTAACACTCCATTAGAAAAAGTAATAAGATGGGACATGAAATAAACACTTTATTCAAGAAATCTTGAGATCCACAATTAAAAGAAATTATGCGTGAATTTTGAATAAAAAAAATATACGTAGGATATGCAGAGAATTCATGTTTTGAGTTAGGCTTAGTCACCACTTGGAGATGTCATAAACTTTTTCAGTTCAAGTTTGTGGTTTTCGGTTGAAGGTGGAACTTCCTTTCCAGTTTCTGGTTGAAGCTCATGAGTTCCGGTTGAAGTCCTCCCCTTGAAACCTTTTTCCGGTTGATCACGATTTTCAGGTTCAAGGTTGTGTTTTTCGGTTGAAATCTTCAGTTCCGGTTGAACTTCATCGAGAGTTCCGGTTGAACTTCATCGAGAGTTCCGATTGAACTTCATCAAGAGTTCCGGTTTAACTCCGAGATCCGGTTGAAATTCATCGAGAGTTTCGGTTGAACTTCCGAGATCCGATTGAACTTCATCGAGAGTTCCGGTTGAACTCAGAATTCCGTTTGAAGTTCCTGATTTCCAGTGCAGTCACATTTTTTCGGTTGGACTTCAATTCCGGTTCACTGTTATTTTTATGTTTCAGCGATTTTTCTGTTTGAACAATGTAACTCCGGCTGAGGTGGTTGGGCTGGAACCAAGATAAACGGATTTGGTTTTCTGTTAATCACCGTCTACTTCCGGTTGACATGGGCCGGACCAGATTCATTTTTCTGCCTTTCTGATAACACACAGTAGCACTGATTCACTTTCTTTTCTGATTTCAGGTTTAACAGAAACCCTAGACTGGACATGTCATTGTCAACAATCTTCTTCACATTATACTCTTCAAACTGTTAACCGTAAAACGAACCGCTGTTACTTTCATCTTCTTCGTGGGTAGCCCTAATGTCGTCACCCATAACCCGGTTTCATTTATGTCGACCATTATCAAACACAAACATGATTTCGAGCTGCAGTCTCGCATATATCATTTTGTTTTGCATTCCATCGATCTTTAGTATTGACCTGCAACTCAATCATCTTTGTTATGTATATTGTTCCTCACTTTGAAGAGAGAGAGTGTAATATGGTTGAGTGAATGTGTAGAAAGATAGGGTAGATGGGATGGAAAGATAAGGTGAATAGTACAGATATAGTTAGGAACTGTGTGCATGCGTGAAAAGCCAGCTAGCAAAATACATTTGGTAGAACACTACAATGCTTGTTGGTTCAAACAGAAGCTCTCTTAGAGGAGAGAGAGAGAGAGAGAGAGAAACAATATTTGTAGGACAACATAATTTAAAAATTTACACTTCTACTTTCTTTTTCCTAAAAGTAGAAAGTGGACTTTTCTTCTGAGACTCAAGAAAGTATAAAGTATTTTAAGATTAACACTCCATTAGAAAAAAGAATAAGATGGGACATGAAATAAACACTTTCTTCAAGAAATCTTGAGATTCACAATTAAAAGAAATTATGCGTGAATTTTGAATAAAAAAGAATATACGTAGGATATGCAGAGAATTCATGTTTCGAGTTAGGCTTAGACACAACTTGGAGATGTCATAAGCCAACTTGTGTTTACAGGACTAAAACCCAAATACTCAAGAAAAATTCTTTTTACAAATCAAAAGACAAATATGAACAAATAGGTTTTGACTATTCTATGGAAGAAAAACTCAAAAACCTTTTTCATAGGCAATGAAAGATATGGAGGGGAGTTCAAAATTCTTTCAAAAAATATATGCATCTACATTTTTTTACAAAAATAATGAGCAAATGAACACAAAGTTGAGATGTCAACCGTGAGGTTGCATTATCTCGCCCGTGGCTCTGATGGCAACTGAAAAACCAAGGTGATGGGCAAATACATTGGTTACGGAAGCGGATCGAGTCATTATGTAACTCGTTTTTGTAGAAACAAATGAACACTCGGATATGAACAACGATGTTGTTTGTGATGTGATGATGATGATGAGCAAAGCTAGTAAAACATGGGTAGATGAAGAACAACATAGATAGATAAACAAGGTGGAGTGATAGATAAATAAAGATAACCGAATGATTATATTTTACCTATCCCACACATCCCGGGTATCATGAACTTACTAGGTGAGTTCATGAACCCTTACAAGCTTCAAAGAACCATGACTAACTCTCTCTCTATACTCATACATGTCTTTCATAATGGAAAGACTCGCTATATACAGTACAAGACTCACTAAGGGCTTAATAGTAAAATACTTACTAGTGATAATATTTAAACAATAAATAATATTCACTAGAGCCTCTTCTTTGTTGGGTCGTGTTTTCTTGAGTTGTCATGGTCTTCACCGTGTTGTAGGGACGGTATATAATAAGTGGTCGTTGAATATTAAGCACATCTATCCAAATCTTGTTGACTCGGTCTCTTGATTCACAACACATAAATCTAAAATCAGAATGTGTCTGTGTTGATTGATCGTATTCATTTTTGTTTTTGTTTTCATTTTATTTTTCTTTCGTTCATATTTTTAGGGGAGTAGAATTTGAAATATTCAAAAATTAGAGTTCGTTCAATTTTAGGGGAAGAAATTAGCAATTGAAAATAAAAATAAAAATTTGAAAAATAAAAAATTGAGAAATTGATCCGATAGAGTGAAAAATGTTAGTACATCAGCATAAACGTTTATCTGCCATAGATAGAATAAGTGTAAAGGCTGTAGAGTCTTGTATAATCTGATATCGGCAAGTAGGATATAAACATAAAGCTTGTTAAGGAGTTTGTTGATTGGCTTCTCGATGAATGCTGTGTGATGATTCCTTTTACGAAAATAGAATAAGAGATATCCTAATGAATGTATATTTTCATTTTGAAAGATTTCAATTTATTTTGTTTTCTTTAATAATGACCGAATGACTGGACTATCTCTGCGTATCGAAAGATCGACCTACTAGGGAGTCATTTGGGTTTTCGTTCAGAATTTGGATTCTCTCCACGTACTCACAAGGTCGACCGGAGAGTGAAAGTATTGAACAGTTCAATTTGTTAGATTTTCTTTATTTTCTCAAATACTTGGGCTTTCTCTACGTGTCCACAAGACCGACCTGATTTCTAATTGTTTGAGGTTTTGCTTTATTTTTGTATGACTAATCAGGGATAACTAAATCACTAATAAAGTTCTTTCTATATGATATAACATGATGACTTGCCAACATATTTGATAGAGTGGAGATCAGGTTGTCAGTGCATGATAATATTACCTAATCATACATGAAAACGATAAACATGATTGGTTCATGCTGAAATATAACATAAATGTTGTATTTGTGTTCATCTTGGCTCACATGCTGATTATGGCCGAAATTGAAATGTGCTTGATGCGTTATGTCTGATATGATCTCACGTCGTTATCTTTTTCACGGAAACAAAAAATTGAATTAATTTTGTAATTGCTTTATGTTTTCATTTAAAAAAATCCAAAAAGAATCTAGGTGTATTTTGATATAAATTTTAGAGAATTAAAAATTTTTTTGATGTGTTTAATAGCATAAATCTTTATCATGGATCAGTTTCACACGTAAATTTATCAACTTTATGGTAGATCTAGCATTCCTAAGCATTCCTACAGAAGATCTAACAATATCATGAAGGTTTAAGCATGCTTTATGAAGAAACACATAGAAAACACATAGAAATGGCATAAAGGAAGGTTTTGGGACTCACGATTCGATCAAGGAATCGAATGGATGTTGTCTTGAGGCTGAGATCTTGGTTTTCTTGATGGTTTTCGGCTGACCAGATCTCCAGAGAAGAGTGTGTGTGTTTTTGTGTAAATGAGGCAAATAGGAGAACTAGGGTTTATTAAGATTATTTATATCAGAGGCTAGTTCCGCTGGCAGTTTCGCTGGCCAGGCGAAACTAGCTCTGGTCACGTTTTAACTGATTAACTTAGCTGGCTACCGGGTGACACTACAGTTTCGCCCGGTAGTTTCGCTGGCTGCACAACTTAGGCAATTTTCACATAATCAAGGATTTACAATTTGTCATGCTATTCATAATATTAAATCATGCGTTTAAATCACATTGCACATAATGACATTAATAAATGAACACATAGCACATATGGGCGGGTTCGGTGATCAACCAAAGGTCGTGGACGTATTCGGCCTAGTTAAGCATTAGTTACTAAGTTAACACTTATAACGTAACTAACGGAATTGTCTAACGGAAGTAAACCTTGAAATTCTCGGATGTCACATTTAGCATAAACTTTGTAAAAGCCAAAAATATTTTCTTTCTTGTTTGTTTTTTATCTAATTGACACAAAATACAAAATGATTTCAAAACATTAATCATCCTGGTTCTCCGAAGAAGATTCTTGCCCATAGATTAACTTATGTTGGTTTGGAAATGGGAAACCACATTTATGTCTTCTAAAATTGCAGGTTTAAAATTATTGACTCACAAGCATGGTGAAAGGGGGAGTGCATGAAGAATATTTCACAAGTGGTTCAGTCGACTTAGTCTTGTTCTATCAATGCAAGCTGTATAACTAACAATGGATTTCCAGTTGAAGATCTAATACATCAATGTCGGAAATTAGATTCTATGTTAGAGCATAAACAGTGTGTCTCGTGTGTAGTATCATGTTGTATCGTGTTGGTTAAACTAGATTTAGTGGGGTGAAGTTAGGCTGCCAATGAACTAATTTGCAAGCTGCTTGGTTCGTTAGCAACGATCCATGGGTTCGTTTCTGTGCCAGTTAGTTGGGATAATAGACCTATAAATATCTACATTTGTTAGAATAACACATGGTTAAGGTGTATTATGTGTGAGAGTTGTGTGTTTGTGTCTAGAGTGTTTATACTTATTTTCTAAGTGGAATCAATACAACATAGCTTTATTTACCTTCTTGTTCGTCTTGATTTCATCTCGATTAGTAGGCAATCCACTTGCTCCACCTGTTTACACAACTATTTGTTGGAATGTTCAGTCGTGGAAGCGCAACCTCAAGTTGTATGTCAGTGATATGCACCAAAATATACACATTTTTATAAGCAAATATCTCTATATTTTGGATGATTTCTGATTAGTTAACAACTAAACAAAGGCATTTCACTTTCCTTTTAGTTTTTCAGGATTAACAAAGCCAAAATCATAAAAGAAGCATAAAACATTAAAAATATGAAGAAACTGCTAATTTTGGGAATTGACCTTGGGCACGGCCCCGTGCCCACCTTGGCACTGCCCCATGTCCCGACCTAGAAGAGTCCAAAAGATGCTCCTGACAGCACGACCTCGTGCCACCGACTTAGCACGTCCCGTTCCATTGAAACCCAAAGAATCTCTCCATCCTCTCTGAGCAGCACAATCCCGTGCTGAAGTTTTAAAGGCCTATAAAAGCCAGCCATTCCCTCATTTCAACTTGCTCACTTCTTCCCAACTTCTTTAGATTAGGCTTTTCGTTTTTCTTCTCGAGCCACTTGGCGTTTTCGTCTTTTTTGTATGTCAAAGTTTGTAAGAACATTAAGTGGATAAGTAAAATGCAATGTCTTGTCTATGAAATCAGCTTGAAAATCTTAAAGTTATGATTAGCTAAATTCTCATACTTTTTTAAAAGAGAACGACCATTGGTAAGTTTTTAAGTTGTCCCAAACTCGTCTCGAGGGATGTCTGGTGATTTTATGAAAACCCTTTTTACTGAAAGTTTATTATTAACCATTTTGAACAAACGTGCTCTATGTATCACATACCATTTAAGGAGGCGAAATCTCAACAATCGGACTTGTGACACCCGGTTGGCGGAGATGCATGATCCTTCTGGTGACTCGCGCCCATGCTACATTATACGTTCGGGGTCCTTATGTCTATGTAAGCAAACCCAGCTGACCACGCATGTGCGGGATGAAAGTATTTGGATGGGGAAAAAGGGTTGGTAATATTTTGTCACCTTACGGAAGCTAAGAGGTACGTGTTTGTGAACTTGGCTTTGATTACGACTTACGCGTATGCACGAGAACGGTATGCGGAAGAGACGGGTCTTAGTCCCTTAAAAAACCATTCTCATAATACAATAATCCGATACGCAGGGTTGTTCCCCTGCTAGTTCATGACGGATTGTCGAGTGTAATGGTTGCCCGACCTAGGAGCCCTACAACTAAATGGTATCATACCACTACATTTAGTTATTGGCAGCATAGTTCCCCGGGATTCGTACCTTGCATGGATGATCACCTCAGAGAGTAGTGATACTAGATTTGAGGCTGAGAGGCGTTCTAGTTTCCTGCCAATAAACAATCTCAAGACAAGGTTGTAAACAAACAATTTGCTAACTTCATCACTGGTGAAGTCCGTATAACAATATTAACTGTGACTGCTTAAGTCTGAAATCCCATTTTATCTTTATCTTTATTTTTCCATTTTTTAGAAAACTTTACTTTTCAAACTAATAGATAGAATTAGTTAGATGTTATCAAAGGTGAGTATCAAGAGTTCTCATTTTCGATTGTGTCATTGAACGATCTGATTCAACTTATCACTACTAAACTACTCCATGATGGGTGCACTTGCCCGTGAATGTGGTGAAGTAGTAGTCGTTTAAGTATATCATGTTTTATAAATTTTAAAATTCAACACTAAAATTGTGTCACTAATATTGCAATATTTCATATACAACGTGTTGATGTATGAGCGGTTCGTCGTGTGAAGTATCTGAACAAGACGAAGTGGTGCAAACTGGCTGTAAAATGAAGTGGACACGAACTGACACGAAGTGTCAACCGAACTCATAGTTCAGGTGAGTTAGGGTTCACACGAACCTGTGGTTCGTGTGAGTTCGGATGGTTGGGTATAAATACCTGTTTTACTTTGTAATTCGTGAACTGGTTGAGCATCTGTCCGAGCGCTAAGTGTGTGTTTTCTGTAGTGTTTTCTCTGAATGAATCAGTTTGTTCTATTGTTCTTCGGTGATCAATAAACAATCGTTTTAATTACCTTTCATACCCAAAATAGCTAGATCGAGTAGACGTTCCGACAATCTCTCATTCACAAGTGGTATTAGAGCTATCTGGTTCACTCTATTGATCTGTGGTTGCTATTTTTGGGGTTTTTGAAACAAAAAGTGTCGTTTTTGGAGTGTTTTTGAGAGTTTTTGATCATTTCAGTTAAGATTTCTGTGAAAATTTCACTCCTAAATCAGGCCTTGTCACTTTTTCTGATTCATTGCGGAAAATCTCATTCAAATATGTTCAAAATCGTGAGTTTTGATAAAAAAAATGTTTGGTTCATTCCAGTTCGGTGAGATTCTCAGATCTGAAAAATAACCGTCAACCGAACTCTCAGTTCGCTTCAGTTCGGACATTCGAAGTTTCAGTTCGGTCAAGTTCGTTAAGTTTTTATTCGGTTGCGTTAGGTTCGGTTCAGTTCAGTTACACGAAGAACCGGTTTTGGACACGTTCGGGTCTTGGTTCGTTTCTCTTCGTAAAGGTTCAGTTCGGTTAGCTTCGGTTTGTTTTAGTTTGCCTAGTTTTTAGTTCGGAAAAGTCTCAGTTGGGTTGGGTTCAGATAAAGTTTCTTATGTTTGGTTCAGTTCGGATACTAGAATTTGAAATTTTCAAAATGTCAGATTTCCAAGCTTTTGTGGTTATGGAGAATGCAATGCAAGCGATGATCAATTTGATAACGAAATCGGAACAAGTCAAAAATTTTTCTCAAGTTATTGAAGTTGGAGGATTATCAAAATTGGAAAAAACAGTTTTCTGCTTATAATAACACGAATGATATCGATTTATGGATTCCAATTTAAAAGCTTTACATGCATCCAGCTGATCAAGGGGATTATAAGGAAATCAAAGATTTTTCAGCTGATGAATGGAAAAGCTATGAGCTTGAACAATGGCATTACCTACTGAGTTACTACATCAATTCAGCACTTGCAAGAAATATAAACAATTAAGGGATGCTTTATCGGCAATATGTTAAGGTAATGATCAATACAAGAAGAGTCGACAAAAGGTGTTGAACAAAGAGTTTGACAATTTTCAATATTATGATAATGAAAACATCAAGGCTCTTGTATCAAGATTTTCACATCTTATCAGTGAATTGAAAGTTGTTGGAATTGAGAAAACCGATGAAGAATTAAAAGAAAAGATATTGGAAGCATTGCCGGAAAAATGGGAAAATCATGTTTTGTTGATTACACATGACAAAGAATTCTCCACATTATCATTTCATGAGCTAACTGCTGAACTTCATGCTCTAGAAATGGAGATGTTGAATTCAAAAAAATCAACAGCTAAATTGCAAAATCCAGAATATTATCATGGCCAGAATGTAGCAAGTATTAATGCTAAAGCTAAACCAACGACATTAGTTCAGCAGCAAGTACTGCTTTTATAGGAAATATGTCTAGAGTTTCTGATAATGATGATTCTTCAAGAGGTTGTACTTTTACAACTCCAAGTATGACCAATCAGAATGGATTTTCTATTCAAAATACTGATGATTGTGCTAATATCTGCTATAATCTCATCTTCTCTTGGGTTGGTTATTAATAATGCTGGTGAGGCTAAGATAAGTAGAGATGATTTTGATGAAATTGATGATAATCATTTCATCCAAATGAATTCTTCAGAAGAGCAGAAAGAGATCTATTAATACAGATGGAAAGTTGGGATAGACAAATTTAAAGTGAAGTGTTACAAATGTTCTAATCTTGGACATTTTGCCAGAGAATGTAAAAAATCTCAAGCAAACAAAGCTGATTCAAAAACTACAAATGGTGCTCAAGCTTCTTTAAGTACAAAAGCACTGGTTGTTCAAGATGATAAGGTTATTGATTGGGGTAAAGTCTTTGACGAGTCAGCTTTGATTGTCACAACTGAACAAGATTATTATTATTCTGATTCAAGTTCCTACGAATCAGCTGAGAATAAAAATTCTGAATTTAAGATTGAAAGTTTGCTGAAAGAAAATGATTCTTTGTTGAAGGAAGTCAAAATGTTTACCGAAGTACTTCAATTGGTAAAAGAAGATTTGGAGGTGTCCAAGAAAGAATGCAAGGAATCTGAAAAATGGAAGGCTGAAGCAAAAGATGTTGAGAATGATTTCAATGATTTGTTTGAGAAATCCAAGATTAAACTCGATGTGCTCAATAAAACTTCTGATGAACTTGCTGCTAAAGCAAAAGTTTATTCTTTCGAGAATGAAACATTGTTGGAGGAAAAAAAGGAATTGACAAGGGTAAATAAATTATTCATTTGCATACAAATGTTGATATTCAGAAAAGTAATGAAGATAAATTGAAGAAGGAGTTATTTGGTGAGCTTGAAAATCTTAGATTGTAAAAAATCTGAAACAAATAGGGTTGCTAAAAAGTTTATTGCAACTGAGAAAGAATTGTCAGAAGCACAACAAAGTTTCTGATTTGAAAATTAAGGTGATCGATGCCAAGCGTCTTTTGAACAATGTCACAAGTCACAATCATTTACAAGCTTTTTGACCAAAGATGAGAATTTTGAGAAGGTATTTGATAGGACAGTTACATCCCCGACTAGTATTAAAAAAGTTGTCAATGTTGTCAAAGAGAAAGTTGAAGATTATGATTATTCAAAGTTTTCATCCTCTAATGCTGAAGAAGAAAAGGTTGTAAAGTAGAAGAAAAATAAGAAGGCTGGTAAGAAGAATTAGAAGAAATTTGAAGTGCCTAAATTTTTAACATTTGTGTCTGGTTCATCATCAACAGAAAATGAACAATCGGCTACATCTATTGACAAGATTCATTTTTCATACTGATATTGATGAGACAATTTTCTATGCTAAGAAGAATGTCAATGAACTCAAACCTAAGTTTTCAAGGTTGGCGAAGAATGGGCATCAATCATCAAGTTCCGAAGAAAAGATTTCATGAAAAGCTGTTGGTTTGGGGGTCGAGTCAAAGATAGTTGAAGATGATGGTGATCAAGCCTCTAAACAACAAAATTTGAAGAAAAATTAATTGAACCAAGTTAACAAGGATGTTTTCAAGGCAGGAAAGTTCAACCCAAGAGGTTCTACAAGCTCAAGGGTTCGGAAAAAAAAAATCTCATAAAGAATTTCCACTTCATTGCGTGGATGCTCAAAAGATTTTTGAAGTTTTTGTGCAAGATGTTGCTGCAATGAACACGAAGAATCAAAATGCAAAATTTTCTTCTGGAAGTTCAAATTCTACTCCAGAGAACCCGATTTTCTAAATGGGTTCATGATCATTGGCATCAGGTATATGATTCTTTCTATGATCATTTTGGAGTTAATCATGTTTTTGAAGTTATGCATGTTCCTAACCGGTGGGATAAGAGCAGTCAGTTGAGTTACAATTGTCGTCAAAAAGGACATGTGGCACAAGATTGTCCGGTTCCTACTGTGTTTACCCAACGGAAACAAAACATTTAAGTTTTTGGTAAGTCTGCCGAACCAAAGTTTATTGATAAACATAGCAGAGTTTTTGATGACTTTCAACCTAAATTTTACAAAAATCAAGAACGATTTGTTCCAATATTTTCAAAGGTTCAAAATGTAGGTTGTTCATCACAGTCAGCTGTGATTGATTCATCAAAGACTGATTTACCAAAACAAGAACAACAATGGAAACCTAAAGTGGTTTCGAAGCAAAACCTGGACACTGGTCGACCAGAAGCGATTTGCTTCGGGTCATTTAAAAACTGATGTGTTTGACCAGTGTGCAGGTACTTCTGGAAGACCTATCGACGATTAAAATATTGTTGATTGAGGAGTATTCTGCTTATTTTAAGTTAAATTGTGATATCATTTTTCTAACTTGATAATTTTGTGCAAAACTAAAACTGGCAGGTATCCGTGTCGGTTGATCAATTTTCTTTCTTAATTGAAAACAGCTAATATAATGTACTATTTTTATAAAATGAAAAATCCAAAAATAGAGTTTTTTCATTTACGGGGAGAAAATGTATGATATGGCATGATATGGGGAGGAAATGCATGTTATGGAAGAAGTGAATACATGCAAAATAAAATTGAGAGAAATTGATCATTGGGAAATGATGGTACATTGGCTTACGTATCTGACTCATGGATAGAGTAGATGAAAAATCCATAAGATCATTGTTTGATATACTTGGTAGGCTCGGCAAATCAGAAAGTATTCAGTGTGATATAACACTAAATACTATGCTTGACCAAGTGGATAAAATCTTGAAGTGTATTTCATGATAAGAGAGAAAAATGTGCGAATAAAAAAAATGAGAAGTCACTGTGTAATGTGTTCATTTTATAAAGATTTAAACTTCTTTGATTTTCTATATTTTCTCAAATGATCGGACTTTCTTTGCGTATCGAAAGATCGACATGATTGTTGTTCATTTGAGGTTCCTGCTTTATTTTCTTTGGTTTTTATTATAATTCATTGGACTTTCTCTGTGTATCCACATGACCGACCTGATTGTTGTTAAATTATACAATTTCAACTTGTTTTATCGTTCGTATTTTGTTAAATCTGATATCTTATCTGCGTATCAAAAGATCGACCTTAAGGTAGATGATTTAGTTTTCTTATTTATTTATGCATGGAACACAGTTGACAATATCGTGAATTCAATACACAATGCGATAATCACAAGTGTAATCACACTAGAAAAAGAAAATGTCTGAATATGTATGATAGTGTGGGATACACTGCTCAAAGCAAATCTAATCAATATTTTAACATATCCCCATGTTATGAGTATAATGTTGCTTGAGTTTAAGATGAACAAATTATACCAACAATCAACATGGCTTATGTGCTTCAATTAGTTGAAATTGAAGTGTAGTTCATTGCGTTATGTTCAATATGATCCCTGATGGTGATCTTTCTCATACAAAAAATATAGTTTGATTCTGTATTGCAATTTTATTTTATTATAGAAAATTCAAAAATATTTTCGGTGTGTTTTAGTATAAGTTTGAAAAATCAAAAAGATTTTAGGTTTGTTTTAATTTAAACTTTCTAAATGCCAAAAAGATTTTATTTCTACTTTGATTTCGATCTGATCGACACGTGATACAAATCAAAATTTCAAAAAATTGTATCTTGGAGTCTCGAAGAGACGTTTTGCGCCAAGATTATTTACGATTGAACAGGTTCTAAGTGAAGGAAGATTGTCACAACTTCAAGTCTTCTGAAGTTGTTGTTAAAGACAGAGACACACTATGCTTTGTCATGTATTTAAGATCAAAATACCATCAAGTTGAGGGGGAGTTTGTTTGAAGATGTGTTTCAATTAGATGAACTGATACTGCACACGTCGAAGGGGGGGGGGGGGTTGTTGATGTATGAGCAGTTCGTCGTGTGAAGTATCTGAACAAGACGAAGTGGTGCAAACTGGCTGTCAAACGAAGTGGACACGAACTGACACGAATTGTCAACTGAACTCACAATTCAGGTGAGTTCGGGTTCACATGAACCTGTTGTTTGTGTGAGTTCAGATGGCTGGGTATAAATACCCATTTTAGTTTGTAGAGCATTTGTCTGAGTGCTAAGTGTGTGCTTTCTGTAGTGTTTTCTCTGAGTGATTCAGATTGTTCTGTTGTTCTTCGTTGATCAATAAAACAATCTATAGCTAGATCGAGTACACAATCTGATGCTCTCTCATTTACACACCGCAGCTCACACCAAGCTTTTTGGCACTGTTGTCGGGGACACAAACAATGATTTTGAGAAAAAATTGCGTTAATGACCTAACTATAATTTTTATTTTTCTTTCAGAAAAAATATCCCTTCATTTCTCTGCTCACCACCTACATTGCACCTTTAAAAGAATCTGTCTAGCCAACAACATTCATCTCAGGAGCAGGAAGGATCCACGGAAAAGGAATGGGCAAGCAAAGAAGGAAATACGAAATCAACATCCATCGAGGGAAGTTATTCTCATTTCTTTGAAAATAATGACCCTCGGCCCAAGTAACTATCATGTTAGTGCAAAATATGTGTAACATGTGTGTATTTCAATTAGTACAGTTAGTTGTTTGTTTGAACTGTTAATTCTTGTATTGGGTAGTTATTGTCATTTCCTAATACTTGAGGGACATGGAATGTGAGATATAATATCTCATATATATGAGATATTATATTCTGCTTTTAACAAATCAACTTGAAGCCAGCAAGTGATTTATAAACAAAGTGAAGCTGCCAAACGATTTGATTCGATGTGCCACTTCAGATGGATTAGAATGCAGGCGAACAGGATCCGAAGTGAGGTTGCTATATATATTTGAGTTGTGAGTTCGGATAAAGGGAGCTCCATAATCGTTTCACTGAAATCAATTTCTAAGAGGAGGAGTTTTTCATCGTGAATTTCTGGGAGTTTAGTTGTTAGGATCACGATTATATGTTGTTAACTTTCTTATTCATGCAACCGTTGATCCAATTTGAGCAATAAACATAGATTTACCTACATTTTCTTGTTCTTGAGTTCGGTTTTACTTTCGGTCCTATTTCGGTTTACAAATCACTAGATCTGACGCTATTCGTTTTTTCAATTGGTATCAGAGCTAATCCAGGAGTGTTTCTAGACTAAAAAAAACTGATTGAAATTGATCAAATTGTTTGTGTTTGACTTTTTCCAAAGTCAAACTGTTGTGTTTGAGTCTGAAATTGAGCATCATTTCGTGTTTTTTGAACTATTGAATGATTTCGGTAGTTTTAATACATCAACACGAAACTATATCAAGTCTCAGATCTCATTTTCATTGAGTTTACCTCATAATCGCATTTTCATAGGAGCTTCATGTGTTCTTCATGTTCAACAATGGTGAAATGATTAATTCTCGATGTTTTTGGATGAAACCAATTGCTACAAGTTCTATTTGATCATTGGAAGCTATAGCAACAAATAGATTTGAGTTTCATCAACGTTTGATACGTTTTTGGATTTCAAATTTTTGTTAGTTCACCGGAGTTAACTTTTGAGTCAGAAAATCGAACCAAAACTATATAACAATGGTGCTATAATTGTTCCCCTCGTTCATACGAATACATAGCAACTTACAGAAGAGATTTTCGTTCAGAATTGAGAGATATATTGTAGTTTGAAAATTAAAGGTTTCACCGGAAAAACTGGATTCACCAGAATATTTATGTTTTCACCGGATATTTCTATTCTCCGGTGATTCTGGTTCGCCGACGTTCTTCATAAAGGTGTTTTGGTTTGCAGGTGGTTACGTTGGTGATTTTGGTTCACCAGATTGTATTCTGGTTGGTACAAGCTTCGACGAAGTTTACTTTGGTTGCCCGGAATTTTCAATATCTAGTGGGCTGTTTAAAAAAGATGTGATCTCAATTCCTGGCTTCCACAACTATTTTATCCTTATTACATAAATTTCAATTTCAACCCTCAAGTCTTTAATACTATCTTTCGAGTTTTTTTTTAAACCAATTTTTTTTTTTAAAAAATCTCAAGTTTTAAACAACAATTTAAAAAAAACTAAGAAAAAAACTTTACACTAAGTTTTTGTGTTCGTTGGATTGATTTCTGAACGCAAATTCTTTTTGTGTTTGTCAAATCGATTAACAAACATAAGATTCGTTCGTGTTTGTTTTTATTTTTACCGTGTTATTTTTCCGTTGCTTATTTTTTTTATAAAAAAAATCAAAACAAAAACTATAAATATTTTGTTTTTCTAGGTTTCATATATCAAGAATTTTTTTCTTTTTTAAATTTACAAAAATATAAAAACAACAAAAAACAAATATATTTTATTTCAAGAAAATTCAAGTGCATTTCAAGTGATATTTCGGAAGACTAATTTTCATTCGTGGTGAAGAATTGAAGTAGATCAAAATGAATGAGATGCATGTGATCGTTGAAGTACCTAAGCTGTTGAAACTTGACGATTATAATAATTGGAAAAAGCGATTTAAGGCTTATATCACTGCAACAGATGTGGATTTGTGGATTCCAATTGAGAAAGAGTTTACTTACCCAGCTTATTCTAATGGGGTACCTAAAATGCAAAGAGATCTTTCATCTGAGGAAAGAAAAAGTTATGAAAGAGAACTAAAAGCTTATGATATTATCACAATCGCTTTAACAAATGAAGTGTTTTGTCAATTTGAGAACTGTACTGGATCAAAACAATTATGGGACACTTTAGAATTAAGATGTGAAGGTTGAAGGTTATGATTGGGGACAAGTTCTTTCTGATCAATATGCTTTTCTTGCAAGGTATGCACAAGTTGATGAATCAGCATCAAGTAGTTCTACTTTTGAATTATTTGATAAAGGCGGTTGTGTAGTTATGGCAGAAGTTCAAAAAGATAGGTCTTCACAATGTGACATTGCTGAGAATGAATTGAAGTTTCAGCATGAGAATGCAGAGTTAATTGCAAAAGTTTCAAAGCTGACTGAAACAAATGATCATTTGATGAAGGAATTTGAAAAATGGAAGAAAGAAGCAAATGACATGGCAACAGTTTTTGATGATTTGTTTGCAAAATCAAAGATCAAACTTTAAGGTCTAGAAAAGGAAGTTGTTGATCTTACTACTAAAGAATTAAGTCATCAAGAGGACAACACGAAGCTGTTAGATGCTAAAGTTGAATTTCTTCGTAAAAACAAGCTTTTCAAGCAGAGTGTTGAGATTTATAAACAAAGATGCGAAAAGGTTGTACAAGAAACATATGATGCTCATGATCAGTTGAGGAGAGTGATGTGCTGTGGTGAATATATAAACTATGATATTATTTTGTAACACCTTTCTAGCTATAAAACCTAATTTACTGACAACCTTTATTTCACCACATTATGGGCAAGTGCACTCATCATGGAGCAGTATAGTAGTGGTAAGTTGAATCGGGGTCGATCAAGGACACAATGGAAAGTTGGGATTTTAATGTTTTATCTTTGTTAATGTCTAACCAAATATATTTAACATGAAAAGGGTTAGTTAAACTAAACTAGAAATAAGAAAATATAATAAAGATAAAATAAGATGGTGTTCTTAGTTTTGTAAATCAAAGTTAGTATTACTTGGGAGAACTTAAAAGTGGTTGAGGAAGGTTAAATGGACATCCATAATCTTACTTAAGATTGCTTACCAGTAGAAGACCAATCACCTTTCGGGATCTTAGGCTGATTCACCATCCAACTACCAATCGTCTGCGAGGAGTACGAATGCCGAGGGAAAGTGCTGCTAGTGAACAAATAAAGTGGTGTAATGCCACTTAGTTACGGGGTCCCTCAAACCGGCCGACTTACCGTACTCGACACGCCGTCATGAACCAGCAGGGGAAAAACCCTGCGTGCCGGATTATATTATTGTGAAAATGATATTTTTAAGAGACTAAGGTCTGTTTCTTCCATGCACTGCTCTCGCGCATGCAAGTCCGTCGTGACCAGAGCCAAGTACACAAACACGTACCATCTCGGCTTCTGTGAAATTACAAAATATTACCAACCCCTATTCCCAACCAAATACTTTCAGCCCGCAATTGCGTGGTCAGCCGAATTTGCTTACATAGACATAAGGACCTCGAACGTATCATGTAGCATGGGATGCGAGTCACCTTTCGGATCATGCATCGTCCCCCGATAGGGTGTCACAGGTCCGGCCTTTGGGATTTCGACTCCCCAAATGGTCTGTGATACGTATAGCACGTTTGGTTCAGAAGATCAATAAACACTTTCAATAAAAAAGGGTTTTCACAAATTCATTAAACACACTTTAAACAAGCTTATAAAGTCATTAACCAACCAATAAAAGTTTTATTACTTCCCAAGTAAGTATAAAAGTTTATCCAGACATGACTTTAAATATTTTCTTAAGAGAAGAAGAAAGATTCATAGACAAATACTTTGCAAAAACTACTTAAGTTATATTTCTTATAAACTTGACTTACAAAACATAGAAATGCCAAATGGCTCAAGAGAAAAACAAGAACTACACTAAAGAAAGGAGGGGGGGGTGAGCAAGGAAAAATGAAGATGGCTTCTTCTATTTATAGACCAGCTGTAGTGGGCACGGCCCGTGCCAAACTAGGCACGGGGCGTGTTGTGTCAGAGGGGCACGGGGCATGCTTCACGGAACAAGGGGCGTGCTGTGTCAGTGACTTCTTCCGTTCTGCAAGGTGATCAGGGGCACGCGGCGTGCTTGGGTAGGCTAGGGGCGTGTCTTCACTGGCACGGGGCGTGTTGTGTTAGAAGGCCTTTAGACCCAAAAAAGTCAATTTTTAGGTTCAAAATGGTGCTTGTTGGGTGAGGCACGGGGATTATTGACCACAAAATCATCTTCCTCTTGCCAAGGATACTCAGAATTCACTATTCATGGGTCTCGTAACTCATTTTCTAGCCCAAGATATGCTTCCGCGAAGTTTAGGGCATTTCCTGACCGCACCGGTGTCTTTCAGCAGCTGTGCTTCGGGGTGTGGTTGAGTTTTGGGGTTACCACTTTGTCTTGACTCGAGAGAAGGTCGTATGAGGGCATCATGTCCATCTTGCAAGGTTGTAGCTTGGTTCTTGGCACAAAATCACGAATTCTTCATATTTTCTTCATTTTTGAGCGTTTCTTACTTCTTTTGTGATTTTCACTTGGATTGCACTAAAAACTGAAAAGGAAACACTATCATATTGTTTTGATAATAGTTATTCAGATATAACCCGAAATGTGAGGAATAATTGATATAAAAATATATATAACTTAGCGCATATTAGAGAGAAGTCTACTCTAAATAGAACAACAAAAAAACTTATTGCAACACAAAAAGAGTTGGCTGAAGCGCAAAATAAAATTGCAGACATGAAGATTGAGGTTCATGATTTCAAAAGACAGTTGCATAATCTCAATAATTCATCGTCTTTTACAAATTTTTGTGTAAAAAGGAGAATTTTCAACATATTTTCGGTGATGTTTTTCTGAAAAGTGTTCCACCTCTTGTGGTTATTGAAAATTTTATCAATACTTTGAAAGCAACGGAAGTAGTTCATGATTATACAATGTTTGCTGATAATTCTTCTGAGAAGAAGAAAAAGTCAAAGTCGCAGAAGAAAAATGAAGAGAATTTTGATGCTAACAAGAGAACTAAATTTGTCTCAAGTTTCATATTGCTTGATAAAGAAAAAGAGTTTGAAGGTAGTCCAGGACATGTTAATGTTGACAAATTTTCAGAGTTTGGGATTGATGAATCTTTGCTTTCTAATAAAGATGATCTGAGTGCCATCAAGGATGAGTTTTCTCGACTTGCTTCACAAGGTCATGAGAAACCTTAGTCTGTACCGGATAAATATAAAAATAATGGTGGTTTGAGATATGAAAGCAAAGATGAGAACGTGAATGTTGGAAGTGATATCCAAGATATGTCTGAGATAGAGAAAATTGTGGAGGATGTCAAGGTTCACAAAGAAAAGGAGATTCCAGTTGAGAATCATATCATGTGTGAACCTGATGCTGTTTTTTTGTCAACGGAATCTAAGTTAGAGCGTCAAGAGAGTTATTCTTCTCAAAATTCATCAATGACCACACAATCCATGTCATCTCCTGAGTCGGTTGATGGGAGAGTTTGTTTTTATTGCAACAAGACGTGACATGTGATTCGGAATTGTGCTATTCGACAAAGTCTTTCACGTGGTTCATACCAATTATCATCATCCGGTTCAGTGATTTTCAACGAGGTACCTTTTAAACAAATTCAGAAAAACCAACGAAAACCAACTCACAAGAAGCCGATTGTTGGTAAAACCTCAAAATATGATGACTGGTCACCATATTTTTCAAAAAGAAAACAAATTTGTAAATCCGATACATCAAATAGGTTTTATCATACAGATAAATTCTTTAGTTATGGAGATGATTCAGGTTTTTATGATCCTTCATTTGAAAAATGATTTCAAAAACCTTCAAAACTAAAGAAAACTAAACCTGTTACCCCTTAAGTTATGATGATGGATCGACTAGATCAATGTAATCGTCGATGTTGTTATACCTATCATTAAAAAGGAAATTTTGCTTATAATTGTCCTATGAATTTCAATAACTCATTATCATATGCCAAGGATAGCAAGTTTGTTGATCCCGGTGGCATAATTTCAATGAAACAACGCCCAAGAGTAAAATTTTCTGGAAATAGAAAGTTGTTTCTGAATCTCTGGGTAGCAGTTTCGAATGTCGTTCATCAGTTGACAATGGTTCATTAGAAAATTCAAAACCAAAAATGGAATGGACACCAAAGATTGTTTCCACACCCAACAGTGATTTTGTTGAAGACACTAGACTACCTACCACAACCGTGGATGAGAGTGGGGGTTTTAAGAACTTATTATTTTCCAGTGTTTGCGGGTATTTCAAGAAGACGTGTTAGTAATTGAAAGATTGCTAACAGGGAGATACTTGTGCATGATTCAAGTTAAAATGCATCGTTCTAATCTTTCAAAAAAAGTTGAATAATTGATTTTCAAAAGTATCATTCTCAAAAATGTGTCAAGTGTTTATCGATCATTTTCATTCTTGTTATTAAATTTCTTTTGTTCATATTTTTTAAGGAGAGAAAATTTGGAAAATTCAGAAAATAGAGTTTGTTGAATTTTAGAAGGGGGGGGGGGGGGATTTTGGAACATATAAAAAAAATAAAAAATGAGAAATTGATCCGACCTTTGAGAAGTGATGGTACATCAGCATATGTTATCTTCCATGGATAGACTAGATATAAAGGTTGTAGGTTCATGCTTAAAATGCTTGATGCACTTGACAAATCTGATATGTGTTAGTATGATATAAAGATAAGGCTTTCTTGATAACTGTGGTGCACATCTTGACGGATGCTGTGTTATACTGGTATTAAAATACAAAAACAGAATAAGAGATGTCCGGGTGTAGGGTTGCTTTCATTTTCCAAAGTTTTAAACTTGTTTGATTTTCTTTATTTTGTCAAACGAGCGGACTTTCTCTGCGTGTTCGGAAGAACTGACCTGATTGTTGTTCGCTTGACGTTCTGCTTTATTTTCTTTGGTCTTACGTATAATCCATCGAATTTTCTCTGCACGTTTGAAAGAACCGACCTGATTGTTGTTAGATTATACAACTTTAACTTGTTTTATTTTCTTTAATTTATTTTGCTAAATCGAAACTCTATCTGCGTATCGAAAGATCGATCTTAGAGTTGAAGATTTAGCATTCTGCTTTCTTTTTGCAAGAAACACTTTGGATAATATATCTACATTGAAAAATTCTGATGCTAAGCAAGTTTATTATATTTGCATGAGAAATCTTTTGTATGTGACTTGGCTTGAATAAAAGAAAGATACAAAAATATCATAAATGATGTTGCCAGTATTCCTGATAGTGTGGGTGCCATGTTCTCTATGCTTGAAAATTAATACCTAAATCATATTAGAAAACCATAGAAATTGATTTTTCTGAGTTAAAATAAACATGAAGATGTTGCATCTGAAATCAATATAGCTTACATGCTGATTAAGGTTGAAATTGAAGTGTGCTAGATGCATGATGCTTATCTGATCTCATGTCGTGATCTTTCTCACAAAAGACAAAAATAGTGTCTGATTCTGTATTGCATTTACATTCCATATCAGAAAATCCAAAAAGATTTTCAGTGTGTTTAGCATAAAATTGTGAAAATACAAAAAGATTATAGTTGTGTTTTAATTCTAAATTTTTAAGAGTCAAAAAGATTTTTTTTTTATTTCTTTTCGATCGATCGTCATGTGATTCAAAACAATAAAAAAACAAAATATCATGGTTCTCCAAAGGAGATTTTTACCCAATATTAACTTATGTTGGATTTAAAAGGGAAAATCGCACTTCTGTCTTCTGAAGTTTGCAGGTTGAAAAGATGAAATTTCCCAGATACATATCTCAGATGAATCTCATGCATGGTTGTAAAGCTGTCAAAGAGTAAATTACTTTCAGAAATGGTTTAGTTGACTCAGTCTTGTTCCTGCCATGCCTACCCTACATCAGCTAACAACATATTCAAAAAGTTTGAAGATCTGATAAAGGACACGTCAAGGGCGAGTTTGTTAGTGCAAAATATGTGTAACGTGTGTGTATTTCAATTTGTACAGTTAGTTGTTTGTTAGAATTGTTAATTCTTTTATTGGGTAGTTATTATCATTTCCTAATACTTGAGGGACATGGTATGTGAGATATAATATCTCATATATATTAGATATTATATTCTGGTTTTAACAAATCAACTTGAAGCCAGCATTTGATTTCCAAACAAAGTGAAGCTGCCAAACGATCTGATCCGAAGTGCCACTTCGAATGGATTAGAATGCAGGCGAACAGGATTCGAAGTGAGCCTGCTGTATATATTTGAGTTGTGAGTTCGGATAAAAGGGAGCTCCATAACCGTTTCACTGAAATCAATTTGTAAGAGGAGGAGTTTTTCATCGTAAATTTCTGAGGGTTTAGTGGTTAGGATCATGATTAGATGTTGTTAACGTTCTTATTCATGTAATCGTTGATCCAATTTAAGAAATAAACAAAGATTTATTTATATTTTCGTGTTCTTGAGTTTGGGTTTACTTTCGGTCCGATGTCACGATGCATTTTCACCTCTTTTTGATGATTCAAACATATTAAAAATTCAAAACCAGAAATTTCCCATATGATAGCGAAAACAAGATCTAATTCAGAACGAGTAACTGAAAAACATCTGACAAGGTAATAAACCATGTTTAACTTATGACCTGTAAATAAACAAAGCTGTTTTCACTAATAAATAGATAAATTTGCAAAAAGTTTATGCTCAAATGTATTTCTCTTACATGCTCACCTTCATCACTAGAGAAAATTCTAGAAACCGACACGCGTAATGAGGTAATTCAAAATAATAATTTTTTGAAAACCTTATTCCTTTGATACAAATATAAAAAAAAATAATAATTTTTTTCGGGCTGATTTAGAACGGGGTCGTGCAGATCGTGTTCTTAGGGGTAAACACACCCCATTCCCACCTCATTTCACACGGGTCGTGCTCGAGAATCTCTCTTGGTGATTTATCAGTTTCTATCTCTGAATTTCTTTGCTTTCATCACAATTCCATCATGTAAGTTCATACATCTTGATCTAAACCCTTGAAGATTTATATAGGTTTAGTGTTCTTCCCAAAATTCAGGGCTTAATCTGAATTTCTTAAATCTTGCACCAATTTGTTGAAATTGTTAGTTTAGATATGTGTAATAAGTGTGTAATAATCATCCTCTATTGATAATCTATGTCAAAACACCCAAAATCATATAATTTTTGCTTGATTTTTCCAATAAAACTCAAATGGAAAAACTTAGATTTAGGAATTTTGAGTTGTGATAGGGAAAAACCGTCTATGGGGTTCTCTTAATCGCACAAAACCGAGCAAAACCCTATAAAAATTTTCAAATTCGGTGATGGTTGATTAATTGCCTAGATTCGGACTTGTTCAGAATCTCGACTCGACACGGGGACATGCTACACCACAGCACGGGCCGTGGCGACCCTCCTGAACACGGGGTCGTGCTCACCTAAACACGAGCCCGTGCTAACCCCACTGATAAACATAAATTTTATGTTTTTGCGTAATTTTCACTTATGTTGTTCTGTTTTTGTTTCAATGCTAACTAGACTACCTTTTCGAGCAGACGCGAGTCCGTCTCACACGCCCGGTTACCAAACCTCATCACTCGGGATGAAGAAGGATCTCGTGTTGCAGGAACCCAAACGCTTAACGCCCTAAACCAGCTCGAACGGTACTTTGACTTTGTACCAGTTCAAATGAAGAAGCTTTTCAATGCTTTTCGGACGGAAGGCATTAGGGAATGCACCATTGAGTTCTTGGCTTCATTTCAGTTTGAGGAGGAGATTTCTGACGTATGGAGGAACGTGACCGTCCGGTTCAGATTAGGGAGGACCTGGTATAGCCGCTCTATGGATCAACTCATGATTGATCTTGGTGTTTATGAGGACGAGGAGATGGATGGGCTAATGGACGTCCACCACTACTTTCCCAACGAGACCTTTCGTAACCATCTGGAACACAGGATCATTCATCGGGCTTTCTGGAGCTGCATTTTCCATGGGCACTACTTTCCTAGTAGTACCAAGAGAAGGAAGCTGAGAGATCCACTTCACATATATATCCACAGATGCTTTAGTCGATCCGTGTTCCAGAGGGGGAGTACATGAGGGGTGGTCAACCTGAAGAACTTACTTGCTTTGTATTGCTTTGATTAGGGGGAGGTGTATGTGCCCTTGATGGATCTTGTTCCGTGTTTCAAGCTTAGAAGATGAACAAAAGCAGTAAATACAAGGCTGAGTTTTTTCACCGAATGAAAAGCTTACACACACATATCATCGTATGAAACACTCAACTCGCAAAAGTCTTTAAGAGCCGAATGAGATTTCCTATTTATAGGCAAATCTATTCACCGAATGGATGCCCACTAAATGACTCATTCAGTGGTCATTCCGTGAAACTCATTCTCCCATATTAAATACATGTCTCACACAGAATGCTCTATCAACTGTTACAGACATGACACGATACATCATTTGACACATAATCTCTAGGTACTAACAAACTCCCCTTTTGGCATATGATGTATCCGTCACTTTATCATTTCAAATCTTCAAATGTTTGAAAGTTGATCTTCAAATACTCCCCTTTCGACAATACTTCATCTTTAACCTTGAATCTTGATCTCAGTTGGACTAGAATTTGCATGGCTGGAACAGGACCACATCACTGACCCACTTGAAACTGGAGCTTTGGAATCTTCTAACGCACTTCCCTTTTCACCATGTAAGAGTCATTACTTGAACCTAAAGCTTCGGAAGATAGAAGTGCGGTTTTCTCTTTTTACCAAATCAAGTTAATCTTGGGAAAAAAATCTCCTTCGGAGAGCCAAGATGTTCTGAATATAGTTTTGGAGTTTGTTGTATCTCGTGCCAATCAAATCGAAAACAAAATAGAAATAAAAGCTTTTAAGCTTTTAGAAAGTTTATATCAAAACACACCCAAAATCATTTGGATTTTCTAAAGTTATGCTAAAATACACCAAAAATCTTTTTGATTTTTCATTTTAGAAAATCCAATACTAAGACAAACAATACTAAAACAAACTCTATTTTTGGTTTGAGACAGATCACTATTAGCAATTCAATTTCAACTAACTGAAGGACATAAGTCATGTTAGTTGTTGATATTATTTGTCCATCTTAAACTATGGCAGAATCATACTCATAACATCTGTATATGTTAAAGTATTACTAAATTGCTTTGACCAGTGGACCCCACAATATCAGACATATTCAGACATTTTTCTTTTTCTCGTGTGATTACACTTGTGTTTATCACAAAGTGATTTGACTTCATGACATCATCAACTATGTTCCATGCAAAAAGAACTAAGAATGTTTAATCGTCTATCTTAAGTCGATCTTTCGATATGCAGATAAGGCCTCAGATTGAACAAAATAAGAAAAATAAAACAAGTTGAATTTGTATAATTCAACAACAATCAGTTTGATACTTCCGTATACCCAGATAAAGTCTGATGAATTATACGAAACACCAAAGAAAATAATGCAGAACCTTAAATGAACAACAATCAGATCGATACTCACGTATATGCACAAATAGTCCTATCCTTTGAGAAATTGAAGAAAATCAAACAAGTTTAAATCATTGCAAAATGAACATATGTATACACAGTGACTTCTCATTTTTTCTCACAAATTTTATATATCTTGAAATACGCATCAAGATGTTGTCCACTAGGTCAAGTATTAGCATTTAGTGTATATTACATTTGTATACTTTCTGATTTGCCAAGCCTACCTAGCATATAAAACAATGGTTTTATGGCTTTTTCATCTATTTTATCCATGAGTCAAATACTTAAGCCAATGTACCATCATTTCCTGATGATCAATTTCCCAATTTTCTATATATTTTTCATGTATTCACCACGACTTTATATATTTTGCATGTATTCACCTTCACCATGACATGCATTTCTCCCCCTAAATGAAAAACTCTATTTTTGGATTTTTCATTTTATATAAAAACAAGACACTATTTTTGGTATTTTCAATTTTCTCTCCCTAAAACTATAAATGAAATATAGAGAAAGAAAATTGATCGACCAACACAGATACAATTTTGTGATTGAAAATTTGAATTAAAAATTTTAAATCTGTGTAGGTTAAGTTAAGCAGAATACTCCACCATCAGCGAATTTGCAATCGCCGACAGGTCTTCTTAAAGAACCTTCAAACACTAGTAAAAAATACTAGTTTTTAAACTGACCTCAGCCCTTGGCTAGTCGACCAGCGTTGCTATTTTTTTTCCTCTGGAAACCACTTTAGGTTTCCACCACATCTGTGGTGTAGCATTTTTTGATAAGTCAGGGCCAACCTTTAAAGGACCACCCTTTACCTTAGCAAATTGTTTAGGAACAAATTTGGAAGGTTTGCTGAATGATTAATGAACAAAACTGGATCTGCAGGTAATCCACCAGATGATTTCTTATCTTTTCTCAGAACTTTAGAAGGACAAGAGTAGAAAGCTTGTAAAAGATTGAGAATTAGTGATGCTGTTCAACTTTTGATTGACATTAATCACTTCAATCTTCAATTTAGAGATCTTTTGAAGAGCGTCAGCATGTTACGTTTCTGTAATGAAAAGTTTCTTGCTGCTCTGTTTGTTTCTTGTTTTTGGATCCTCGTGTTCTCCAACTCATCAAACAATTATTTTCTAATCTTTTCTCCATTATTCTTGTGAATTACAACATTAGCTTTGATCAGAAGCTTGTTCTCCCGAAGCAATTCGGTTTTGGCATCTAACAACTTTGTGTTATCTTCTTGATGACTTAACTCTTTAACATTAAGGTCGACCACCCTCTTCTCAAGACCTTCAAGCTTGAATTTTGATTTTTCAAATAGATCATCAAACACAGCTACCATATCTTCCGCTTCCTTCTTCCATTTATCAACATATTTTGATAACAAACTATTTTCCTCAGTCAGTTTTAAAATTATTTCCTGAGACCGAATATCTTCTTTAGAAGCATCATTGTAAATTTCCTTGAGATGATTAAATTCTGCTTCAAAATCCTCAAATCTTTGAGCAACTTTTACCAGAATATATTTTTCTTCTGTTAACTTTGGATTTTCCAAGAACAAAACATCCTTTTCTCTTAACAACAAATCACTATTCTTCATCAATTCATCAAATAGATTATCCTTCTTTGAACATAAGTCACACATTGACTCATATCCACCACTAGACTATGATTCACTATCATATGATAAATCAACATTTGATGTAATTGTAGCCATAAAAGCTAATTGAGTACCAAACATCTTACCCCTAGAATCCTTAACACTTTCACCTTTGAAATATTTGCATTCACGAGCAAAATATCCAAAATTGGAACAATTGTAACATTTAACCTTGGATCTTTATAAGCCAGTCTTGCCTCCAGAATTTATATCTTTTCATCCCGTTTTGCTAAGAAATTTCTTCAGCCTTCACACCAACATTGCGAATTGCCAATTCAAATCCATTTGTTCCAGGTTATTAGGATTAATCCGATCATAATCCTCATCGATAAAATCTGCTGTTGGCATACTCCCAGTTACGACTCCAAAGTAAGATGAAATAAATGATGCAATTAAATCCCAAATATTTTTCAGATAAATTAACTGTAAAAGCACTCTAATTTCCTTGAACTGGAATACTTGCACTGCAACCCATAGATAAAACGAAACTTTTATTTTTGAACCAACTTTAAGCCATGAAAGATGTTTCTAGAGAAGCAATCTTATTTGCTTTAGCTTTAGTATTTGCACTAGCAGCATTCTAGAAATAATAAATTTCAAGATTCTGCACAGTAGGTGATGATTTGTTTGTAGTTAACATTTCTAACTCCCGGGCTTGTAATTTCCCGTTGATTCATGAAATGTTAGGGCAGAAAATTCCTTATCACGTGTCAGCACCAGAATATATTTCTCCCACTTACTAGGCAAAGATGCCAAAATATTTTCTTTCAGTTCTTCTTCCTTTTTTCTTGATATGTACAATTTACATTTCACTAATCAAGTGAGCAAATCTTGAAACAATGGCCGCGACATCTTCATCAGGATAATGTTTATAGTTGTCAAATTCCTTGTTGAGCACCTTCTTCTTTCTCTTCTTGTATTGATCATTCCCTTCACAATTTAGTTTCAATGCGTCCTACAATTTCTTTGACTTTGTACAAGTTTTAAATTTATGCGACACTTCCTTCGGTAAGGCCATAGTGAGAATACCATAAGCTTTCTTCTCACGTTGATAAGCTTTCATTTCATCCGAAGTAAGATCTCTTCGCATCTTTGGTTCACCATTCTCTTGGGGTATGTGTTACCATTTTCTAATGGACACCACAAATCAACATCATTAGTTCTAACATCAGCTTCAAAACGCTTCTTCCAGTTATGATAATCTTCCAACTTCATGAGCTTTGGTATTTTATGACTTATACCAATTTCATTATCATAATTCAGCCTCCCTTGCATTGTCAATTGAACCGCTACAAAATATTAAAATTCGTTCATTTTGAATTTTTTGAGAAACTGTTTCATCAATGAGAATATCTCTGCCGAATGAACAGATTTTAGCTAGCGAATGAGTCCGAATAACCGAATTTAATGTAAAACCGCCGAATGAAATAAACCTGGCGTATAAGATTGATTAGATTGATTCACTGAATGAAGACTTGGAGAATGAAAAATAACAGCCGAATAAACTGAACTGACAAATGTGACTGATTCGCCGAATGAACTGATTCGACGGATGAAAATTGACTGCCAAATATGACCGAATGACTAAAAAATAAATACAATAGACTGCCGAGTGATCAACTAGTGACCGCTGAATGATGAATGAATGAAAACAACTTTTCATTCGGTGACATGTTGTTTTATCATAACTCTCCAGTTTTTGCAAATTTGAAGACACGAATTTTATCAAAAGTGAACTAAAACTAATGTAGAACAAAATGATCAGAACATATTTTGAAAAAATGTAACTTTCACAAAACTGTTTTGTGAAAAAGCTTCAAAACTTAAGATTTTTCACTGAACTGACCAACCTATGCTCTGATACCATTTGTATGTGTTCTTGACAGATCCTGTTTAGTGTTTTAAGCTTATAAGATGGACAAAAACAGTAAATATAAGGCTGAGTTTATTTCACCAAATGAAAAGCTTACACACATAGATCACCGAATGAAACACTCAACTCGCAAAAGTCTTTATGAGCCGAATGAGATTGCCTATTTATAGGCAAACCTATTCACCAGATGAATGCCCACCGAATGACTCATTCGGTGGTCATTTTCCACTCATTCGGCAAAACTCATTCTCCCATATTAAATACATGACTCACACAGAATGCCCTAGCAACTATTACAGATATGACACGATACATCATTTGACACATAAGCCCTAGGTACTAACATGAGGAGCTCAACCTCCTCCATGTTTTGTGTAGCCAGATCCTTGTTGTCGCTTCTGCTAACCACATGTGCCCACATCTTTATTGTCTTATTCATCACATCTATATGTCCTACCGAGTCGCCATTGCGAATGAGTTTGAAAAGACCATGATCACCCATCCTGTCGACATCTCGTACTGTCGTAGCTTCCACATCATTCTTGACCTCCCTCACGGGGTAGTGCGTATGAGGGATGAGACAAGAGTGATCTGGGACCACTTCCTAGTGGGGCACTAGCCATGGAGCAGGACGACGGCGATAATGATGATGATGATGATGATGATGATGATGATGATGATGATGTAACACCCCGGTCTTCATAAGCATGCTGGGAACGAGGTTCAGAAAGGTTTGTGAGCAGATATGAATAAAAGAAAAGGAACGGGACGCAGAACGGATCAAGAAATTGAAAAAGATAGATTTTCTATGTTTCTGATGGGATACGGCGGTATCAAGTTAAGTGAATACGCTCGTATCGAGAGGGTCGGATCCGGATCGACACACCCACGAGCCGTGATACGGCCGTATTGTCTTTGTAGCGATACACCCGTATTTGTTAAGAATCTAAAAATTCACATTTTACCATTTTTGCTCGTAACTCGGATGCTTTTCATACTCTTTGACCTTAAGAGCAGCTGAAAGTTCCAGAGAGCTTGTAGAGTGATTAGCAAGCCAGGAAATAACCAATATCAAAGATGTGAGTGAATTTATGATTAAATTCATGATTTTGGAAAGATATGGAAGTTTGATCATGTATTCTGTGATATTAATCCGGTTAAGCCTGATGACGATGATCTGTAGGTGCTAGGGTGCTTCTGATCAGCAAGTGGTTTGGTGATAGGGTTTTGTGTTAAAAATTTAAATGGAAGGATTTCAATAGCAAGAATAGAGTAGAAAACCACTGGAAATGGCCTAAATTGAAGATTTGAGTTCTATGAGGTTGAATATGCCTGTATTGGGCTAAGTGCAATACGGCTCATATGAAATGATGAATACACCCATATACGGCTTAAGTGATATGCCCGTATTCATACGAATAGATGAATACGCCCATATTAGTTTACTATGATAAGACCGTATTCATGGGGTAGCTGTATCAGTAAGCGTATTGAATGTCGTATAGCATGTGGGGGAAACATGCAGTGAAGATTTACAATTGACCCGTGATACGGCCGTATTGGGTAAATGTAATACGGCTGTATTCGGTGTGGATATCATGTGAAAGTAGCTTTAGCTTGGGAATTGAGCTCGTAGGGTCGGGTTCGAGATTAGAGGTTTAATCCATAATCATTTTGGTACCCTTCAGAGAGTCTTAGCAAAGACATTGGGATACCTAGTTGCATAGGTTAGTAAAGGATTAACCGGATAGTTCGCAAAGTCTTCTAAGGTGAGTACTACGAGCCCACTTCTAAATGTTTTGATATTTGGGATGGTATGCATATGTGAATATTTTACCTTAACTGTTTTATATGAAACGATATGAATATCTGTTTTTTACTGTTTCTGGGTGCTTACAATAAAAAGGGTATTGCAAAAAGATCTTTTGAAAAGGTTTCGGTTTGCCACACAGAAGTGTGAAAGTACATACGAGTTTTGGGGTCTAATCGTGCTAAATTTGGTAAAGCTAATATGCTTAAACATAATTGGATCTGTTGGCGAGTTTCCTTTGTTATGTCGGCCTACACGCGTGAAATGACTGGTTGGCTTTTGGGTAAGCCCGAGGTGTGGTGAATACACTGGGGTACATCCTATATATAAATACCTTTGGCATAATGAAAAGTGACACCTGAGTTGGTACGTGTAGTGGATGGTAATCATTGCTCACAGCTTAACAAATCCAATCCTTCTTAAATATATGTGTTGTATTAATTTAATCAGGATAGGGACGGGGAAGGGTTGGGCACAAGTGGTTTGTAAAATGGTTAATAGGGTCAAAATGAGGTTTGACTTAGTCAAACCTCATTTTGACCCTATTAACCATTTTAGAAACCACTTGTGCCCAACCCTTCCCCGTCCCTATCCTGATTAAATTAATACAACACATACACGCAGAGAAAGTCCGATGAGTTATACGAAACAACAGAAAAATAAAGCAGAACCTCAAACGAACAAGAATCAGGTCGGTCTTGTGGACACACAGAGAAAGTCCGATCATTTGAGAAAATAAAGAAAATCAAATAAGTTTAAATCTTTGCAAAATGAACACATGTATACACAGTGACTTCTCATTTTATTTACACATATCTTTTTCTCGATATCTTGAAAGACGCATCAAGATGTTGTCCACTAGGTCAAGCATTAGATTTAATTGTATATCACATTTGAATACTTTCTGATTTGTCGAGCCTACCTAGCACATCGAACAATGATCTTATGGGTTTTTCACTTACTCTATCCGCGAGTCAGAAACGTCAGCTAATGTACCATCATTTCCCAATGATCAATTTCTCAATTTTGATCTTTTTCAAAAAAAAAAATATATCTTTTGCATTGCATTTTTCTCCCCTAAAATAAAAAACTCTATTTTTGATTTTTCATTTTAACAAATGCAAGATACTATTTTTGGCTTTTGTCAAATTTCTCCCCCTAAACATATGTACAACTACCACTTGTAAAAACAATACGAAAAAGAAAGAAAATTGATCGACCAAACATTGACACGGTTCAGTTTCAGTTTTGAAAAACACATTTTTATCAAAAATTTCTTTTGAAAGAATGTTTTAGAATGATAAAGAATTGAAACACTAAATTATGCAAGTTCTTCAATATCAGCAACACACGCATGATAGGTCTTCTTGAAGAAACCTGCAAACACTAGATAAACATTAGCAGTTTTGGGATCGGCCCGAGTCAACATCCTCGGGTCACCCGCTGTCTTCAACATGGTCTTTGACAATCTTGGAAACAACTCGGGGTTTCCAGATCATGGGCGATTGAAAACTTTTTAATGAATCCACAAAGTTATCAACTTGCGTCTTTGCCCAAGACGACTTACTTGTTGATTTGAACATGAATGGTTGTGGTTCATTGAAATTTTGACCATTTAAATCCCATATTTAGTAGTTTTGGTCACATAGAAGTGAGTACTCGCATTCGTAGGACACTGAGCAGCAAGATGTCCTGGTTTACGACATTACGATATTTAACCGGTGATTCACGATTTCGATTTAATTTCAGATCGCAAACTTAATTTAATTTAATTTTTTAATAATGCTGTTAAATATATATTTTTCGAAAATATGTATAAAAAATTAAATATATACCTGTGTTTCGGCCCTACCCTCGTATTTAAAATTTTTATTTATATTTTGTGGTTGTTATGATTTTTTATGGTTTGGCCCAATTTGTTGGCCCATTATATTAATTTAACAGTTTTAGATTTATTGGCCCAAATTTGAGTTCAAAGTTGTAGAATTAGAAATTAGGGTTTCATTTTAGTAACTTTCCGTTTTAGGAAACTTTCCAATTTTAGAAACTTTTTATTTTTGTAAACCAAAGACTGAAGATTCAACATGGAGCCGAGAAGAGTCTAGAAGGTCAGTGGGAGCTATAACAAGACACAAGACGCAAGTGTTTTTCTACTGTGTAGTTGAATTATTTAAATATAATTGTATACATCCTAACCCTTATTAATCTTGCTATTCAGGTTCTAGAAAGATTAAGTGACCTAATGGCCGATTACACACATATAAATATTAGCGAACGCCTAGGCAATTTTAATTAAATAGGTTATTTAATATGGTGTCCAGAGTGATGATAGGGTTTTTCGTTCTCGATTAACGATAAAATATATGTTAAAAATTGGTTTAATATCCCTATCTGGTAATAATAAATTAATAGTTCATGTCGTCCGAGGTAACACCCAACTTAGGATGCATTTACCGAAACGTCAATATTGGAGCCTTCAGCACCGTACTTGGTGTGTAGCATGTATTCTAAGGTACAACTATTGGAGCCTTCAGCACCGTATTTGTACTTGTAGCCACCTCGGATAAGTATTCCTCTAGTTGCAAGCAATTGTGTTATTGGAGCCTTCAGCACCGTAAAATAAGTGTTTGTAATTAGGGTGGGCATAGATGAGGCTAAATGTATCGCTAAAACATTCAATGTTACTACGGCCTCATAAACGAGAGTTATGACCGGTACTTCACAATTGACATTCGATGTCAGTTCTTTTAATTAATTACTACTGATTGTATGCTACAGCTATCTTTAGTTACTGATTAACTGAATTCTCATAATTCTTAAATATATAAAATACTTACCACATTTGTTTTAAGAATTCTAAACATTGCAAATACTAATTAAAATACTTTGTTTATTTTTCGGAAGGCTATTGAAAACTCAAACCCGTTAAAGTTAATCATAAAGCTGGACAGTATGACCGAGACCAACATCATCTCATGGCAAGCCACCCTCAAAAATGATCTTAAGGTGTTTGGCAAACTCTATGTCCTGGATAGGCCTATACCAAATCTGCCATCATTCTTGATTAATGACCGTACTAAGGAAGAATTGGATAAGCATACCAATGATTCTAATGAGGTAACTGAGCTTATCCTATCTAGCTTGTCACCGGATTTCTGGTACAACTTTCATGACATGAGTGCCTACGAAATTGTTCGGAAGCTCAAAGATTTATGTGAGTTTCCACAAAGAGAGGAACGGTACTCTATTTTTAAAAATTTTGTGAATAGTAAAGTATTGTCAGACTCCTCTATTTATGAACATGTCGTGATGTTAAAGGCCCATCGTGACCATTTGGTTGAGCTAGGGCTCCCCATACATGAGTGTATGGCATTGGACATTGCCCGAATGTTACCGCATTCATTCGATCAACTATTCAGTGGAAACACTAGACCAACTCATAGCACTTCTACAATGTGCTAGAATCAGAACCACATTCGATGTGCTTAGGGTCAAAGAAGGAGGTGTCAAGAAGAAATCTAAGACTAAGGCTCATATGGTCAAAGGCAAGAAAGCAGAAAAGTCGAAGCTGCTACCTCTAATGGAGCACATCTTCTTTGAATGCAATGAAGTGGGACACTGGAAAAGCAACTGTCCTGTTCATCTTGTAAAGCTAAAAATGACTAGAAGCTCTCAACAGAGCTCCTCATCAGGTATGTCAATAACTGTTATTGAAATTTTCACTATTTCCTCTAATACATTGGTATTTGATACTGGATGTGGTCATCACATTGTTAATGTGTTGCAGGAACCTAAGAAGTGGAAGAAACTGAAACAAGGCTACATAGAGCTTATTGTAGGTGATGGAAAGAAGGTCCCAGTTCTTGCAACTGGTGTTTACTCTTTGACATGTTATTCTGGCCTTGTAGTTAAATTAGTTGACTGTTTATATGCATCTGGTTTAGCCAGGAACATTGTTTCTGTTTCTTCATTGTTTAAACAAGGACTTAAGTATAAGTTTAATGGTTTGACTATTCTTGCTTATCTTAATGATATATTTTATGGGGAAAGTTATTGTACAAAGGGGATTTTCCATGCAAAGCATGCGAAGGAGGGCAATATTTTCCGCGTGCGTTTAATGATAATTACGCACGTTATATTGATAATCACGAAAGCTATATTTGATAATCACGCAATTTATATTTCGTAATCACGCAAGCTATATTTCATAATCACACAAGTTATATTTCATAATCACGCAAGTTATACGAGAGCACATAGATGAACTTTGAAAAAAGTATAGCAATACTATACTCGGATTAAAGAGAATAAAATTTCTGATTTTATCGTGAAAGTTTTAAAAAAAAATAATGTCATATAAAAAAGTTACAGAGGTTTAAAAAACTTGGGGGAACTTGAAATATGTGACAACTCGTACTTTCCAGGTATACTTTAATATATTAATTATGTGCAATTAACTGTGATTCTATGTGCATTAGGCTAATTTGTTTAAATTAGATGACTTTACGTGCGAACATAGACAATCTAGGTCCGACAACATTTACCCGTAATGGAAATCAACCAAGGTTCCGCCACTGTTCAAAATGGAACTTCAATAACAAGAAATTCATAAACATTGTTTTGTGAAATCTAAATATAAAATGACTATTTTTATATTTTTCTGACTATTACGTAATGACAAACGTATTTCAAACACGTTGTTTATTCAAACGGCCATTTTAGTCAAACAATAATTTGGTTTTAATTCTAAAAACATTTCAACTTCAAACAATTTATTTTTCCTTCAAACTATTTATTCCCATCAAACAAATTTCGTGAACATTCAAACAAAACCGCTCACGTCGAGCAAACATTTTAATTCAAACTTGGAGTACGTCGTATGTGCACTAAAACAATAAAAGCCAAATCATGACAAGTGACATTCCAATTATCCGAAAAACGTCCGCGACAAAACAATATTTTTATTGTTACGTTTACTCGTTTCACGTCAAAAATCCATTTTTCATTCCGGACATCGTTTTCGCCCAAACGAAGTTTCATTGGACTCGTAGGACCAAACCGGACTCAACCCGACCCGACTCGAGACCCGGTTCGGCCCACAAAGCCCAATGGGCCTACGGCCCAATCTCTTTTTCTTTTCTTTCCTCCGGCCCACCTACAGGCCCAACCCCCCAGCCCGGCCCGTTCCTTTTCTTTCTCGGCCCACAGGCCCAGCCGGCCCGGCCCGTCTCCCTCTTCTTTTCCTTCCGGTTTGGGCCACCGACCCACTTCTCTTCTTCTTCTTTCTCGAGTTCGAGCCCACCTCTCCCTCTTTTCTTTCTTTTTTTTTTCCGGTTCCCTTCCTCCCTTCTTTCCATTTGAACTGAACCAACTAACCATGCCCCTAACTACTAGTTAGATTCAAGTTCCTATGAGCACATGCTCAAGTCCTCTTGTCACCATGATATTAAGCAAGAGTGTTGGCTAAGTACAAGACCACACTAAGGACCTTTGGTTAATACGTTTAACCACTTACACAAGAGACACTTGTGTCCCCTTAGCCACCCTACTTGTCCCTCCTTCTCTTCTCCTATTGGCCGGCCTAACCACACCCACAACACCCCATTTGGTTCAAATTTTAAGCTCCTAACACAAGAGAAACTTACTTGATTCAAACACCTCTTTCTCCCTTTCTTTCTTTCTTGGTTACGGTTCACACAAACCAACCAAACCATCTTCATTTTCGGTTCATTTGAACCAAACCCAAGTCACCACTTAACCACCTTTTAAACACTTAAACATTTCATTTCATTCCTCACACCTTCAAGAAACAAACACATCTTCTCTCAACCTCTCTCTCTCTCGGCTCCCTAAAACACCACCGCCAACCACCACATTCCACCATCAACCACCACATATTCTAGTTCCTAGTCCCTTCTTTGATCAAGGTAAACCATCCACAACTTCTATTTCATCATCTTTCTTTCACTTTTCTTTCTAATCTTTCAAGAACAACAAAACTAATCTTTTGTTTTCTTGTCAAAATCCATGACAAACTCTTGATCTTTCATCACCATTTCTTTCACATTCAAGATCAAGGTTGGGTTTGGAGCTTAACCGGAAGCTTAGTTCAACAACCCATTATCGTCATTACCGATCCGGAAAACTCTAAGTGAGGAAACTTACTTTCTTTGTTATTTTTCTATAAATCTCTAATATCTATATGTCACATGTCATGTTCAAGAATAAGTCTTGATTTGGTTTTTGTATAACTTGCTAGCAAACATGTGTGTTAGTATAGTTAATTGCTCATGATGGAAATTAGTTATGTCAACTTGATTCTTTGATTTAAAAACCAATATATATATATATATATATATATATATATATATATATATATATATATATATGGTTAAAGAATGCAACTTTGATGACCAAATTAGACAACTACTAGTTCATGGGAGTTAAAAATAATTTGGAACACTTAACTTGGTGTAAAATATAAGAACAAAATGATAGAAATCGGATTTTTTATGAAAAATATACATTTTACAAAAGCTGATCAGAGATGACACACAATTCTGCGTGTCATAAACTGCTGTCACCTTAAGAAAATATACAATTTATCCAATCTTTTAGACACTTATAGTTTTGATTTCAAAACTAGAACCAAAGCTATCTAAGAATGATTTTGAACTTATAAAAGTGTTGACCAAAGATCTAAAACATAAAACTTCAAGGAAATGTATATATGGGATTTTCGGTGACAAAATATCATTTATTTTCGTGATAAATTAAGTTAAAACCTTGTGACAAATGTGTGACCACTTAGGACTTGTAATGTACTATTAGGGCTGCCAAAGATGTCTTTCCAAACATATAAAATGATTTGAGAAGTTAAGTACTTGAAAACAAAGTGATTAAATATCGTAACTATGACTTTTCGGTAAAAATTATAACTTATTTTCGGATAAGAATTGGATCTGGTCCAGAACATGAAACATGCTTATTTTGACATATAAAAATGGTTTATAAAGTTCAAAGTTGGAAAAACATGTTTTATAAACAAACCGGACAAAAACTGTAACTTCTGGATACTCGAAAACGTCGGATTTTACAAGTTAAACTTCCACCGATTGAATTGGCAACTCAAGACCCTAAAACACATTAACACAAGTCTACTAACAAATTATAAGTGTTAGGAAAACTTAAAACGTCATAAGAAAGTCATAACGGTCGAACCGGCGAAACCGGCTAACTACCGGACGAACCATACCCTTAATTTTACCAAAATATAACTTCATATATTTTTGGAAACATTTCTAAAGAAAGATCATAATTATTAATCAAAAAGGTCCAAAACCTTACAAATATTTAGTGAATTAAATATTTATGATTTTCCTAACGTTTAATGAAAAATAACCAATATTATTCAATATTTATTTTTCAAACGCGAAAATCTAACTATTATTCATTTATTCAAATAAATATATAATAAATTCCACCAACTTCAATATTATTTATTAAACAATAAATAATGTCCTAGGATTTCCATCATTGCCATCGGGTAACAACAGTCGAGACTTAACCTTGAACATTGAGTGACGTATTCACTAACTCAAGATAGCCAAACCCTAATACGTCATAACATTACTTTGTAGACGTTTGCTAGGCTAAGTTCAACCAATCATATCCGTCATCCACTTTCAAACATATGAGTCTTCACGGCCCCTTTTACATTTATGTTTTCTAACTTGGGGGAGAATTCAATGAATGCTTTTCAATTTCAAACTGTCTGATATTATGATAACTGTACGACGTAATGATTGCATGTTCTTTTCATTTCCCCAATCTGTGTATTCATGTTGATTCATGTTATATGCCTAAGTCCCACTATTAATTGGATTCAATTAGTTCATTCGAAACGATAGCTTGTGAATAGATCTATTTGGGTTGACGACCCTACTCTGACTTGGTCGCTCCAGCCATGACTCCACGGTTATAGTCAAGGGGTACATCAGTTATTCTGGTCATTCGGTGTACTTGGGGAAGAACATCAGGAGTGGGTAAACAGTTAGTTTTGAATTCAAGGTTCATGCTTAATCTTTACAACAACAGTGTCAACAAACTAATATCAAGACTAGCCAAACATTTTCAAACATATTTTCAAACAGATCGGTGTCATTAAACCTGTGAAACTCACCAACAATTCTGTTGACTCTTTTTATTCTTGAATTCTCAGGTGATTAAAGACTGCAACTCCATGTTTTTCTGTTCCGATCCTGCTTGTCATATCATGGTCTGCCTGCTGTGTGTTCATGCATTTCATTTTGGAGATTTAGACGCATTACGCCTTAGGGTATTTATGTTTATTAATCTCATGACTTTGTCTTTTGGAAAACTTATCATGTAACCACTACTTTATTTCCGCTGCCACGGTTTTAGATGTTTAAATAAATGTTTGAAACTTATATTTTCGAAAGACAAATGGTTAAATTTAAATGTTCATTAGACGTCATCATTCATAACCATGACCATGATGCCAAATCAGTCACATACCCACATTCAGTCATTTCTCGGGGTGTGACAAAAAAATTCAACAATTGTAGGCTGTACCAATTCTACCCCTCCAACTCTTTCACGTTTTAAAATTTGTTCCTTACTTTTTACTTAGATCATGATTAAATCTGAACCATTGAATTTATATATCAAATGGTTGAGAGTCATTCCTACACTTCGCACGATTTGAGCCCTTTGTATTTGAACTTTCATCTATATTTTATTTTGAGGCTAAACCTAGACACGGTATATATGAAATAAATGTTCAAACAAACGACCAAATCTATCATGTTTCTAAAAGAAACAAAACTGATAGTAATGATTCCTCATTATGGCACCATAGACTTGGTAAATTGACCAAGTCACCGTTCACAAATGTTGGAGAATGGGCCAATGGACTTTTGGGACTAATACATATGATGTATGCGGACCATTTAGAACTGCCACGAGAAATCAAGAAAAGTACTTCGTAACCTTTATAAATGATTATAGCAGATTTGCTTATACCTATCTAATGAAGCACAAACATGAAACATTAGAAAAGTTCAAAGAATTTCAAAATGAAGTACAAAATCAGTTAAATCGAACTATTAAAATATTTCGATCTGATAGAGGCGGTGAATACCTAAGAGCTGCGTTCCTCAATCATCTCAAGGCCTATGAAATTATTTCACAACCCGCTACTCCAGGACCTCCACAATTATATAGTGTAAGTGAAAGGCGAAATCGAACCCTATTAAATATTGTTCGATCGATGATGTATAGGAATAACTTGCCGAACTCCTTTTGGGGTTTTTCCGTTATGACCACCAATCGGCTAATTAATCTGTCACCGACTAAGAAACTGGATAAAACATCGTATGACATATTGTAGGATCGGTGTTAATCAGATTTAACTTAACAAGAAACTCTTGATGATTAATATGTGCGTCATATGAAGTATCTGAACAAGATAATGTGAAGATTCAAGACAAGTTCAAGCTTCTCGCCGAACCTCGTCCGAACCTGAGGTTTGGACTGGGCGAACTTAGAGTTCGGCGGAGGTTCGGACCAGATGTGTATAAATAGGAACTTGTGCTTTGAATATTGTAACTGTGAGAGAATACTTAGAGAGACCAGATCTTAACTATTTGTTTTTGAGAGTGTTTCTCAAAAGAGCTTCATTGAGAGTTTGTAATTGAGTCTTTGTTGATTTCAATAAAACAAACTATTATTTACATCTCGTTCTCACTTTACAATCAAGCAAACCTCTAGTAAGATCAGTCTTACGGTTTTTTAATTGGTATCACAGCAAATCCAGGTTGCTCTATTGCATTTGCTTTGATCGTGGTCATATTCTTGATAAAACCGAGTGTTTGTCATTCACAAACAATTCAATCTTTGAACATTTCGAGTGCAATTTATTACTAAAACATTTCTATGGCTCTTAACTGCTCAAAATTACGAGTTTTGACCAAAAACTTAGTTTCGGTCGAGTTCGTGTGTTTGCCAAATAACCGTTGTCCTTACCCCAGGTTCGTCCAAATAACCGCTCCGAACTTTAAGTTCATGTGAAGTTCGGAGAGAGTTTGGAAGAAGTTCGGACCACATTCGGAAGGGGTTCGAGGATAAGGTTCGGACAAGGTCAACTGAAGACAAGTTCGGATATAGTTCGGAAGTTGTTCGGACGAAGTTCATCCACAGTTCGGAGGAAGTTCGGATAGGGGTAGATATTTGGGTTGTTTCACGGAAACTGACGTAACTTGAGAAACGTTAAGAGTTACGGAATCTAATACCAGCCAAAACGTTAAGAGTTACGGAATCCAAATAACCGCCCAAAATCCGCTTGGAAGAGCTTCATTTTCAAGTTGAAATTTTGATATCGAATTTCACAATTTCCAAAATGTACGAAATTGAGATGTTCATTAAACTTCATCGTCAGAATGTGCCAAAGTTGATAATCTTGAAGATTATCATGGTTGGGAAACAAATTTTAAAGCTTATATTGTTGATTTGGATAAATATTTTTTGGTTACCGGTTACGAATGTATTTAAGTATCCAACTTATGGTGGTGATTTTAAAGAGATGAGAGATTTTTCAAGTGAAGGAATGAAATCATATGATCAAAATGAAATGGCGGTTGCACTTCTTCTGTTAGCTTTTCCTATAACTCTTAAAAGTTAAATCAAGAAGTATCGAAAAGCAAAACTGATATGGGATTTTGTTAAGACACAGTGTGAGGAACATATGTCTAAACTTTCTTAGAAAACAGTTGAAACAATTGATCAAGATTTGACGTTTAAAGGTAAAATTGAAGAGTTAGAGAATAAGGTGGAAAATTTGACTGAATAGAATATTTTTCTAACAAAAGAAGTGGAGAAATGGAAAAGTAAAGTTTGTGATGATTTAGTTGCCGAAATTCAAAAGGATGTGTCTACATCATGTGCAAGTTGTTTGGAATTTGCTAATATTAAAGAAGAATGGTTGAAGGAGAAGAATATGTTGATTGAAGAATGCGATAAAGCAAAAGCTAATGAAAAGGAAGTCATTGAAGACTTTGATGCGTTATTTGCAAAATGTTCTCCTCTTCAACAAAAATATGAAAACATTCATAAATTTTTGTCGAAGTTGCTGATAGAATAATTCACCTTCAGGAGGAACTCGTAAAGTTTCATGATGAAAATGGTTAGGTTCGAAGTCAAAATAACATTTTGAAACAAGATATTGTCTATTATAAGAAACAGGTTGAGAAAGTTATTGCAGAAGTTCTGGAAGAGTGGCACTTGAGAGAATGTCATAAAATTGATTATAACACATTGTCGGACAAGTACATTGCTTCACAAAAAGAGTTGATGGAAGTTAATACGAAAATAGCTGAACAAAAATTTGAGATTTTTGACTTGCAAGGGAAATTGAAATATTGCAACAATTCACCGACTTTCCTGAATTATTTGTATAAGTTGGAGAAGAGTCAGGAGAATGGTAAAGATGCAAGTCTTCATCAAGTTCCTGTTCCTGTGGATATTGAAATGTCTATTCTAGCTATACCATCTGGTATTGAACAACATGATTATTAAAAATTTGCTGATATCAGTTCAGGTAAGAAAACCAAATCAAAATCTAAGAAGAATAAAAAGGTGATTGATTATTACAAAGAGTTGAAGTTTGATTCCAAATCTACATTTCTTGAAAAATAAAAGGTGTTTAATGGAAATTCCGAAAACGTAAAAGTGCCAAAGTTTTCTGAGATCATGATAGATGATTCTTTCATTTCCGAGAAAGATGATTTGAAAGGTATCAAGGCTGAATTTACAAAGCTTGCCAAACAAGGTCATAAGATAACAAATTATGTTCAAGATAAATTCAAGCAGAAACATGGTGGTTTGGGATTTAAAGAAAAAGAAATGCCAATTAGGGATTTCAACAAGAAGGAAGTCAAAGCAAAGATGATAAAGAAGCAAAAGGTGTTTTCAGATAAGATACCACAATGTTGGAAGAAGAAGGTATCTTCATCAGGTGAAAAGTTTTCTTCTGAAGAGTCTTATTGTATATCTGATGCTACACCACAAGGCAGTAACAATTCTGATTCATTTCATTCTGCTAAATCGAACAGGTTTTACCATAAAGATAAATTCTTTGGTTATGGAGATGATACTGGTTTTTTTGATTCTCCAAAATGTTTTCCGAAATTCCAAAAACTAAAGAAACCTAAACCTGTGTTTTCAAAAGTTTATGATGAATGTTTCACTGATCAGTTTGTAAAAACAATTTCAATCAATCCAGCTGGTAAAAGACTTTGCTATGTTTGTCGTAAGAAGGGTCATTATGCAAATAATTGTCCTACGACAACTAACAATTCATCATCAAATGCCAAACATACAATGTATGTTGATCTTGATGGCATTATTTTTAGTGAACCAATACCTAACTTAACTTTTTCTGGAAAAAGAATATTACTTCAGAAAAGTTGGGTAGTAGTTCTGATTGTCACTCATCAGTTGAAAATGGTTCACTAGAAATTATCAAACCAAAACAGGAATGGAGACCAAAAGTTGTCTTCACGGCCAACACAGATTTTGTTGAACACACTGGACGACCTACCATCGTTGGGGATGAGGGTCGGGGTCTTAAGAACTTATTGTTTTCCAGTGTTTGCAAGCATTTCAAGTAGACCTGTTAGTAATTGAGAGATTGTTGATAGTGAGATACTTGTTGTTAAGTTACAATGCATCGTTCTTATCTTTGAAAAGTTGATTTTAAAAAATTTCATTTAAAAAAAATGTGTCAAGTGTTGATCGATCATTGAAAGTGCGTGAGCGTGAGAATCTTCTACTTAGTCTTATAGAAATCAATGTAAACGAGTAAAACACAGAGAGTAAATACAACTGAGACTTGTATTAACCACAGAGACCACAAAGTACACTCAGAGAAAGTTATAACACGGAAGCTCTCTAATTCTATACAAGACGAACATATTTATAGGCTGAAAACACGACTGGCCGAACCTCAGGTTCGGCCAAGCTTCGGCGGCTCCGAACCTGGAGTTCGGCCAAGGTTCGGCCAGACCTAAACTTGCACGTTCCGTCTTGTTCTCGATACTTCACATGACGATCAGGAACCATGTATCAACAAACTCCCCCTCGGCATGTGCAGTATCATCTCCTCTTAATAAAACTTGTATCTTGTATCTTCAATCAAACTCTTCCTCGATCTAGACGAAGAATTCAATCTTGAATACTTGATATTGCAACGTGTGTAGTCTCTTTATCAACAATCTTCAGAAGACTTGAAGTCGTGATGTTCTCTTTCCACTTAGAAACCTGCCAACATAAATAATCTTGGCGCAAAACGTCTCTTCGAGACTCCAAGATATTTTGATTTTGAAAATGATTTCGTAATTCGTGTTGATCAATCGAAAACAAATCAGAAACAAAATCTTTTTGGCTTTTAGAAACTTTACATCAAAACACACCTAAAATCTTTTTGGAATTTTCTGATAAGAAAGTAAATGCCATACAGAATCAGACACTATTTTTGTCTTTTGTGAGAAAGATCACGACTTGGAATCATATTGGGCATAACATGCTGAACGACACTTCAATTTCGATTATTGTAACACATAAGCCATGCCGATTGCAGATATACTTTGTCCAATTTCAAACTCTGGCACAATCATACTCATAACATCTGGATATGTTAAAGTATTTATTAGATTTGCATTGACCAGTGTACCCCACACTATCAGACATACTCAGATATGCTTTGCTTATCACATTTTGTGATTTCACTTGTGATATTAATCACATAATGATTGTATTCATGATATAGTCAACTGTGTTCCATGCAAAAAAAAATAAGAACGTTAAATCGTCTACCTTAAGGTCGATCTTTCGATACGCGGATAAGGCCTCGGATTTAACAAAATAAGAAAATAAAACAAGTTGAAATTGTATAACTCAACAACAATCAGGTCGGTACTCCCGTACACGCAGAGAAAGTCCGATGAGTTATACGAAACACCAAAGAAAATAAAGCAGAACGTCAAACGAACAACGATCAGGTCGGTCTTTCGACACGCAGAGAGAGTCCGATTGTTTGACAAAATAAAGAAAATCAAACAAATTTAAATCTTTGCAAAATGAACACATGTATACACAGTGACTTCTCATTATATTTTCACATATCTTTTCCTTGATATATCATGAGATACGCATCAAGATGTTGTCCACTAGGTCAAGCATCAGATTTAGTGTATATCACATACATATACTTTCTGATTTGCCGAGCCTACCTTACACATCGATCAAATGGTCTTATGGCTTTTTCACTTACTTTATCCATGAGTCAGACACTGTCAGCCAATGTACCATCATTTCCCAATCATGTCGGATACAATTTCTCATTTTTCAATGTTTTTGGCTTTTTGCATTTTTAATGTTTTTGTCTTTTTCAAATTTCTCCCCCTAAAAATGACAACTCTATGTATAGATTTTCATTTTTTACGATTTGAAAAACAACACACTATTTTTGTATTTTTGCAAAAACAAACTCCCCCTCAGAATGAGACGGAGTGAAAAACCAAGAAAAATTGATCAACCAACACGAATACTTGCAGTGTAATTCTTTTGGAAAAAACACAATTGATTTTGAAAGTCAGATTAATTAGAACAGATATTTCACAATCAGCAATTATCCAATCATTGAAAGGTCTTCCTGAAACACCTGTTGACACCAAATAAATCATTAGTCGCGCTGGGATCGACCCGATGTAACATCGTCGGGTCGCCCGGTGTCTTCCACAAAGTCATTGTTGGCCTTGGAAACAACTTTTGGTTTCCAAATTTGTAAAATTTTCAATTTTTGATCAGAACCTGAATCAGACTCAACCGACGTACTTGGTTTAGACCAAGACGATTTACGATGTGATTTTATCTTAGGAGACCATGGTTCATCAAAAATTTGACCTTTGTTATCCACATATTTAGCAGTGTTATGGATATATGCAGTCGTCGGACAATCAGCAGCAAGATGTCCAGGTAGACGACATACATAACAAAGTCGTTCTCTAAACACATTTGAAAATTGTTTTGATTTTGAAGAACCTGATGAATGCTCAGAATCAAAATTGTCAAAGAAATCATCAGAGGAATCATACCTAGGAGATGGACTCCTTGAAGATGACGATCTTCCAGAATAGTAAGTGAATTCCTTCTGATATGGTGATGTCTTTGCATTCTTTGCTTTAGGAGCCTTAGCAACTTTCACCGGTTTCTTTGTTTGAATCAGTTCTTCCTTCACAACAAACCCCACACCTTTGTGTTTGGAGCCTGAAACCTTTGAAATACTTGAGAAAGAACTCGAAGCTTCTCTCGCCTTAGCTTCACTAGTAAATTTGGCTTTAATATCCTTCAGCCTGTTCTTCTCAACCAAAACTTTTTCTTCTTCAGTTGCAGATGAAGAACTTGACACAACCTTATCAAAAACCTTCTCATTCTCCAACAAAACAGACTTTGACACAAATTTTGGAGCTTCACCCAAAGGCTTTTCCTTCTTTTTGGACTTAGATTTATTCTTCTTGGGTGGAGTAACAAACTTGGAATAATCATGCAATTCATCTTTTGGATCAATCTGAGCAGCAGTAACTTCAGTTAAATCCACTGGTTGAGGAACCAAGTGAACATCAGCCTTCTGAGAACTATCTGAACTCTAATCCTGCTTATATAAAAAATTTAGCATTGTTGGTGATAAATTGCAATTCTTCACTTGCCGCTTCAACTCCAAAATGTCCAGTTTTAAATCATTTATCTTTTGTTGAGCTTCAAAAACTTCTTTCTGTGACTTGATGAACTTTGCATTGAGATCATCATATTCATAAGTTTGTAACTTTCGGATCTCACATTCAGCAAATAACTCTTCAAGAACACTTTCTCTCTTTTTCTTGTAAATCTCAACATCCTTTGTCAAAACTTCATTTTTATCACGATAGAGAGTATTCTCATCTTGAAGCATAGAAATTTTGTTCTGAAGCTTTTCAACAGTAACAGCAGTTATAGCAATAAGAGCTGTAGCTTCTTCATACTTTTTCTGAACCGGATAACTTTTCTCAAACAGATTCTCAAAATCTTGAGCTGCATCTAAAGCTTCAGCCTTTGCTTTCTCGCATTCTTCAGCCAATATTGTTTTCTCTTTTAAAACATCTTCATGAGCATGAACCAACTCATAATACTTCTTTTGAAAATCTTCCAATTCTTGATTTAACACCACTATCTCTTCAGTCGAAATTTGACGACTTTGTTCAAAACTTGCAATCTCCTGAAGAAATTTCTTACATTTAAGACATTCAGTCTCTTCAATCTTTGAACTCTCAGGAAGTTTAGGTAATTCTTCTTGAACCATGGAGACACTTGAATAAGAATCAGAATCAGTTAAGATGCCATCATCATCAATATGACGAACAGTCAAAGCAATTGCAGGTTTAGAATTATTCCTTTTAGCTTCAGTATCTGCATTCCATGCAAACTCATTTGACTGTGGAAACGTATTAGTCCAATCATGAACAAGATTAACAGATTTCATCTCAACCTTCTCAACTTTATTTGGTGAATTATAAACTAAATGTGCATGTTGACCAGTTTTCAATTTATGATCTGCAGAACTTGGACATTCTCGAGCAAAGTGACCATAATTTGCACAATTGTAACATTTTACCTTAGATTTATCCAAACCAATCTTACCCTCCTGATTCAATCTCTTCTTCCCAGTTCTGTTGAAAAATTTCTTCGTTCGTCGAACCAACATTGCATACTGCCAATTTAGATCCATTTCCTCCAAATGATCATAATCAATCTGATCATAATCTTCATTTGCTAACTCAGCATTACTCACAGCACCAGTGATAACACCAAAATATGAAGATACCAATGCAGACATCAATGCATTATAATCATCAATAGTTTGAGCAGACAATGCATTTTGAAATGAAGAACTCGGAACAGAAACAGTACAACCAGCAGAAGAATTACTTGAAGATTCAGATTTACCTGCCAGAAAGGCTGTTGGGGGTGCAGAATTAAGAATATTCGATTTCCCAGCATTCATTGTAGAATCATTTTCACCATGATACACTGCCGGATTCTGAATTTGTGTAGGAAGAGACTTGTTCACCATCAATTCCATATCCCTAGCCTGAATTCTTTGAACTAAATCATTGAAAGACAATCCTTGAAAATCCTTGTCATGAGTAATCATCATAACATAATTCTCCCATTTTTCAGGTAGAGCTTCCAAAATCTTCTCTTTCATATCAGCTTCGTCTTTAGTAAGATTCACCAAGCGCATTTCACTCATCAGATGAGCAAATCTTGCAATCAGATTGGGAATCGTTTCATTCTGATAATGTTTGAAACTATCAAACTCTTTCTTCAAAACCTTTTGTCGACTTTTCTTGTACTGGTTATTGCCTTCACATCTTTTCTCTAAAGCATCCCATAGACTTTTTGATGTGTAATTACCAGCAAATTGATGAAGTAATTCTTTAGGCAAAGCCATCGTTAAAGTACCATATGCCTTTTTCTCAGCTTGATAAGCTTTCTTTTGTTCAGAAGACATTTTTCTTTGAAGTATAGGTTCACCAGTTTCATCTTTAGGATAAACATATTGCTCAGTGAACGCTAACCACATATCAATGTCATTTGTATCGACATATGCTTCAAACCGTTTAACCCAACTATGATAATCTTCCAATTTTAGCAATTTGGGAACTTTCTGACATGTTCCAATTTCATTATCATAGTTCATCATCGTTTGCATAGTCGCTTGAACTGTGTTTTGAATAGCCGCGAACGCTTGAAAATCGGACATTTTCGAAACACAGGTTACTGTTCACTCCGAACCTCATCCGAACCTAATATACCCTCCGAACGTGGTCCGAACTCAGAAATACAGTCCGAACTCTCTCCGATCTCTCACCGAACCCCGTTAACTCCGAAACCCTCCGAACGAGCTCCGAACTTTCACCGAACTACGAAACAGACTCCGATCCTTCACCGAACACCTCCGAACGTACTCCGAACCTGGTGTTCGGAGCGGTTATGCCGAGCGTGCTCCGAACCTGGAGTGCGGAGCAGTTACGCCGAACGAGGAGTTCGGCCGAACGCGAAATTTCGAAAAAATTTGGAAAAACTCACTGAAATTGACACCTCTCGAGCTGTAAACACTCAATCAACTGAACACGAACAAACAGAGATATATTGAACGTAAATCATAATGATTTGAACGATGATTTTGAGAAATGAAGATGATAAACGAATTTTGAAACTAAAAAACGTGAATTTGAACTCGATAACTCGAAAAACACTAATCTCCGACTAGTAGAGTAAACCTATTGCTCTGATACCACTTGAAAGTGCGTGAGCGTGAGAATCTTCTACTTAGTCGTATAGAAATCAATGTAAACGAGTAAAACACAGAGAGTAAATACAACTGAGACTTGTATTAACCATAGAGACCACAAAGTACACTCAGAGAAAGTTATAACACGGAAGCTCTCTAATTCTATACAAGACGAACATATTTATAGGCTGAAAACACGACTGGCCGAACCTCAGGTTCGGCCAAGCTTCGGCGGCTCCGAACCTGGAGTTCGGCCAAGGTTCGGCCAGACCTAAACTTGCACGTTCCGTCTTGTTCTCGATACTTCACATGACGATCAGGAACCATGTATCAACAATCATTTTCATTTTTGTTTTTCATTTTCTTTCGTTCATAGTTTTAGGGGGAGAAAATTTGAAAATTAAAAAAATAGTGTTTCTTTGAATTTTAGGGGGAAAAATTTGGAAGATATAAAAAAATGAAAAATTGAGAAATTGAATTGACAAAAGCGAGAAATGATAGTACATCAGCATATACGTTTATCTGCCATGGATAGATTAAGTCTAAAGGTTGTAGGTACTTGCATAATCTGTGAATGTGCACGAATAATATGATATCTGCAGGTAAGATATAAACATAAAGCTTGCCTGATGATCTTTGGTTATTTGCTTCTTGATGATTGCTGTGTAATGATTCCGACAAAAATAGAATAAAGAGATATTCTGATGAATGCATGCTTTTATTTTGAAAGATTTAAACTTGTTTGATTTTCTTTATTTTTCAAACGATCAGACTTTCTCTGCGTGTCGAAAGATCGACCTGATCGTTGTTCGTTTGACCATCTGCTTTATTTTCTTTGGCGTTTTCATATAATTCATCGGACTTTCTCTCCGTATACGGAAGTATCAACCTGAACGTTTTTAACTTGTTTTGCTTTTTTATTTTCTCAAATACTTGGGCTTTGTCTGCATGTACACAAGACCGACCTGATTGCTAGGTATTTGAGGTTCTGCTTTATTTTTGCATGACTCATCAAGGATCATTAAATCTCAAAGAAAATTTTCTTCTATATGATAAACATGATGATTTTACAGTATTTCTGATAGAGTGGAGGCCGAGTTATCAGTGCATGATAATATTACCTTAAGCATATCTGAAAACGATAAAAATGATTGGTGGATGCTGAAATAAACATATATGTTGTATTTGCGATTATCTTGGCTTGCATGCTGATTAAGACCGAAATTGAAATGTGCTAGATGCGTTATGTCTGATATTGCATTTACATTTCATTTACATTTCATTTCAGAAAATATCAAAAAGATTTTTGATGTGTTTTAGTATAAAATTCATAAAAGCCAAAAAGATTTTATTTCTTATTTGTTTTCGATTGATCGACACAAGATACGAAAAACATTTTCAAAAATATATCTTGGATTCTCGAAGAGAAGTTTTACGCCAAGATTATTTATGTTGGCCAGGTATTCAAAAGAAAGAGTAATTCAAACCTTCAAGTCTTCTGAAGCTATTGATAAGGATGAAAGAAATCTTCCATCGTCAAGATTTCAAGATCAAGCTACCATAAAGTTGAGGGGGAGTTTGTTCGAAAAATATGTTTTAACTGGTGAACAGATACTGCACATAACGAGGGGGACTTTGTTGATACCTAATTTGTGCATCATGTGAAGTATCTGAACAAGACAATGTGAAGATTCAAGACAAGTTCAAGCTGCTCGCCGAACCTCGTCCGAACCTGAGGTTCGGACTGGATGAACTTGGAGTTCGGCGAAGGTTCGGACTAGATGTGTATAAATAGGAACTTGTGCTTTGAATGTTGTAACTGTGAGAAAATACTTAGAGAGACCAGATCTTAACTATGTGTTTTTTAGAGTGTTTCTCTAGAGAGCTTCATTGAGAGTTTGTAATTGAGTATTTGTTGATTTCAATAAAACAAACTATTATTTACATCTCATTCTCACTTTACGATCAAGCAAACCTCTAGTAAGACCAGTCTTACAGTTGCTGATTAGTTGAATTCTCATAATTCTTAAATATATAAAATACTTACCACATTTTTTTAAGAATTCTAAACATCGCAAATACTAATTAAAATACTTTGTTTATCTTTCCAGAAGGCTATTGAAAACTCAAACCCGTTAAAGTCATCTCATGGCAAGCCACCCTCAGAAATGTTCTTAAGGTGTTTGGTAAAGTCTATGTCCTGAGAGGCGTATACCAAATCTGCCATCATTCTTGATTAATGACCGTACTAAGGAAGAATTGGATAAGCATACCAATGATTCTAATGAGGTAACTGAGGTTATCCTATCTAGCTTGTCACTGGATTTCCAATACAACTTGCATGACATGAGTGCCTACGACATTGTTCGGAAGCTCAAAGATTTATGTGAGTTTCCACAAAGAGAGGAACGGTACTTAATTTTTTAAAATTTTATGAATAGTAAATTATCGCTGGAATCCTCTATTTATGAACATGTCGTGATGATAAAGGCCCATCGTGACCATCTGGTTGAGCTAGGGCTCCCATACCTGAGTGTAGGGCATTGGACATTGCCCTTAGCACATTGCCCGAATGTTATAGCATCCATGCGATCAACTATTCAGTGGAAACACTAGACCAACTCATAGCACTTCTACAATGTGCTAAAATCAAAACCACATTCGATGTGCTTAGGGTCAAAGATGGAGGTGTCAAGAAGAAATCTAAGAATAAGGCTCATATGTTCAAAGGCAAGAAAGAAGAAAAGTCGAAGCCGCTACCTCTAATGGAGCACATCTGCTTTGAATGCAATGAAGTGGGATATTGGAAAAGCAACTGTCCTGTTCATCTTGTAAAGCTAAAGATGACTAGAAGCTCTCAACAGAGCTCCTCATCAGGTATGTTAATAAATGTTATTGAACTTTTCACTATTTCCTCTACTACATAGGTATTTGATACTAGATGTTGTCATCACATTGTTAATGTTTTGCAGGAACCTAGGAAGTGGAAGAAACTGAAACAAGGCTACATAGAGCTTATTGTATGCGATGGAAAGAAGGTCCCAGTTCTTGCAACTTGTGTTTACTCTTTCACATGTTATTCTGGCCTTGTAGTTAAATTAGTTGACTGTTTATATGCACCTGGTTTAGCTTGGAACATTGTTTCTGTTTCTTCATTGTTTGAACAAGGACTTAAGTATAAGTTTAATGGTTTGACTATTCTTGCTTATCTTAATGATATATTTTATTTCGAGGCTAAACCTAGAGACGGTATATATGAAATAAATGTTCAAACAAACGACCAAATCTATCATGTTTCAAAAAAAAAAACAAAATTTGATAGTAATGAGTCCTCGTTATGGCACTGTAGACTTGGTCACATAAATAAGGCACACATCAAGAAGCTACAAAATGCATGGATTCTTGAATCCACAAATGCAAACTCCTACAATGAATGCGAATCATGCTTATTTGGTAAATTAATCAAGTCATCGTTCACAAATGTTGGAGAACGGGCCAATGGACTTTTGGGACTAATACATACTGATGTATGCGGACCCTTTAGAACTGCCACAAGAAATCAAAGTACTTTCTAACCTTTATAGATGATTATAGCAGATTTGTTTAACATATCTAATGAAGCACAAACATGAAACATTGGAAAAGTTCAAAGAATTTCAAAATGAAGTACAAAATCAGTTAAATCGATCTATTAAAATATTTCGATCTAATAGAGGCGGTGAATACCTAAGCGCTGATTTCCTCAATCATAACAAGGCCTATGAAATTATTTCACAACCCGCTCCTCCTGGACCTCCACAATTAAATGGTGTGAGTGAAAGGTGAAATCGAACCCTATTAAATATGGTTCGATCAATGATGTATATGACTAACTTGCCGAACTCCTTTTGGGGGTTTTCCCTTATGACCGCCACTCGGCTAATTAATCTGGTACCAACTAAGAATCTGGATAAAACACCGTATGAGATATTGTAGGATCGGTGTTAATCAGATTTAACTTATCAAGAAACTCTCTACCAGTAAATATAACCTTGCGGAATGAAGTTATATTTTCTAAAAACGCTGGAGCATCAGGATCGGCTTAGTTCGACATCAATTGTATAAATGAGAATGTTAAAAATGGTGTAAATATCAATACTCAATCTCTCATTAACGAATAACACGATTACCAAGAGAATCAGAGTACAAGAACACACACACTCTCAGAAGTTTGCTCAAAACAACAACTAGTGAACAAAGACAAAGCTACAACTATATATATAAACTATGGCCGGCCGAACTCCAAGGCTTGTCCGAACCTGAGGTTCGGTCAAGGCTCGACCAGGGTTCGGCCAGAGTTCGGCCACCAGAACTAAGTTGTAATATTCATGTATTTGATTTCTTTGCCTGATCCATCTCGTTGCCACATCATGTATCAACAAACTCCGCCTTGGCAACAGCTGGACCATTCTTTATCAGCTTTGAACATCTGCAGCTTCATCTCTCTTCCTTACCAATTCATGATTATTCCCAGCATAGATGTTAAATGCAAAACAAATCCTTATCACCCTCTGGAACTTCAGAGCATGCTCCATGTAATCAGGATGATACAAGATTGGATTATGATAAAGCACATCTATATAAGCCTTTGAAAGATTGATCAGCCACATTGGATCGTAGATCTTCACAACTATGTTATTTTCCTTCAGCACAATCACAGCTTCACCTGTTTTCTCATTATAATACCACCATCTCAACTCCTTAATGAAATCAAGCTCCATCTTCATTAGAGGAATCTTTTTCATCACATCTGGCTTCTTCTTAAATATCAGGATTATCAGCTTCTTTACAGTTCGTGCATGAATCCTTGTTCGAGATCGACGCCTTCTGGGTTTCTGAGGATCTAACCATTGAAAGTGCCATAATTGCACAAAGGCTTTCGAGTCAATTCACGAACATCCCAAATTGGCAGACTATTAAAATCCCTGGCACATCTGAAATACTGGATTCCGTGTTGGCGTTTAATCCCATAACATTTCAAACTGTCTATATACATCCAGCTAATAATGTCACCTGACGCTTGACCCTTAAATTTGATATACGATCTTTGTTTGATTGGCTTTGGAGGCAGAACATAGTTGGCATGAAACGTTTTCATGTATTCATCAAATGCACAACATTGTTTCCGTTCCGTCGCCTCCTTAACCATCGGGTCTTCAGGTTTTTCTACCTCTTTCTTCTTAATTCTTTCATCAGCTTCAGCATCTTTCTCCTTAGGAAATACCTCGAAATCATCCCCAGACTGATTTTTGTTGAAGTTAGAATATAGATCTAGATACTCTTCTTCAGTGATATCCTCTATCTCAACCTTTTCATCAAGAATACCTTCTTCGTCTTCATCAGACTCTGGATCAGAAGATTCGTATTTCCTTGGTGCTGACTCAGAAGCCCTTCTCAATTCTTCATCATTCAAATCAAATACCGCTTGCAATTGCTCGGCCATTAAATCACCAACAAATTCTCCCTCTTCTAGCGTCTGCAACATCTGCTCAAATTCACTCAGAATCGTTGCTACTTTGTTTGATGGGATTGATGTGATCGGCATTGCTTCTTGAGAATCTTTTCCTTGAGAAGTAGATGTCCCAACATCCAAACCAGTAGTTCCGGTCGGACCTGATCCTCCACCAAGATTCCCATGAGAATCATCTTGATCGGGATCATCGTTCAGATAATGCATCGGATCTTCATTACAACACGAGCTGTCCATCTCAAGAATCGGATCTTCTCCCCCTGAGCTTTAAACTCCTTCATCAAGAATTTTATCTGCTCATCCATCTCAAGAAGTAACTTGCTTTGAGTCTGACTCGATCTGCTTAATCTCAGTATCTCTTGATCTTTAGCTACGTCTGAAAAAGCGTGAGCATCGGATCGTCTACTCAATCTAGCTAATCAGACATCGAAACGTAATTAACCAATTGATTTATTGATCAACGAAGAACAATTACAACCAGTAAACACTCAGAAACACACTCAGAGAAACACACTCAGAAATACACACTTAACAGTAATCTCGCACGCTCAGAACTCCCAATTACAAAGACCAAACACATATTTATACCAGGCTGGCTGAGCTTCGGCCGAACCTTAGGTTCGGCCAGTCCGAATTCCAGGTTCGGACTAAGTTCGGTCAGACCTAATTTGACTTGATCTTGTACATTGCTTGATACTTCACACGACGCACATATCAGGCATCAACAAACTCCCCCTCGTCGTGTGCAGTATCTCTTCAACATCATCAACTTTGTTTCTTCAATCAAGCTCCCCCTCAAGTATAGAATCCGTTCGTTCAATGAAATGAATCTTCAAACAAACTCCTCCTCAACTCGATCGTAGCTTGATCTTGTATACTTGATGACATTTTAGTGTAGCTCTGGTCTTTCATCAACATCTTCAGAAGACTTGAAGTTGTGATATGTAAGAACTTTATAAGGTTGGTGGCAACTCAAACACAACATCCTTTGCTTTTGTGCTCAATTGTATATCTTTCACTTTGCTTGTATCTTGTACTTGGACAATTATCTGGATGTTTGTATTAATCACTCAAGTGCTTGATGTTTTGTATTTCATGTTTAATGTCTTAACTTGTGTTGATTATTAATATTGGAGTAATTGCCCTTGTACATTTCAATTGTAGTGTGAATGTCTGAATCCAAGTTCTGGGTCATTTTATGATAAATTGCTTGGCAAATTTTAATAATTGATTGTGTCTTTGTAATAACAACCCTTAATGATTCAATAATGATAATTGACATTTTCGGAGCGTACTTAGTGATTTCTGGACTTTCTTGGCGACTTGGGATTAACTCTTAGCGATTTGGTCCTTGTACTTGGCGACCTCACCAAGCCTGGTGATGTGCTTGGCAATCTGGGCTTGGCGACCTCGCCATCCCTTGGCGACCTCACCAAGGTTGGCGACCTCACCAAGCCTTGGCGAGGTCACCAACCAGCCTTGGCGACTACAGACTTGTTCTTGGCGACTTCAGTGTTATTCTTGGCGATCTCGTCAGTCTGATGTCATAAATTTCACTAACATCAATAACATTCTCTTGATTTTAGTGCAATCACGACCTGTGCTCTCTCTAGTATGAATAGCAACACTAGAATAACCCTAAATAATGTTCTGGACGGCTGTTTGAAGATAAAGAGCACTTGTGTGTGAAAACCCTCAAGTACTTGAGTCTCAGAGGCGAAATCTAAGGATTTCAACAAGCAAACACTATGATTTGATCATGGATTCATGATTTCCGCACTTGAATCTGTGTATTAGATGAGTAAAGGCTCAAATTAGATCCTGACAAATGGTATCAGAGCCATTGTTCTTCATGTTCTTGAGTTTTCTCAAAAACTTGAAGAATCACTCATTCAAGTCATCAAATCTAGGTGTTTGTGTGATTCCTTGAACCATTTTGAACGAAATTTCGCAAGGAATCTGTTGGAATGCTTAGATTTCATCAATAATCACAATAAATGGGTCAATTTTTGAGATTTCTATATTTATGCGAACACAAAGCATACGTGATGTGCGTTTCTTTTGAAAACTAAAGTCCATGCTCCACTGATTTTGAGTCAAAATTGAACATACATACCTGTTAGACTCATGATTTAGGGTTGATAGCAACTTGAATCACTCAAAGACATCAAGTATTGAAGATTTTAGAGCAAAAATTGTGTTCTTGGAAGTTTTTCATAAGAATCACTGTTTGATCCGATTTTGTAAATCACTGAGACGATCTTACTACAGCATGATTCGATAATCGGATAATAACGAGAAAGTAAATAAAGCTTTGCTTTATTGATTCACTTAAGGAATACAATGTAGAGAGAGGAAACACCTTAAGAACACACGGTTAAGAGATATAAAATGACAGCACTACTAAACACTCTCTCTAACAAGCTATTTATAGTCACTTAGTAACAGGCCAGCGTACCAGCTGCGGACCATCTGGTCCGCCCGGATCATCTGGTCCGGCAGTGCAACTGGTACGGCCAGTGACTATAAAACTCACACAGATGCTCTAGATTAGATACAATACACGAGACACACGCTAGCATAGGAATATGCTCTAACAAACTCCCCCTTAACGTGTAGTGTATCTATATTCTAACTAAACTTCAATCTTCAATCTTCAACATTGCTGCATCCGATATTTGACTTAAAATCTTGTCAGAAATAGAGCTTGCATGGCTGGATCAATCTTGAATAGACTTTGAACTTCAAGATCCACTTGCGAAAGATATAACATACTCCCCCTTTCACCATGCTTGAGTTTTACCACACAGAACCTGCAATTTCAGAAGACAGAAACGCGGCTTTCCTTTCTTTTGAAAAATTAATTTAATCTTGGCACAAAACTTCTCTTCGAGGATCCAAGATGTAGATTTGAAACTTTTAAATTCGTATCACATATCGATCGGTCGAAAACAAATAAGAAACAAAATCTTTTTGACTTTTTGAAACTTTATATCAAAACACTCTTTTTGAAATTTTCAGATATGAAACATAAATGCAATACGGAATCAGACACTATTTTTGTCTTTTGCAAGAAAGATCACAACTTGGGGATCATATTGATCATGACATGCTGAACTACACTTCAATTTCAATTATTTCAGCACACAAGTCATGTCGATTACCGGTATAATTTGTCCATATTAAACTCAGGCACAATCATACTCATAACATCTGGATATGTTATTGATTGATTAGATTTGCATTGACCAGTGTTCCCCACACTATCAGACATACTCAGATATGTTTTTGCTTTTCATATCACACTTTGTGATTTCATTTGTGATTTAATCACATAATGATTGTATTCATGATTTAGTCAACTGTGTTCCATGCAAAAAGAAATAAGAACGTTAAATCGTCTACCTTAAGGTCGATCTTTCGATACGCAGATAAGGCCTCGGATTTAACAAAATAAGAAAATAAAACAAGTTGAAATTGTATAACCCAACAACAATCAGGTCGGTACTCCCGTACACGCAGAGAAAGTCCGATGAGTTATACGAAACACCAAAGAAAATAAAGCAGAACGTCAGACGAACAACAATCAGGTCGGTCTTTCGACACGCAGAGAAAGTCCGATCGTTTGACAAAATAAAGAAAATCAAACAAGTTTAAATCTTTGCAAAATGAAGACATGTATACACAGTGACTTCTCATTTTCTTTTTCACATATTTTTTTCTTGATCTATCATGAGATATGCATCAAGATGTTGTCCACTTGGTCAAGCATTAGTATTTAATGTGTTTATCATATCTGAATACTTTCTGATTTATTGCCGAGCCTACCAAGTACATCAAACAATGATCTTATGGCTTTTTCATCTATTTTATCCATGAGTCAGACATGTAAGCCAATGTACCATCATTTCCCAAATATGTTGGATACAATTTCTCAATTTTCCATGTTTTTGTATTTTCCTGTTTTTCAATGTTTTTGTATTTTGCCATTTTCTCCCCCTTAAAATGAAAACTCTATTTTTGGATTTTCATTTTAATCAAAAAACACAAACACACTATTTTTGGTTTTTCAATTTTCTCCCCCTAAACTACATACGGAATGTAAAAGAAAGAAAATTGACCAATCGATACTGATACCTGTCAGGTTTAGCTTTCAGAAAATTTCAGTGTTGAAATATGATATCACATGTAATTTAAGTTAAAAACGCAGAATACTCCTCCATCAGCAACTTTGCAATCACTAACGGGTCTTCTAGGAATACCTGCACACTGGTTTAAATGATTAGTATTCAAATGACCCGAAGCACACAGCTTCTGGTCGACCAGTGTCTTCCACAAAATCAGTTGCAGCTTTGCTGACCACCTTAGGTCGCCACTGCATTTTGACCTTTGCTGTTTTTACTGAAACATCATCCTGTGATGAACCTTCAACACTTGAATCAAATTTAAAAAATTGTTTCTTTTTAGACTTAGTGTTAGACGATGTGGACTCAGTAAAAATTCTGCCTGGTTCATCAATAAATGTGGCAGATTTGTTTGAAAACGATCTTTTAGCAGTCTCAGGACAATCCTGTGCCATGTGTCCCTTTTGGCGACATTGATAGCACAAACGATATGATCGTTGAGATTGTGATTTGCCCTGAACTGATGAACACCTCTCAACGGGCTCAGAACTATCAGAAATATCATCAAAAATTTGAAATCGATTAGAGTGTACCCATTTCGATGTAGGACTTCGAGGTGTGGAATTTGATCCAGATGAAGACGAAACTTTCACTGTTTGAGCTTCACCAGAAGAACTTGTAGATGAAGCCTTCTTTTGAATCTTTCCACCGAACCCCTTTTCCATTGTAGACATGAAGACTTGAGCCAAATAATAAATTTGCTCCAAGCTTGTGTCTTTCTTGACTTTGAGAGCTTTCGTGGACATATTTTTCTTGATATTCAGTGCACCCTTCTTATCATCACTACCCAAACCACAACGTTTGTAACCCGGTAGCTTAGTTAAATCCACTTCAGAACACGAAGGACCCGCTTTAGCAGCTTGATTAAAAGAAGCTTTAATATCCTTTAATTTGTTAGCTTCAACCAGTTGAGTAGCAAACTTTTCTTCATGCAACTGCTTGGCATACTTCTCCACTTGATTTCCAACAGAACCAACTCCCTCTTCTGAAATAAAACCACCTGAAATAAATTTTGTTGGGAAATTATCAACCAAACTCTCCTCTTGTTCCACTTTCATCTTTGACTTCTGTGATTTCTTCGAGTCAGACTTCTTTGCAACAAATTCAGAATAATCACCAGTTATAGCTGAAATTTGAATATCAGCAAGGACATCAGATTCAATAACCGGATGCGGAATCTGATTATACTCCTCGCTTCCAAAAACCCTTTTGAAATTCTCGTCTTTGCACAAGTAACTGGTAAAAGAATGTGAATTCTTCAAATTATTCAACTGCCTTTTAAGATCCAGCACCTCAACATTCAAATCAGATATTTTCTTTTGAGCTTCACCCAATGCTTTTTCAGAATCAATTAATTGCTCTGAAGCTGTATTAAACCGAAACTTTTCCTGTCGCATCTGATCATGGGCATCACACACTTCTTGAGTAATTTTCTTAACACGGCCTTCATGAATCTCAATATTTCGTTTCAACAACTGATTGGCATGTGTCAAAGTTGTGACTTTATCAAGTAATATTGAATGTTCCATTTGACGATGATTTTCCTTAGCAGTAATTTCATCAAACTCTTTCTTGAGATCATCATAAGCTTTCTTCAGCGAATCTACTCTTGCAGTTGATTTCTCAAACAAGTTATCAAAATCATTAATCGCATCTTTTGCTTCATTTTCCCATTTCTCAACATTTTTAACCAACTCTTCATTCTCACTTTGCAACTTCAAAATTTGTTCTTTATCGGCACTAATGAACTCATTCAATTGATCTTGAACTGCCATCAATTCTCCCTTCAAATCATTCTTTTCGGCGATTAGTTTCTCATTTATCTTGCAAATCTCATCAGAATTTTCAATTTTTTTCTGAAAACTTTCTAATTCGGTTTCCTTCAGTGTTCTCTCAACCAACAACCCTTCCTTTTCTTGAACCAATTCATGGAATTTCCTATCCTTTGCAGCACAAAATTCACAAGTTGACTCATACCCACTAGCTTCAGAATCACTTGTTTCAGATGTAGTGATCTCAGACATATACCCACTCGATTCAACTTCGACATTTGCCATTAAAGCCACATGTTGACCATTGATATAACAACATTCGTCTGAGTCGGCACACTTATCTTGAATAGCAGTCAAAGCAATAGGTGATTTGTCAAATTGTTTTGACCATTCATCAAATTCTTTATCTGCTTGAGCTTGAGCCATCATAGCTTTTGCGTCATTCTTATCAGATTTACTCTTATCAGATGATGATTGAGAACACTCATGAGCAAAATGTCCAACCTTGGAACAATTGTAACACTTTACTTTAGATTTATCCAAACCCAATTTTCTATTTCCTGGAACAAAAGAATTCTTTCCATGTTTCTTGATAAATCGTCTTCCTTTTTCAACCATCATTGCAAATTGCCAATGCAGATCTAATTCAGCTAATTGATCATCATCCAGCTGTTCTAACTCAGTTCCACTTAAACCAACATCACTAACTTGACCAAAAAACGATCCAGATGATGAAGATATAAAAGCAGATAATAATGCAGCCAATTCTTCAGTTGATTGAGCAGGATGAGAATTGTTTGAAGATTTATCTGGAATAGTAAAACGACATCCTGGAGAATAACCAGAATTTTCAGAATGTCCAGCAAGAAAAGCTGTTACCGGCGGATTACTGCTAGAAATAGCATGTGACTTTGCCTTTGCATGAACTGTAGCATTATTTTCCCCAAAGTACAATTCAGGATTTTGAACTGTAGGATGTGTAGATTTCTTCACCAACAATTCCATCTCACGAGCTTGTAATTTGCTAGTTATTTGGTTGAATGTCCAATTTGAATAATTTGGATCATTTGTCAACATCATCACATAATTTTCCCATTTTTCTGGTAATGCTTCCAGAATTTTCTCTTTCAACTCATCACTATCTTTCTTGACGCCTACAACATCAAGTTCATTTATCAAATGTGAAAACCGAGCAATCAAATCTGGAATTTTCTCATTCTCGCAATGCCTGAAATTATCAAACTCTTTCTTCAAAACTTTCTTTCGAGTATTTTTGTATTGATCATTACCCGTACATCTCTCTTCAATAGCATCCCACAATTCCTTAGCCGTTGTATATTGCTTAAATTGATGCATTAGATCTTTTGGTAAGGCCATTGTAATATAACTATATGTTTTCTTTTCTTCAGAAAACAATTTTTGTTCATCAGCATCGAAACTACTAATCATCTTTGGTTTGTTGGGACTTATCATCGGATATTCATATTCTTTCTCAATTGGAATCCAACTCTCAACATCTTGCGCATAAATGTAAGATTCAAACCGACTTCTCCAATTGTGATAATCTTCAAGCCTTAGCAATTTAGGAACTTTTTGAGTTGTTCCTATCTCATTATCATAGTTCAACATGGCTTGCATTGATGTTTGAGCAGCAGTCATTGCATAGAAATCACTCATTTTGATGTTAAACTGTAAACTCCAAAACTTTGATCTCAAAAATAAGGGTCTTTCAAGCGAATTTTGAGGGTCAAACTGGAGGGTACAGACCTTCAGGTTAGTACACGTCTAGATCTCGGAAAGACGAACGTTTTGACTGGTATTGGGTTCTGTAACTCCAAACGGTTTGCAAGTTACGTCAGTTTTAGTGAAGGTCACTATTCTGCCAGCGGACCAACACAAATTGGCGGATCAAAATACTACCAGCGGACCAGTTCCGGATCAAATTAGCCAGGAGGATCAGATTTGTACTAGCGGCTAAGATGTGATGCGGCGGACCAAAACTGATACGGCGGATCAAAACTGGTACGGCGGATCAGATGTTTCAGCGGACCACACTGATACGCTGTAACTGCCGCGAATCAGACTGATGAAGATTGTCGGGGCGGATCAAACGGCGGACCAAATGTTCATCCGGCGGACCAAGTGCAAACGAAGCTGAAATTGTCTGATTTTTAAAAATTCCGACAAATGAATCTAGAAACTGGATCAGTATGATGCGAAAACACTCCAGCAACACTCAGAAATCATTTTTCATCGTTGAAACACTCGGAATTACGAAAAATTGATGAAAAACGTAGAAAACCCAAACTTTCTCTCTCTAGAATTTCGAAAAACTTACCAAATCACAGCAGTAGAGCAACCTGGAATGCTCTGATACCACTTGTAAATCACTGAGACGATCTTACTACAGCATGATTCGATAATCGGATAATAACGAGAAAGTAAATAAAGCTTTGCTTTATTGATTCACTTAGAGAATACAATGTAGAGAGAGGAAACACCTTAAGAACACACAGTTAAGAGATATAAAATGACAGCACTACTAAACACTCTCTCTAACAAGCTATTTATAGTCACTTAGTAACAGGCCAGCGTACCAGCTGCGGACCATCTGGTCCGGCGGTGCAACTGGTACGGCCAGTGACTATAAAACTCACACAGATGCTCTAGATTAGATACAATACACGAGACACACGCTAGCATAGGAATATGCTCTAACAGATTTCACATAGATTAAGTGGTTTTTGGAGTTTGTTGTAGTTAAAAAATTTGTTCCTAAGCAAGTTCCTAAGCTATTGGTGCATTAAAAACTTGATTTCGTGAAATTTTGTTTTGACATGGTGATTATGCTCAAGAACATGGCTGGAAAATTTTCTAAGTCTTGAAAATTTTCTAAGTCTTGAAAATTTGACTTTATTGCTTGATTGATTCAAACTAAATAAGCTTCATGATGTTTGTTTTGTAGGTTTTGAGCAATTAACCTCAATCTTTGCATCCGTTGAAGCAAATTTCTGAATTCTCGACCCGTTTGACCCATTAAGCATTTCTGTGGAGAAACACCACTTGTTTAACCATGTCTGAGTTTACCTCTGCAAATCAAATGTTCCAGGGAAATAACCGACCTCCTAAATTGCTTGGGGCTGCAAATTATGATGACTGGAAGAAAAAGTTTCAGTGTCACCTTGAGTATGTGGATTATGATCTGTTGACCTCAGTGAAATGTGGTCCTAAGGTGTTTTATGTGGAACCAGTGGCTACTGTAGCTGGTGCTGATCCACCACCTCCCCAAAGGCGTGTTCCAAAGAAACTTGAGGACTACACTCCTTCTGAACATAACCAGATGAAGGTGTACAAACGTGCTCTCGGGTGCATCAAAATGGCCTTGTCTGATGACATTGCTTTTCATTTCAGTGAAGCAACCTCTGCTCATGAAATCTGGGTTGCACTTGAGAAAAAGTATGAGGGAAACCTTGAGAGTAAAGAAAGAAGACTGGATTCTCTCAAACTGCGTTTCAACACATTTGCTCACACCGCTGGAGACTCATTTGAGACTCATGTGACAAAGTTCTGCAGACTCGTCTGTGAAATGCAAAATAACCAAATCCGGCCTGAGATGCCAGCTATATCTAAGAAAATTCTGATGTCACTTCCTCGATACTTTGCTCCATATGTCATCTACTTGCTTGAAAGCAGTGACTTAGCCACTGTCGACTACATGGATCTTATTGAAAAAGTAAGAGGCTATGAAATTGCTGCTATTGAAAGAGATGGAAATTCACTTATGGGGAAAGTTACCAATATCAATACATATATTGAAATTTCAACCATGATAAACCCGCTTATTGCAGCTCGTTCTTGTAGAATTGACTTTCTAAAGAGTGAAACAAATATCATAATTAGTAAATTAACCTTGTGTTTATATAAATTAATGGCATTAACCAAGTCACAGTAATTATTTTGCACTGATGTATTTATTAAACATGGTTCATCAAGAGCTCAATATATAATCAAAATTCTTATAAAAATATACATTTGGTAGAAAATCTGATTCTAATGCTGCAAGAAAAAACCTTACATGTAACTGATTTTTATGGACTACACATTATATCCAACAAAACTCAAAATTTTCATCGTTTTGTAATCAAATTTACACATCATATCCAACAAAACTTCTGATTTAATCATCAGTTTATTATCAAATTAACACATCATATAAAAGTGGCAGTCAAGTGTGCAAACACAGTCAAGTATCTACTAATATGCTCATCAAGTTGTAGTCTTCTAATATTCCCCTGGTCACCATCCTTATTCACACAAGCAGGTAGCAGCAAATATCAAATAATTCTAGTAAAGAATTATGTATTTCAACAATACCATTCTTTCAAGGTAGTTTATAAAAGTTTCAACAGTGATAAAGGCCTAAAACAGAAGCATATACAGAAGTTTTAGTGTTCACTGCTATTACTTAGCATACATAAACCTTTAACATGTTTAATTCGTTCCATTGAATAAGGTAGCTGCTATGTAGTCAATTGACAGTTTTCAAAAAATACAAATGTAAATGTAATTGGCATTTAGCAAGACGAACTACACAAATGTGTATAAAACAATTAAAGAAAAGTTACCTGAGATCAAATAACAGCTGTAAGTGAACCTGGGACCTGAGAAACAAAAATAAAAACTGAAGGATAAGTAGCATAAAATCAAAATTACAAAGACATTGTAGCAAACAGTTGGTGAGCAATAGGTTGATTTTAACTCTCACTAAAACGATTTGACTTATGTATATCAGATGGATGGATTAAGGTATAAATGGAATTTATCTAAGTAAATACCATTCTCACTAAGGATTAAGGTATAAATTGAATTTATCTAAGTAATGAGATCAGATTTATATACTAACCAAGCTTTATATTGAAAGTTTTGACCCATTTTGAACCCAACATTCAATTAGATGCATTCAATCAGCTTTAAAAAAATTGAAACCAAACAGACCTGTTAAGACCAAATGAGTGAATGACCTGTTAATCCAACTAAAAGATGCTAGAGTACTTAAAGTAGGCTACTTGGGAGATCAAACATAGGGCATTACTCCAAAGAGCATTGATTGTTAGTTCTAATAAGTTATGTTCTTTCAGAAATTAGTTATTAATCACCCAAAAAATATTCCCTTTTTCAATTGGACTCATGATACATCTGTTTAAACCTTAACAGTTGATTTAGTTATTAAATCACCAAAAAAATAAACCAAAACTTTATAAACAGCTCATTTTGGTAATTGATTTTATGGATTAATTTAAGACTTTATTATACCCATTTCACCAATTGATCACTTGAGGCCTGCACATAACCATTGCTTAAAACTGCTTATAACTGCACATAACCATTGTTGGGGTATACATTGCAATGTTTTGCAATGTAAATTTAATATGCAAACGTTAAAGAAGTGGTGTTTCATTTTTCTCAGGTAGTAAACAGACTTTTAACCCTTTATGCTTCTAAATCGACTATTTAACTTTAAGGCTCCAAGTTAGTTTTTTTAGTTATAATTTGGTTTTTTGGTAAGGCCTTATATGTTCAAAAAAATGTAAGTTTACAGAAAAGTCAAAAGTCAATTAAAGGTCTCTTTTGTATATTTATGTCACTTGTATGAATTGTTTATATCCATAATCTGCTAACTGATTTTCTTTTTGTACAGGTTGTATGGTGTATCTACTGATTTGTAACATTGCATTTAGGCTTTTCAGGTCCACTTTCTTTTCATTTAATACTTGGTGGTACTACAGTGGGATATGAATTGAGGTTTTTTAATAGTGGTAGCAGAGATATGAGGTGGCCATCATATGGCTCAGCAGCCACATCTAAGCATTGCAGCTCTGATTAGTGAGTGCTGATAAACTCATGAAAGTCACATTATTTGGGTGGACAGTACAAATTGAAGAACATATCACACGAAAGCTAAAAGTAGAGGCCATTTAGGCAATATAACAGCAACATAAAGGCCATTTAGGCAACGATTAAACTGCAACATAAGTAGAGGCCATTTAGGCAATATAACAACAACATAACATAAGTAGAGGCCATTTAGGCAATGATTACTCAACTATATGAAGTCAAATAGTATATATAAAACAAAAGTAGAGGCCATTTAGGCAATATAACAGCAACATAAGCTATCTTAAGTAAGCACAAGATAAAATATACATAAAGGCCATTTAGGCAATGATTAAACTGCAACTTAATAACCATAAAATAGCATTAAATCCTTAACAAATGAACATGGACTTGTAGCATAAAGCTTATGTTTAAAGCTTCTTCTTCATATCAATATCAATGACAATCCATAGGTTAATAAAACAATACATGAAAAATGAAGAAAACTGAAGGTTAGTTAATAAAACATAGTAGCAGCAGCAACAAAAGGTTAGCTTCAATGGATTAATTTTATCAAATAGTAGCAGCAGCAACAAACAGTAGCAGCAACAAAATGTTAGCTTAACTGGAATCATATGAACATTGCAGAAATATCAGTTGGTTGAAGAATCATATGAACATTGCAGAAATAACAGTTGCAGAAATAACATAGCAGATGGAATAACTGGAATCATATGAACATTTGCAAATTAATTGTTTACCTCAAACAGCAGATTCGCATATGAATTAGAACAAAGGAGGAGCAGATTGCAAATTAATGGTTTACAGCAGATTGCCTATGAATTAGAACAGCAGATTTAAAACAAAAACGTAAACAAAATTAGAGTATTCGAACAAAAATTTGAATTAGAACAAAGGAGGAGCAGAAAGAACCTTGAATCGTTTAGAATTGTGAATCGGTGGATGGAAATGGAGAGGTTGTATTTAATTTATAGAGCAGCATGTTGAGAACCCGCGCCTTCAATCCGTTTGAAATTTCCTCGAGCTTGGCCATCCAATAATCAATCAAAGGAGATGAGGAGTCCAGGAGTTCGCCAATTGAAGGGAGAGAGGGTGGATGGCGGGTTTGCCGAATGCGGCTGGTTCTCACCATCGAGGAAGCGGAAGGTAGCTTAAGACGCGTTGCGGCATGTTTTTGTCGAGGATAATAATGACCGGAGATTACTTTAGGGTTAATTACTAATTTAACCTTAGATTTTGAGCAGATTATCTTGATATTTAAAATAAGCATACTTTTCATGCTTTAAACTCTTGTACATTCTGCATTTAATTTTGTACGCGTCTTAAAATTAAGGAATTTAATGACAGAAATACCCTCGGGACCAATATGTATTATATAGTAGTATAGATATATATGCATCGCATACCAGTCGAATTTCTTCTTCCTCTAAAACTCCGGTGATCGGAGTTTTATTCCGGTCATCGGAAAAATGCGAAATACAAATCAAAGCAGCGGAACGAAAAGAAGAAACATGGGAATTCATTACCTCAATTCGGTGATGATAGGCGAGGGGTCTTTGATGTCGATACAGAACCGAAACGAACTCGAATACGAACCCGATTACCATCACGAACTCGATAAAAACTCGGCTGGAGCTGTGATGTCCTCGGTTGCTCGATCAGAAAGGTTAACAATCAGAGAACGGTTGTCGAGTGGTGGCTGAACTGTGGTGGACGGCTGAAATCTCTTGGTTTGCGTTAGTGGTTCACGAGAGTTTAAAAGTACCGATGGTTTGATTAATGGATGCTACATAATGAGGATGTTTGAGTTTAGTGATGTGTTGACGTTTAGCAACAGAGGGTATAACCGGCGAAATAGTGGGGGTTTAATGAAGAAGGCGGTTACCAGATTTGTAGCGACGTCGATGTCGGTTTCCATTTACGTGAGTCTTAAATTCGACTTTGGGACCTTGGCAGCATTGGCCCCTTTCCATTTTACAAAATTATAACATATGTTTCGGAAATCACATGTTAAATCCCTCTAAGTTTGCTTAATGGAATTCAAGTTTGGGAATCTTCAAGTTTAGTCCCTCGAAGTTAAATGTCGTTAGTTAATCCTAACGGGGTTAATAAAGAATAACTTTAACCGGAAGAATACGAGAGTTTGACCAAATAAAATCAACGTATAATATTTATAATATGTAAACCTAATTGGGTCACATAAAAACATAAATACGAACTTATAATTATATTAGCGGTTCACCTAAAATCACAGAATACTAGGCGGAATACCAATGGCGTTTTAATCGTGAAATCGTGTGTGGTTGTGTGATACGTTCCCACATGACTAACATGGAATATAATGTGTGTTTATATTTATATAACACATAAAATCATAATTGTATTCGTCACATGAAATGACAAAATGCTCGCATGAAATCATAAAATGTAATTTACATAAAATCATAAAATACAATAATTAGTTAACCGGCGTCTAGACCCATGTGCAGTGTTCATAACTATTATAGTTAACTGAGGTAACGAGCGTTATTGAAATATAACACAAGTTATTAACGGAGTTGACCTGGAAATTATCAGTTGTCACAAATTTAGCGAGGTTGGGGTTTTCAAATGGTGAGATAGCAATCAGTTGGCTACTCTTGACATTTACCCAACTTTCTTCAACTATTAAAGGTTGAACACCAGCAATTCTACAGGCAGTGGGTCTTACTCCAGCCAGTATCCTTTCTTGTTCTTCTATTTCATGAATGGCAGGTGTTGTGATAAGCTTCTCCCCTAATTTGACAGTATCAACTTCAAATATGTTTGGGTTTGAAGGACATGCTTCAGCTTGAATAGGAAATGCTTGAACCAATGATGCAACAGTGACATTGAGTGAGTCAACCGGGTGTTGGAGAGATTTGTACAAGTTCATCAATTTGGGTAGTGTATAACTGTCATCAACTGGCTTTTTACCAGTATCCCTGGACGAAACCAAGTTATCAATCCTAGATTGATCAACCCTGGTACCCATTGCTTCTTGGCACCCGGTATTCTCCTCATCCGTCTCAAAAGACCTTTGGTTCCAATGAAGGACCCTTAGGTGCTGATTCAGAGAAGATTGCCATAGATTGGGTCTTATTGATGTTACTACTGGCACCAAGGTCCAGTGGGGACTTATGGGCAGCAGCAACCCTTTCTTTATGAATGTCATCAACACTCCTGAAATTGACCTCCGGTAAAGAGTGGGGGCTCAATGTAACAGGGGCATAATCCATCAATGTGTTCTCATGTAATGAGGTAGGTGAGTTAATAACACCTTAATTTGGATCAGAGATGTATACATTGTTACTCCTAGGTGATTGGAGAGTTAGGGGTGAAAATCTTTCGGTTGGGGATTGTATATCCTTGTCAAATGACTCCACCTCAAAAGAAGGTTCGTCCACAAGAGATAATCCAAGTTTGGTCAGTTTCTGCTTAGGCTTTACGCCTTTAGCGGGGCTAGAAGCTTTTGGTTGGTTGGTGGGTATAGGTGGAGGAGACCTAGCAACCATATTACGCTGTCTTTTAAACATGATAATTGGGGATTCAGATGATGAAGTGGTAGTGGTGGTGGTTTTTGCAGTGGACTTCCTCTTTTTGGGAATGGTAAGTTTGTAGTGTAGAGGAAGTTGGAACTGATGTGGGATCAGAATAGTTTTGTCATCAAGAGAAACTTCCTCATGTGCAGCAACAGTTTCCGTTTGAACCTCAGAATTGGTAGGGGATGGTCAGTGTCTCTTCCGAGAAATACTGTCTTGTTTAAAGCCAAGTTAAAAAAGGTTTTCTCATCCAGAAGCTTTTGATGCAAAATTGAACCACCCTAATTAATTTGAGAGTATCCTTCTTTGAGAATGCTAGTTAAAAACCTGGGATATAAATAAACATATAATGGTGTGGCATTAAATTTTGGGCATTGAAAATGTGTTGTGAGAATTAAAATTTTGACCCTTTACCACAGCGTAAGATGCCGAAGTGTGTTCAGTGGCGAGTTCATGAAAGCCTCCCTTTTTAGGAGTGAGATGGGCGAGGAACCTCCATTTGTATGGCAGTTTCCCCTCTTTGATGGTCTTGCTTGTGGTTGAACCGCCTTACCCAATTGCCGTGAACAATGGCAGGTATTTCTTTGAATCCATGGAAATATAACCATGTTCATCCCTTTTCTGACTTTTGCTTCATCGATTTCCACTGTTATGCCCTGAACCGTTGACACAATTGTTTCACCTCCATTATTTCTTCAAAGATCAACGCTTCCACTTTCAGCGCGTGATGAAGATGGGAATTCTTTAGGAACTCTATCATGCTTGTGTAGATGTCGGTTTTGCTAGGTACTTTGAGATACGCTACCAGGTTGTGTTCCACTGGGAACTTCGAACCACTTGCAAGTTTCTTGCCACTTGTGCTTGCTTTGAGAGCCATTGATTGTTGAATTTGAGAGAAAGATTAACGGTTTGTGGGAAGTTTTGGAGAGGATTGGAGAGAATTTGGGTGTGAGGTTTGTAAGAAAGAAGGAAATACCGAAAAGTTAGGGCTTTTTACCTTTTTCGTCGATGACATGGAGGAGAGGGGTTTTAACGCAACCGTTCAGTAACTGATGTGACTTGTGCTTAGCGGTTTACACGGTATAACACATTAAAGCATGTCATTATCCATAAGGATATTTACTGAAATCTCGGATATTTAATGGTTAAACACTTAATGGGTAATTTAATGTGTATCTGCTTAAAAAGTTGTGCCTTCCGAGTAATTAAATGAAAAGTGACTTTGACTTGTTGACCCGAAAGTTCAAGCGGACCCAATTTTCTCCTTTATTTTGAAAACTAAATTTCTTCCGTTTGAACTTCAAGCGTTGGAAGAATTGTTTTCAACAACTTTTCCACATTTATTACAAAGCATTTTTCCGAATGAAGTTCACCCGGAGATTTTTAAAATTATTTCCTCACAGGTTGAACCGGAACTTGGAACGGAAAAACCCAAACACGTTATTTTTAAACATAACTTGTGTTAATTTTCATTGTTTAACAACAGTTACTGACTATTAACTGAAATGGTATCTAATTAACACAAAGATCTTCATTTTCTTTTCTTTTTGTATCAAGAGAAGGACTCTTTGACTCAAAGGTCTCTTTTATTAAAATTGTGAAAAGTTTTGTTTTAATCAAAGTTCATCATCCCGATGGCTGTGATGAGGTAGAAAAATATTGCCTCATCGAAAGCTTTGGTAAACAAATCATCCAGTTGATGATCAGTGTGAACTTTGAACACCTTGATCAAATTCTTTTCATTACAATCTCGAATAACATGGTACCTGATATCAATGTGCTTTGTCTTGGAGTGCTTGACTAGGTTGTTGGTGATGGAGATGGCACTGTTGTTGTCTGCAAAAATGGGAGTTTCCATGAAAGTGATCCCATAATCAAGCATCTGATTTTGGATCCAAAGAACTTGACTACAGCAGCTTGAGGTAGCAATGTATTCAGGTTTAGCTGTTGATGTAGAAACATAAGGTTTGCTTCTTACACTTCCAAAATACAAGTCTTTCACCCAAAAATTGACATCCGCCTGAAGTGGATTTCTTGTCTAAATCACATCCTCCATAGTCACTGTCAGTGATTACCTTAAAAGAGAAGTCAGAATTCTTAGGATACCACAAACCCAGTTTTGGTTGGCCTTTCAAATATCTAAAAATTCTTTTAATAGCCAACATGTGGGACTCCTTTGGTGAGGATTGGTATCTTGCACACAAGCAAACACCGAACATGATGTCAGGCCTACTTGCAATAAGATAGGTCAGTCATCCTATCATCACCCTGTATAAGTGCACATCCACTATTAGGCCACTTGAGTCACTGGATAACTAGTGGGAAGTGGAGACAGGAGTTCTTGTACTTGAAGAAGTCTGCATGTCAAATCTCTTCAGCATGTCTTGAATGTACTTTGACTGGTTCAGAAATATCCCAGCTACAGTTTGCTTCACTTGTATTGCCTCTACCCACCCATTATCTTCCAATGCATCAGTTACCTTGGAGGATACTTCTTGAGACAAAAATGCAGCATGCAAGCAGATGTTAGCATCAAAAGATTTGCTCCTTATCAACACAGGTGCTGACAGATCTACAATAACATTTTCCCTTGGATGATTCTTACTGATTTTTCTATCTTTAAACATAGGGAACTCATGGCTTCTTCCGTTTGAGGGTATATTGAGCTGAGGAAGCAGATGGTCAAGCTTAATATCACCAGTGTGTGATACAGGATCTGAAACTTTAACTGTTTCGTGAGAACTGGTGTCTAGATTTTGAATCAAATGGTCAAAACTGAGTTCATTTTATGTTGCATCATTTGAATTTGTAGGTTCAGTTGACCCTGAATCAGTTTTCTCAACAAATTCTGAAATGTTGTTTTCCGATTGAACTTGAACCAACGAAAGGTTCCGCTTGGACTTCAACCGGAACCTCCTCGGTATTGATTTGAATGATTTCAGACAGTTTGTTTCCATTCCCAAGCAAGATAGGTTTGATGCTCATTGAAGAAAAGAAGATTGGCTTCTTGTTGATTCCAGCTTGGTTGCACTTCTAATGATTATAAGCTGACTTGTAATGATTCTGTTCCGGCACTAATGAACTCACAGGCTTCTCAACAGTTATGTTAAAAGCAGTAGCTAGTGCATCAATATCAAATAACCATGTGGGCTGAGATTCAAAATTATTGGAAGATTTTTCATTGAAAGACACGTTTATTGTTTCTTCAACAATTTTGGTTCTCTTGTTGTATACTCTGTATGCCTTAGACACACCAGAATATCCAACAAAATATACTACATCAGCTTTTTCAACAAATTTAGGCAATAGTTCATTGGTTATAAATATTGTAACAGGAAAACCAAATGGCTTAAAGAAATAAAAAATTTGGTTTTCTATTTCTCCAAAGCTCATAGGGTGTCTTATTCTTGCCTTTGACAATTAAAATCCTATTTTGGACATAGCAGGCAGTGTTCACTACTTCTGCCCAAAATATCACTAGGAGTTTAGAGTCCGCTAACATTGATCTAGCAGCTTCAATCAGTGTCCTATTTCTGCTTTCAGCAACACCATTTTGTTATGTAGTTCTAGGAGCACTAAATTTTCTAACAATTCCATTTTCTTCACAAAATCAATTCAACACATGATTTTAAATTCAGTTCCATTGTCACACCTGATTGTTTTAACTTTAAATTTGGATTGATTTTTAAAGAGATCACAAGTGTTTTCAACAATTCAGCAACTTCATCTTTTGTTTTTAAAAAAAAAACCCAAGTGTACCTAGAAAAATCATCAATTATAACAAAACATTATGAACTCATCCCTAAACTCATCACTCTAGTTGGACCAAATAGATCCATGTGCAGTAGCTATAGAGGTTGTGAGATAGAAGATTCAACTTTTGGCTTGAAGGAGGTTCTGTGTTGTTTGCTCTTGAGACAAGTTACAAAGTTTTCAAACATGGAAAATGCTTGTTAGGAAGACCATTAACCAAGCCAAGATTGACAATTCGGTTCATGTTCTTGTAATTTACATGCCCTAACCTCCTATGCCACAAATCAGACTCATCGGTTGAAGCTTTGGATATGAAACATGCAGTGCCACAGGAGGGTGCAGCAACTGACATATCCAAGATGTATAGTCCATCTCTCCTAGGTGCTTTAAGCATGATTAGCTCATCAGGAATTTTAACACTAGGTTTGAGAACTCTGGCCTCTCTCTTATTAAACATTAAATTTAAATTCTTGTCACACATCTGTGAGACACTAATAAGATTAAAATTCAATGTATCAACAAAATTAACTCTATCAAAGTTTACCAGTCCATTACTCACATCTCCTTGTGCTGAGATATGCCCCTTTGTGCTTCCAAAGGCAACTGGTCCTCCATTGATTCTTTTTGTATTTTCCAGTATGTGCTTATTCCCTATCATATGGCAAGTGCATCCACTTACTACTACCCATAGGCTTTGTTGGCCTTTATTCTGCACCTGCACATATCAGAATTGATCAATTTCTATAGGGGACCCAAGCCTGAGTGGTCTTGGGTCTACCATAAGCATCATTATACTTGTACTCTTTGAGTACTAGAGTATTTGAAACTGGAGCTTCTGTGAGCAGATCATCTTTATCAAGGTTCAAGTTCTCATATTGAGTACTTGTTTGATTGAGCCTCTCACTTTTGTTAGTTCTTCTCTTAATAATTTTTCTTTCCCTGTATTCCCTGAATTTTCTTTGCTTACTGGTCATTTTCCTAGGCATCTCACTGGTTAAGTTGTGGACTTGGTTAACCAAATTAGTTCTTTCAGGTGATTTTGAAAATCTTTGTAAATAATGATTGTTTTGTTTCAAATTTTCACCCTGAAGTGGAATAGAATGACTTCCACTTGAACTAGTAACAAATTCCGGATGGTTAGATTTTCTGCCTTTTGAAAAGTTTTCTCTAGAGGTGGTCTTTCCTCTTGAGGGGTTTCTTCTTCCTTGAGCTTAAAAATGTTCAAACCCATCAGCAAAGTGGACATTTGGTCTCTGCTTGGGAGCAGTGGCTGATCTGGTTTGATTTTAGTTTTCCAGTTGAACATGAGTTCGAGCGGAAAATCGTTCCGCTTTAACTTCATCCGGAAACTGATTTTATTTCAAAACTATAAAACTACCATTTTTTTCATTTCCGATTAAAACTCTGTTTGATCCAAAGTACTTCATTGTTTGACTCTTCACTGGAGAAGTTATACCAGTGGGTTTCTTTGAAAATTTGACTTTTGGCATTTGAACAGATGTTGGTTTTGAATGAGGTTTAGTTTTGCTCAAAGGATTGAAATGACACATAGCAGCTAAGTGTCCTTATTCACAACAGAACATGCATTCAAGAAATCTGGTTTCGTAAACCTCACTTTTCCTAGCGGACTCACTTTTGGTTACCTGTTTGTAAGTAAGTTGACCTAGTCTTTGATTTTGACTTCCCTTGGGTTGTTGAGGTTGTTTTCCTCCAACTTTTGAATCTTTTGGTTCATAGATAGTTAGGGGTGGTACTAATTGATGGTTTTAAAGTCCTTGATTGGTCATCTGATGTAGAGGTGCTTGCATTAGTGACTTTAGGTTTCATTGTTTCAATAGATTTTTCATTGCTTGACTGAGATGAGGTGTCCTCAACAGTAAGAATAACTTTGTAGTCTGTTTTCAAATCTTCAATTGGTGCAGTTGCAGGTGAGTACTTAATGGGTGGTTCAACATTGTTGTAACCAACGCCAGCTTTACCATACACCCCTCCTAACCATAACTTTTCAGCCTTTTTGTTTGCAGCTTGAAATTTATAACAAGTGAACAAAGCATCTTTCCGTTTGATTTCAAGAGTTTCAACCTCAGCCTTAGCATCTTTGGTTTCTTTTCTTAAATTTTTTAGTTTAGACAGTATATCATCAAGCTGTGTTTCAAAATTTGAGTTGGTTTGTTTTAGTTGTTCAAATTTGCATTTTTAGCAATTTAAAATTACTCAGTTTTTTTAAAACATTCATTTAACTCATTCAAATTTGAAACTTCATCAATTAGATCAGTGTTGTGATATCTGTACTTTGTCACTTGTTCAATGCATGCAGGGCTGCATAAATTTTCTAAAACTTTTTCAGGAATAGGGTTTACATGATCTGAAGTGGATTCTTCTTTGGCCACCACAGCATGATTAATTGGCTCAAACTCAGCTATGAAGTCTTCCAGTCCTACAAATTTAGTTTGACTTCCTACAGCAGCAACAACATTTTGATGATTATGACTTCCAGTTAGTTTTGATGGGGTTGATTGCTAACCAGAACTGTGAGCAGAGTTGTTGTTTGAGTTATTGTGGTTGTTTCCACCATGGTTCTTCATTTAGACATGACTTTGGTTCTGTCCTTCTCTTCTTGGTTATGAGCACTCTCTTGCAAAGTGTCCAAGTTGGTGACAGTTGTAACATTTCACCTTGCTTTTGTCTAAGCTAATGTGACCACCTTTTGCTCCTTTGTAGGTTCTTCCTGTTCTTTTGTAAAATCATTGGGCTCTAACAGACACCATAGCAAGTTGGGTCAAAATGTTCATCTCTTCTAAGTCATCAGCACCTATACATTCTATGTCTTCACGAATGAAGCCTTGGTATGAGTCAGTTGCTACATAAGTGTTGCACGCTGGATTTCACACTAATAATGTTACTAATGTTCGTTAACAGGTTCAAGCCCCTGAATGTCAGATATCCATGGGCTGTACTTGTAGCTGATCGGTACCCTAGATGATTGTTTATTATACCCCATGATATTGTACATCCAGGGATTGCATATTTATATTGTTTAACCCCAGCATGTACAGTAACCCAGCATGCTAGGGCATTGACACTAACAGTTCACTTCATTTGATCGATAAGCCAGGTGCAAATGATTGAATAACAGTCAAGGAGATTTAGTCAAAGTGAGAAACACGTGCAGAATGGAAGACCCGCCACCAAACTCGCTCTTCCTCCACAACCTCCATGGGTCACCACGTTAACAACCACTACCGTGCACCGCAATACCAGCAGGGCTACCAATCAGGGTGTCACGTGCACAACGATGAACTCCTTACCATGTTCGCAAAAGTACAGCAATATATGGAACAACAACAGAAGGTGAACCAGGACATGTTTAGAGAAGTATCCAAGCTGAGGTCAAAGATGAACATGGTGGATGATACACCCGTGTCTCCTGTTCAGGCTAGGAGGCTGCAATACGGCACTCCTGGGAACGGATCCAATCTGGCGGATGACATTCAAATCATTAATCCGAGGCCTACATATGTTGCTGCCCATACTACCTTGTCTGATAGGCCTAGTTAGTCTACATTCAGGGATTCTGCCTCGAATCCTAGGGGCAGCACTACCCAGGATACTGGTAACATCCTCGTAACCCCTAACCTTAATGGTCATATTAATGAATCTGTGCAGGATACAGGTTTAAGCCCGACAGTGGCAAAGGAACTCAAGAAACCGAAGGAGATGATCTCGAGTGTTCCTAGGGTGGTCCAGCCTATCCCTGAAGTAGCACCATCGAGCCATCAACTTTCTAGGTTCACTTCCCCAATATGTGACGTGGAGATACCAAAGAAGTTTCAGACCCCAGTATGAAACTGTATGATGGCACGACTGATCCGGAGGAACACGTGGCTTATGGAAAGAATGGAGGTGATCTACATGCCCCCTGATATTAAGGAGGCATGCTTATGTAAAGGCTTTGGGTCAACACTAACTGGCTCAGCCTTAAAATGGGCGTTGAGTATTCCGCCCTATTCTATCCCATCGTGTTCTCATTTAATTAATTTATTTAATAACCAAGTTTCTTGTAGTCGCAGTCTTGAAAAACTGACGAGTGATATTTACAGGGTTACCCAGAATGATAACGAGTCTATCAGGGATTATGTAAACAGGTTCGGCAAGGAGGCCCTGGATATTCCCAACATGGACATGGCTACTGCTGTCCAAGCATTCAAGATGGGTCTCAAGAAGGATTCTCCCTTCTATCAAGATCTTGTAATGAATCCCTCTCACAGACTTGATGAAGTAAGGCACAGGGCCCTACGATTCATCAAGCTTGAAGAGGATAGGAAAATACATGAAAAAGCTGACGTTGTCCTAGGATACGGATCTTCCAACAGGAAGTCAGAACCGACACATCCAAGGTCCCAGCGGCCTAAACCCTATTCCGAAGCCGATAATCCAAGGGTTAATAGGGTCGATCAGGGTGAAGACGAGGATGATGTAGAGTATCCTACTTTCAATGAGTTTTGTTTTGCTACTGATATTGCAGGTGTAATTAATGTTATGCAGGACCTGGGGGACAAAGAAAGGTGGCCCAGAAAGACAAACAAACAAGCATCCTGGAAAGAATAAGTCCAAGTGGTGTGCATACCATGAGGACTTTGGCCATATAACCGAGGATTGCATAGCTATGCGGAAGGAAATCAGTTATTTACTGAGCCAAGGCTTCCTGAAGGATCTCCTAGGAAGAAAGACAAATCCAAGGGGCTGATCAGTCTGCGAAATCCAGGGGCACTGATCAGACCCATGATGCAGATAGATCGCGCGGGCATCCCGAACGGGAAGCGTCTTCATCCCCGGATGCAAAGGTAGTTTATTTTATATCTGGTGGATCTGATATATGTGGTACTTCTTATTCTACAGCTAAAAGGCACGCAATGGAAACCAAATCAGACGTACCTAGGAAATCTGTCAAAGCCTTAGTACAAACAGACGTGAAGGATGTTACCTTCGGTGAAGATGACAGATGCAACGTCATGGACCCTCACCATGATGGGCTCGTGATCACACTCTACATAGCCAACCATTTCGTGAAGAGGATCCTAATTGACGGAGGTAGTTTTGTCAACATTATTCAACTTGAAACATTGACCAAGATGGGGATACCCGAGGATGAAGTTATCGCCAAATCCACGGTTCTCGTGGTTTCAGTGGGGAAACAAAGAATACCCTAGGAGAAGTGAAGCTTCCAGTTTATTTTGAGGGGGTGAACTCGATGCAACGCTTTTGTGTCATGGATGCTCCGTCCGGATACAACATTATCTTGGGCAGACCCTGGATTCACGACATGAAAGTTGGCCCCTCTACATATCATCAGTCCGTCAAGCTGCCAACACCCTGGGGAGTGGTCACTATCCACAGTGACCAACAGGAAGCGAAAGACTGCTACACCTCAGCCATGAAGATTTCAGCCAAAGCCCGGCAAGGATATCAATAAAAAAAAGGCCAGGGACATCCTAGAGGCAAGGGAGCAGGATGTGAAGCAAGTAGTCCTAGACCCCTCGCATCCTGGGAAGAAGGTGTCAACATGCACTAACATCCCTGGCCCCATTAAAGAAGAATTGGTGAAATTTCTCCGGTCCAGAATATCAACATTTGCATGGACCACTGAAGATATGACAGGTATATCCAAAGATGTTATAACACATAAACTTGGTATTGATCCTTCTTACAGGCCCGTGCATCAAAAGAGGAGAAAGTATGCTCCTGAGAAGCATGTAATAATCCAAGAGGAGGTAGACCATCTACTGAAGAATAATATGATCAGAGAGGTCAAGTTCCCAAGCTGGTTGGCCAATGTGGTGGTAATGGAAAAGAAAAATGTCAAATGGAGGGTCTGTGTAGATTATACAGACCTGAACCGTGCATGCCCTAAAGATCCTTTTCCTTTACCACACATTGACTCCATGGTGGATGCAACGACAGGGCATGAAATGCTAACATTCATGGATGCCACCTCTGGATTTCAACAAATCAAAATGGAACCAAGTGATCAAGAGGATACAGCCTTCATCACACCAACAGGTATTTATTGTTATATTGTTATGCCTTTTGGATTGAAAATGCAGAGGCATCCTACCAAAGATTGGTGAATATGATGTTCAAAGAAAAGCTAGGAGAGACTATGGAGGTATACATACATGACAAGGTGGTAAAGTCCCTGGATGTCGGCACCCATGTCCAAGATGTTAAAGAATCGTTTGACATCCTAAACAAGTACAGTATGAAGCTGAACCTAGAAAAATATCATTTTGGAGTGGGTGCTGGCAAATTCCTTGGTTACATGGTGAACAAAAGAGGAATTGAAGCTAGCCTAGAACAAATTCGTGCAATAATGAACCTGAAGTCACCTCAGTCGACCAAGGATGTACAAAGGTTGACAGGCCGGGTAGCAGCCCTGAATAGGTTTATCTCAAAATCCTCATAAAGATGTCGAGATTTCTATGACATCCTGAGGAAAAACAAGAGTTTCGAATGGATGTCCCATCATGAACAATCCTTCCAGGATCTGAAAGCGTACCTATCCTCGGTACCACTCTTGATGAAGCCGAATCAGGGGAGCCTTTATCATTGTAACTTGCAGTCTCAAGAAACACGGTAAGTGCAGTCCTAACCAAGGATGCAGAGGGTCAGCAACACCCGGTGTATTATGTAAGTAAGAGTCTTCTTGACGCCGAATCTAGGTATTCTCATATAGAAAAACTTATACTAGCCCTAGGTACGGCTCCTACTAAACTTAGACATTATTTTGAGACTCATACTATACATGTGAAAACTAACTACCCTATAAAGTCTGTCTTGAGGAAACCTGAAATGTCAGGAAGAATTGCAAAATGGTCCCCTTAAGTTGAGTGCTTACAACCTAGTCTACAAAGCCAGAACGGCCGTAAAGTCACAAGCTCTAGCAGACTTTGTGGCTGATTTCAATAGTGACATCCAAAGTGAAGCAGATCAAGAATTCCAAAGTTTGCAAGAAGAAGAATTCTCAGGATGTTGGACCCTATTCATGGATGGGGCGTCCAATGTCAGGGGGGACGGGCCTTGGGATCATACTGAAATCGCCACAGGGGGACATGATACCCCAGGTTGTCAGGTGTGGATTCCCGGCGACTAACAATGAAGCGGAGTATAAATCCATGATTACTGGCCTACAACTAGCTCTACATCTTGGGATCCATAACATCAAGGTATATGTTGATTCCATACTTTTAACTAATCATTTCAATAGATCTTATGTAGTGAAAGGGGAGAAACTAGCCAAGTACCTAGAAGTTGTGAAGGCTATATCCCAGGATTTTCAAAACTTTCAATATACAGCAAGTACCAAAGGATGAAAATACTGAAGAAGATGCATTAGCAAACCTGGGGTCAGCATTCAATGCAATGGAGGATACACATATCCCTATAATCCACATACTAAGTCCAGCAATCAATCAACAAGAGAACTAGGAAGACATTGATCTTGGGGGCATGGTTTTGGCATCCAATACCCAGGATGCGCAGTGTCCCCAGTATGCACAGTGCCCTGATACCCAGGATGCACAGTGTCCTAAGTCCCAGGATATCTTGTTGTCCTGGACCAGACCTATCATAGAATACCTACAAAGCGGCTCCATCCCAAAAGAAGAAAAAGATACCAGAGCATTCAGATTAAGAATGGCCAAGTACATTCTCATTAAAGGTGAATTATATATAAAATCTGTGGCAGGAACATACCTAAGATGCTTAGAAAGAATCTCAATAAGTACTCAAAGATATCAACGAAGGCGACTGTGGAAACCACACAGGGGGTAGGTCTCTAATGTCTAAAATCTTGAGAACAGGTTACTTATTGCCATCCTTGAGAAAAGATGCCCAGGATTTTGCCCTTGAATGTGATGCTTGCCAGAGACACGCCAACATTCCCCATCAACTTGTGGAACCCTTGCATCATATCCCTGCACCCTGGCCCTATATGAAATGGAGAATGGACATTATGGGCAAGCTACCCAAGGCGCCAGGAGGCAAAGTCTTCATGTTAGCTATGACTGATTACTCCTCGAAGTGGATAGAGGCTGAAGCATATGTGCAAGTCAGGGAAAAGGAAGTTATTTCATTCATCAAGAGGAATATCATAACAAGATTCGCCATACCCTCTGAAATAGTGTGTGATAATAGGTCTCAATTCATTGGCAAGAGGACTACTGGATTCTGTGAAAGTTGGGGAATAAAGATTGTTGGTGCAAAGTATGTGTGACGTGTGTGTATTCCAGTTAGTGTCGTTAGTGGAAATAGTTAGAATAGTTAAATCAAGTTAGAGGGTAGTTTGTGTCATTCTATTAAAGAGGATGGTCTTGTTTGTGTTGTAGTAAAATCTCATAAATGAGATACGTATTGAAGATCAGGATTTGGAAGTCAAGCAAAGAGGTCCGAACTTAGTGTTCGGACATACTCCGATCTTCCGCCGAACCTCAAGGTCGGAACTCACTCAACTGTTGGGCATATATATGTGTAGTTTGAAGTTCGGACAGGAGAAGCTCCCATAACCGTTTCCATGAGATCCGATTCTAGAGTGAGGAGTTTTTGATTTTGTTTTTCATGAAAGAACTTGTTTAGATCAGTGATTAGGAGCTACAATCGAGTCCATTACATGTAATCTTTTGATCAATTCGAGCTATAAACCGAGTTTATTTACATAGTTGCGTTATTGAGTTTTCGATCATCTTTCGGTCCAGATTCGGTGTACAAATCACTAGATCCGAAGCGAATCGTGTTTTCAATTGGTATCAGAGCAGTCCAGGTGTGATTCTACATCGTTTGTGGATCGAAATATGGATCAAATTGGTGAAATTTGCTTGTGTTTGACTTTTTCGAAGTCAAACTGTGAAGTTTGAATCCGAAATAGGCCATCAATTCGCATTTGTTTGAGATATTAAATGATTTCAGTAGTTCGAATACATCAACAAGAATCCATAGCTTCTTTCAGAATCAAATTTGGTTAAGATTTATGTGGATCGCAATTTCACAAGGACGTGAATGTGTTCTTCCCCATCTTTAATGGTGAAATCTCAAATACTTGATCTTTTTGCGTAATTTCAGTTGCTACAGATTCCTTTCGATCATACGAAGCTATAGCAACAATCCGTTTTCGATTTGGTGTCGATTTGAGAAGATCACAATTTCACCATCTTTGTCATTCACCGGAGTTCGAACTTTCAGTGTTCAAATCGATTTAAAACATAGCAACAATGGTGCTAGTTTGATTCGTTTCTTCGATACGAATTCAACGCAACTTTCGGATTCAATTTTCGTGAAGTTTTGATCAAGATATGATCGATTAAAGTTTGTGAAGATTTAAAGTTTGTTCGCAGGAAAATATATGGGTCGCCGGAAAATTCATTGGCAGCCGGCGAGAAATTGTTTCCATCGACTATTTTGTCTTTTTTGACAAAGTTTCACTTCAAACCCTCTAGTTTCAAATAGTATTTAAATAGATTTCATACTTTAAAAAAAAACAACAACAAACACAAGTTTTAAACAATAAAAGTTAAAAAAAAAACAAACTAAAACAATTTTTTTTTTAAAAAATCATAAGTTTTTAATCAACACAATTAAAAAAATTTACACAAAGTTTTTGTGTTCGTTGGATTGATTTGTGAACGCAAATTCTTTTTGCGTTTGTCGAATCGGTTAACAAACATAAACTCGTTCGTGTTTGTTATTGTTTTTACCTTGTTATTTTTTTTCGTCGTTTAATTTCTTTTTCCTAAATAAAAAAAAAACACTATTAAAATTTTGTTTTTCAAAATTTTTTTTCTTGAAAGAAAATATTAAATAAAATTTTCAAAAATACTAAAAAAAAAAACACAAACAAAAATTAAACTTGGCCTCGGGATTTCTGTTCGGTGATTTCACAAAATTCAAAGTTAGGTTAGGATTGTCATTTTTTTGGTAGAATCATAATGAGTAAAGTTCAATCGAGTTCGGTGGTTCCCAAATTATTAAAATGTGAAGCTTATCAAGAATGGAAAAAAGATTTTGAGGTTTTTATCAACGTTAACTTTGAAGAATTTTGGAAGGTGATTGATAAAAAGTATTCATATCCGACTGATTGGAATGGTGTTCCTAAATTTCAAAGAGATCTTTCATTTGAGGAAAGGGAATGTTATGAAAGAGAATTAAAAGCTTATGATATTCTCACAATGGCATTGTCAAAAGAATTACTGTCTCAATTCAAGACTTGCAAGAATTCTAAAATGTTATGGGATGTTCTTGCTCAGAAATATACTGAAATGAATAAATCCAGAAAGAAGATTGACACTGAGGAATCTAAATCTTGTGCAAATTGTAAGATTCTGACAAAAACGTGTACTGAATATACTACCAAACTTAATAGTTATCAAGAACAAAACACAAACGGTGTTATTTTGGAAGAAACAACTATGTTTCCAATTCAAATGTTATCTTCTGACATATCATTGACATTCTCAGAAAGGATTGCATTGAAAGAGAACAAGATTCTTCAGCAAATAGATAGACTTGTCAATGGTATTCAAAATGACAAGGAAAAGATCGAGATAGAAAATGTGTTAAAGGATGTTCAGGTTTACAAAAACGAAGACATTCCAATTGAAAAAGTTCAAAAAGATGGTTCTTCAAAATGTAAAGCTGCTGAGAATGAATTGAAGCTTAAGCATGAGAATGCGGAGTTGATTGCAAAAGTTTCAAAGCTGACTGAAACAAATGATGATTTGATAAAGGAAGTTGAGAAATGGAAGAAAGAAGCGAATGACATGGCGACAGCTTTTGATGATTTGTTTGCAAAATCAAAGATCAAACTTGAAGGTCTAGAAAAGGAAGTTGCTGATCTTACTGCTAAAGAATTAAGTCATCAAGAGGACAACACGAAGCTGTTAGATGCTAAAGCTGAATTGTTTCGTGAAAACAAGCTTTTGAAGCAGAATGTTGAGATTTATAAACAAAAATGGGAAAAGGTTGTTCAAGAAACATATGATGCTCATGATCAGTTAAGGAGAGAAAAGTTTACTCTGAATAGAACAACAGAAGAACTTATTGCAACACAAAAAGAGTTGGCTGAAGCGCAAAAGAAAATTGCAGACATGAAGATTGAGGTTCGTGATTTCAAAAGACAGTTGCATAATCTCAATAATTCATCGTCTTTCACAAATTTTTTGTGCAAAAAGGAGAATTTTCAACAGATTTTTGGTGATGCTATTCTGAAAAATGTTCCACCTCCTGTGGTTATTGAAAATTCTATCAATACTTTGAAAGCAACGGAAGAAGTTCATGATTATTCAAAGTTTACTGATAATTCTTCTGAGAAGAAAAAGTCAAAGTCGCAGAAGAAAAATGAAGGGAATTTTGATGCTAATAAGAGAACTAAATTTGTTTCAAGTTCCATATTGCTTGATAAGGAAAAGGTTTTTGACAGCAATTCAGGAAAAGTGAAAGTCGACAAATTTTCAGAGATTGTGATTGATGAATCTTTGCTTTCCAATAAAAATGATTTAAATGCCATCAAGGATGAGTTTTCTCGACTTGCTTCACAAGGTCATGAGAAGCCTAAGTCGGTACCAGATAAATCTAAAAAAAATGGTGGTCTGGGATATGAAAGCAAAGACAAGAACGTGAAAGTTGGAAATGATTTTCAAGATGTGCTTGAGATAGAAGATATTGTGGAGGATGTCAAGGTTCACAAAGCAAAGGAGATTCCACTTGAGAATCATATCTTGTGTGAACCTGATGATGATTTTCTGTCAACGAATTCTAAGTTAGAGAGTCTAGCGAGTGATTCTTCTCAACATTCTACAATGTCAACAGAATCCATGTCATCTCCTAAGTCGGTTGATAGGAGAGCTTGCTTTTACTGCAACAAGACGGGACATGTGATTCGTGATTGTGCTATTCGAAAAAGATTTTCACGAGGTTCATATCGATCATCATCATCCGATTCAATGATTCTCGATGAGGTACCTATTAGTCAAATTCAGAAAAAACCAACGACAACCAGGTTATAAGAAGCCGCTTGCTGGTAAAACCTCAAATTATGATGATTGGTCACCACAATTTTCAAAACCAAAACAATTTTTTCAAAATGAGTTTAAAATGCCTTACTCAAATAATTTTTCTTACTATGGGCCTAGACAACATCACCAACGTCATCCAAAATCTGAGAAAATGTTAGTTGGTGAGTTGTTAAATATTGTTTCCAACTTGTCACGGCATGTCAATGGTTCTGATTCGCATCGGGCGAAATCGTCTAAACCATTTCGTTCTTGGAAACATAAAATGGCAACCTCGGCGCTTGGGTTCCCATATTTAAATAAAAAATTGTTTAAGGTTGTGTGCAGGTACTTCAAGAAGACCTATTAGTGATTGCAAAGTTCCTGATAATGGAGTATTTTGCCTAAGTTAGCGCTTAACAGAGTTGATATTTCATAAACATTTTTGAGAAAAATGATTTTTCAAAATCTAAACATCCAAGGTATCCGTGTTGGTCAATCACTTTTATTTTCTTTTCTTTTACTTTCTTTCATATCTTTAGGGGTAAAAATTTTGGAAAATTCAAAAATAGAGTTTGTTGAATTTTAGGGGGAGAATATTTGAAAAACACAAAAATAGTGTGATGTTTGTTTCCTTTATGAAAAATACTAAAAAAATGAAAAATCTCAAAAACAGAAATTGATCCAACCATGTGAGAAATATCTCAAAAAGAGAAATTGATCCAACCATGTGAGAAATGATGGTACATTAGCATACGTTATCTGCCATGAATAAAGTAGAAAGAAAGGCTGTAGGTACTTGCTTGACTTGATTGAATGTGCTGAGTAGTCTGATATATGCAAGTATGATATAAAGATAACGCTTGCTTGATAACTGTGGTTACAAATCATGATGGCTACTGTGCATATCTGGCAAATTAAAATGAGAAAATACCAAAAACATAATAAAGAGATGTTCTGGTGTATGCTTGCTTTATTTTGAAAGATTTCAACTTGTTTGATTTTCTTCATTTTGTCAAACGGTCGGACTTTCTCTGCGTATCGAAAGATCGACCTGATTGTTGTTCGTTTGACGTTCTGCTTTATTTTCTTTGGTGTTTCGTATAATCCATCGGACTCTCTCTGCGTGTACGTGAGTACCGACCTGATTGTTGTTGGATTATACAATTTCTGCTTTATTTCTATTTTTTATTTTCCTAAACAATCGGACTTTCTCTGCGTGCCTACCGGCCGACCTGATTGTTGTTTGTTTAGGGTTCTGCTTTCTTTTTGCAAGAAACACCATGAACTTGATATCTCTATGGCATTTGATTCTGTATAAGCAAGTTTACAATATCAGCATGAGAAATCTGCTGCGAGTAACTTGGCTTGAATAAAAGAAAAATACAAAAATATGAAATACGCAGTTTGCCAGTATTCCTGCTTGTGTGGGTACCATGTTATCAATGCTCGATAAATAAACTTAATTTCATATCAGAAAGCTATAGACATTGATGCTGAAATAAACCAAATGGTTGTATTCTCAGTCAGCTTGGCTTGCATGCTTAGTATTTTGAAATTGCAGTGTGTACGATGCGTTATGTCTGATATGATCTCATGTTGTGATCTTTCTCACCAAAAACAAAAATAGAGTTTAATTCTATATTGCATTTATGTTTCAGTTTATGAAAAATCAAAAAGATTTTCAGTGTGTTTTGATATAAACTTTATAAAATCCAAAAAGATTTTCTTTCTTCTTTGTTTTTGATCTGATCGACACGTGATACAACAAATTTTCAAAACTAAATGTCTTGGTTTCTCCAAAGGAGGAGTTTTGCTTCCAAGATTAAAGTTATGTTTGGAAAAGAAAACTGCACTTTTGTCTTTTGAAGGTTGCAGGTTGAAATCATCAAAGTCTTTCAGATACGGATCTTAGATGAATCTCATGCATGGTTGCAAAGCTGTCAAAGAGTTTATCACTTTCAGAAATGGTTCAATTGACATAGTCATGTTTCAGCCATGCCTACCCTACATCAATTTACAACAGATTCAAAGAGTTTGAAGTTCTGATACAGCACACGTCAAGGGATAGTTTGTTGGTGCAAAGTATGTGTGACGTGTGTGTATTCCAGTTAGTGTCGTTGAGTTGAAATAGTTAGAATAGTTAAATCAAGTTAGAGGGTAGTTTGTGTCATTCTATTAAAGAGGAGGGTCTTGTTTGTGTTGTATTAAAATCTCATAAATGAGATACGTATTAAAGATCAGGATTTGGAAGTCAAGCAAAGAGATCCGAACTTAGTGTTCGGACATACTCTGATCTGCCGCCGAACCTCAAGGTCGGAACTCACTCAACTGTTGGGCATATATATGTGTAGTTTGAAGTTCGGACAGGAGAAGCTCCCATAACCGTTTCCCTGAGATCCGATTCTAGAGTGAGGAGTTTTTGATTTTGTTTTTCATGAAAGAACTTGTTTAGATCAGTGATTAGGAGCTACAATCGAGTCCATTACATGTAATCTTTTGATCAATTCGAGCTATAAACCGAGTTTATTTACATAGTTGCGTTATTGAGTTTTCGATCATCTTTCGGTCCAAATTCGGTGTACAAATCACTAGATCCGAAGCGAATCGTGTTTTCAAAGATGATAACTTCTACACTAGTGCATCCTTAGTCTAGTAACAAGATTATCATCAACAATTTGAAGAAAAGACTCAAGGAGAAGAAAGGAAAATGGGCAAAGGAACTACCATTAGCATTGTGGGCTGATAGAACCACATCCAAGAATGCCACAGGCCAAACCCCTTTTTCCTTGGTGTTTGGTATGGAAACAGTCATTCCAAAACATTCAGGGTCATCAGGCAGACCCAGAATGCAAATAATGAGTCCCTGGCTGACGATCTTGACACCGTGGATGAACTACGAGAACAAGTTGCTTGGAGAATGGCCGCATATCAACAAAGAATATCTAAGACCTACAACAAGCATGTGAGAATCAGAATGTTTAGGGTAGGAGACTTGGTTTTAAGGAAGGCATTCCAAAACACGACGAATCCAGGGGATGGTAAGTTGGCCGCCAAATGGGAAGGCCCCTATATAATCTACTCAGAGGCAGGTAAAGGGGCATATTGGCTTGCCAACATGGATGGTGAGTTACTACCTGAGACCGTGGAATGCAATCCATTTGAAAGCTTATTTCATGTAAGTATAGCACCCAGAATGCGGCACGTCAGGTATGTTTCCTAACTAATGAATTGATCGAGGTATTTCTCTTATAGTTTTTATTATTATCAAATGCCTTTTGTTATATTTTTACTTTACCAGTTTTTATCATTTCCCATGAAAACTACTAACCCCTTTGGTTGAGATACTTGGATGAAAACATATAGCTAACCCTGGATGTATGAAGCCAGGGATGTGTTTCTCCTAAGTTAAAGTCTGGCCATCTCTCCTCCGTTCAAGGTATCTAGTATACCTTCTAAGGTTTGAGAGGATATCCCCTCTCCTACGTTTGGGTAATCGCCTGTAGCGCACGACCCCCGCCTGTAGCGCACGTTAACCCACATATTGGACCCAGGATCATGGGATCGACTTGTGTTAATAGCATGGGCGACAACCTCATGATTCATGGACATACGGGGGTTCCTTAAGGTTTTTGGTGTTTTCACAACAACATAAGACACACAAGGCAATACCCTCGTTCGCCGGTTCGGCTCGAGGTGGACCCTATAATTCTCTAGTACGACACCGGGCATGACCCCAATTCGCCGGATTGGCACCGGGTTTAACCCCAGGATTTTTGGGCTTAACCCTAGGATTTTTGGGCTTGACCCTAGGACTTTTGGTTTTGAACCCAGGGTTTTTGGGTTCGATCCTGATTGTTAAAATTTGTTCCTAACCTATGCAGGGTCTACCTGAATGATCATACCCTAGGATGGCATGGCAGTGCCAAATCCTAGGATTTCGGTGTCGATTAAGCAACATTTTAGGTTGTCTCCGAGGAATCAAAAGCGGAATTGCAACAATGACATAAGAAATTATTTGCTTGTACGAGAAAGAGTTTAGCATTCAGGGGCTATCCTAGGATGTAGAAGGTATGGATTATTTTAACATTCTTATCATATTTGTGTGTTCATTTGTTCAGAAAAGTTAAAGATATTATGCAGACATATAGTTCAAAAGAAAATATTTATATTAGAGGAAACCACCCCTTGGTTGGAGCAAAGTGTCCAACCACCTCAAGGTGATTTAAAGTTTCAACCACAGGTACTAAACCCGCGGGTGGAGCAGTGTAACACCGAGAATCAAACCTCCAGAAAACCTGTAAAACTACGGAGGGATCTTACTACTGCATGATTCAGTAATACGAGAATGCACACGATTTAAATAAATCTTTGCTTTATTGATTTCACTTAGAGAATACACAAAGTCTAGAGAGAGAGAGAACACACTTAGTTACACACACTTAAGAGTAGAGAATGAAAGAACTAAACTCTAGCTCTCTCTAATGAACTATTTATAGTCACTTACATACTAACTAGCGTACCACCTTATGGACCAGTTGGTACTCTCGTACCAACTGGTAGGGCGGACCATATGGTACGACCATCTTGGTATGTTGACTATATGACTCACAAAGATGCTCTAGTCTAGATACAATACACGAGACACAACGTAGCATAGGAATATTCTCTAACAAACTTCCCCTAAACGTGTAGTGTATCTAACTATCTATTTATCTAACATAACTTCAGTCTTCAATCTTCAGCAACGTTGTGTCCAATCTTCAACTTGAAAACTTGTCAGAAATAGAGCTTGCATGGCTGGATCAATCTTGAACAATCTTTGAACTTCAAGATCCACTTGTGAAAGATATTACATACTCCCCCTTTAACCATGCTTGAGTCTTGTCACACAGAAACCTGCAATTTCAGAAGACAGAAACACGGCTTTCCTTTTCTTATGAAAAAAAATTAATTTAATCTTGGCGCAAAACTTCTCTTCGAGAATCCAAGATATAGTATTGAAATCATAATTTTGTATCGTGTATCGATCGGTCGAAAACAATTAAGAAACAAAATCTTTTTGACTTTTTAAAACTTTATATTTAAACAAACCGAAAATCTTTTTCACTTTTCTAAATTTATGTTAAAACACATCTAAAATCTTTTTGCATTTTTCAGATGAAAAACATAAATGCAATACTGAATCAGACACTATTTTTGTCTTTTGCGAGAAGGATCACAACTTGGGATCATATTAGACATGACATGCTGAACTACACTTCAATTTCAATTACTTCAACACACAAGCAATGTCGATTACTGGTATATTTTTTCCATCTTAAACTCAGGCACAATCATACTCATAACATCTGGATATGTTATTGTATTGATTTAGATTGCTTTGACCAGTGTACCCCACACTATCAGACATGCTCAGATATGTATTTTCTTTTATATCACACTTTGTGATTTAATCACACAATAATTGTATTCATGATTTAGTCAACTGTGTTCCATGCAAAAAGAAATAAGAACGTTAAATCGTCTACCTGAAGGTAGGTCTTTTGATACGCATATAAGGCCTCGGATTTAACAAAATAAGAAAATAAAAACAAGTTGAATGTGTATAACCCAACAACAATCAGGTCGGTTCTCTCCCGTACACGCAGAGAAAGTCCGATGAGTTATACGAAACACCAAAGAAAATAAAGCAGAACGTTAAACGAACAACAATCAGGTCGGTCATGTGGACACACGGAGAAAGTCCGATCGTTTGAGAAAATAAATAAAATCAAACAAGTTTAAATCTTTGCAAAATAAACACATGTATAGACAGTGACTTCTCATTTTCCCTTTTCACATATCTTTTCCTTGATATCTTGAGATATGCATCAAGATGTTGTCCACTAGGTCAAGCATTTGTATTTAATGTGTTTATCACATCTGAATACATTCTGATTTAATGCCGAGCCTACCAAGATGTTTTTCTTTTTCACATATCTTTTGATATATCTCAAGACACGTTTCAAGATCTTGTCCACTTGGTCAAGCATTGGCATTTAATGAATATCACATTTGAATACAGTCTGATTTAATACCGAGTCTACCAAGCACATCGAGCAATGATCTTATGGCTTTTTCATCTGATTTATCCATGAGTCAGACACGTAAGCCAATGTACCATCAGTTCCCAAATATGTCGGATACAATTTCTCATTTTTCAATGTTTTTGTATTTTTCCATTCCCCCCCCCCCCCCTTAAATTGAAAACTCTATTTTTGGATTTTCATTTTAACAAAACACAAAGATACTATTTTTGGCTTTTCAATTTTCTCCCCCTAAACTACATACGGAATGTAAAAGAAAGAAAATTGACCAATCGATACTGAAACCTTTCAGTTTAAGCTTTCAAAAAAAACTTCAATTTTGAAATATGACGCATTCAATTTAAGTTAAGCAGGAGACTCCACTATCAGTAACTGCTTGAAGCTTGACCTTCACAATCACCGATAGGTCTTTTTGAAGAAACCTGCACACTGGATTTAAATGATTAGCATTCAAACGACCCGAAGCACACAGCTTCTGGTCGACCAGTGTCTTCCTCAAAATCAGTTGCAGCTTTGCTTACCACCTTAGGTCACCATTGCATTTTTGCAGGTGCAGTTTTTACTGAAACGTCATCTTGTAATGAATCACCAACATTAGAAGCACTATTAAAAACTTGTTTACTTTTTTATTTAAAAAATGAAGTTGGTGAGTCGGTAAAAATTATGCCTGATTCATCAATTATTGTGGCAGTGTTTCCAGAAAACATTCTTTTGGCAGTTACAGGACAATCCTGTGCAATATGTCCCTTTCGGCAACATTGATAGCACAAACGATATGATCGTTTATATTGTGGCTTGTACCGAACTTGATTACATTAATCAGTGAACTCAGCCTCATCAGAAATATCATCAAAAACTTGAAATCGGTTAAAATGTACCCACTTAGATGTAGGACTTTGAAGTGTAGCATTAGAACCAGATGAAGAACCTTTTGAAAAATTGCCAGACCCAATCTTCTTCTTTTGCTTTCCTCCAAATCCCTTTTCCATGGTGGAAACGAGTACTTGAGCCAGATGATAAATTTGATCTAAACTTGTATCCTTCTATTCCTTCTTAACCTTCTTTGGTATGTTCTTCTTCTTTGCCTTCTCAAATTGCATACCCTGGCTTCCCAAACCTGAACCTTTGTGGCCTGGTAACTTTGTCAGATCAACTTGAGAACCCGAGGACCCAGCTTTAGCCGCTTAATTAAATGAAGCTTTGATATCTTTTAGTTTGTTAGCTTCAACCAACTTTGCAGCAATAGCTTCTTCATGCAATTTCTTTTCATCTTTCTCAATCTTTTCACCAGTAGAAATAACACCCTCTTCTGACATAAATCCACTAGAAACAAACGATGGTGGTGTTTTATCAACCAAACATTCCTGCGTTTCTATCACCTTCTTTGATTTCTTTGATGGCTTTAAGTCAGAATTTTCATCAACCAATTCAGAATAATCGTACTTTGTATTTAAAGGAATCAAATCAACAATAGCTTCCGTTTGAATCACTGGATGCAGAATTTGATTGAAATCATCGCCTCCAAACACCTTCTTGAAATTATCGCCTTGACACAAATAACTTGCAAAAGAATGAGAATTATTCAAGTTATGCAATTGACGATTTAGATCCAAGATTTCAACATTTAAATCGGCTATGGTCTTTTGAGCTTCAGCAACAACTTTTTGTGATTGAATCAGTTTTTCAGATGTGCTGTTAAGTAAAGACTTTTCTCTTCGCATACCATCATGAGCAGCAAGCACTTCTTTTCTAATTTTCTCCACTCTTTCTTTATAGATCTCAACATTTTTGGTTAACAAATCTTGTCCTTTTTCAGAGTAGTGATCTTATCTTGCAATTCAGACTGAACACTTTGATATTGATTTCATTCAGCACTAACCACATCTAAAGCCTTTTGAGGTTCATCATTAGATGCTTTAAATGCTTCTACTCTTGCTGTGGACTTTTGAAATAGGTACTTGACCAGCTTTTCATTAGCAGAAGTTAACTTGATAATTTTTGTCATGAACTCATCATTCTCATGTTGAAGTTGTGACTTTTGGTGATAATTCTGAATACAACCTTCTGACAATTTTTGCTGAATATCGGCTAATTCTTCTAACAACACACTTTTTCTTTAAGTAGCTTCTCATTTGCTTTGCAAATTTTATCAAATTCTTGACATTTCTTGACATAATCTGCCAACTCCTCATCTTTTCTCTTGATTTCAACAATTTGATTTTCACTTTCCTTCAACAAATTTTGAATTCGAATATCCTTTTGTGAACAAAATTCACACACTAATTCATAACCACTCACTTTTGTCTCAGAATCACTTGAGTCCACTTGCACAGTAGCCATCAATGCATAATTTTCTGGTGAGTGAACAAAAAATGCAGATTCATCCGGAAAATGTTTAGCCGAATCATAACCTTCATCAGTTTGAGATATCATAGCTTTAACTCCTTTATCTTGAATATTCTTATTAGAAGTACCCTTGTTAGATGACGATCTAGGATAATCTTGACCAAAATGTCCATATTTGTCATATTTAAAACATTTAATCGTTCGTCTATCCAAACCAAGTTTTCGTCCTTGAAGAATAGATGTCTTGCCATGTTTCTTCATGAATCTCATTCCTCTCTCCACTACCATAGCAAACTGCCATTCCAGATCGAGTTTAGTCAATTTATCTTCATCCAGATGATCTAAATCTTCTCCAAACAAAATAGATTGACCGATTTGACTAAAAACCGATCCAGACGAAGATGATATGAAAGCAGATAACAAGGCATCTAGATCTTCGGTTGCTTGAGCAGGAGTACACTTAGTTGATAATCTATCGGGAATTGTAAAACTACAACCTGAAGAATAACCAGATCGTTCAGACTTTCCAGCTAGAAACGTTGTTAATGGTGGATTAACACTTGAATCAGAATGTGATTTTGATTTAGCATTCACAGTGGCTGAATTATCCCCATTATACAATTCTGGATTCTGATTGAGAGCAGGTGCCGATCTTTTCACCCTCATTTCTAACTCACGAGCTTGCAACTTTCCAGTTAATTTGTGAAAAGACCATTTAGAATAGTCATTATCATGTGTCAGTAATAGAACATAATTGTCCCAGCTATTCGGCAATGCCTCCAAAAACTTTTCTTTCAAATCCTCATCATCTTTGGTAACTTTGAGTTCTCCAAGTTCACTAACAAGATGTGAAAATCTAGAAACCATGTCTGAAATACTTTTTTTTCACAATTCTCAAAGTTGTCGAATTCTTTTAACAAAACTTTCTTTCGACTTTTCTTATACTGATCGTTTCCTGCACACCTATTTTTAATGCATCCCACAAAGTTTTAGAAGTTGTGCAAGTTTTAAACTGATGCAAAAGTTCTCTTGGTAATGCCATAGTGAGATTTCCATACGTTTTCTTTTCTCGTGCATAAGATTTCCGCTCATCTTCATCCAGATCACTTCGCATGACCGGTTCTCAATTTTTCTTAGGATACTTGTATTCTTGTTCAATTGGTATCCAAAGATCAACATCAAGTGCATTGAGATATGCTTCAAATTGTTGCTTCCAATTATGATAATCTTCCAACCGAAGCAGCTTAGGAACTTTCTGAGTTGTTCCTATCTCGTTATCATAGTTCAACATGGCTTGCATTGATGATTGAACAGCTGAAAATGCTTGATAATGGCTCATTTTGACGTTAAAAATCGAATGTTAAAACTTTGAACTAAAAAACAAATGCCTTCCAAGCTGATTTTAGGGGTCAAACCGGAGGGTACTGGCCGTTAGGCTAGTAAAAGTATAGATCTCGTCGAAACCTGTTCTCAGCGAATCAAATCCGGACCAATTCAACCAGCGGAACAAAATAAACCACCAACGTACCAGATTAATTCACGTACCAGCAGCGAAACAAATAAACTCAACGTACCAGAACTTGAAGCGGACCAAAATGGTACGGAGTAACTACCTACGGACCAAAAAATAACCGCCACGGACCAAATTTAAAGATTGCTTGGTGGACCAGATTTAGCAGACCAGAATATCGAAGGAGATAGCCGTGCAGACCAGATGCGTACCAGGTGTTCTTCAGCTGGACCAGAAGCGGACCAAGCGAAATGCGACTGAAATTTCGAAATTCTGATGTTTTGGAATGGAATACGGATCAGTTAGGTGCACAAACACACTATGAACACTCAAAAATCATTTTTCATCTTGAAAACACTCGGAATTGGAAGAATTGATGAAAAAACGTAAGAACCCCAAACTTTCTCTCTCTAAAAATCCGGAAATTTACCAAAAACACAGTAATAGAGCAACCAAATGCTCTAATACCACTTGCGAAACCACGGAGGGATCTTACTATTGCATGATTCGGTAATACGAGAATGCATACGATGTAAATAAAGCTTTGCTTTATTGATTTCACTTAGAGAATACACAAAGTCTAGAGAGAGAGAACACACTCAGTTACACACACTTAAGAGTAGAGAATGACAGTTCTAAACTCTAGCTCTCTCTCTCTAACGAACTATTTATAGTCACTTACATACTAACTGGCGTACCACCTTGTGGACCAGTTGGTACGCCCGTACCAACTGGTACAGCGGACCATGTGGTACGGCCATCTTGGTATGTTGACTATATGACTCACAAAGATGCTCTAGTCTAGATACAATACACGAGACACAACGTAGCGTAGGAATATGCTCTAACAAAACCAACACAAAATAAACTGTTTTAAACAAAATCTTCATAAAAAACAGGAGAAAGACAAAGGACCACGAGCTATTAAACAGTACCCGTGGCTGCTGCATCAGCAGCCCCTGCATCCTTCTCCTTAGCTTCTTCTTCACCGGCTCCCTCCTTGCCTGCATCATCCTGGCCCTCAGCACCCTGGGTCTTGACTTGATCCACCTCCATTTCGCTGCCACCACCAGCTACAACCAAGGCAGAACACCCCGCATCCTGGGTCTCTTCAAAACCCTCGGGGATGGTACCTCCTAGCTCTTGCAGCTTGTTCAGCCATAGGCGGTGGTTCCACTTCGGGTTCACAAGGTTCATATCCCTGGCCTCCTTCACCATTTTGAGCCTGGCCTGCAGCAGGGCAACCATGGCCAAAACCTTGGTTGTTTTCACAACATCAGCCATGGCAGCATGGTGTTCCTCCCTCACTCACTCTGCCTTCTTCTCGTTCTCCTCAATGAGCTTCACATCATTGTCGTGAAGGAGCTTGGCCTTGGTGGTCTCCTTATTGGCCTGGGCAATCTTTGTCTTAGCCAGGGCTTCGGCATCAGTCGCTCGTCTCTCGGCGGCGGCCAGAAGATCCAGAATGTGGGAAGTGGCCTGAAAATGATATGAAAGCAAAAATTCCATTAAGGGTCAGATAAGACTCACCTGTTGAACGAGGGATTCCCTGTCCGCAGCTGAGAGGTCCGAGATGGAACTGGGGGCAACAGGAGTGGTAGCGGCATCACTTAACCCTCGGGTCTTTCTCTTTGTCTTAGAGGCCCTGGGTGGAGGAATCTTAGTCAGTGGGGTAGGTTCAGTCTTCACAGATCCAAGTACCAATATGTCATCCTCGGCACCAGTTCCAGAGCTTAGGGCAGCGTCTATGTCAACTAGGTCGAACTTATGAGCGACAGCTGAGAAAGAAACCCTGAATGTCAGATCAAATATATTTATAAAAACAAACAAGTAAAATCCAGGGGTACTTACAGCTTGACATGCTGGGAGTATGGTACGATGCAGCGGAAATCTCCTCATAGCGGAATGATTGTTCAGATTCAGGGATGCTCATAAACTTCTCCAACTTGACTTCCGTATTCGGCTCCTCAGGGCCAATCTCTAACAAACTAGGCACTGCACAGACAAACATCCAAGCTTAGTATCTCAATAAATGCATATTTTAACCCTAAATTTCTATGACAGGTCTTCCTACCCTTAAAAATCCACCTATGAGGAAGCCGATGACCCCCTGGAATACTCGATCGCTTTAAAAAAAAGAATCGGCCTCGCCATTCTTCTCGCTGAGTGACAGCGGATATTAGTTGCTGGTCTTTGGTGAGGGATTTGAACAGAAAATGGTTTGAGCCATGGCATTTCATCTCATAGACTTGGGCTAACTCAGGCAGACCGATCAGCTGTTCGTAAGAATGGTTAAGACGATCAAGGGTACCCAGGATGCGCCAAACCATGGGAAGATTTGGGCATAGGAAAGACTGGAGGCTTCAAAAAACTTGGTGACTAAGCCGAAAAAGGGGTAAGAGAGTCCGATGCTGAAAGGGGCTGCCAGAAAACAAACCCAGGTGCGGGACGCGAAATCCAATCTCAACCTAGGGTCGAATGGTCGGATTTCGGCTTTGGCAGGTAGCAGCCCATATGCCTTAAAGGCGACAATATCAGCATCGATAAAGCTGCATGTTTCCGATTCAGGGTTTTGGAGGTATCATTGATCAAAGAAATCTTTGATTTCTGTAGGGATAGCTTCAGACTCGGAACGAATACGTTTCTTAGTCATCGTCGGGCTAAGAAATTGAAAACGAGAAGGTAGGGTGTACCTGATCGGAGAAGTGCAGATGGAACGATGGAGCGATGATCACTTTTCTCTCTGGTAGAAGTGGGTAAAACCGATTGAGAGAGAGGGGTATTTAATGGGTAGGAGTTACATAGGTGAGGTGATGTGTGCAATGATCGTGGAGCATCTACTCCGAAATAAGCGGCCAGGATTGAAGTAGCTTGGATGAGTCACCAAGATTCAAAAATTTACATCTATGAAATTCTATCCACAAGCTGCGAATTTGGCGGCAATTGTTGTACCCCAGATTTCGCACTAATAATGTTAGTAATGTTCTTTTACAGGTGCCCCTGAATGTCAGATATCCATGGGCTGTACTTGTAGCTGATCGGTACCCTAGATTATTGTTCATTATACCCCAGGATGTTATACATCCAGGGAGTGCATATTTATATTATTTAACCCCAGCATGTATAGTGTGACATCCGAGAATTTCAAGGTTAACTTCCGTTAGACAATCTTCGTTAGTTACGTTAATAGTGTTAACTTAGTAACTAATGCTTAACTAGGCCGAATACGTCCACGACCTTTGGTTGATCACCGAACTCGTCCATATGTGCTATGTATTTATTTATATGTTGTTATTATGAGAAACGTGATTTAAATGCATGATTTTTATTAAAAAGAATGACTATTTAATTATTTGATAAATTATGTGACAAATTGCCTAATTATGTGATTATATGTTTAACCGGGTAAAAAGTGTATGCATACATGATTAATGATTGGGCTAGTCATTAGACTAATCATGGGCTAATGATGGCTAAACATTGGGGGCCCAAATCCCAATGAAAGCCCATGATGGCCATTACTATTTAAATGAAGCTTTAAACCCTAAATTACCCATTTGCATACATCACACAAGAAACACACACACACTCTCTCCCTCTTGCGATTCTGGACCAGCCTTAGAGACCATCAAGATCAGCCATCTTTTCTGTAGAAGAAGATCATCCATCGATCCTAGATCAAACCGTGAGTCCCATGACCATGTTTCTTGCTTTTCTATGTGTTTTCTTCATAAAGCATGCCTAGATCTCCATGTAATCGTTAGATTTTCTGTAAGAATGCTTAGGAATACTAGATCTATCATAAAGACTACAACTATACGTGTGAAACTGATCCATAATAGAGATTCATGCTAGATTAGGTTATTTTGTGTAAAATGTGTTCTTGAAGATTTGATGATGAAAATACATGTTTATGATGTTAAAAATGCTCCTGTGATGTTCCTAAATGATTATGTATGCTTGAAAATGAATTACATGAAGTATGGAGGCTGTTAGAAAGATTTTTAGTCAAATTTACGGGTTTTTTAGCGACCAGCGACACTGTGCATTCATTAGGAGAAACTATCCAGCGAAACTATGCATATCTCCTTCCAGCGACACTGTGCAGCGAAACTGTAGTGTCTCTCGTGAACGAAACTGACCTTGTCCCTGAACGAAAGTTCAACCAGTTCCTGGCGAAACTAGCTAGCGAAACTAGCAGTTTCTCTAGCAGTTTCTCTAGAAGTTTCTCCAGCAGTTTCGCCAGACCTAAACCCAAACTTGTGCAACTTATTTGAATGTTATGCTATGACTTACATGATTATACTATGAGGAAACATGCTATGATTTCTGTAATATGTGAACCCTTATTTATGATCAACCATCGGTGTCGTGTGTTGTTATGTCGTGTTGTAGTTCCAACGTGCTATGTTATGGGCCATAGTGACGATAAGTTAACGATTAGACACAAAACTAATACTTAAGACCTAAACGTGTTCATAGGTCTTCGTTAAGCAATAATTGGATTAATTAGCAAGTGTAGCTGAGCAACCTAAGGTGAGTGTCACTAACCCATTTACCGTGAACCCGTTTGGGTCACGCTGAATAACTTAATGAAAAACAATGCTGACAACCTTATGAGAGCTATGCACCTCTCTGATGAACTTGAACTCGGGAGTGCTTGGCACACACTTGATGAACTTGAAGTGTTTTATGGGAAGCACTTGTGAAATACTAAAACAACTATTTCTAAAACAAAACTGAAAATATTTTCGGAATTCATGAGAACCCAAAGGAAAACCGTTTTAATATGACTAGTGTAGGTTAAAGTCTAAACCAAATGATATCACATGATTTCTAAGGATGCCTTAAAAACTTAAAAGTCCTCAACTAAATTGTACCATTAATTGTAAAGCGAGGGGATGTTGGATAGATCTACTGGAGTTTGACAAACTCCGCCACGTGGCACGGGGAGTGCACGGAGGTACAATATCAGCCTATCTGACCGTGATCCCGAGAGGACACGGGGGAGGCAAAACCGCGATGACATAGGTCCGCAAAACATAATGGCACGGCCACTACAATATTGGTTAGCTTTGGTACAAACTTTCTTAGTGCATGGAAACCGGATTAGCTACCCGCGATATCGGTTGACCGCTTTAACTTTTACTTAACTAGTGCATATTCGGTAATTCAATACTTGGCAAATGTTTTTGCAAATCTATTACTCAATTACATGTTGATGAATACGATTATGAGAACGGGCCAATGCATGTCATGCCCACCGTGAACTCACCAACCGTTAGGTTGACACTTGCGTGGTTTAAACTTTTGCAGATCGCTAAGGAGTATCCGGATCGGGTTGGCATGGCACACGAAGACATTTTATTTTTAGTTAAACTTAATTGAGAATTTAAAACACTGATTTTGTAAGGCACGTGGTTAGTGCTAAAGACAATGTTTTCCGTTGCGTACTGTTAACCTGTTTTTATTATTAATGTTTGGACTTTACTCTGATTCGTTTAGTATTTGTAACTAATGGTTGTGGTCCTGGTTTGCTCGCACCCCTCAACGGTATAAACTCTGTTAGTGGTTGATTTGGGGGTGTGACAGATTGGTATCAGAGCCATAGGTTGCAGAGAACTGGAATCACTTTTGAAAAACGATTTGGAAACTGCAACTTGAAAACCTTAGTTACAAACGAACAAACAAATTCCCAAAACAAAATACTTACGTGCCAACCTGGGATACTCGCTCTGCTGTGTAAGTAAAAGCTTAGTACGTATGTATGTATATATATATATATATATATATATAAATATATATATAGACCGTGTCTAGGAAGTCTAACGGAAAACCTTAGGAAAATTTTCACACACGAATACGAAATGCGAACGCTAATACGCACACTATTCGGGGGAAAGTGACAACGAAACGATGAGCACGCTACGTCCTGATTTCTACTACGATGACTACGCCGATGGTGACTTTTATGGGGAGAGCCGACTTTCGACGATAGCTACTTACGACTTACGACGTTCCTCGACGACGCCTCCATTTTTCACGAAAAAAAAAAAATTCTAGACTAATAGTGGGATAACGGGAAATTGTTGATATACATATTATGGGATATGTATAAAGTATAACTGTGACTGAACACTGGCTACTTTAACTGTCCAGCAAGATGTCTGGAAGAGGACACGGAAGGAGCAACATTAACATGACGCCTGCACAACTACAAGCTATGATTAACGAGCACGTGTAAGCCGCTGTGGCAGCCGTCCAAGCTGCGTACGCCGCTCAGGGTAATTATTATGCCAGTTAAGGCACAAAGTAATTGTATTTTGACCTGTTTAAACTGAAAACCCGAACTATTATTGCATCAGGAAACCACCATCACTGCACGTTTAAGTCCTTCATGGATTGTAAGCCAATGACATTTTCCGGCGAGGAAGGAGCGGTGGGACTCCTCAGGTGGATCGAGAAGTCTGAGAAGGTCTTCTCTATGTGTAACTACCCTGCTGAGAGCAAAGTGAAATATGCTACTGGTACTTTCGAGGGAGCTGCTCTCTCCTGGTGGAACGCTGAAATTCAGATGATTGGGGTAAACGCGGCTAACAACATGGATTGGGAAGCATTCAAGGAACTGATCATAGAGGAGTACTGTCCCCGTGACCAAGTGAAGAAGTTAGAGGGCGAATTCTTGAATCTGAAAATGATTGGGTCTGAAGTTGAGCAATATACTGCGCGTTACCACGAGTACGCGGTCTTGTGCCCCACAATGGTGGATGCTGAGTTCAAACGCATTGAGCGTTATCTGGAAGGCCTCGCGCCTCAAATCAAAGGGCTGGTGACTGCCAGCAACCCCGCAACCGTGCAACAAGCCATCCTCTTGGCTCACAAGCTTACTGATCAGGAAGTTGAGAAGGGTACATTACCTGCAAAAGCCACAGAGAAGACTGCCTTAAGTGGCAAGAGAAAAGCCGATGATGAAGCTCCTGAAAACTCCATGAACAATCAGAGTGTGGGAAACAGCACTGGGAGGTCCTATAACTCCCAAGGTCAAAGCAAAAGGTCTGGGAACAACAGTGGTAACAACCGCCAGGGCGGTAATAGGCAAAGCAACTACAAGGGTAACCTGCCCATGTGTAACAAATGTGGGAAGCATCACACTGGTATTTGTAGAAAGAATTTGAACTGTGAAAGGTGTGGCAAGAAAAGCCATGAGGCGAAGGATTGTTGGACGATTCTTGCCGAGCAACAAAACCGCCTAAGGCAAAATAACAACAATCATGGCAACAACAACTATGGGAACAACCGCAACGGGCAAGGAAACAATCAGAACAACAACAATGGTGGAGCCCGTGGCTGTTTTGAATGTGGTGCTCAAGGCCACATGAAAAGGGACTGCCCGCAGTTGAGAAGACAGGGAAATGGTAATCAAGGAAACAATGGTGGGAATGGTAATGGTGGAGGTAATGGCAATGGGAATGGTAACAACGGGAATGGTGGAAATGGCAGAGGAAGAGATTTTGTCATGGGTCAAGGTGAAGCTCGCAACGATGCCAACGTGATTAACGGTAAATTCATCCTTAATGGTTTCTTTGCTACTGTATTGTTTGATTCTGGTGCTGAAAGAAGCTTTATTTCCACTAAGTTTGCTAAGCTAATTAATGCTAAACCGATTGCCCTAGACGCTAAATATGTGGTAGAACTAGCGAATGGTAAACTTCATGATACAACTCAGATAGTTAAGGACTGTAAGTTAGAACTAGCTGGCCATACATTAGGAATCGATCTCATGCCTTTCCCGATTGGTAGTTTTGATGTTATAGTAGGAATGGATTGGTTATCTGAAAACCGAGCTGAAATTTTATGTCAAGAAAAAGTGTTTCGTATTCCACTCGAAGGAGGCGAAGTGTTAACAGTTCAAGGCGAGAAAGGCGGAACAGTCACCGGTATTATCTCGTTTCTCAAAGCTCAAAAGTGCCTTCGTAAAGGTCACTTCGCGATCCTTGCAAACGTCACCGACACGACACTTCCCGAGCGTAGAATCGACGACTACCCGATAGTCCGCGACTTCCAAGATGTATTTCCTGATGATCTGCCTGGTTTGCCTCCATTTCGACAAGTCGAGTTTGGAATCGATTTTGCTCCTGGAGCCGCTCCGATTGCATGCGCACCTTATCGTTTGGCAGTAAGCGAACTCAACGAACTCTCCGCACAACTTCAAGAGTTACTCGACAAAGGATTTATCCGTCCAAGTTCGTCTCCATGGGGAGCACCAGTATTATTTGTTAAGAAGAAGGATGGACCGTTCCGAATGTGTATTGACTACCGAGAGCTTAACAAGGTTACGATCAAGAATCGGTATCCACTTCCTCGAATCGACGATCTCTTCGATCAGCTACAAGGTTCAAGCTACTTCTCAAAGATTGATCTACGGTCCGGATATCACCAACTTCGTGTTCGAGATGAGGATGTCCCCAAGAATGCTTTCAGAACTCGCTATGGTCATTACGAGTTTTTGGTTATGCCGTTTGGGCTAACTAATGCACCTGCCGTATTTATGGATCTGATGAATCGAGTGTGCAAGTCGTACCTCGATAAGTTTGTGATAGTTTTCATTGATGATATTTTGATATACTCCAAGACAAAGGAAGAACACGAGGAGCACCTACGACTTATCTTGGAATTACTCCGCAAGGAACAACTTTATGCTAAGTTTTCGAAGTGCGATTTTTGGATTCGCGAAGTCCAGTTTCTTGGACACATTGTTAATCAGGAAGGAATTCACGTCGACCCAGCTAAAGTGGAAGCTATCAAGAATTGGTCTACCCCTAGAGCGCCAACCGAAATTCGACAATTTTTGGGACTAGCTGGATATTACCGAAGATTCATTAAGGGCTTCTCGCAGATAGCTCAACCCTTAACAGCTTTAACGCACAAAGGAGTGCAATATAGATGGGGTGAAAAAGAAGAACGCGAGTTTCAAACTCTTAAAGATATGTTATGTTCAGCTCCGATTCTCGCGTTACCCGATGGGGTTGACGACTTTGTAGTTTATTGTGATGCATCCATTCAAGGACTCGGTTGTGTGTTGATGCAACGAGACAAAGTGATTGCCTACGGGTCCAGGCAACTGAAGGATACTGAGAAGAATTATACAACACATGACCTGGAATTGGGAACTGTTGTATTTGCACTCAAGATATGGAGGCATTACCTCTACGAAACAAAGTGCACGATATTTACCGACCACAAAAGCCTACAGCACATCTTTGAACAAAAGGACCTCAACATGCGACAACGAAGGTGGGTCGAGCTACTAAATGATTATGACCTAGCAATTAAGTATCATCCAGGAAAAGCCAATGTTGTGGCAGATGCATTAAGTCGAAAAGAGTACGAAAAGCCTCGACGAGTACGAGCGCTGCAACTTACCATTCACACGGGATTGCCGGATCGGATCCGCGATGCCCAACGAGAAGCTCTAAAGGAAGAATACTTCGCAGCTGAAGCACTGCGTGGTGTAGATGGGAACTCTGAGGTTAAGTCCGACGGGCTTAGATACTACAACGACAGAATTTGGGTTCCTTTACGGGGAAATCTCCGTGAGCTCGTGATGGATGAAGCTCACAAGTCAAGGTATTCGGTGCACCCTGGATCGGATAAAATGTACCAAGATTTGAAGAACTTGTATTGGTGGCCGAATATGAAAGCCGACATTGCGCGATATGTGGCTAAGTGTTTAACGTGCGCAAGAGTTAAAATTGAGTACCAAAAGCCTTCAGGGCTATTGCAGCAACCAAAGATCCCAGAATGGAAATGGGAGGATATCTCCATGGATTTTGTAACGGGATTACCTCATCGGTCGAATCGACCGGATGCGATTTGGGTTATCATTGATCGACTAACCAAATCTGCACACTTTATCCCAATGAGAGAAAATGATAATATGGATAAATTAACTAAACTGTATATTGACCGGATTGTGGCACGTCATGGAGTGCCTAAGACTATTATCTCTGATCGAGATCCTCGATTTACTTCCCGATTATGGCAATCTATGCAAGAAGCACTGGGAACCAGACTGGATATGAGTACAGCCTATCACCCGCAGACCGATGGTCAGACGGAAAGAACTATTCAGACTTTAGAAGACATGCTCCGAGCTTGCGTTCTCGACTTCGGTAAAGACTGGGAAGCTCACCTTCCGTTGGTGGAGTTCTCCTACAACAACAGTTATCATTCGAGCATTGGTGCAGCGCCTTTTGAAGCTCTTTATGACAGAAAATGTAGATCGCCCGTGTGTTGGGCCGAAATGGGTGAGAAGGGACTCACCGGACCGGAAATCATTCATGATACAACTGAGCGAATTATTCAAATCAGAAAGCGGATAGCCGCAGCACGTGACAGACAAAAGAGCTATGCCGACAAACGTCGTAAACCTTTGAAGTTCGAAGTAGGCGACAAGGTACTATTGAAGGTATCTCCCTGGAAAGGTGTGATACGCTTCGGAAAGCGTGGAAAGTTGAATCCTCGCTACATCGGTCCATTTGAAATCATTGGGGAGGTAGGCCCGGTGGCCTACCGTCTACGACTCCCTGCCGAACTCGATGGAGTTCACAACGTGTTTCACGTCTCTAACCTAAAGAAATATCTGGCTGAAGACACTGAAATAATTCCTTTGGAGGAATTGGAAATTGACGAACATCTGAGATTTGTTGAGCAACCAGTAGAAATCATGGGACGCGAGGAGAAAGCCCTCAAACGTAGCAAGATTCCGATCGTCAAGGTTCGATGGAACTCAAAGCGTGGACCTGAATATACTTGGGAACGAGAGGATCAAATGAAGAAAAAGTATCCTCACTTGTTCGAGCAAACGTCCACGGAAACTCAAGGTATGATTTAATTTTGGGGACCAAAATTCCTTTAACAGGAGGAGGATGTGACGACCCTAAAAACTTTTGCTTTCTTTCCCCAGCAACGACAGCCGATGCTGCGAACGCTACCACACAAGAATAATTTTCGGGACGAAAATGGATGATGTGACATCCGAGAATTTCAAGGTTAACTTCCGTTAGACAATCTTCGTTAGTTACGTTAATAGTGTTAACTTAGTAACTAATGCTTAACTAGGCCGAATACGTCCACGACCTTTGGTTGATCACCGAACCCGTCCATATGTGCTATGTATTTATTTATATGTTGTTATTATGAGAAACGTGATTTAAATGCATGATTTTTATTAAAAAGAATGACTATTTAATTATTTGATAAATTATGTGACAAATTGCCTAATTATGTGATTATATGTTTTAACCGGGTAACTAAGTGTATGCATACATGATTAATGATTGGGCTAGTCATTAGACTAATCATGGGCTAATGATGGCTAAACATTGGGGGCCCAAATCCCAATGAAAGCCCATGATGGCCATTAGTATTTAAATGAAGCTTTAAACCCTAAATTACCCATTTGCATACATCACACAAGAAACACACACACACTCTCTCCTTCTTGCGATTCTGGACCAGCCTTAGAGACCATCAAGATCAGCCATCTTTTCTGTAGAAGAAGATCATCCATCGATCCTAGATCAAACCGTGAGTCCCATGACCATGTTTCTTGCTTTTCTATGTGTTTTCTTCATAAAGCATGCCTAGATCTCCATGTAATCGTTAGATTTTCTGTAAGAATGCTTAGGAATACTAGATCTATCATAAAGACTACAACTTTACGTGTGAAACTGATCCATAATAGAGATTCATGCTAGATTAGGTTATTTTGTGTAAAATGTGTTCTTCAAGATTTGATGATGAAAATACATGTTTATGATGTTAAAAATGCTCCTGTGATGTTCCTAAATGATTATGTATGCTTGAAAATGAATTACATGAAGTATGGAGGCTGTTAGAAAGATTTTTAGTCAAATTTACGGGTTTTTTAGCGACCAGCGACACTGTGCATTCATTAGGAGAAACTATCCAGCGAAACTATGCATATCTCCTTCCAGCGAAACTGTAGTGTCTCTCGTGAACGAAACTGACCTTGTCCCTGAACGAAAGTTCAACCAGTTCCTGGCGAAACTAGCTAGCGAAACTAGCAGTTTCTCTAGCAGTTTCTCTAGCAGTTTCTCTAGCAGTTTCTCCAGCAGTTTCGCCAGACCTAAACCCAAACTTGTGCAACTTATTTGAATGTTATGCTATGACTTACATGATTATACTATGAGGAAACATGCTATGATTTCTGTAATATGTGAACCCTTATTTATGATCAACCATCGGTGTCGTGTGTCGTTATGTCGTGTCGTAGTTCCAACTTGCTATGTTATGGGCCATAGTGACGATAAGTTAACGATTAGACACAAAACTAATACTTAAGACCTAAACGTGTTCATAGGTCTTCGTTAAGCAATAATTGGATTAATTAGCAAGTGTAGCTGAGCAACCTAAGGTGAGTGTCACTAACCCATTTACCGTGAACCCGTTTGGGTCACGCTGAATAACTTAATGAAAAACAATGCTGACAACCTTATGAGAGCTATGCACCTCTCTGATGAACTTGAACTCGGGAGTGCTTGGCACCCACTTGATGAACTTGAAGTGTTTTATGGGAAGCACTTGTGAAATACTAAAACAACTATTTCTAAAACAAAACTGAAAATATTTTCGGAATTCATGAGAACCCAAAGGAAAACCGTTTTAATATGACTAGTGTAGGTTAAAGTCTAAACCAAATGATATCACATGATTTCTAAGGATGCCTTAAAAACTTAAAAGTCCTCAACTAAATTGTACCATTAATTGTAAAGCGAGGGGATGTTGGATAGATCTACTGGAGTTTGACAAACTCCGCCACGTGGCACGGGGAGTGCATGGAGGTACAATATCAGCCTATCTGACCGTGATCCCGAGAGGACACGGGGGAGGCAAAACCGCGATGACATAGGTCCGCAAAACAGAATGGCACGGCCACTACAATATTGGTTAGCTTTGGTACAAACTTCCTTAGTGCATGGAAACCGGATTAGCTACCCGCGATATCGGTTGACCGCTTTAACTTTTACTTAACTAGTGCATATTCGGTAATTCAATACTTGGCAAATGTTTTTGCAAATCTATTACTCAATTAAATGTTGATGAATACGATTATGAGACCGGGCCAATGCATGTCATGCCCACCGTGAACTCACCAACCGTTAGGTTGACACTTGCGTGGTTTAAACTTTTGCAGATCGCTAAGGAGTATCCGGATCGGGTTGGCATGGCACACGAAGACATTTTATTTTTAGTTAAACTTAATTGAGAATTTAAAACACTGATTTTGTAAGGCACGTGGTTAGTGCTAAAGACAATGTTTTCCGCTGCGTACTGTTAACCTGTTTTTATTATTAATGTTTGGACTTTACTCTGATTCGTTTAGTATTTGTAACTAATGGTTGTGGTCCTGGTTTGCTCGCACCCCTCAACGGTATATACTCCGTTAGTGGTTGATTTGGGGGTGTGACATATAGTAACCCAACATGTTAGGGCATTGACACTAACAGTTTGTTCTTGACTTTGTTTGATCGATAAGCTAGGTGCAGAAGATTTAATAACGGTCAAGGAGACTTAGTAAAAGTGAGAAACACGTGCAGAATGGAAGACCCGCCGCCAAACTCGCTCAAAGCAACGACCAAGAGTCGTTGGAAGAAGATCCCTGAAATATCGGACTATTAGTTAGGATTTTCGATGTATTTAAACGCGGCATAGGCTTTATTTTTCTCACACTCGTTCACTTGTATACACACTACCACATAGCAATCAAGCCACAAACATATATACTCGGAATATTTTACTTAGCAACGTGTGTTACCATTTTTCGAAGGGGGTTTTTATGCCGGCAATCCTTGATGACATTCAAGGATTAAGGGCTTTTCCCCCTTTCAAATCTCGTTGTTCTTAGTTGCATCCAGGGAAGTATTCACTTGTGTTTCCATTCATATAAACTAAACCTTGAAATTCAACAAACTAATCTGATTTTTAGTATCCTACATCCAGGGCACCATACCTCACAAAAGAATTTGGTTACCTAATTTAGCTTCATAATTTTTGACCAAAACAATAAGCATTATGAGAGTTGTCAAACAAGTTTGAAGAGCTCTCTTGACACCTTGGTGTCTCAGGGAAACTGACTATAGGTGACTGATTAAAGGATGAGTTTGAAGACCTTTGGTTATGAAAGTCAGTGGTCACTAGAGCAGTTGATTGCAACTGCGTTTATTCAGAAAATGAGTTTTGCTTAAGATTTAGTTCCATTTCATAGGCACTGAGTACACCATGAAGTTCACTAAGCTTCAACTTATTCAGATCTTTACATTCTTTGATGCTAACAATGTAAACTATCCACATTGAAGGCAGGGAACGTAGAAATTTTCTGTTTGCGTCAACTTGTTCTAGTTTTACATCTACTTTTTGCAGTTCATCAATTAAAGAAACAAATCTCAGATAGCGGTTAGTCATGGATTCACCAGATTTGAAAGTGAAATTTTCATATTTTTCTTTGAAAACATCTTTCTTGTTTTCCTTAACTTCACTGGTTCCTTCATACATTTCACTTCAAGCATTCCACAGGCTATATGCAGTCTTATATTCCTTAAACCTACTTAAAATGGAGTTGGGAAGTGCAGCCTGTAGAATCCAATATGCTTTGTCATCAAATTCAAAATAAACATAGTCAATATATGTGTATTTATCCAGATGTTTTGGAATTTGAACTTCTGCATCATCAGCTGATAAAACCATGGGACTGTACGGACCTTCAGTCAAGGATTTCCATATATGATGATCTAAGCTCTTAACAAAACCTTCCACTCCGAGTTTCCAAGTGTCAAAGTCATCCGGAGTGAACATTGGTGGTTTGTTAGTGCTGTCGTTTGAAGATCCTAAACTGAGCTCAGTCATTTTGAAAAACTTTTGAAAGACGAAAACAAAGCTTGTAAAGTAAACTAGTAGAGTATTAACTTTGAAGCACTGTAAGTCTTCAAAGTGGGAGCCAAAGCTCGGATACCACTTGCAGGATCGGTGTTAATCAGATTTAACTTAACAAGATACTCTCTACCAGTAAATATAACCTTGCGGAATGAGGTTATATGTCACTTTACTTAAGCATAACTTAGTTCACTTGTATAATGTAAGTGTTTGATTGCATAAAGATAGTAACAACGAGGTATAAAATACTCGACACTATTTGCATTAACTCAAGGTTACACTATTACAAAGCGATCGAGAACCGTGTGTAAACAAAGAGCTAACTAAGCTATATATAGTGCAGATGAGATCAATGATAGCCATTGATCTCATACGATTTAATCTAAACCATTAAAGAAAAAGTCAAATACAACTACCAAAAGAATAAACTTCGACATATGTGATATCTTGCGTGTGATCAGCAACATTCTTTTTTAGGAGAGCGGCTTTGATATATTTAGAGGCAACTAAGAAGCTTTTGCAGAATTGGACAACTAAAAAGACTTCTCAGGAAAAGTACTGTTGAACTCATTATTTAGTGGATAATCGAGTTCACCCGGAATATTCACTATAGGACAAAAATTGCATCTTCCGGTTGATCTGCCTGTTCCGCTTGAACTGGAGACTTCCGCTCGAACTTCAACTTCAGCCGGAACAACTCAAAATTGGCTTTCAGCCAGAAATCACCAAAGTAATATTTCTTACAGATATGGTATGGCTCTAAGCCTAAACTATCCTACCTCAGGATATGGGGTTGTGATGTTTATGTCATAAATGAATCTGACAATAAGCTCCATCTTCGTGGCGAAAAGGTTACTTTCTTTGGTTACTACGGTAATTCTGGTTATTAATTTTACCATCCAGAATTTTCTGAAATGAGGAACAAATAATAACCAACTGGATCTTAAAGAACTTTAAGAAACACCAAACCCTGAGGAAGTCGCTACTGCGTCTAATCAACAAGAGATTGTTGAACCATCAAACATAGACACAAGAATTCGGAGGAGTGGCGGTAGATTACGATGGCAACCATATTGATATTTTGGATATCTAGATGGACCAGAAGTATTATTAGTAGAGGATTCATCTAATGAACTTCCTAACTACAAAGCTGGTGTTTTAGATTCTGAATATGAAAAATGGCTAGAAGCCATGAATGCTGAGATGCAATCCATGCATGATATTCAAGTATGGGACTTGGTTGAGCTGCCCCCTGGTTCTCGGGCCGTAGGAAGCAAATGGATCTTCAAGAAGAACACCGACATGCATGGAATTATTCAAACCTATAAAGCATGGTTTGTTTCGAAAGGTTTCACTAAAACCTACAGGATTTACTATGATGAAACCTTTTCGCCAGTTGCTATGATCAAGTCGATCAGGATATTACTTGCCCTAGCTGCGTATTATGACTATGAAATATGGCAAATGGATGTCTAAACACTTTCTTAAATGGACTCTTCGAAAGGATGTCTATATGGTACAGCCTGAAGGTTTTGTCGATCCTAAATATCCTAATAGGGTTTGCAAACTGAGTAAATCCATTTATGGACTTAAACAGGCATCTCGAAGCTGGAATCTTCAATTTGGTTTTAGTAAAAATGAAGGAAAATTGGCCTCTATTAATCCCAGTTATCACATATTGGCCGATAATAATCCTAGTTTTGATTTTTCCCTTTAATAATCCCAATTATTAAACCATTGGTCTATATTAAACCGCCGTTAACTATAGACTAACTCAGTTAGTATGAGGGACTGTTTTGTAATTTTTTAAAATAGAGGGACTAATTTTTATTATTTCTTAAAAAAATCGGTGAGTCTGTCACCATCTCCGCCCCTAACTCTGTTGAATCTTCACCGGATCAAACCATCAAATATCCATACATATCTGGGTAACATTGAGATTCGGATCTCGATTCCTGAACTCGCACACCGATAATCGTTTGTTATATTTTCATCACCTTTTATGTAGGGTTTGATTTTGCAAGGTATATTAAAGGGTTTAACGTCTCCATTAGAGATGCCACTTCTTTTGAGTTTGTTGAATGGTTGCAGAAGAGAGATGAATGGGAAAGATCATTTTCTTGTTGGAGGTAGGCCTACTTGGGATTACAGACAAAAATCGGATGACGATTCCGATTGGGGTAACAAGTTCTTTTTCTTACCGGCTGCACAAAACATGTCGATTCTTCTCGTCGAATCGAGCTTGTGGAACTCGGACGATTTCGCGATTCCGTATCCGAATTACTTCCACCCGTCAAAAGATTCAGAGGTATTCACATGGGAAGACTGGATGACGAGAATGGAGCAGAAATGGCTGTTTTGCTTCGTGGGTGCTCCACACCCAAACAACCCGAAATCGGTTAGGAACCTTTTGATCGGTCAGTGAGTGAATTCTAGCGTCGGGAAGCTTTTGGAATGTTGTGTCGATGAAAGTAAGTGTCATTCGCCGAGTAATGTAATGAACATGTTTTAAAACTCGGTTTTTAGCTTACAACCGGAAGGCGATTCGTACACGCGAAGATCGGCTTTTGATTCGATCTTGGTGGGTTGCATCCCTGTGTTCTTTCATCCGGCTTCGTTTTACTCACAATACACATGACATCTCCCGGAAACTACACAAAATATTTGGTTTCATTCCGAACAATGATATTCGTAGGAATGTATGCATCGAACAACGACTCAATCGAATCGATCCTGAAACAGTCAAGACTCAAGAGGATGGGGAGGAGGTGATCAGTTTGATTCCTAGATTGATTTATGTTGATCCTGATTCCAAATTGGAGACTTTAGAAGATGCATTTGATGTATCTTTGAAAGCAGATATCCACAAGGTGACTAGATTGCGACAGGACATGATCGATGGGCGAACGAGTGATTATCTAGTCGAAGAATATAGTTGGAAATACGCGTTATTGGAGCAAGGTGACGATGAAGGCGCTTGCGAATGGGATAATGGTAGTGCAGATTGTTTGATCAGGAAGCTAGAACATCAAACTTGACCAAATTATATATATGCAGGTAGATATAATTGCTTGCTTTATGGTTTGTTCATTATTTTGTTGAAGTAGGATGCAGTTCTCTTGTAGTTTTGGCCTAATATAGACCCTCCATTTTAAAAAATTATAAAAACAGTCCCTCACACTAACTGGGTTAGTTTATAGTTAACGTCGGTTTAATATATGCCAATGGTTTAATAATTGGGATTATTGTAGGAAAAAATCAAAACTGGGATTATTATCGGCCAATATGTGATAACAAGGATTAATAGAGGCCAATTTTCCAAAAATGAATGATGCGTAAGATGTAATCTAAAAATTAATAATAATAAGTCAAGTTTTAAAAAGGTAAATCCCAAGTGACCAACTACACACTCTGAGCAAGTATACTCATCGTATGCAGCATAGTATAGGTAAATACTGGATATCAATTGAAGGACACGTAAAGCAGTCTCTGGATATAGGGACTTCGCTAATATTTAGTCCAACAAGGTTTTGATTTAGAGCTAATAATGAAAATAGACAGAGAACTGGCATAAACAACTAAGCAAGCAAACACAGCACACGAAACGGAATAACAAATATAAGAAAAGTATCACCTGGACAAGAATCCTCTGAGCCTGAATCTCACCTCAAGTCTGACTAATGAATGTGATAAATACCCCAAATTATGATAACCAAGAAAAATAAGACTATAGACACATCTTAATTACTAAGGCAATCCCAACTAAACGTCCAGGTAGTAAACTAGATGAAACCGCCTAATTGCCTGGTCGCTTCGGTCAAACCTAACGAAACACACACGAAAGGAACTACACTAGAAAGGTCTCACTAAGTAGGTCCTAAACATGACTAATTCTGACTTAGTACCCCACGAACCTAGGCAATGCTAAACACGAATTGAAAAGTCAAAACCTTACGGTCATAAGTGTTACATTGCCTAACAACCACCTAATGTGCTACATGAATCGGTCAACTTAACTTAAACATAAATATAAACAAAATCATCCCCAAATCATACTCATATAATCATGTAGATGGTCATCGGATCATGCATTAAGCTAAAACTCAAAAAAGTCAAAGTTTAACAATGAGAAATCAAACAACTAGTTGAAGTTCTTCAATCTATATCAAATTTCCCACATCATATGAATCTAACAGAGGCTAATTAAGCATATATGATCATTCAAGAGGTCAAATCAGAATCAATAGGCTATTTCATCATATCACATTGAAAAGTCAAACAATAAAGTCAAATCATGCTCAAATTCATCAAATCCTAGTGACAACATGAGATCTAGCCACTAATCTGAGATTTACAAAGAAGAGGGAAGAAAATCAAGCCTCTAGATGAATTTGAGAACCAAGAATGTGTAGATCTTCAATTTCTTAATCCAAAAGCTCAAATCTTGAAAACCGAATCTTCCTTCAAAGTTGTAGATCTTGGAGGTGATTTTTAGGGTTTTTCTGAGGTTTATGGGCGTATTCGTCTATGAAATGACGGCTGCTAACGAATTTATATGAAAAAAATAGGTTTAGTCGTGAAATTACAGCATCAGATGGGTTCTGTGATAAACTGGGCCTGGCGAGAGAGACTATAAAAATAATGCAAATCAGATTAAAGCAAATAGGAGCTTCTGTCCTAGTGGCTTGGTATCTCGCTGGTTAAGCTGGAGGTCAGTGGTTCGATCCCTGCCTCAAGCGAGTTTTTTCTTTTTCGATGATGGGGCGCCTGAGCTCCTGCTGGGCTTGCTGCTTTGGGCCAGCAAGATTGGGCTGCGCTACACTGATTGTGGTTGGGCCGAGAGCATGGAGGAGGATTGGGCTTCTGTTGTGTGCTGCACTTGTTATTATTATTATTATTTTCTTTTTCTTTCATAACTTTCACACCCGAGCTCCGAATTGACTCCCGTAAATGGCGATTCTCTTCTAAATTCACCGCGGGCCATCCAACCACCTATAATTCACAAATAAAAATAAATAAGTACCATAAAAAAATCTAATTTGCATAATATTCTCAATTACAAACCAAATTAAATGTGAAATTTAAATATTTATCAAATAAAAACCAAAGTTCCACCAAATCATCTAAAATGCAAATATAAACATTTAAACACCAAAACATTTAAGCATCAAATATCCCCTCACATAAAGCTTTGCTAGCCCTAAAGCAAAAATCTCATGCAACACTTCCACAGGCCAATAAAAAACGTGACATCCTACCCAACCCAATGTAACTACTCAAGCCCACATGAATCGGCAATTCTCAAGATTTACACTTTCCAAAAGATTTACAATCCAACAAGCAATTATGACATTTATTTAAAAACATGGAAATGCTTACTAGTTCAACACACACCTAGGTTCAAACAAACAAGCATCACACCCCTCACAATGATCACTCAACTCAGAGAAACTTAGTGGATAGATGATTAATTAGAGCATCGATTTAAGTGGATCACTCGAGGGAAAACATGCACCCCATTATCATAGGCTTGTATCAAAATCGCCTCTCCGCCAAATAACATAAAACCGAACATAAATCAAGAGGACTTTCAAAAGGGCTGTAATTTTAGGCTAGGGTTTAGGGTAGGAGAGGGAAATTTAAAGTGGCTAAGTGTTTAGAAATCCGGAAAAGTCAATAAACAAACTAAAAGAAAAACTATTTACATAAATAACTCAAAGTCGGGTAATGTTGAACCGAACAAATAAACTAAGAAAAAATCTTTTTTTTTAGCTTTATCTTAGGTCTATGACCTGCAATAACGAGCTATAACTTTTTGCAATTTTTTTGATATTTTTTTTTTTTTTGCAATCTCATATGAATTCCTAGAATGGAGATTGAGTACTAGGAGAGTCACACTTAATCACTATTTTTTCTTAGGCACAAAATATGACTTGATGAAACTAATCAAAATATATACACAAAACCATAAACTAATCCGGATTCTTCACAAGGGTTTAAGAACAAAAAAAAAGGCTAACCAAAAGGCTAAATTGGTCAAAAAGTGGGAAAATCAAACGAGAAGGAAAAAGGCTCGAACGGGTTTTCTAAGGGATAATGTTTTAGGGTAGGAAAAATGATAAGATCAAAGAAAAAGGCTAAATCAAAGGGGTTTAGTCCTAGTGCCTCTTCATTTCTATGCTCAATTTTAGTTCATGATCTCAACGCGTATAAACAACACAAGTTCTAAAATAAGAGCGCATGAAGGCATAATGTCAGGACCGTTTTCACGTAAAGAATCTCAATCGTGAGCAGGAACGAAGATTAGATGAGGAGACGGGATGATGAGAATCTAAGATAATCTATAACAAGAAAATGTTAAATCAAACGATTCATTGATTATTATTGAATGATTACAACGAACCGAGTGATTATAAACTCGTCATAGGAAATCCACGATGACATTGGGTTGAACTCAAACCCAATGTGAGACTCTCTCTCTAGAAATGATAACTCACATCACTCAAGATCATCCTCCTTATTCTTTCTTTCTTTCTTATTCTAACAAATGAAGCTATCACTCCCTTATATAGAGAATACCATCAACAGGATGAAAACTATTTGAAGGAAGGCATCTATTCAAGTCTTTACTGAATTCGATATGCGTAGATTCGATTCGGAGAAGAGGTTCTTTCTTGTAAGAACATGGCAAGCTAAGTGAAGTCATCAGGTCGAAAAATGATTGCCGGTGGGTAGAACCAAGACTCATTTTAGCCAGGAGCTTACTTTCACTACTTATTTAGCTACTTTAGGTCGTTGTAGTCCATAAATCAAAATCAAACTTTATCAGAGCTTGCATTCGATGCCGTTGATTCAATTTCTTCACCACCGGTAGCAATTAATTCTAAAAAGAAGCTTCCGGAAAGAGATTCTAGTAAATAGAAAACTCGCCATTCATTCATGAACTGTCTTGCCCGTGCCATCAAGAGCTACAACTATATCGTGTCTTAGCTCCACCGATAGGAACTGCCCACCTATCCAGGTAACCTCACCCGTGAACCACGAACTACACTTACAGACAACCTAAGAAGAAACGGAGTCTCACCCATCATAAGCATAAGAAGCAAAAACTAGAAGAATAAACAAGAGATAACGCGCATACAAAGAGGACTAGGCATTAATGTATAAGACTTAAGATCAAGCTAGGAGAAGCGCTTTCAGGCTCGTTCGCTTAGCAAATCTCTAATTAGTCTTCTCGGGTGTCGGCACAGTCCAAGAAGTAGTATTTTACCATTTTATAGCAACAAGAAGTAGCGATTCGCCTTCTTTCAATAGTAGTTCTCTCTCTCCTTCATCTGATCCTATCTCTTGGTTCGCCTGGTCTGGTTCTTTCTTGAATGTGGAATTTAGATCATATCCAAGTGAAAGGTTATCCCAAGTGGATGCTAAGATAGCAAGCTTATAAGTTGAGTTAGCCCATAGGGATAGACAGTTGGCTAGTCTAATGACCCAAATGGAGGGGCTCAATTTTTTTCTCAAGAAAGACAGACTCACCAATAGCCAAACGCACAGTTTTCGGTCCTATTCTTACTGACTTTCTCCTCGCCTGAAGGTCACTTCACTCTTTATAGCAAGGAGCCAAAGAGCTGACCTAAAAGCAGAAGCTGCCTTGATCTTCTACTTATTGAACGCCAAATGAGACTGATTCAAAAACTGTTATCCCACTACCAAGATTCTTCCCTTCCTCGTGCTAATCTAATCACATCTCTGTCTATTTCCGGCTTATCCTACCGCTCCGTGGGCTTCTATCCCCCTGGTCGTATTCAAAGGATCTCTTAAGAGAAAAAAGATCTCTCCCGGCATCACAGCCTATTCTATTCTCTACTCTCTACCAGCTTCTGAAACAAGATAGGATTGGTCATGCTTCCTCTCCCGCTGGTCGAGCTTAATTCCATCCAGCCTCTCCTCGGCTCACTTCACTACCTTTAGGGAAAAGAGTTCCAGCAAAAGACGAAGAAGACTCTCGGATGGCACTTTTTTTCCTAACTGTAACGGGATTAGATTATTTATAATAGTGACCACCTCTTCTTCACATAAAATCATTCGTTCAGAGTCGACAACCTTACCAACCACCCAAGGGCTTCTGGTCCGGAGAAAGAGTGAGGGGTTCAGAGATTCCCCCTAACGAAATCCCCGTGGGAGTAGAAAAGGCCAAAGCGGGTTTCCCCTGAGATTGGAATTCAATCTCGAGAAAGTCATGAAACTTGAATGAAAATTGAATAGATCCGTAAGAAGAATTATTTTCATCTGAAGTAGCCATTCCCCTTTTAGTAGTTGAAATACTTTCATCTGTCTAATTGCTTTCCGTAACTCCTTTGATCGAATTTAGAGTAGCTCGTGGATGAACAGATTCGAGAATCAATAAAAAGGTTCCGCTAACCAACTCCGTAGTAGAAGATTCGGCTAGTGATCCACCTCTCTATTTCCCAATAGAAAGAGTTATTCTATGAAAAAAAAGATCGTTTTTTTGTTCTTCACATACTTCACATATACAAGCTAAAACTACAGCCAACAGGGTTGAAGTTGTGTCTTTACAGTAACTCTCCTCTAATAGTGTAGGCCGTCCTCCTCTATGTGTCTACAACTTAGGATTCTGTTGGAGCCGTGCTTGCACAGCATGATGATGATAAGAAGAAGAGAGCTTTGGACTAATTTAATTTAGCTAAGTTGTTCAATGATAATAATGCATAAAAGAAATTCCCAGCTATGGAGAAAACCCGTGCAGCAGTCATAGCAGCGCTTTCAGGTTAAGTTATGTAATTTAAGTTTTTTTCGGGGAAGCCGACCAAGCAAATCTGTTCTACGATCGGGTATTGTGCCTATTGGATTAGCTGCTAGTGGGAATCTATTCTGTATTATAGCTTTCCCTTCCTTTCAGTCCCTCGTCCATGAATGTGACTCCCTTGCTGGAATGTCTACCACGTATAGAACTATAAAGAAATGCTTGTAAGGTCTTTGGTCACTCCTTGGCAGCCTGTCCTAAGTCTAAGAAGCAGGTGACCCCTAATGAAGTGCAATCCTCTCAGGCTCAGAGCGAGCAGCAAGACTAATATTCAAAACCCTCGCTCTTATGAAGAGACAGGCAGATCGGAAACTCAGTTATCTAGAACATCTTTCCCCTTCCCCTTCTTCTGTACCTTAATCCAATCGATGTGCTCACTAGCTACCAACTAGCTAGACACAAATATAATGAGAAAAATTACAAATAAACAAGTAAAATAAATTATTAGTTAAATTATAGTTAATTTAATTAATATGAAGCTTGAATCGCTCGAACCAATCTTCCGTTGACTTTTATGTTGCTCGTTGACTCGAACAGTTGACTTTTCAAGAAAACGTGTTCGGTCCAAACTTGCAAGCCTCGATCATCACAACCCTCGTCTCTGAATCATTTCACAATGGATTCTTCAGCCGAATTGTTAGGGATCGATTTCAGGATGCTCACAGAAAAGCTACATAAGACCAGGAATCTCGCTACGGTTTGGGAATCCCGTCCAGTCAGGTATCCTGAATATTTATTATCGACTAACCTTTATTTTTGCCATGTGCTTTATTTTGTTTTCAGGAACGTTATAGAGCTTAACCGCCTCCTAAAGACTCGGTCTTAACTAACTGGCACGTGGAAAACTGGGTCACACCTCCTTCAACGGTCAAGAGAAGTGGGGAAAGAAGATCCCGAGAATCCCGGATAGTTAGTTAGTTGTTAGTTTGTTATATAAATCGAGGATTCGATTAGTAGGAACACACACAACTCATTCACGCTTTAGCTCTGATAGCATACGATCTCTATAACACTTAGCCTGATCGATCAAACCTCCAAAACAATTGTAATTTTCAGTCTCCTATCAATAAAATTGTGTGGTAGCAGGCCCTTCAGGCCGGCTCCCGAGGTTTTTTTGCTAGGATTCCTAGAGGCAACTCGAAGAATCCTGGATTTTTCCATCGTTACATCCTTGTGTTCATTTTTACATTTTGAGCATATTGACAAGCACACTACCTCACATTCTAAGTTTGGAATACGAAATTCCTTTGTGAATTTTTGACCAAAACAGTTTGGCGCCCACCGTGGGGCAAGTGGTGCTTAATCTTGTCAAAATCCCATACCTTATTCACTTCATTTGATCTCCAATCTCAAAATGTCAAACCAACAGAAAACTATCTCGGCCTCTACATCGTCCTCCATTCCTCCTCCTCCTTCCTTTCCAGGAAGCCAGAAGAAGACTAATGACCGTCAGAAGAAAGTGGACGAGAAGCCGAGAAAAACTGATTATCCTGTCTTCACAGGATCCCAGGTTCAATCTGTTGATCCTGTTATTACTAACAATGATTTGTTTTCCTTGATTAAGCAAGTGAAAAATCAAATGGATCAGCAAGAAAAAACCAATCAAACGGTGATGAAGGAGATTGAAGAGCTAAAGAAATCTAGGAAGCCCATGGAAGAGCGAAGTCCTCTGTTTCCCAGGCATCTTGATTTCAATGCTTCAGGATCCTCAGATCCGTCTCGATACAATTACAAATCAACATTAGGCTTTACTACAGCCCCTACAATGACTTCTCAGGCCGCTGGATATGTAGAGAGTACTGCTGGATTCTCAGGAGCTGTCCCACCAGAATCCTCGCAGTCACGCTACAAGGGTCCTTGGATTCCACCATTGTTGGGATCCTCAGCCTCGTCGTCTCAAGGATATCCTTTTTCTGTTGGGAATCCAAGCCAGAATCCCCAAGGATATCAATACACTAACCCATCATGCTCCTCAGAAGTGCATGATGGTGACGTCATCCCCATGCAAACAGCAGCCACTACAGAGCCGAGCATCGCAGTGGGCTATGGATATAATCCCAGGATTCCAGTCCAGAATCCTGGACCAGGTAATATGTCCAATTCAATTCCTATCGTTTCTAACCAGGGTTCTCCTTATGATGCAGGTATTCATCCAAGTATTGCTAGGGAGCGCCAGAAGTTGAAAGAGATGATATCGAATGTTCCAGGGATCCTGAAACCTATTCCTGAAGTTCCTCTAGAAAGCCACAAGATCTCTAGATTTACTTGGCCAATATCTCAAGTGGAGATCCCGAAGCGTTTCCAGACTCCAAGCATGAAGCTTTATGATGGAAATACAGATCCTGAGGAACACGTGGCACATTACCGGGAGCGTATGGAGATCAATCCCATTCCGACAGAAATCAAAGAAGCCTGTCTATGCAAAGGCTTTGGATCAACCTTAACAGGACCATCCATGAAATGGCTACTGAGCATTCCTCCTAACACTATTACATCATTTTCTCATTTAGTTAACTTGTTTAACAATCAATTTTCTTGCAGCAGGACCTTTGAGAAGCTCACAGGTGACCTGTACCGAATAATTCAGAAGCCAGATGAGCCTCTCAGGGAATACATTGCCAGATTTGGACGAGAATCTCTTGAGATTCCTAATCTGGATATGGCAGCAGTCGTGGAAGCCTTTAAAATGGGGCTCTCCAAAGATTCACGTTTTTACGATGACCTTGTCATGGCTCCTTGCAGGAACCTTGACGAAGTACGCAGTAGAGCCTTGAGATTTATCCGTTTGGAAGATGACAAGAGGATCCACCAAAGATTGGAGGTTCCTAAATATGATCCCAACAGCAAGAAGGCGGAATCCCCCGGGAAGCCGTATAGATCTCGTCCATACTCCAAACCGGAAAATCACAAAGTCAATGCCGTTGACCAAGACGATGATGATGAGGAGTATCCTAAGGTATCTGAATACTGTTTTTCCGTTGATATTGGTGGTTTGATGTGTTCTATGCAGGATCTAGGTGAAAAAGCAAGATGGCCCAGGAAGGATACCAAGCAAGGATCCTGGAAACACAAGACCAAGTGGTGTGCCTTCCATGAAGATTTTGGCCACCTAACAGACGAATGTATAGCACTCCGAAAGGAAATCAGCTATCTACTCAGCAAGGGGCATCTTAAAGAATTGATAGGCAGAAAGAAGGTCAAGACTCAGGAAGCCGACAAGGTGCCTTAGAGAGCAGCTTCTCCACCCCAGGATGCCCAGATAATCAACTTCATCTCAGGAGGCTCAGACATCTACGGCACTTCGTATTCCTCGGCCAAGAAGCATGCTAAGGAGTCCAAATCTGAACAGGGTGACAGACCTGTCCGGACGTCCACCCTAACTCAGGACAAACTTATATCTTTTGATGAGAGTGACCGTTCTCATGTTCAGGATCCTCATCATGATAGTCTTGTGGTTACTTTATATATTGCTAACCATTTTGTTCGCAGGATCCTGATTGATAATGGAAGCTCAGTAAACATAATCCGTCTTAATGTACTAAAAAATATGGGGATCCCGGAAACTGAAATAGTTGCAAGATCCTCAGTCCTAGTTGGCTTCAGCGGTGAAACTAAAAGCACCGTTGGGGATATCAGGCTGCCGGTATATATAGAGGGGGTAAACTCTATGGAAAAATTATGTGTTATAGATTCTCTCTCTTGTTGCAATATTATTCTTGGCAAGCCATGGATTCACGAGATGAAGGCAGTCCCTTCAACTTATCACCAATGTATCAAGCTTCCTACACCTTGGGGAGTTGTAAGAATTGAAAGCGACCAGCAGGAAGCTAAGAACTGTTATTCAACTTCGATGAAGAAGACCATCAAGGTGACGAAGGGATAGCAATTACAGAAAAAGGCACCTGAAGTGCAGGAGGACAGGGAGCTGGAAGTCAAAGAAGTGCCTCTAGACCCTGGGAATCCTGAAATCAAGGTGCTCGTGGGAACAAGCGTCCCAACAAATGTTGAGCAGGAATTATTCCAGCTTCTAAAAGCAAGAACTTCAACTTTCGCCTGGAAGCATGAAGATATGACAGGTATCCCTAAACATGTAATTACTCACAAACTTGGTTTAGATCCTTCTTTCAGACCTATACAACAAAAAAAGAGGAAGTTCGCTCCCGAGAAGAATATAATCATCCAGGAGGAAGTCGACAAGCTTCTCAAAACAAAGATGATCAGAGAAGTCAAGTATCCTAGATGGCTAGCAAATGTGGTGGTGGTCCAGAAGAAGAATGGAAAGTGGAGAGTTTGCATTGATTACACAGACTTGAACAAAGCCTGTCCTAAGGATCCGTTTCCACTTCCCCATGTTGATGCTATGGTAAATGCTGCGGCTGGTCACGAGATGCTCACCTTCATGGAAGCCTCGGCAGGATTCCAACAAATTCAGATGGAACCATGCGATTAGGAGCATACAGCTTTTATGACTCCAACAGGTATATATTGTTACACTGCTATGCCCTTTGGTTTCAGAAATGCAGGTGCTACCTACCAGAGGCTCGTTAATATGATGTTCAAAGAGCAACTGGGGGACACGATGGAAGTCTACATAGATGACATGGTGGTTAAATCCAAGAAAGCTGAAGATCACGTCAGGGATCTCCAAACTGCCTTCGATATTATTGACCATTACAACATGAAGCTCAACCCCTCTAAGTGCCACTTTGGGGTGCGAGCCGGAAAATTCCTAGGTTACATGGTTACCGAAAGAGGGATCGAAGCAAGTCCAAAGCAGATCAAAGCGATCCTAAATCTGAAGTCCCCATCGAATGTTAAAGAAGTACAAAGGTTGACAGGGAGAATCGCAGCACTCAACAGGTTTATTTCAAGATCCTCAGAAAAAAGCAAGGATTTCTACGACATACTGAGGAAAAATAAGAAGTTCGAGTGGACTGAGAAGCATGAAGAAGCTCTAAAATGTCTAAAAGACTACTTGTCAGCAGCCTCGTTGTTAATGAAACCAGAAGATGGGGAGCCGCTGTATTTATATCTCGCTGTTTCCGGAAGCTCGATCAGTGCAGTCCTGGTAAAAGACTATCAAGGTCAGCAGCATCCGATATATTATGTAAGTAAAACCCTGCTAGACACAGAATCCAGGTATTCTCACCTTGAAAAATTAATTCTAGCTCTCATAATGGCTTCCACTAAACTAAGACATTATTTTGAAACCCATACTATAATTGTGATGTCTAACTATCCTATCAAGGCAGTTCTTAGGAAGCCGGAAATGTCAGGAAGGATGGCTAAGTGGGCAGTCAAACTGAGTGCCTACGACATCAAATATGAACCAAGAACGGCAATCAAGTCCCAAGCATTAGCTGACTTTGTGGCGGATTTCAGCAGTGACATTGAACCAGAAGTTGAAAAGGAAGTCCAGCAGCTTGAGAAGCTCAAGGAAGATTGGATCCTCCATACTGACGGCTCCTCAAATGTCAGAGGAACAGGGCTGGGAATCCTGCTAAAATCGCCACAGGGGGACATAATACCTCTATCCATATCCTGTGAATTCCAGGCTACCAACAATGAAGCTGAATATAAGGCTTTAATTGCTGGATTACAGCTGGCTAGGGATATGGGAATCCTATTTATACAAGTGTTTGTTGATTCTCTCTTATTAACTAACCAATTTAATGGCTCTTATGTAGTGAGATGGGAGAATCTGATCAAATATCTTGAGATTGTTAAAAAATTGTCTCTATTTTTTGAAAATTTTAGCATTTCCCAGGTACCAAGAGAAGATAATGCAGAAGCCGATGCCTTGGCAAATTTAGCTTCATCGCTCAGGATCCCTGAGGATGTCAAAATTCCAATAACTCACATCTTGACGCCAGCGATAGTTCTACAGGAAACTCAGGCTGTTGACAATAATGCAGGCGCAGATGTTGAGAATCCTGAAGATGCTCAAGAGTCCTGGACCTACCCGATCCGGAAGTATCTCAAAGATGGGGAGATTCCCAAGGGCGAAAATCCCAGAGCTTTTCGCACAAAGGTAGTACCCTATACTATAATTGATAATATCCTATATAGAAGATCTCTTGCAGGTGTCTACTTAAGGTTCTTAGAGAAGTCAGAAGCTCTAGAGGTGCTTGAAGACATCCACAGTGGAAATTGTGGGAACCATACCGGGGGCAGGGCACTGTTCTCTAAAGTTCTCAGGTTCGGATATTATTGGCCAACTATGAAGAAGGATGCTGTGAGCTTCTCACAGAAATGCGATGCTTGTCAAAGGCATGGCAATATCCTCCATCAACCCGCTGAGCATCTGCATCCTATAGTATCCCCATGGCCATTCATGAAGTGGGGCATGGATATTGTGGGTAAGCTGCCAAAGGCTCCCGGAGGAAAAGTGTTTATGCTTGCCATGACGGATTACTTTTCCAAATGGATTGAAGCAGAAGCCTATGTTCAAGTAAGAGAGAAAGAAGTGATATCCTTCATCAAGAGGAAAATCCTCACTAGATTTGGGATTCCGGCAGAGATCATATGCGATAATGGCTCCCAGTTTATAGGCAAGAGAACAACAAGCTTTTGTGAAAGCTGGGGCATCAAGATGATCACTTCAACACCTGTCCACCCTCAGACTAATGGGTAGGCAGAATCCAGCAATAAAATCATCATCAACAATCTCAAGAAGAAGTTGGGCTCCAAGAAAGGTAAATGGGCTGAGGAGCTGCCATTTGTCCTTTGGGCAGACAGAACTACACCTAAAAATGCTACCGGCCAAACGCCATTCTCGTTAGTATTTGGGGCAGAAGCCGTGATTCCTACAGAGATGGTACTCACAACAGCCAGAGTCAATTTCCAAGATCCTGGAACCAACAGCCAGAATCTCCTTCAGGATCTCAAAACAGTTGAGGAGCTCAGAGATATGGCCAGAATCCGAATGGCGTCTTCTCAACAGCTTATAGCGAAATCTTATAACAAGAACACCAGGCTGAGAAGATTCCAAGTAGGTGACTTGGTCTTGAGGAAAGCTTTTCAGAATACTACCAATCCTGCTGATGGGAAGTTGGCCCCCAAGTGGGAAGGCCCTTACCTTATAGATTCCGAAGAAGGAAAGGGTGCATATCGTCTGATAAATATGGAAGGAGAACCTCTGCCAAGAGCTTGGAATGCTGTCCACCTTAAAGCGTATTTTATGTGAGAATCACATTGAGAATCTCAGGCAGAATCCCAAGGATCCTCACTGTATAAATATTCCAAGGTACGTATACTAATCTTATTTCAATTTATTCTTATTATTGTTATGATTCATTACTGACTTAAGCATCGGAGTGGTGTTAGCTAAGCTAACACCAACCCTTCACCAAGCATTGAGTGTTTTGCAGAATTTGAGAATCCTAGAGAATTTTGGGTATATCCCCAGTTAGAGGTTGGCCACCTCTCCTACGTTTAAGGTGTCCCGCACACCTTCTAAGGTTTGAGAGGCTGACTCCTCTCCTAAGTTTGGGTAATCGCCAGTAGCGCACGACCCTCGCCAGTAGCGCACGTTGTCCCCCAGTATGCTAAAGGTGGCAGGACCAGTCCACTCCAGGGGTGGCTGACAATCTTGTCACTGGAGGCTGCTGGGAGGATTCTCAAGGTTGATAACACTGACGTGTTATCTAAGGTTTTGGCATTTTCATGTCACATACGTATGGGCTTGACCCCAGTTTTGGCTTAGTCCCAAGTTTATCGGGCTTGTCCCCAGAATTGCACGGGCTTGTCCCCAGTAATGCATGGGTTTATTCCCAACTCATTTTTAAACTTAACTTGCTCTCGGAAGCATCAGCTTCGGCCGAAGGCCAAGAAGCCTCTTATGATTGTTTCAGGTTCTGGAGTAAGTTGAGACGAATGCCGAGAAAAGTGTACTCAGGATTCCCGTAGGAATCCCAGACAAGGTGAAAAAAGAAATGATCGTTTGAATCTAAAAGTCGATTGAGGCTTTGAGCTGCGAAAGATTATATTTGGTTAGGATTCCTGTCAGAATCCTGAGGAAAGGCCTTTCTAAGATCACAAGTTCCAACATAAATGAGATTCTCGTCAGAATCCTGAAGCCAACGGTCTGAAACTCTACAAGGTAACCTGTCAGGATCCCAGTGAGGTTTCCAGATAGGATTCTCGATTATATAGAGATTATTGCCTAAGAAAAATTCTAAAGGCTAGAATAGTATGTTTATTTGATTCAATTGACCTTAACCCTATAGAGATTTTAAACTTCACCACAAAATTAATAATTGATTTAGATGAATTTTTGTTACCGCCCATGTTTCGAATTTCTAAAAATATACAAAGTAAATGCAAAACACATTTGAAATGATCAAAACACGGTAATATTATTAACATAACGGGATTTGAGCTTCCCAAAGTTCGTCCTGAAAACCTCAGGATCCCTTCCCTTGGGAAGCTCATAGGTCAAAAGCTTATTGGGAACCCTGGCTTCGTCTTGCAAACTGCAAGATCCCTCCACCAGGATCCCCAACCATTGTTGTTACTTGTTCTAGTATTGTTTCAGCAAAGACAAGGAAAGGAAATTGTTTAAAGACATACACGTCACCAAAACAAACTACAGACTAAAAAAGAGGGCTCAGACTGTTGCATCGTCTTCATCGCCCATCGCCTTCTTGGGAACCTCCAGCTTCCCGCCAGCATCTTCTTCGTCTTCCTTCTCCACAGACTTCCCCTTTTCACCCGCATCAGCACTGGCAGCACCAACCAAAGGAAGCTTGTCCTCACTAGTCGGGATCCCAGCCTTCTCCAGTTTCTCCAAGGATAGCTTCCAGGCATCCACCGTCCATTTCGAGCAAGTGACCCCCTCAGCTTGAACTTCTGCTGCCATTTTCAGCATTGCCTGGAGCACACTGCGAGCAGCTGACTTCTTGGAGATATTATCCTCCATCTGCGCGGCTACCTGGAACCTCAGCTCCTGCTCTCTCAGCTTGTGCTCATAATCACGGGTTTTGCCCTCAGCTATCTCACCCTGGATGCGGATGGTGTTCCTTGCCTCATCAAGCTTCTTCCGGACCATTGCCAGCTTGGTCTCAGCCTCAATGCACGCAGCGCTAAGCTGCTCGATGCCCTGTGAAAGAAAGAAAATGGGGTCAATTAGGAATCTCAGCCATTTGCCGGATGCCGCTAAGGTATGAGAATCCTATGTATACACTTACCAGTTTTGTTGTTGTATGCAGGCTCAGAAGCTTGTTACCAGTCTCCGCGGGGCTCAGTCCATCAAAGCTCTCCAGGAATACAGTACCCTCCGAGCCCTTCCTCTTCTTGCTGGAGGAAGCTGTTTTGGCCCTGGTAGTAGGAGGTCGGATGCTGGCCAGGGGCTCGGGCTTCTCCTCTTTCATCTCCAGGTAGGAGGTCAGATCATCCAGGGAGAATCCAGTTGCAGGCTTAGGAGCTGCTAGTATGAAATAAAGAAAGCAGTCAGGATTAGGAAGCCTAATTCAAAACATATGCTCGAGAAGTTCAACTACGTACTAGACATGACGGCTTCTGAATGATCGATTGAGAAGCTTTGTTCGCTGTTGGCGCTCTCGATAGCGAAGGTTCTGTCAGCAGGTGGGATCTCCAGAAAGGAGGCAGTCCTCTCTACAGCTTCTTCAGTCACTTCAACAAGATCAGAAAATTTGGGAGCTGCAAGAAACATTAAAAGATCATTAGCAAAATTCAAAGAAACTCAAATACAATGCCTAAATCAGTTTCCTACCCTTCAGAACCCACTTCATCGGCAATGAATCACCCCCAACGATGGATTCACGTTTGACAAAAAAGAACTTTCTCTTCCAGTCGTGATCATTGTGTGACGCATGAGGAATCAATTGGGAGTAGGAAGAGCGGGCTTGAAGAACGAAGCGACTGAACCCGTGGGTTCTCAGGTTATAAGCGGCACAAACTTCGGGAATCCCCATCTCAAGCTTTTGCGAATTGTTCAAGTTATCAAGAGAGAAAAGAATCCCCCATACCATCGGCATTGTTTGGGAGTAGGAAAGGCCAGTGATTTTGAAGAATTCGTTTACGATGGCCGGAAAGGGATAGGACATTCCAAGAAGGAAAGGATAGTAGAGAAAACAAACCCAGGTTTTGGACATGCAATCGGCCTTCAGCCGGGAATCGAAGCTCCGAATGATGGCCGACGGCGGAAAAAGACCAGACTCCTTCAACTGGCGGATGTCGCCGTCGGAGAAATTGCAGGTTTCTTCTTCATTGTAGGGAAGAATCCCCTGATCAATGAAGTCCTCGATGTTCAACGAGTAGGAAGGAGTGGCAGAACGAGTGTTCTTCTTCGCCATGACCGGAATAAAGTAAAACGAAAAGAAGCCAGAGAAGAAGAAGCTCGAAAGGGTTTTTTGGGAGAAGATGGTGAAGTTATGATCTCGGAATCTTGTATTTAAAGAAAAGTAATGATGGTTATCCCATCAATCGGACGCCGTAAAAAACGTCACATCCAACTGCTTTTACCGTAATAACGCCGTGAACTTCTGGGTTAAGCGAATCTCGCCAGCTGTAAATCTTATCCACAGGCAGCCGAGATTCGGGGGAAATTGTTAGGGGTCGATTTCAGGATGCTCACAGAAAAGCTACATAAGACCAGGAATCTCGCTACGGTTTGGGAATCCCATCCAGTCAGGTATCCTGAATATTTATTATCGACTAACCTTTATTTTTGCCATGTGCTTTATTTGTTTTCAGGAAGGTTATAGAGCTTAACCGCCTCCTGAAGACTTGGTCTTAACTAACTGGCACGTGGAAAAGTGGGTCACACCTCCTTCAACGGTCAAGAGAAGTGGGGAAAGAAGATCCCAAGAATCCCGGATAGTTAGTTAGATGTTAGTTTGTTATATAAATCGAGGATTCGATCATTAGGAACACACACAACTCATTCACGCTTTAGCTCTGATAGCATACGATCTCTGTAACACTTAGCCTGATCGATCAAACCTCCAAAACAATTGTAATTTTCAGTTTCCTATCAATAAAATTGTGTGGTAGCAGGCAACTCGAAGAATCCTGGATTTTTCCCTCGTTACATCCTTGTGTTCATTTTTACATTTCGAGCATATTGACAAGCACACTACCTCACATTCTATCTTTGGAATATAAAATTCCATTGTGAATTTTTGACCAAAACACGAATTATTCGAGAATAGATTTGATGGCGTCAGTCACACTTATTGTTAGTTCCAACAATTCCCCTTTGACTGACGCTTTCAAATCTGTCATACTGGTGAAGAACCGCTTTGTCGTACATCTTCAAAGAATAACTGATAAACCCGAATCTCTCTGTTGTAAATATTCCCCCTTTGAATAAGCTTCTTCTGTTCTTGTGTCTCCAGTTGAGAGCCAAGTGCTGCAGCTCTCTCGGTTTACACGGTCGGGTACAATACTAAGAATGTTGAACATCGGAGTCAAAACCACAACAAACCAAATCAGATAAACCAATCAATCAGTGTAAATGCTCCAACTTCAAATATTCGACCCGATAATCAAATCCATAATGGTTCCCCCTTTTCTCTAGATCCCTCTGAAAACATCTGATGCGGAAGCGGAAAATCGGATGCAGAGAGTGGAATCGTTCCGCTCAGTTCCATAGAGACAACGGTACTAAAATCCTGAAATCAGACAATCTTGCAAAAAATCGGAAGCCGGATGCTGACAGTTGTGAATGACCCATAAATACTGCACTTTTTCTGTGTGGCTGGGTTGGATGCAAAAATAATGTGTCAAATCGGTGAAAAACTGAGATCCCGAGCGTAAACGCGAAAATTATTCATAACCGAAGTCTTCATAATTTTGGGTGAAGAAAACGAGCTCGGAAAAAATATTCCGTGACGATATCTGAGTCAAACGGTGCAATTTTGAATAAGTCTGAGAAAGCCGTCAATTTTATTCAACTAACAGGTCTTTCATTAGAGATTTAACGGAATATTCCAAAATTTAACTGAGATTTAAGTTAATTCGGATAGATGACATCGGCACTGCATCAGCTAAACAACTTGGAGTGAGACGTAACGGAAAAGTTAAAAACTTGACCGAGAAGCGAAACTAGTCCGTCAGTGGTCATTAAATATACGTGGTTTTGACGTCAACAAAAACTAGAACCCAGGTCAAAATATAGTGGAATAAATCCATGACCAATAAATTTTTTTAACAATTCCGTTAGGGGCGTCATCTCTGTTAGTCTCGTAAAAGACTGATAGAAAAACCCCCGTGTAACGAAAAATGCTGAAAATATTTGTTATTGGAATTAAATCCCTCATAGAAGAAGCACAATCCGTGTATTATGGAGTGGACCAATCATTGCATCCAACGGTTGGAATAGAGTCCATCCAATGGCTGAGAATAGCGATCCATATGAAGATGGATACAGCCAATAATGGAGCGACGGGGACATGGCTTTTGATGGCTGACATTAAATGATTTCAAAGGACAGGATGATGGTCTGCGTGAAGGAGGATTTTGACCAATCAGGCACCGACAGCAAGTAGCCTTCAACGGCTGTCTTTTATTTCTGTTTGTGCCCTCCCGACATATTATTTTTCTCTCTACCGAGCCCCTAAGAACGTTTTAGAGACATTGGAAAAAATTCGCTTTAATTTTTTGTGGGGTGGGGACGGAGAAAAGGCTAAAATTCATTGGGTAGCCAGAGATAAGGTCTTGAGACCCATTGTCGATGGTGGCTTGGGGCTGATGGATCTGGGTTCTTTCAACAAAAGCCATCTAGCGAAATGGTACTGGAGGTATAACACAGAACATGAAAAGCTGTGGAGGAATGTAATATTTAGCATTCATGGCGGGAATTCGATCGACATGTTGATTCCTTGCAGATTGAAGTCCGGGGGTGTTTGGAAGGAGATTGCAAGGGTTGAACGGGATCTCGGTGCAAAAGGGGTGGTTTTAAATGATCTGCTGGTTAGGAATGCGGATGGGTGGCAGTGGGGAGTCAGAAATGGCAAGGTCTTCTCTGTGAAGTCCATGCGCTTCTTACTTCTTTCTTTACAGGGGTTGGAACATGGTTTTGATTTTGTGTGGTCAAGGTTGTACCTCTCAAAGTCAATCTATTTATTTGGAGGGCTTTTCTTGGATGATTACCCACAAAAAACGCTCTTGCAAGGAGGAATATTCACGTTGGTTCTTTGGTTTGTTTCCTTAGTATGGATGCGATGGCATCGGTGGATCACGTGTTCACGAGGTGTACCTTCGCGAACAAGATTTGGTCCATTGTGATGCAATGGTGTCACCTCCCTAATCTTTTCTTTTTCTCAATTAAAGACGTGGTTAAGATACACAGTGGGTTGTCAGTTTTGGAATGGAAGACAAAGGCTTTGAACATGATCATGCTCACGACTTGTTGGTGCTTATGGAAAGAGAGGAACAATGTAGTGTTTGATCACAAATCCCCTTCGGTTCATAGGGTGGTGTTTGAAATTAAATATTAGAGTTTCCTTTGGTTTTTGAATCGATGTAAGTCTCGTAACATTAATTGAGAATCGTGGTATTCCTTTTGTTTGTAATGTTTCTTGTTGGCGGCCTCTAGCTTCTTGCTAGGGGTTCTTTGCCCGTTCTAGTGCATTTCTGTTAAAAAAAACATTAAGAAAAGGGGTGGGCCCTACAACCATTTCCAGCATCCAATCACAATTAGACACCCACAAGGATTTTGACTGGGAACCGAAAAAGAAAGGGGAGAGAAATTCTCTTGCATCCATTAGCCTATCGCCACGTCGGTGTCTTCTTCAAAAGTCGTCCGATCACCCCAAACCCTAATCTGATCGGAGACAGGCCACCGGGAAAACGAGGACCTCGCCAAAAAACGTATTTCGTTCGTAACTCCATCAATTTTTAACGAAAATTCGTGATTTTTAGCTCTTTGAACTCGTAGATTCATCGTCTGCAATCCTAGACGATCAAAACTTACTAAAAAGCACTCGAACGAAAACCCAGTAGTTAAGTTTAGACGAGATCACCAACGTTATTCGAGGTCGCCAAGGCTATACGAGATTGCCAAGGCTTATTAAGATCGACAAGTCGAGATCGCCAAGGTTATTCACGAAATCGCCAAGAACTAAGTTGAATCGCTAGGAACTCAGTCGAAATCGCCAAGAACACCTTCAAACATAGTGAAGTCGCCAAGAACATCTTCAACAAACCCAGAAGAATGATGAACACACTTGATGAACACGGCACTTCGATCCTTGAATCTGACCCGAATATGAACGGAAACAAGTCATTCTTGACACAAACCTATTGTAGAAAATGTTATGGCCACTCACACATCCCATACAGCTGCAAAAATCGATTGAATCTGTCCCAAATTCTGGAATTCCTCAAAAACACGAAGAATACCGCGAAACATGCACTAGTGTGTGTTTTTCCGGATTTGTCAAATCTGTTACGAAACAGGTGAATTTGATGCTTCCATTGGACCCGGAACGCGTTTTCCATCAAGATTCATATTTTATTTCATTCAAAAACACTGATTATAACACCAAAAACTCATAATCAAAGCTTAAAAAATCTTCCAAAACTCCAAAAACGGGAAAACTCTCCTGTTACGAAAAAACAGCTCGGATCTCGAATTTCTCCACTTATTTGAACATATTGGAGCATGAAATCACATCCAAATGATCCCATTAACATGAATACATCATCAGATTCATCCAGAGTCCATCAAACAGCTCCAAAAATGCAGTAAAATAAAATTATTCATCTCCTAAGTGGTTTTCAAATCTGCACTTCATTCAAACTCAAAATCAAGATTCTATTAGTGTTTATGTATATTATTATATATTATGGGTGTATTATGTAAATGTGTAAACTTTATATAGGGGGTCCTGTAATTATTTTTGGTCAAAGAAATCAATTATCATAAACACTTTTATGGTAATCAAAGCAAAATCCCTGGAACCCTAATCGCATCTCAAAGTCGCCGGCCCTATCCCTCCAAATTTTTTTCCGTTCAGCCATTCACCATGTCCGATTCAAAAACAATTGATGCTACTTCTTCCGGCACAAAAGCTACAGCTATCCATCCGGCTTATATGGTGATTAAACTGCACCAACGCGTGAAGATCTTAGATGGTACTAAGATCACATATTCCTATTGGGTAAAATTATTCAAGGTTCACGCAATCACTCATAAGTTTCTTAACCATATCAATGGCACTCCACCCCCTGCTGAAACTGATTCTGAGTACCTCCAGTGGAAAGAAATCGATGCCTTGGTCCTTCACTTGATCTACTGCTCGCTCGTGTTGTCAACACCGACGTTACTGCCCATGCGGCTTGGCTCAAGATCAAGAACATTTTCTTGAGCAATAAAGGCTCACGAGCCTTGGCTTTGGAACATCAGTTTACCACTCTGACCCTCTCTGCATGTTCGTCCATGGAAGAATACTGTCAAAAGTTGAAAGATCTTGCCGAACAGTTGGCTGATATGGACCGTCCAGATTCTGATGATCGCCTCGTCCTACAGTTGGTACGGGGACATGGTGGCAACTCTTATAAATCAAAACTCCTATACGTGGGATACTGCTAGGGGTTGATCCAACTAGAGATGCACCGACTCTCGGCTCGCCAACCCCCCGTTACTGCCTTGACCACGGCTCGTTCACACATCCCTCCACTGAACCAACCCTCCCCTAGACCCGCTGAACCCAACCGGCACACCGAACTGACCCGTCCATATGACCAGCCATCCTACTTGTTGAGAGAAATCAATTATCATGAACACTTTTAGATTCGAGTGATCAGATTCGTCAGGACCGATTTCACGTCAAGAATCTCAATTGTGAGCAATTACGAAGATAAGATGACGCGACGGGATGATGAGAATCTAAGATAATCTATAACAAGAGATTGATAAATCAAACGATTTATTGATTATTACTGAATGATTACACTGAACGAATGATTACAAACTCGTCATAGGAAATCTACGGTCACATTGGGTTGAACTCAAACCCAATGTGAGACTCTCTCTCTAGAAATGATAGCTCACATCACTCAAGATGTAAATGCATGGAGCGATGGAGCGTTTGCTAATCTAGTGATTACGAGATAGAGACGAGATCAAACGAATAAATACAAATGGAATTTGTATTGCTATACTTGAGAGGACAGAACCTGCATGAGTCTTGACACACAGAACCTGCAACTTTAGAAGAAAAAAGTGCGGCTTTCCTTTGATTTACCAAAATTTAGTTTAATCTTGCTGCAAAACTTCTCTTTTGAGAAACAAAGATAATATTTTTGAAAATTTTGTTTTTGTATCGAGTGTTGATCGATCGAAAACAATTAAGAAATATAATCTTTTTGACTTTTAAAAACTTTAGATCAAAACACACCTAAAATCTTTTTGGATTTTTCCTAAATGGAAACATAAATGCAAAACTGATCACACTCTATTTTTTATTTGAGAAAGATCACTATCTGGGATTATATTGGTCACAACTTTCTGAACTACACTTCAATTTCAATTATAATAGCTCATATGCCATGTCGATTGAAGATATAATTTGTTCAACCTTTAAACTCTGACAGAATCATACTCATAAGATCTGGATATATTATTGTATTGATTAAATTTGCTTTGACCAGTGTACCCCACACAATCAGACATATTCAGATATGTTTCACATACTTTTGTTGTGATTATACTTGTGAACTTCACAAAGTATTTATTTATTTTTTATTCATGATATCTTTCGATACGCATATAAGGCCTCAGATTTAACAAAATAAGAAAATAAAAGAAGTTGAAATTGTATAACCCAATAACAATCAGGTCGGTACTCCCGTACACGCAGAGAAAGTCTGATGAGTTATACAAAATACTAAGAAAAATAAAGCAGAACTTCAAGCGAACAACAATCAGGTCGGTCTTGTGGACATGAAGAGAAAGTCTGATCATTTGAGAAAATAAAGAAAATCAAACAAGTTTCAATCTTTGCAAAATAAACACATGTATACACAGTGACTTCTCATTTTATTTCCACATATTTTTTGTTGATATCTTGAAATATGCATCAAAATGTTGTCCACTATGTCAAGCATCATATTTAATGTATATCACATTTGAATACTTTCTGATTTGCTGAGCCTATCTTACACATCGATCAACGGTCTTATGGCTTTTTCATCTAGTTTATCCATGAGTCAGAAACGTCAGCCAATGTACCATCACTTCCCAATGATCAATTTCTCAATATTGATCTTTTTCATTTTTTTTATCTTTTGGATTGCCTTTTTCTCCCCCAAAAATAAAAAAAAAACACTATATTTGAATTTTTCATTTTGACAAAACAAGACACTATTTTTGGCTTTTGTTAATTTTCTCCCCCTAAATATATGTACAGCTACCACTTGTAAAAATATGAAAAAGAAATAAAATTGATCGACCAAACACTAACACGGTTCAGTTTCAGTTTTTTTTAAAACACATTGTTTATCAAAAATTTCGTATGAAAGATTGTTTGAGGATGATAAAATGTTGAAATACTAAATTATGCAAGTTCTTCACTACCAGCAACACACGCATGATAGGTCTTCTTGAAGAAACCTGCAGACACCAGATAAAACATGAGTGGTTTTGGGATCGGCCCTAGTCAACAGCCTCGGGTCGCCCGGTGTCTTCAACATGGTCTTTGACAATCTTGGAAACAACTCGGGGTTTCCAAATCTTTGGCGATGAAAAACTTTTTAATGAATCCACAAAGTGATCAACTTGCGTCTTTGCCCAAGACGGCTTACTGGTTGCTTTGTGCATCGATGGTTATGGTTCATCAAAAATATGACCATATAAATCCACATATTTAGCAGTTTTGTTCACATAGGAGTGAATGCTCGCCTTCGTAGGACTTTTGGAGTACTTTGGGATTATATTCCGCGCCGAGGATTTGTGCTTGTGAACCCCACCGCTTCGTGGGGTGCTGAGTGGTGTCCTCCCCTGAGCAGCAAGATGTCCTGGTTTACGACATGCATAACACTTTCTGTGAAAAACATTAAGGGAACTGCTACCCAGATTCATTTCTAAAATTTGTTTAGTAGCATAAAAATTCTTTGGTTTCTATTTCCCTGTTGACTGAACACATTATGATAACCAGAAGAATCATAGAAACCATCAGAAGAATCATACCTTGGAGGTGGATTTCGTAGAGAATAACCAGAACTATAAGAAGAACCTCCAGAATAGTAATGATCATTCTTTGAAGTGAAGACATTCTATTTTTGTTGTTTGGATTTGAACCAGCAACTTTCTTTGCTTGTTGTGTTCGAGGAACTGAGTCTTCCTTAACGTCATAACCAAGACCTTTATGCTTGTACCCCTGAACTTTTGAAGAATTTGAAGAAGACTTTGGAGCTTTTCTTTCTTTAGCTTTAATAGCTCTCAATTTGTTATTCTGAATCAAAGCTTTTTCTTCTTCATGGGCAGATGAAGAACCAGATGCAAGTTTCTCACAAATCTTTTCGTCTTCCAAAACTTTTGAAGAGGAAACAAACTTTGGAGCTTCATCCAATTTCTTCTCCTTTTTCTCAGATTTGTTTTTCTTCTTCTTTGCCGGAGTTGCAAATTTAGAATAATCTTGCAATTCAGCTCTTGGATCAAGTGACACAGATGGAGGATTTAATATAACCACCGGAGCTAGAACCGAATGTAATTCCTCTTCTTTCACACTTTCGTCACTCTTCTCCTGATTATAAATGTAATTAAGTAAAGTAGGAGATAGAACTGAATTCTTTACTTGCTTCTGAAGAGCAAGAATCTCAATTTTCAACTCAGATATCTTGACTTGAGCATCCAACAATTCTTGCTGAGTACTAATAAATTGATCTGATAACTCATTGTATTCAGACTTCATTTGCCTTTTTGTATCACATAACTCCATTAACTCAACATGAACCTTCTCCCACTTCTTCGTGAAATAAGCAACATCTTTTGTTAAAATTTCATTCTTCTCACGAACCTGAACATTTGTATCTCGAAGCTTTGAAAGTTCTACTTGAAGCTCTAAAATCCTATATGCAGCTTCAATGGCCATTGCATTTGCTTTCTCATACTTTGTTGGACAGGATAACTTTTTTCAAATAGATTTTCAAAATCTTGAATTGCATCAAGATGAGCAGCCTTTTCTTTCTCATATTCAGCAACCCATTTATCTTTTTCCTTCACCAACTCTGAATTGACGTTTTCTAAATCAACACATCTTTGTTGTGAACATTCTAAAGCAACTTTCACAAATTTGAGTTCTTAAGTTAACAAACCATTATCCTTTATCACATATTCAAATTTATCATTTGCAGAAGCACAAGCTTCACAATTTTCTTTTAGCTCTTTTGTAACTTTTACAGTAACATCTTCCACTACTGTTTCACATGAACTTGTTTCTGAATCTAAATCAGTTACATCCTGACGTACAACTTCGACTAGAAATGCAGATTCATCAGGATACAATGGAACATACTGTTTTAGATCAGCATTATAAACCATAGCTTTGTAAACAGAATATGTAGCAGGATCAGATCTAGAAATGGAACTATCTGAATTGCAAACTGCAGTTAATGCTCTCTGATTATGTCATTCGTCCATAATTGCGATATCCTTTTCCCAGTCATGTCCTTCAACCTTTTGGGAAATCAAAGCTTGTGAATTTGAATTATTTGTTGAAGATGAGGATGGAGATGCTTTTGAATTTTGACATTCACGAGCAAAATGACCAATCTTAGAACATTTGAAACATTTAACTTTTGATTTATCCAATCCAAGTTTTCCTCCTGGAAGAAAAGATTGTTTACCATGCTTCTTGAAGAATCTCTTACCTCTTTTAACAGTCATAGAAAATTGGCAATGTAAATCTAACTCATTTAGATGATCATCATCCCACTGACCTAAGTCATTTGTAAATAGATCAGCTTCTCCAATATTTCCAAAAATTGAACCACTAGATGATGAAATAAATGCAGATAGCAATGAAGCTGAATCATCAGTTGCCTTGTCAGGAAATGTAGGCTTAGGTGATTGATTTGGACTTGAAAAAGTACAACCTGGAGAATAACCATAAGTCTCAGATTTTCTAGCAAGAAATGCAGTAGTAGGACCTTCACTGAAAATGTTTGACTTTTTAGAATTTATGGTAAAATCATTTTCACCACGATATGTAGCTGGATTCTATACTTGTGCATGCATGGATTTGTTCACATTCAACTCCACATCTCTTGCTTGTATCTGCTCAATCAAATTGTTGAATGATAATCCTGAATATTCTTTATCATGAGTAATCATCATTACATAGTTTTCCCATTTTCAGGTAATACCTCTAGTAACTTCTCTTTTAAATCAGCTTCTTCCTTTTTGATACCAACAAAAGTCATTTCACTCAGTAAATGTGAAAACCTAGTAATAAGCTTTGAAATATTTTCATTTGGATAATGCTTGAAATTGTCGAACTCTTTCTTTAGAACCTTTTGTTTACTTTTCTTGAATTGATCATTACCCTCACACCATTTCTGAATTGCATCCCACAATTCTTTTGCTGAAGTATAAGCAGAACATTGATGTAATAAATCTGAAGGTAATGCCTGTTGGGATTTTGGCAGTGGTATTCGGGTCGCCCGGTGACATATTTTAAAATTTACGTGACCGATAGATTAATAGTTTATAAAAGAGTTTACCGAATTAATATATATAATTAATTCTGTAACACAGCGGAATAAAATATAAATATATATAACAAATTATATATATTAAAACTAATTAATCAAATAACACAAATACCAGTACGCAACAGGATCCGATTACCGAACACGCAAACACAGAAATAAATAAATAAATAATCTAAACTAATAGTGAGTTTAGATATACCTTGGCGGTGTTGAACAAACGTTCGAGACACCGAGTTTCAACGAATGAAGCGCTAGGTTGAAACGGAAAGAACCACTTTCGGTCTCAGACGGTTGTCGCGTATCGCGATTATTCTCGTGGTCCGGTGTCGCGTACCCCTACGGGACGGCGTTTATGACAAGTGGTCATTACGCATCGCGAGAGTACGTCTTGACAGACGTCCCGTCTCGCGAGACTACGAGATCAATCAGATTCAGATCTGATTGCAACCGGAGACGGCGCACGACGAAAAAACGTCGGACTCACGTCGACGGGCGACGGTGTCGCGACGGCGTGCGATCCGCGGTGGTGGCAGCGGGTGACGGCGGTGACGACGGCGAACGGTGGCAGCGGTGGCGTCGGCGGCGGCGAGTTCCACGGTGGTGATCGGCAGGTTTTGCGGCGGCGATTGGCGGCGAACCGAGCAGCGGATCTGGGCGTACGAGGCGGCGATCTGTAGACCGTAAGGCGGTCTACGGGCGTTGACTGACGGAACACCCTAACTTGCAACCACCACCAAGTTATGGTGATGCGAAGATGGTCACCGGATCACACCGGTGGCGGAGATCGACGGCGAAACGGCAAAAACGGCTTCGGCCATTTTTGTGTTCGTGGGTTTTCGAGAGAACGAAAGAAGAGTTTTCTTCTTTCTTTTCTTTTGGCCGTCGAGAGTTCTTGAGATGATTAGGGTTAATCCCCTAATCATCTAATATTTATTAGATGACTAATAAATCGCGACGGGCCCCTCTCGAATATAAAACTCATCTCGTACGCGAGCCCACGAGCTAACGTTAGAAAATATTTCAATAACGAATAGCTCGACCGTGAATTTAAATAAAACTCTTTTATTTAAATATCGTTCACCCTTTATTATTAAGCCGTTAATAATAATATTATTGATTATTAATTATTTATAACTATTATAAATAATATATATATAATCAAACGTTTTTCGTTTCTTTTACCGATAAACTCTTAAGCGGGTTTAGAGTTCGTTGCACCCGGTGTAACTCTTACGGGTCGTAACCGGGTCGGGTTCAAGATTTGTCGGGTCAGGACACATAATATCCAACAGTCTCCCACTTGGACTGATCGCGACAAGATCTAAGAAACAGACAGAGGTGCTCTAGCTACACATGACTGTCCCAACCAGTTATGACACTTCAAGTCAACAACCAAGGCATATCTGTTGTGAAGCAACTGATATTAGACTTGTGGTAATTCGAAGTCATTGTATCCCTTCTGTATATGACATCAATTGAACGATGGACATGGATTCAATTCATTCTCATCTAATGTTCAATCATTATGTTTCTCGATATAGATTCGAAGTGGTCCAAAACAAACACACAGTAGGTTTGGGTAAGGCCTTACACTTTACACTTGGAATCAACGAGGGCGCCACGATGTCTAGCTGTTGCATGATTAGTGCAAGAGTACAGAATCCCATGTCGACTACATACAGCTCCCACTGAACTTCAGATCCATTCCCAAAAGTAGCCGTTATGACTGGCAGTTACGCGACAGCGTTAAGCTACAATTAAAGAACAGTCTTTGGTAAAGGGGAGGTCGCTCATGTATCTCAGGTCTAAGGATACTAATGAGTATACCATTAATCAAATCCATCTTATGATTGAATCCATGAAGATGGTTTGATGCGAGTTACGTCCAACGTCATTCCCCAATGAGGTCTGTGAGTCTGGATTGTCAACCATTGAGTCCAGAGTCAGAATAGTCTTACCTCAGATTCGTTCCCACGAGTCTGAACGACTACGGACAGTTTAGAATAATACATCTATTCCTCAGCATCATTATGAAATAATGCATGTGAGTTTGGATCGTCAATGTCTTGAGTCCAAAGTCATAAGTAGTCTTACTTCAGATCCGTGTCCACGATTTTGATCGACTGTGAGGAATAATATGCATTTATTCATGGATTTAAACGTATTAAAATCGAACACAGTTATAGAATCTAGCTTTACATCTAATCCTTTAGAGGAAGCCGGATGATAATGCATAACTGTTAGAGTTCGTACATCCAAATACTAGTTCAAAACATACATGTAGTGTATATTGGTCGAACATCATTAGTATGAGGTTAATGAGTCTTGTAATTCATTGTTTTACCGACCAGGTTTTGAAATGTGCTATAATTTTGGTTATCCAATATTTCATTGTTCCAGTATTTCTCTGAATAGTGGAATTTCCTCAAAGTGTGCTGGTTTTGTGATCATAGTGATCCTTGGTATTCACCATTGTTACTGTGTGATCACAATGTCTTGTTTGGTTAAAACTCTAACCATGTCAAGAATCCTTCTGAACCTTTCAGACAAGCAGCAGTTTAATGTCACTTGAGTTGGCTAATTAATTTAGATTTAGTTGTGGAATCTGCCACAATATAAAATCTTTATTATGAGCAAGAGGTGTCTTGGTCAATCATGAAAACTTGTAGTAGTGTATTTCTACATGGTGAATGTTAATACCAATGCAACTTAGTGTATTGTGTTCAACAATTCACGATATCAATGTAACTTACGTACATTGATTTTTCCTTTTCGGTGTCCATAGTGTAACCCTGTACAGTGACAACCTCAGTGTAACTCTGTACAGTGATCTCTCCCTTTTGATGTCATTAATGTAACTCTGTACAGTGACATCTTTGTTTAATCACATATACAATGTGTGATTTATATTGCCCCAGAAGTTGCTTATACCTGTGGATCTCTATCCATTAAGAAACTTCTTTTGAATTCTTTGTACCATAAAATCCACATTATGTAAAATCACATAAGGGTTTTATTCTATCTTTCAGTATATCATCGTCATACGGGTGAGGATTGATATAGTGCTCCCACTAGCCTTGTGACACCCGAGAATTCCAAGGTTAACTTCCATTAGACAATCTCCGTTAGTTACGTCATAAGTGTTAACTTAAGTAACTAATGCATAACTAGGCCGAATACGTCCACGACCTTTGGTTGATCACCGAACCCGCCCGTATGTGTTATGTGCTTATTTATTGTCCTTATGTGCAATGTGATTTAAATACATGACTTAGTATTGTGAATTGCATGACAAATTGTAAATACTTGATTATGTGGAAAACTTGTCTTTTTGGTCGCCAGCGAAACTACCGGGCGAAACTGTAGTGTCGCCCGGTAGCCAGCTGAACTACTCGATCAACATGTGACCAGAGCTAGTTTCGCTTGGCCAGCGAAACTGCCAGCGAAACTAGCCTCTGATATAAATAATCTTAATAAACCCTAATAGCCTCATTTGCTCAAACCACACAACAAACACACACACACTCTCCTCTCTGATTTCGGCCAAGGCAAAGAGGTCACCAAAGAATCGATTTCCAGTCCCTGAATCATCATCCATCATCATCTAAATCATCCCGTGAGTCCCAAACCTTGAGTTCTTATGTTTGCTTTAGGTTTTTATTAAAAAGCATGCTAGAATCTTCATGTTAACGCTTGAAATTGAATCTGAGATGTTGTACATGTTAGATCTATCAGAAAGTCATCAACTTTACGTCCCATAATCATCCATGCTATAGATCTAGGTAAATTAGGTTATTTATGTGATTTTTGCCAAAACTGAGATTTGATGATGATATGTATGTTATGAGCCGATAAAAATGTTTGTTTTATGCCTAGGAATGATTATCTATGCCTAGTGATAACGTATGTGCATTACAGAGGCCAACAGATTGATTTTTAGGCTGGAAAACCCTTTATTCGCGACTAGCGAAACTGCATGATCATCTAGCGAAACTAAGGCAATCTTCAACCAGCGAAACTGTGTAAACTATTTGAAATCGTATGCGGCGAAACTACTAGCGAAACTAGTAGTGTCGCCGTGATTTTTGTGCATGATTTACTTGCGAAATTGCTTGCGAAACTAGACCTTGACCAATGTCCCTGAACGAAAGTTCAAAATCAGTTTCGAGAGAAACTAGCTAGCGAAACTATGCCAGTTTCGAGAGAAACTAGCTAGCGACACTATGCCGGTTCCCAGCGAAACTAACTAGCGAAACTGAGCCATCAGTTTCGGAGAAACTAGTTAGCGAAACTGTGCTAGTCCGAGCCTCACTAGTTCCGGGCGAAACTAGCTTAGCGAAACTGTTATGTGCCTAGCGAAACTGCTGCCTGTTTGTATAGAATTTGCTAAGTGTTGCACCATGCTAAGTGTTATATGCTATGCCATGACTTATATGATTATGCTATGATGAAACATGTTATGATTTCTGTAATATGTGAACCCTTGTTTATGATCAACCATTGGTGCCGCGTGTCGTTATGTCGTGTCATAGTTCCAACGTGCTATGTTATGGGCCATAGTGGCGTTAAGTTAAACAATAGACACAACCTAATACTTAAGACCTTAATGTGATTATTAGGTCTTCTTTAGCAAAACATAATCTGGATTATTGAAGTGTAAGCCGAGCAACCTAAGGTGAGTTTCACAAACCCTTTACTCGTGAGCCCGTTTGGGTCACAACGAACGTACTAAACAGAAAACAACGCTGACAATTTGAGGTATTGCCAACGAGATACTTGTTATGGAAGTTGGAGTGTTTTATGGGGAGCACTTGCAACTGTCCATCCTTGGGGTTCCGATTGAAACCCGGAAACAACTTTTGTGACACTTAAACTCTTTTTGGGATTTCGGATGAAATCCAGAATAAACGTTTTAAATATGACTAGTGTAGGTTAAAGTCTAAACCAAATGATATCACATGATTTCTAAGGAATGCTTTAAAACTTGAAATCCTCAACTTAGTACTGATGATCTGGAAAGCGAGGGGATGTTGGGTAGATCTACTGAGGGTTTGACAAACCCTGCTCCGCGGTACACTATTGTGTAGCCAACCGGCCGGGGGCCGAACGGAGTGCAATATCAGCCTGTGTTTAGTTGTGTGGGACACAACTGGAGGTACCAACCGTCGGCTATTGCCGAACTCTGTTACGTCAGCTTTCAGCCCTAGTACGACTTCCTTAGTGCATGGAAACCGGATTAGCTACCCGCGATATCGGTTGACAGCTTTAATCTTAACTAATCAATACTTAACTAGTGCATATTCAGTAATCAAACTCTTGGCAATGTTTTGCAAAATCATACTACTTATATATGTTGATACATACGATTATTGAGACCGGGCCAGTGCATGTCATGCCCACCGTGAACTCACCAACCGTTAGGTTGACACTTGTGTGGTTTTCACTTTTGCAGATCGTTGAGGAGTATCCGCTAGAGGTTGGCATGGCACTCGAAGACTTTGTTTATTTTGAACTGAATTTGGGGATTTAATACAATGACTTGATTATGTAAAGCACGTGGTTAGTGCTAAGACAAATAATTTTCCGCTGCGTATATTTTGAAACTGTTTTTATTTCTAATGCTTGGACTTCACTCTGATTCATTTAGTATTTGTAACTAATGGTTGTGGTCCTGGTCTGTGTGCACCCCTTAACGGTATAAACTCCGTTAGTGGTTATTTGGGGGTGTGACAAGCCTTTATGTAAACACATAAATTATGGCATTAAGCCATTCTCAGATTCAAGATCTGATATTGCAATTTTGAATTTGCAAGTGTGTTTAAATACGTATTTCCTGCTTAATGCAACAATCTTTTGTTGGCCAGGAAATATGCGAACAATGGATTTGTGACTCTTGAACCACTTCAAGACCACTGTCCTTTACTTCTAGTTCCAGTTAAATAACTTGGGAACTTAACCTTCCATTTCAGAAGCCAGAACACAACTTTCTATCTTCTGTGTGGAATTAGAATTCCATATGGATGGTGGAAGTAGTATCCATTGTTATATGTACTATCTAACGAGAATAAATTCTCATTGTCGAAAGACATTCGATACTAGATCTATCAGGCGAGTGGTGATGAAGAGAGTGAGACTCAATAAGGGTGTGTATGGCAAATACTTCCTATATACCATCTTTCAAACGTTGACAAGCATCGTTCGATTCCTATCATGTGCTCAGGTCAAGGCTGTGCACGTAGGACCAGATTAGTGAAAAATCTTTCACATATCTTAAGATGATTTTAGGGTTCGTCAAGCTTAGGTATTCTTTATTACGACCAGACTTAGAATTGTGATCGTATTTGTAAAGCTGGTTCTTTGACTTCATTTTGAAATGTTCTTGTACAACTCAAGAATTTTCATTGATGCTTATAACCATAAGCATATTTACTATGACTACCGTCATAGTTATGAAGTAACTTTTATGATTCTTGTTATATGGTTCTTTTAGGTTTGCCAACACAAGAGTGTCTAAGCCTAGAAAGAACATTTAACAGTTCACTCGAATGAGTGAAGGATTTGGTTGTGAGTTTGTGAAAGCACGACACGTATCAGGAAACTTGATCCCATGGTGGATCATAGGGTCCAGTTGGGGCGTATCCTTTTACGCATGTCTAGCTTACACGAATAAGTCACAAACAAGAATCATTAGAACCAGGTATGTTTCATAAAGAAACTTAAACTTATGTTATTAGTCTGATATAAAACCAGTGAAAAGCAAAGTATTAATCCCAGACGAGCTAGGTCAAAACAACCACTTGTTTTGAATACTACCAAGGAGTGAAAGACATGATTGAAAGCAAATGGCCTAAAAGGGTAATTCGAATCATGTGTCCCTCGATTTAAGCTTTTCTTATTTTCACGTTCCTACAAGGCATGCATGCATGCGTTGGGGAATACTCGTGAAAATCTAATAACATTAGTTTGAATACCAACAGAGAAGTCTAACGTTCTCCATTTTCTTTGAGCTTAACGGGGTAGTGTATAGTACCCGATTTGTTGTTCATGGAGCACTGGTGCTTGTCATGATGATGCAGCAATGATCGTACAAATCTTTGGCCATGGGCGTTGATGCCAAATGATCACAGCCTTTTATTGCCCTTAGAGTCGATACTCTTTTCTTGGTACGAGGCATTTTAACACGGTAGCAATCACCTATGACACACGAAGTGTCAATTGAGCATAATGCTATCAACTGGTTAAACTTTTCACTAAAGCACACAGTATTGCTGGTTCTATAATAGTGAAAAGGTATAAGCCCAGATACTCGTGGGGTAACCAAGTTGAATCAGGTGATATTGGTACCCTTTCATCTTAATGACATGGTCCTATGGAGAAGAGCCTTGCATGGAGCTCTTCTCCATCGAGAAACTAAACATGCAGTTAAGCTTGTTTGTTATGTCATTGATACTCAAGTCTTGCATTTTGCTGACTATCAGGAAATATGCGAGCCTGCATAATATTATCTACCTTAGAGGTGTTAGTATTATGTTATTTAATCCAGGCGCGTTGTATTCCTATAAGGAACACAACTACGGCGATTGGGCTCTTCAAGACATAGAGTTTATGAAAAAATGTCAGAACATCTTCTGAGTTTGTTTCAACAAGATGAAAGTTGGTGTTATTTGATTTGTCCTACTGGAGGACTGATTTAAAAGGGAGAAGGGATTTGTTTTCATTAGCCGTTATGAAATGATAAGCAAAGCACAATACATTAGTATTTTCGATGTAAAGTATTTTCTTATTATAAATTGGTAAGATTTATTTTATAAGAAAATTGAGAATTCGATTAGACAAGTTTACTTGAGACCGCCAAATGAGCCTCAGGAGCAAATTTGTGTAACCAAACTGACAGCGGGTGTCAATTGCGAAATCACTGTCACAAATCTCGATATGAGGCCGCTATATACATACTTGTATATTTTGCGATACGTTTAGCCTCATCTGTGCCCACTTCAGCAATACACACCCGTAGCGCGGTGTTGAAATACTCCAACACTACGAACATATACATCTAAAGCGATAGTAATCCTAAATGGTCGATGCGACGGACACGGTGTTGAAATACTCCAATGTCCTCGCCTCAGAAGGTACCCTCGGCACCAAGTGCGGTGTTGAAATACTCCAACACTGATGCTCCGGTAAATACGTTCCAAGTTCGACTTAAGACAGGATGGCACAAACTATCAGTTTGTTTTATTACCAGATAGGGATATTAAAATCAATTTTAATATTGGTGATCGTTGGACGCAACCGATAAACCCTATCATCACTCGGGACATTCATTTTAAATAACCTATTATGTAAAAAATACAACTAGGTTGTCGCGAGTTATGTAACCAGTCAAAAGTTAATAAATGACTTATTAAGTTTGATTGAGTTTTATAAAGTTTGAAAATTTTCAAAGAAAAACTCATTAAGGTGGTTACATTAAAATTTAGGTCAAGTTGTAAAGGCTTTTAGAACTTGTAACCTATAGATTGTATTCTCAGTTTTAAAACCATTTTAAAAGGATTTCGGTGTTTTAGTTGGTGTGTAATACGACTTTAAACCAAGCAACCAAAACAAGCAAAACGAATATGTATTCGGCCATTAGGGTTTTGGTCTTGCTAGAGCCTTTTAGCGAGACCAAATGGGTCACGGGACAAAAGTACAAAACAACCACAAGGCAGACATCTTCATGTAGCGTGCAGGTTCTGTAAGCTCCCACTGACCTCAAGACACCTCTTGACATCGATTGGATCTTCGGGTCTTCTTGATGACAACTTTTGCCAAAGTAAAAGATTTCGTAAAAGGAAAAACCTAATTACAATTTTGAACCCAAAAATGTGGGCCAACCCAAAGTCTAAACTATTATAATAATGGGCCAAAACATGGGCCAAACCATAACAGTAAAATAATCAAGTAACAGTCAAACAAGGGTCGGGCCGAATACATATAAAACACAATCAAAACAAATTGCAATTTTAATTGGTCAAAATAAAGTTGACCAAAATGCAATTTAATTATGCAACACAAATAAAAACTGATTCGCAACTTTCGGGCGTATAGCCCCAGTTTGCGAATCCACCGGTTTAAAATCGACCGGTTCCGATTCGCGCGTGGTAATCAAGGCTCTGATACCACTGTTGGGATTTTGGCAGTGGTATTCGGGTCGCCCGGTGACATATTTTAAAATTTACGTGACCGATAGATTAATAGTTTATAAAAGAGTTTACCGAATTAATATATATAATTAATTCTGTAACGCAGCGGAATAAAATATAAATATATATAACAAATTATATATATTAAAACTAATTAATCAAATAACACAAATACCAGTACGCAACAGGATCCGATTACCGAACACGCAAACACAGAAATAAATAAATAAATAATCTAAACTAATAGTGAGTTTAGATATACCTTGGCGGTGTTGAACAAACGTTCGAGACGCCGAGTTTCAACGAATGAAGCGCTAGGTTGAAACGGAAAGAACCACTTTCGGTCTCAGACGGTTGTCGCGTATCGCGATTATTCTCGTGGTCCGGTGTCGCGTACCTCTACGGGACGGCGTTTATGACAAGTGGTCATTACGCATCGCGAGAGTACGTCTTGACAGACGTCCTGTCTCGCGAGACTACGAGATCAATCAGATTCAGATCTGATTGCAACCGGAGACGGCACACGACGAAAAAGCGTCGGACTCACGTCGATGGGCGACGGTGTCGTGACGGCGTGCGATCCGTGGTGGTGGCAGCGGGTGACGGCGGTGACGACGGCGAACGGTGGCAGCGCGGCGTCGGCGGCGGCGAGTTCCACGGTGGTGATCGGCGGGTTTTGCGGCGGCGATTGGCGGCGAACCGAGCAGCGGATCTGGGCGTACGAGGCGGCGATCTGTAGACCGTAAGGCGGTCTACGGGAGTTGACTGACGGAACACCCTAACTTGCAACCACCACCAAGTTATGGTGATGCGAAGATGGCCACCGGATCACACCGGTGGCGGAGATCGACGGCGAAACGGCAAAAACGGCTTCGGCCATTTTTGTGTTCGTGGGTTTTCGAGAGAAAGAAAGAAGAGTTTTCTTTTTTCTTTTCTTTTGGCCGTCGAGAGTTCTTGAGATGATTAGGGTTAATCCCCTAATCATCTATTATTTATTAGATGACTAATAAATCGCGACGGGCCCCTCTCGAATATAAAACCCATCTCGTACGCGAGCCCACGAGCTAACGTTAGAAAATATTTCAATAACGAATAGCTCGACCGTGAATTTAAATAAAACTCTTTTATTTAAATATCGTTCTCCCTTTATTATTAAGCCGTTAATAATAATATTATTGATTATTAATTATTTATAACTATTATAAATAATATATATATAATCAAACGTTTTTCGTTTCTTTTACCGGTTAACTCTTAAGCGGGTTTAGAGTTCGTTGCACCCGGTGTAACTCTTACGGGTCGTAACCGGGTCGGGTTCAAGATTTGTCGGGTCAGGACACATAATAACCAACAATGCCATCGTTAAAGTTCCGTAAGTTTTTTGTTCGGCTTGAAATGCCTTCTTTTGTTCACCAGTAAGACCTTGTTGCAAAATTGGCCTTCCATTTGTCCCCGTTGGATATTCATATTGATTATTATAAGATAACCAAAAATCAATATCATTAGCACCAACATATGCACTGAATCGTTTCACCCAACTATGATAATCTTCCAATCTGAGCAACTTCGGAACTTTCTAACTTGCTCCTATTTCATTATCATAGTTAATGATAGCTTGCATCGTGTTTTGAATTGCGAAAAATGCTTGATAATCGATCATTTTGAAATTACAATACCGAACGCAAAAACTTCAAACTCGAAAACGAAGATGTTAGAATTTGATTTTGAAAATCAACTATGAACGAACAATGTAGAGCTCGTCGAGACGATCAATTTGAGTACTTATGGCTCTCGTAGCAATTTACGATGCAAAAGTTATGACACTTTTAAGAAACTACCAACGGACCAGATGAACTTGCGGACCAGCAGTGGACCAGAATTGGTACGGCGGACCAAAATGGTACGGCGGACCAAAATATTACTGCCACGAACCAGACTTGAAGATTGCCTAGCGGACCAGATTGAGGGACCAAAATCTCGATGAAGATTTCCTAGCGGACCAGGAGCGGACCCGATGTTCTTGGAGCGGACCAGATGCGTACCACGCTGAAATCGACGGATTTTCACAAATTTCGACGATTTGGACTGGAATTTGCTTCCGAAAGGTGTCAAAACTCACTAGGAACACTCAGAAATCATTGTTTACCTCGGAAACACTCGGAATTGTAAGAATTTGATGAAAAATGATGAAAACCCAAACTTTTTCTCTCTAAAAACATTCGAAATCATAGAATTTGATCAGCAAATGGAACCAGATAGCTCTGTATTGATATACTTGAGAGGATTACACACACAGAAACACACAGTTAACAGAGAGATATGACTAGCTATCCTTGAAGTCTTTTCTCAAGCTACCTATTTATAGTTAGCTCAGTCTGGCTAGCGTACTATCCAGCGTACCATCTGGTACGCTGGTCCGTACCAACTGGTATGGAGCTGGTACGCTGCCAGCAAGACCCACTCTTACGCTCATTACATAGATACAATACACGAGACACATCGTGACATAGGAATATGCTCTAACACAAGATCATCCTCCTTATTCTTTCTTGCTTATTCTAACAAATGAAGCTATCACTCCCTTATATAGAGAGCCCATGTGCTCACTAGCCCACTAACTAGCAAAACACAAGTACAATGAGCAAAATTACAAATAAACAACTAAAATAAATTATTAATTAAATCAAAGTTGATTTAATTAATATGATGCTTGACTCGCTCGAACCGATCTTCTGTTGACTTTTACGTTGACCGTTGACTCAAACAGTTGACTTTTCAAGAAAACTGCTTCGGTCCAAACTTACAAGCCTCGATCATCACAACACGCATCTCTGAATCATTTCATAATGGATTCTTCAGCCAAATTATTCCAGAATATATTTGATGGCGTTAGTCACACTTATTTTTAGTTCCAACACATAACACTTAATCAAACGAAAGTGAGTAAATAATGTAGCATATAATGCAATTTAGGCTCAAATAACTCACGGAAACGGATGGAAAAGGGCTACCGAAAGTTTCACTAAGTAAACCATCCAATTTATTGATTTTATTTGAAAAATACTTGCTTGGAAATACTTTTTCAAGATACTTGAAGAAAAGGTTTTGACTAGCGACAAGCATCGTATACATAGGCGAGCAAAACGTCACGAATTACATCAACGGGCCCACTTCCATGTGCAATAAGACAGGCAAAAATCTCAATTTCAACTAAAAACAGGGGGATATGATAAGAAATTTTGAAAAAATTTCACAATTTTAAGCAATTTCAGTTCAATTGACCCCCATCCTGTAGAAGCATATATAGTGTCTAGTGCTAGGTCTTGTAATTATTATGTTTTGTGTAATCTGGTCTCAGCGGACCAGGGGCGGACCAGATGGTACGCCCGGACCATCTGGTACGCTGGTTAGTTGGTCCGCTGGACAGAACTAGTATAAAAAGGTTTTGCTCGTTTAGAGGAGAGTAGTTGTGAGGTTTGAGTTCTAAACTGTGTGTTTTTGTTAGGTGAAACCTGTTTACTTTCTCTCTCTAAAGGTTGAGCAATAAAGAAGTGTTATTTACCTTTGTGTTTACCGAATTGATGATCATTATGCATTAGCAAGACCGTTCATGTGTTCTACAAGAGTTGAGTTAGGAGAAGGGGAGTTTGTGAATCCTTATACAAGACTTGTAAAAACAATATACGGATCGTTTCCAGATCATAGAATGATAGAGACGGAGAAATCTAATCATTTACTGTGTCGAATGATTACACCGAAGGAGTTTACATCGTTAAAGCTCGGGAGAGGTTGGACAGACCTGTCCTCTCAAGACAAATACAAATGACCAGAAATCTAAACATTGCAATCTAGACTTCTCCTATTTACAGGCAACCTTCTGCCCAGCGGACCAGCTAACCAACGTACCAGATGGTCCGGCATACCATCTGGTCCGCCACTGGTCCACTGGTAGTCTAGTCTAGTTTACAATCGATACAAATATTCGCACAGTAACGACCACACTAGGAACATGCTCTAACAGATTCCCCTTTGGACGTTACTGTCGAATGTAGGTCTTCATTTTCCAGCAATCATCATCAGTCAGTCTGCTACATCTTGAAATCTTGAACTTTAGCAAACTTCCCTTGGACTGAATATCAGACATGCAGGAAACAGTTCGAATCTTGCACAATCTCCACAACCAACAAAGTTCCCCCTAGCTTCAAGCACAGCACATCCAATTGGAATTGGCATATATGATAATGGTTCACTTCAGCAGTCGTTACACGGAAACTTGTAAAGACATCCACGAACATCACTGCATGTTGACAACAATTCATAATCTTCACAAACTTGTAAAAGAACATCACGTCAGTGCTCTCGGTAGATCAACACGAGAATCTCACGACTCAAGAAAGTAGCAGGCATATGACAGAGAGTTCCAAACCATAACTGAAAACTTTGACATATCGGTTTGCACGAACATCAGAATACATCACCTTTCCTTGAAGATCACAAATTACCATCATCCCTGAACTGATGCTATTAAATATTCACATTTTCCATTTTTCATCAAATAGAACTTTGAAATTTTCAAGGGTCTCAATTTTCCCCCTAAACATGTGATATATTCAATTCCCGATTCCAACCCAGCAAGCAATATGTTCTTCAGGTAGCTCGCAATGGAATCACATTATATCTTCAGTTTGTGTAGAAAGATCATCTCCGACAAACGTTCCAAAGTAATCACACCCCAGTTTCTGAATCTCTGTCCATCATCATAAACATGTTTTTGAATATATGCCCATCATCAAAAACCGTGACTACCCACAAACATCTTTCAGAAATTCGACGACTAATTCATGATAAGCACCGGAATCTGGTAACACTTGATTGTAAATTCACAGCTACCGAATCAAGGGTAAACCCGATAACTGATTTGTTCTTTAAAATCTCCCTGACCCTTCCCCATTTTTGAAAACAACCCCCAGATGTTTATTACTGATTAACGGGGGTTCGGGGGCAGCGCCCCCGAGAAGCGGGGTCCAAGGGGCAGAGCCCCTGGCTGGGGCCGTGCTGACCTGTCAGCGCGAATTTTTTTTTCTGAACATAATTGCTTTACTAAAAACGCATCAGAGATTTGCGGCGGACCATAAGCTCCAACGTACCAAAATCTTCAACGGACCAATAACCTGCGGATCAATATCAGCGGACCAATATCAGCGGCGGAACAAATTTGATACGGCGTATCATTTGGTTCAGCGGACCATTTGGTACGGCGGACCAAAAAAAAAATAATAACCGCTCCGGACCACGTTGAAGATTGTCTTCCGGACCAGTTGGTACTGCGGAAGAACACACTGGTACGGCGGTTGAAGATTTCCGTGCGTACCACCCGCGGACCAGCAGCGTACCAGACCTCAAAAACTCGAAATTCTCAAATTTCACTCCAGATTCAAAATGTTGTCGAATTTCTTCAATCAAACACTACTGTTAGGTGCGAAAATGACTCAGGAAGGTTCGTTTGAACAAAAATCAAGCAAAACGACACTGAATCACACCTAATCAGCCATTTAACGTCTCAAAAACGAACAAACACTAAAATGAGATCTGGAAATTGAGCCAACGGCCCTGATACCACTTGTAAAAACAATATACGGATCGTTTCCAGATCATAGAATGATAGAGACGGAGAAATCTAATCATTTATTGTGTTGAATGATTACACCGAAGGAGTTTACATCGTTGAAGCTCGGGAGAGGTTGGACAGACCTCTCCTCTCAACACAAATACAAATGACCAGAAATCTAAACATTGAAATCTAGACTTCTCCTATTTATAGGCAACCTTCTGCCTAGCGGACCAACTAACCAACGTACCAGATGGTCCGGCGTACCATCTGGTCCGTCACTAGTCCGCTGGTAGTCTAGTCTAGTTTACAATCGATACAAATATTCGCACAGTAACGACCACACTAGGAACATGCTCTAACACATCCCCATACTTAATTCGTACATTGTCCCCAATGTACGCTATACAAAACAAAATAAAGGGAAAAGGGAACGGAAATACTCCCCTATCACTATCATGTGCCTGTGTCTTGATGCTGAAAAATGAATCCAATCAGCTCTTGACTTAACAAGTGCCAGAGCTGAATCCACAAATGCCAAAAATCCTTCACAATTAAAGTATGCATCATGAAACAGCTCACGATGAACATGCCAGAACCGTCTCGCCAGTACAAACTATCATCCAAACACAACCAAATCATATCAATCACAAATATAAAACAATAAAGCACAAATATCTCGAGTTGTGTGTCAATAAATGAATGTAAAATGAAAAATACAACTCGGATAATCACTAAACCGGTGAATCAAGGCAATTGGTGGTCCAGCGGTGAATCTGGAAGAAAACAAACCCATATGATAACAAAGGCAGTCGGGTTGATAAATCTGGAAATTTTAAAAGATATTTGAGAATTTGAGTTCTTGGACAAATGAACAAATGCAGGCCGTTTGCTATGAATTATGAAGTGAACGGTACACTTTGACCAAAAGTCACATGCCCAATAAACCCTGATACGGACCGTTGATTATCATTTATGAAGTGACGGTCACGTATCATCCAAACCTGAATAAATTCCTGAAAACACACTTTGCGAACAGTGGGAATGGGGATTGAGTACTCGACGGTTCACAAACTGTGAGTTACCTACCAACCCCATGAAGCAATACCAAAATGATAAGTCCATGCAATTCCAAATGTGGCATGCTTCATAACAACCTGCAAAACTTGAAACAAAAACATAAAACGGAACAAAGAGAAATAAAATATAACTAATTTAAGAAAACTAACTAAAAGGAAATTAAACTACTAAAAGTTCAGACAAAGCATGAAACAAGCAAAATAAAGTAAACAAGTACTAGGGTTTCCTCTCGGAAGCGCTGAATTTATTTACGAGTCGTCAGCCAGACGTGGCCCCGCGATCAGGGCGGCGGAACGTCCAACAACATAACAACCTCCTCGCTCGCGTCAACCGGACCTGACAAGTAATGCTTCAACCTATGTCCGTTAACCTTGAACGAGGTACCGTCAACTCCCTCAATCTCAAATGTCCCATAATGAAAAACCTGTTTAATCACATGGGGAGCGGACCACCTAGACTTCAACTTACCCGGGAACAATTTCAACCTCGAATTAAAGATAAGCACTCGATCTCCCGGTTTGAAGTCTTTCTTCTGAATGTGACCATCATGAATCCTCCTGGTCCTCTCTTTGTACAAACCCGAACTCTCGTACGCATGATCGCGTAACCTTCGAAGTCATGCAGCTGAAAGAACCTTCCTCTAGTCGCCTCATCCAGATCTATATTGACGGCCTTCATGGCCCAATACACGTGATGCTCGACCTTAACTGGTAAATGACACGCCTTTCCATAAATCATCCTAAATGGAGTAGTACCTGTAGGTGTCTTGTAAGCCATGTGGAAGGTCCACAATGCGTTATCCAGTTTCTCTGACCAATCCTTATGGTTCTTACCAATGGTTTTCTCCAAAATCCTCTTAATCTCGCGATACGTGACCTCAACCTGTCCACTCGTCTGGGATGATATGATGTAGAAAGTCTATGTGTAACCCCGAAACGCTGCAACACATTCTCCATCTGTGTGTTGCCAAAGTGGACTCCACGATCGCTAATAAGTTCCTTCGGTACTCCAAATCTCGCAAAAAGCCTATGAAGGAACCTGACAACAACTCTGGCATCATTAGTAGGGAGGGCTTGTGCCTCGACCCACTTGGAAACATAATCAACTGCAACCAGAATGTACTTGTTCCCGCGAGATGTCAGAAACGGACCCATAAAGTGGATACCCCAAATATCAAAAATCTCGCAAACCTGAATCTTAGATTGGGGGATCTCATCTCTCCATGACAAATTACCTGCGCGCTGTCAATTGTCACATTTGCTAATCATGTCAAACGCATCCATGAAAATAGTCGGCCAGTAAAATCCCGACTCGAACACCTACTTCGCGGTGAAGAGGGCTGCGTAGTGTCCACCAGTCCGACCCTCGTGACAATGTCTCAAAATCTGGCGTGCCTCATGCCCATGCACGCATCTCCGAATCACAGAATCAACACCGATCCTATAAAGATAAGGATCATCCCAAATGTATTATTTCAAGTCAGAAAATAACTTCTTCTTCTGCTGAAACCCGTACCCTTTCTTATTGATTCCACTCGACAAGTAGTTCGCAAAATCTTCAAACCATGGTATCTCATCGTCATCTCTCATGCGCACATAATCGAGTAACTCATGGGGGAAATAGTCATTTATGGGCATCCCCTGGAGTTTCCCATCATTCACGTTCTCTAAACGCGAGAGGTGATTGGCCGCCACATTTTCGGCTCCCTTTTTCTCACAGATCTAAATATCAATTTCCTATAACAGCAGGATCCATCGAAGGAGTCTCGGCTTAGCATCTTGTTTGCTGAACAAATACTTAATAGCCAAATGATCCGTATACACAATGGTCTTGGACAAAACAAGATATGATCAAAATTTGTCAAAGGCAAACACAACGGCAAGCAACTCTTTCTCGGTAGTAGCGTAATTCTCCTTTGCATCATCAAGAGTTCGACTCGCGTAGTAAATCGGATGGAAGTATTTGTCCCTCCTCTGTCCTAAGACTACCCCAACTCCAAAATCGCTCGCATCACACACCAACTCAAAAGGTTGCGACCAATCGGTTGTAACCATAATCGGGGCGTTCAGTAACTTGTCTTTTATCAAGTTGAACGCTGTCAGACACTTATTAGAAAACACAAATGGAGCATCTTTCTCTAGGAGTTGTGTCATTGGCCTAGTGGTTTTTGAAAAATTGCCTATGAATCGGCGGTAAAATCCCACGTGGCCTAAGAAACTCCTAATTTCTCTAACAGAAGTGGGAGGCGGAAGCCTAGAAATAGTATCAACTTTGGCTCGATCAACCTCAAGCCCCACATGTGAAATCTTGTGCCCAAGCACACTACCCTCACGAACCATGAAATGACACTTCTCCCAATATCGCATCGAGCTAACATTTGCGATAAGCTCATCAAAACAAATCGTCCATGAAAACCTCCATAGAGTCCTTGATCAAATCATGGAAAGTCATGACCATACAGCGCTAAAATGTCGCTGTAGCGTTACATAATCCGAACGGCATGCGTTAGTACGCGAATGTGCCATAGTGACATGTAAATGTGGTTTTCTCCTGATCCTTCGGTGCAATGGGGATCTGGAAATAACCTGAAAAGCCAAGAAGAAAACAATAATAACTGTGACCGGCTAAACGCTACAACATCTGATCATTGAACGGTAGGGGAAATGATCTTTCCTCGTAGCTGTAGGGATATGATCACGTATTAATAAACGTATGTCCGGAAAGTATTTAAGCCTACGGGGTCACACGTCTCGACACCAGATGTATTAATATTAATTAATAGTTAACTAATATTTATCACGAATTATTTAACGAGGAATCGTTAAAAAACTAATAGTTAATTGTTAACAGAGGGGTGTTAGTTGTAATTAGAGAGAGTTGGATTTGGATTACAATTGAGAGAAGGATGTGGATAAGGCCTTTAGGCCGAATTCGGCTAGGGCTCTTATGCCCATCCCTATCTTGTTCTCCAAGTCTCCAAACACTATAAATAAACCTTCTTGGTTTAAGGTTCGTTTACTGCATTTTATCTGATAAAGTGCAAAACCCTAATCTCTCTATTCTCTCTCTCGAATTCAGCAAACAAGAAAGAACCCTAGGGGTTTCGGTTCTTGTGTGGTTCGACCAAGGCTATCTCGAGTGGAGGTGTTCGTGATCAAGTGCTAGCACATAACATCGGTGTGTCGTGTGTGCGATCGTAGAGGGATTTGCGTCAATTCCTCCAAGAGATCAAGACAATCCGAGCTCATAAGGTAAACATGTTATATCCGGTTAGTTAGATTAATTCATATGTTTTATTCCGCTACGTACTCGTGAATAATCTGATAAATAGTTATATAAACCAACAGTGGTATCACGAGCCACCTATGATTTTAGTTAATTACCGGGAATAAAAACTTGGAAGGGGGGTAACCAAATCAGATTCTAGCATTTCGATCCATTTAAAAATCTTGTTTTACAACTGGAAAAAGGTTTCGCAAATTGGTAAAAATGAAAAAAATAAAAAAAAATTCGATGGAAAAAGACTTTTCGACCCGATCGAAAAGTCCCTGATCGAAAAACTACTTCTCGACCCAATCGGAAACCCTTGTTTTCCGATCGGAAACCCTACTCCCGATCGGAAACCCTTGTTTTCCGATCGGAAACCCTTGTCCCGATCGAAAACCCTTGTTTTTCGATCGGAAAGCCTCGTTTCGATCGGAAACACCTGTTCCGATCGAAAACCTAATCGAAAAGTGATGTTCTCGATCGGAAACCATGATTCCGATCGAAAACGATATACAGGATCGAAAACCTCTAGCCTAATCGGAAACCCTAATTTTAGATCTAAAATTTGATTCTTTTGATCTAAAATTAAGAACCCAAGTTTTTGTTATTTGATAATCAACATGTTGTACCTTTATTTTAAATGTTAAATGGAAGTAAAAACCATGAAGTTTCATGCAAATCGTTCATGGTTATTACTTATATCGAAAAGGATTAAAATTAAAATTATATTAGATAATTAGAAACCCTAAGATTATGTGATTATTGTGATAAGTGTGACATAATAAAAGGTTTTAATGCAAATTTGTTTTATGAAAATCGAAATTTGCTTAAAATATCTATTGAAATATGATTTGTTTGTAAAATAAAATTTGTGTCCTAAAACTCAAAAGAAACACCGGCTCACCCATTTGAACACACTCTAAGAGAGGTATAAGTCGGGTCGCCATGCTTCCCTAAAGTGGGTAGGTTTTTAATTGCAAAGTTGCAAACCTCACCCCTACGCTTCTTTGTGTGTTGCGAATGGAGCTACCGAGCTCTTTTGATTTGGAAGACAAACTAAGAATTTTATAAACACATTATGTGATGAAGATGTGCATGAATCTTCACACATAACCTTTTTGATCACGCATCAAAATTGCTTTGACCCAAACAAAACTAAGTCTTTGCCATCCACCTTGAAAAGGACACTTGTGGGTGTCATCTTACTCATTGGTACAAAATGGTAAAATGGCATTTACATGGCAAATTCCCACTCATTGGTACACAATGGTGGACAATTTGTGCGTTCTTAGCTGGACGACTTAAAATGAGTTAGGCGGTGAGACCCCTGGCTCGTGGCAAAAGATGGGATGAAACATGACTATAAATCACTTGGTGCAAGATTCACAAGTGTTATTTGTAGGTCCCATAAAATCTAGGAATTGTACTTGGAGTACAATTATTGATCGTCACTTGCCTTTTGAATGCATCATTTCTAGCAGATCAACTGATGAAATGATGGCATGTCAATTGGATCCTAGCGTTAATAAGCTTAATTGTTTAAAATGTTTAAACATTGGGTAATTAAATTTATTAAGGAAAAGATTATCGAAAATACTGATTTTTGAACTTAATCTGTTTTATAGATGGCAACAAACCCTCCTCAAAACTATGTTGGTCATGCTTTTCGTCAAATGTTTGAAAGAGAAAAGCTGAATGGATCTAACTTCAATGACTGGTACCGTCAACTGAGGATTGTCCTTAGAGTTGAACGGAGGACCGATGTCCTTGAAAATCATTGGCCGACCGAGCCAGCTGCTAATGCTTCTGATCAAGAGAAAGCGTTCTACAATGCAGAGTATAGCAGATACGATGAGGTTGCTTGCATGATGATCTCGAGTATGACTCCCGATCTTCAGAAGCAATACGAATTTCATACACCTTGTGATATGATCAAAGAGCTAAAGAAGATGTATGAAAAACAAGCTGGTGTTGAATTCTTCGACCTAGTTGTGGAACTCCACGACTTGAAGCTTGAAACTGGTAAATCGGTCAGTAGTCACGTGTTCAAGATGAAGAGCTACTTTGACAAATTGGAATCGCTCAATTATGGGTATAATCAGGCTGTGGCAGTTGGCATGATCCTCAAATCTCTTTCGAAGGATTTTGAGGGTTTTGTGCGCAACTACAACATGCATAGTATGACTAAAACTATACATGAGCTTCATGCTATGCTTGTCGAGTATGAAAAAACGATTCCTAAAAAGGCCACTGAAACACCCCAAGTTCTTATGATCAAGGGGGGGGGGGGATCCAAAAGGCTAAACGACCGCAAAAGGCGAAGGGCAAGAATGATGGCAGAGGAAAAAGCAAGGCAGTTGCGTTTGTTCCTAAAACCAAGCAAACCCCTCCGGCCGCAAAAGAGCATCCGGCTAAAGACCAGATCTGTCACCATTGTGGTGAAGTTGGACACTGGAAGAGGAACTGTCCTACCTATCTAGCTGAGTTGATGAAGAAGAGAAAGAATACTAGCGGGGCTAGTACTTCAAGTATCTTCACAATTGAATTATTTTCCTTTTCTAAGTGTGATTCATGGGTGTATGACACCGGCAGTAGAACTCACATCTGTAATTCGTTACAGGGTCTTAGAAAGAGGAGGAAACTAAAGCCTGGGGCTTTGCAGTTGTACGTGGGAAATGGTTTGCCAGCAGCTGTAGAAGCTATAGGAGAATATCATTTAATTATGCCTTCTGGGTTATTCATTGTATTAGACAATTGTCACTATGCACCTTCTATTACTAGAGGTGTTATTTCAGTTTCTTTGTTGAAAAACCAAGGATTTTTTAATGCATTTAATAATATCGGTATTTCAGTTACTAAAAATAATGTTCATTATTTTGATGCTATTCCTTGTGATGGCATTTATGAAATTGATATGCGTGGTTGTGTTTCAAATAATTCAATGTTCACTGTTAGCAAACGAGCCAAAACAAGTTTGGACTCTACCTATCTTTGGCACTGTCGTCTTGCCCATGTTGGCAAAAACCGCATTGAAAGACTTCAACGTGAAGGGATCTTACAATCAAATGATAAATCATTTGATAAATGTGTTTCCTGTATCTCAGGAAAGATGACAAGAAAACCCTTTCCGAACAAGCTGCAAAGGGCTAAAGAACTACTTGGACTCATTCATACTGATGTTTGTGGCCTATTTACACATGTGTCAAGAAAAGGTGCTAGCTACTTCGTGACTTTCACGGATGATTTCAGCCGTTATGGTTATGTATACTTGCTTAAATATAAACATGAAGTGTTTGAAACATTCAAAGAATTCAAGAACGAAGTAGAAAATCAACTCGGAAAGACCATCAAGATCCTTCGATCGGATCGTGGTGGAGAATACTTAAGCCAAGAGTTTAAGGATTATCTTAAAGCGTGTGGAATTGTCCAACAGCTTACTCCTCCGTACACTCCTCAGCATAATGGAGTATCTGAGAGGAGGAATCGAACCTTACTAGAAATGTGAGGTCGATGATGAACCTTACAACTCTCCCAATATCATTTTGGGATTTTGCTCTAGAAACCGCTGTACGCGTTCTAAATATGGTTCCAACCAAGAAGGTTGAAAAGACACCGCATCAATTGTGGCATGGAGAAGTCCCTGTGTTGTCTTACTTAAGAGTCTGGGGATATGAGGCACTTGTGAAGCGTGATACGCCTGACAAACTACAACCCAGGACTACTAAGTGCATCTTCGTAGGATACCCAAAGGAAACAATGGGTTACTACTTTTACAATCCTTCCGAAAATACTGTTCGTGTTGCTCGATATGCTGAATTCTTTGAAAAGAATTTTATAGCTCAAGAGAACAGTGGGAGACTTGTAGAACTACTAGAAGATGTGTCACCTTCTGAAACAACTAGCAATCATCAACTTGGTGGGGAAAATGTTCAAAGTGATGAACCTCAAGTCGATGATGTTGCTATTCCACTTCGTAGATCCGAAAGGGTCGTACGTAATCCGGATAGATGGATTGGTCTAGTCGAATCCGAGGATAACGTATCAGGAGATCTCAATGAGCCTCCAAACTTCAAAGCTGCATTATCAGATCCGGAATCTAACAAATGGATTGAAGCTGCGAACGTGGAAATGAAATCCATGAAAGACAATCAAGTTTGGAACTTGGTTGATCTTCCTCCTAACGCGAAGACCGTTGGGAGTAAATGGATCTTCAAGAAGAAGACCGACATGGATGGGAATGTACACACCTATAAAGCTCGTCTTGTGGCGAAAGGTTATACTCAACGTTTTGACGTTGACTATGATGAGACCTTTTCACCAGTAGCTGACATTAGAGCTATTAGGATTCTCTTAGCCATAGCAGCGTACTATGACTTTGAGATATGGCAAATGGATGTTAAGACTGCCTTCTTAAATGGTTACTTGGATGAAGAAGTCTATATGGATCAACCTGAAGCTTCAAAGGTCCATTTATGGACTAAAGCAAGCATTAAGGAGTTGGAATAAACGGTTTGATGAAGAAATCAAAAAGTTTGGTTTCGTTCAGAATCCCGATGAGCTATGTGTATATCGCAAAGCTAGTGGGAGTAATGTTACTTTTCTTGTCTTATATGTAGATGACATATTGATTATAGGAAAACACATTCCAATGTGGCAAGATGTAAAATCCCATCTTGGAAAGTGTTTTGCCAAGAAAGACTTGGGAGAAGCAGCATTTATTCTTGGAATCAAGATCTATAGAGATAGAACTAAGCGGTTGATTGGACTAAGTCAAAGTGCTTATATTGATAAGATCTTGAAGCGATTCAAGATGGAGAATTCCAAGCGTGGTATAGTACCTATGCAGGAAGGACTTGGTCTATTGGTCAAACAAGGTGCTTCTACACCCGATGAGGTGAAGCGTATGCAAAGAGTCCCTTATGCTTCGGCTGTAGGCTCTATAATGTATGCGGTGAGATGCACTAGACCTGATATAGCGTTTGCGCAAAATATCGTTAGCCGATTTCAACAGAATCCAGGTGAAAGTCACTGGACTGCTGTTAAGACCATTCTCAAGTACCTACGGGCTACTAGAGATTTGTTTTTGGTGTATGGGGGAAATCCATATCAAGAGCTCAAAGTGACCGGATACTGTGATGCTGGATTTCAGACTGATAGAGATGACACGAAGTCTCAGTCTGGGTACGTCTTCGTTCTGAATGGAGGCGCTGTGGATTGGAAAGGCAAGAAACAAACCACAGTTGCTATGTCTGCAACAGAGTCTGAGTACATTGATGCTTCGGAAGCTGTAATGAAGGCTGTCTGGATAAGGAAGTTTATTAGTGGGCTTGACATTGTCCCCACAAGTAACTTGCCTATTGATATATACTGTGATAATACTGGTGCATTAATCATTGCCAAAGAACCTGGAGTTCAGAAGGGCACCAGACACTATGCCAGGAGATATCACTATGTTCGTGAGCAGAACGAACTAGGTGAAATCAAATTACTCAAAGTTCACACGGATATTAACTTAGCTGATCCTTTCACGAAAGCTCTATCGAGACCGAAACTTGAAACGCATGCCGAGGGCATGGGACTTAAATTGGCTAGTTGAATCATGTATGTCTGATGTTCGGTATTTGGATAAGGGATGTTAAACAATTTCTATTTATATAATGAAATAAAGTACTTGATATGTTTGATTTCATTTAATAGTAAGTTGTGTCCTATATTTGCATGTTTAATCCATGAATACTTACTAAGTATTCTAAATTGTCCATTGTCAATTAACTATGTGGGAGCATAGTAAAACTAAGACAAAATATGAGTGATTGGTTAGGATGGTCCTACCAATCTCACATGGTATTCATTGGATGCATACTGGACTGACCCACTAACGAATTGCGACTTTATGGATCGGCGTCATTAAGTGAAATTCGTAAATGGTTGCCTTATTTATCCTTAGACTTGAGATACAAGCAGGTCGTTCATGTATGGATTGCACCTACTTGATATAGGTCTAACTATCCTGAATAAGGTAGTACAAAAGGGCTATTTTCAGTAGGTGTAGTGAAGTATGTGACTTGACACGTGTAGTCAAGAGGATTTGTTCCTTCAGTTTTGTGCTGAAGCAGATACCACTGGGCCCCTCATTGGACTAATTAAGATGTTTGCATGGCCGTGCCCAAATGAAATCTAGAGATGTCTCGATTTGCAATTTGGTAATCTTAAGTTAGTTGTGAGAATGATAAACAGAATTGTTAAAGTATGGAATGACTTTGATCCATATCCATATTTAACACGGTGTCGGTAACAAAGGGATAGTAAATGACTGTACCATTTAAATACACTTTGAGAAACTGTACTTAAATATTTCCGGGAGCATTGGCGTGTTGCTAGACGCTAACCAATGTTATTACCTTTATTATTGCGAGCTCAAGTGGGAGCTATAGGGATATGATCATGTATTAATAAACGTTTGTCCGGAAAGTATTTAAGCCTACGGGGTCACACGTCTCGACACCAGATGTATTAATATTAATTAATAGTTAATTAATATTTATCACGAATTATTTAACGAGGAATCGTTAAAAACTAACAGTTAATTGTTAACAGAGGGGTGTTAGTTGTAATTAGAGAGAGTTGGATTTGGATTACAATTGAGAGAAGGATGTGGATAAGGCCTCTAGGTCGAATTCAGCTAGGGCTCTTATGCCCATCCCTATCTTGTTCTCCAAGTCTCCAAACACTATAAATAAACCTTCTTGGTTTAAGGTTTGTTTACTGCATTTTATCTGATAAAGTGCAAAACCCTAATCTCTCTATTCTCTCTCTCGAATTCAGCAAACAAGAAAGAACCCTAGGGGTTTCGGTTCTTGTGTGGTTCGACCAAGGCTATCTCGAGTGGAGGTGTTCGTGATCAAGTGCTAGCACATAACATCGGTGTGTCGTGTGTGCGATCGTAGAGGGATTTGCGTCAAATCCTCCAAGAGATCAAGACAATCCGAGCTCATAAGGTAAACATGTTCTCTCCGGTTAGTTAGATTAATTCATAGGTTTTATTCCGCGGCATACTCGTGAATAATCTGATAAATAGTTATATAAACCAACAGTAGCATCGTTGAGTTTGCGATAGTCAATGCAAACTCTCCACCCCATAACCGTGCGCGTAGGAATCATCTCATTCTTCTCATTCACAACAACTGTCATGCCCCCTTTCTTGGGAACAACCTGAACCGGAGTGACCCACGGTGAATCAGAGATAGGATAAATCAAACCAGTATCTAAAACCTTCAAAACCTTTTTCTTCACCACATCCTGCAATTTCGGGTTCAGTCGTCTCTGTCTTTGCACAACAGGCTTAAACTCATCCTCCATCAAAATCTTATGCGTGCAGAAAGAAGGGCTAATCCCCTTAATGTCCATAATCTTCCACGCAATAGCCTGTTTATGCTATCGCAGCACATCTAACAACCTAGATTTCTCATCAACCGTCAAATCTGATGCAATGATCACAGGAAGTCTCGAATCCGTCTCTAAAAACGAGTACCCCAAGGGAGATGGTAACTCCTAAAGATCTAATGTCGGCGGATCCTCAACAGACGATCTAGATATGGCCCTCATGGTGTCAATAACCTCAAACACATCCAGGCTCATGTCTAATGCACTACTCACCTAACATGAAACAGTAGCATACACACCAAGCTGCGGGTCAATTCCACCCTAAAGATGCGTGTTTGAAACACCTGAATCACAAATGTCCTCGAAATGATCACTCACGTGTGGCGTAATGGTGTCAAAAAGTAGAGTGTATCGTCCTAACCCAAAGGACGTCTCATCGAATCATGAATGTCAAAGGTCATCGTCTCGTCCTCGATGCGTAAAGTAAGCGTACCGCTGAAAACATAAACCAAAGCGCGTGCAGTAGCTGGAAATGGGCAACCTAAGATAAGAGGCACGTGCTCGTCCTCATCCCTATCCAGGATAACAAAATAAACCAGGAACATAAATTTATCCACTTTAACCAACATGTTCTCATAATTCCCCTTGGCTATTTGACCGAACGATCAGCAAGCTGAATGCTCATGCGCGTGGGTGTCGGCACGTAGATCAGTAAGAGCATTGCTGACAGACAAGCTACCAATCAAAAACGGAATCGTAAAAGTCCCATGATCCTTCATCTTCTGTGGCAACTTGTTTTGAAGAACTTCCAAACTTTCCTCATTCAGTGTAACTGTCGACAACTCCTCAAGTTTCTTTTTGTTACTCAATAAATCCTTAAGAAACCTGGCATACTTACGCATTTGTGCTAATGCCTCAACAAACGGGAGATTGATGTGAAGCTTTTTGAACAGGGTAAGAAATTTGCTGTAATTCTCCTCAGCTCTATCCTGTCTCAAACGCGCGGGATATGGAACAGGAGGTGGGTAGACTCTCGCGGGCTCCTTGGGGTGTGCTGTACTAGCTGGGCGTAGCCTAGTATGGTGCACCTACCCAGGAACATCAGTCTCAACCTCAACATCTCAGTCCTCGGTAGTTCTAGATCTCGAGTGGTTCTGCCACTCCTAGTCGTGATCGCCTTAGCTGTTTGGCGCGGATTTGTCTTGGTATTACCCGGTAAACATCCCTGATGACGCTCCGACATAGTCTTTGCAAGCTGACATACTTGCCTCTCCAAATTCTGCATGTGAGTGCTCATATTACTCATCTCCTGCTCATTTTTCGAAATACACAACTCATTTTGTTGAGAAACCTTCTGAGTGTCAAGGGCTCCTTTCTGATTTTGTTGAAGCAACCGAGAAACCATATCGGTCAGGTTCTTCATACCTAAATCCTTTGTCTGAATCGGGATCGGTCTGTTACCCCCTGGGTTATAAACACCCTGTTGTCTCTGTGGTGGTCGTGGCTGGAACCCCGGTGGGTTTGAACTGCTCGGCTCATGCCTCAACCCCGAATGTTGGGCAGTGGGTGGGCCTGGCTAGCCATGTAATCAACCTGCTCAGGTAGCTCGGTGCTAACAAAAATGGGACAAATGGTAATATCATGAGGACCAGCACACAACTGAGAAAATTTAACTTGTTGCTGAGTCTCCTGTGGCTGATTCATCTGCTTCTGACTCGTCTGTATCCCTTTCATCATTTGTGAGAGGGCATCGACCTGCTCTGAGAGAGCTGTAACGGGATCTACCTGATGAACCCCTCTCTTCTAGGGTTGTCTAGTCCGCGTGGTAGAACACTGGTAGCCGTTTAACGCAAGCTCCTCAAGTAAATCACGCGCCTCCTCTGGCATTTTGCTGCTCAGAGATCCACCAACAGAACTATCAACAGTCGGTAGTGTGTGGGCGTTCATGCCACCATAGAAATCTGCACCTGTTGATGCAACTCGATGCCATGGGATGGGCATTTCCTCAACAACTCCTTAAATCTATCCCATGCCTCATACAAACTCTCGGTGTCCTCCTGCACGGACGAGTAGATTTTTTTTCAGAACATTTTGATGAAGGAAAATATTTTGAAACAAACTTCTGGGTCAACGAATCCCACGTAGTAATGGACCCAGACGGAAGGGACTAAAAAGGGAGAATGGGAAAAGTCGCAACTTTACTGCCTCTGATGTGACTCCGTTGAGTTTGAAAGTGTCGCAAACCTCAAGGAAATTTGAAATATGAGCCATTGGGTCATCATTCGGAAACCCATCAAACTGAACAGAGTTTATGATGATGGAAATGGTCTGGGGCTGGATCTGGAAGTTAGCTTCCACGGGTGGTCATATGACACTGGTTGCGTCCCCGCGATGTCGGGACGAGCGTATTCACCAAGCGTGCGTCTCGGCGGAACTGCCATCGGAACTGGTAATGCCTCCAAACGTCGAAGTCTGAGAAAAACCCTCTCAGGCTCGGACAACGGTGAAAAGTGACTCCTCCTCCGACGAATGCGCATAAACAGACGAAAAACAGAAGAAAAAAACCGAAAGAAAAATTGAAAAAGAAAAGAAACTATCCTAAAAGTATAACTAACACGAAAAGGAAACACAAAGACTGATAAACAGAGTAACACCTAAAATACGCAAAGAAAACAAGTAAACAAGTAAAGCAAATAAGACAGAAAAGTTTCTAAACTACTAGCTCCAAACTTTCTCGAAATCTGCGCATCCCCGGCAACAGTGCCAAAAACTTAATGCGTAAGATCTAGTCTAAAAATTAATAATAATAAGTCAATTCTAAAAAGGTAAATCCCAAGTGACCAATTCCACGCTCTGAGCAAGTATACTCATCGTATGCAGCATAGTATAGGTAAATACCGGATATCAATCCAAGGATGCGTAAAGTATGCTCTCGATATAAGGACTTTGTTAATATTTAGTCCAACAAGGTTTTGATTTAGAGCTAATAATGAAAACAGACAGAGAACTGGCATAAACAACTAAGCATGCAAACACAGCACATGAAATAAAAAATATAAGAAAAGTGTCACCCGGACAAGAATCCTTTGAGCCTGAATCTCACCTTAAGTCTGACTAATAAATGTGATAACTACCCCAAATTATGATAACCAAGGAAAATAAGACTATAGACACATCTTAATTACTAAGGCAATCCCAAATAAACGTCTAGGTAGTAAACTAGATGAAACCGCCTAATTGCCTAGTCGCTTTGGTCAAAGCTAACCAAACACTCACGAAAGGAATTACACTAGAAAGGTCTCTCTAAGCAGATCCTAAACATGACTAATTCTGATTTAATATCCCAAGAACTTAGGCAATGCTAAACACGAATTGAAAAGTTAAAACCTTACGGTCATAAGTGTTCTAACTAGTCAAACAATGCTTAACAACCACCTAATGTGCTATATGAATCGGTCAACTCAATTTAAACACAAATATAAACAAAATCAACCCCAAATCATACTCATATAATCATGTAGATGGTCATCGGATCATGCAGCTAAAACTCAAAAAAGTCAAAGTTTAACAATGAGGAATCAAACAACTAGTTAAAGTTCTTCAATCTATATCAAATTTCCAACATAAGATGAATCTAACAGAGGCTAATCAAGCATATATGCTCATTCAAGAGGTCCAAATCAGAATCAATAGGCTATTTCATCATATCACATTGAAATGTCAAACAATAAAGTCAAATGCTTAAATTCATCAAATCCAAGTGACAATATGAGATCTAGCCACTAAAGATCATCAAAAAACTAAAAATCTAATCCTTAACATGTTCACAATCTGATATTTACAAAGAAGAGGAAAGAAAATCAAGCCTCTAGATGAATTTGAGAACCAAGAATGTGAAGATCTTAAATTTCTTAATCCAAAAGCTCAAATCTTGAATCCCGAATCTTCCTTTAAAGTTGTAGATCTTGGAGATGATTTTTAGGGTTTTTCTGAGGTTTATGGGGGGTGTTCCTCTGTGAAATGACGGCTTCTAAGGAATTTATATGAAAAAATAGGTTTAGTCGTGAAATTTCAGCATCGGATGGGTTCCGTGTGAAACTGGGCCTCACGAGGGAGATTATAAAAATAATGCAAATCATATTAAAGCCAATAGCAGCTCCTATCCTAGTGGCTTGGTATCTCGCTGGTTAAGCTGGAGGTCAGTGGTTCGATCCCTGCCTCCAGCGAGTTTTTCCTTTTTCGCTGATGGGGCACCTGTGCTTCTGCTGGGCTTGCTGCTTTGGGCCAGCAAGACTGGGCTGCGCTACACTGATTGTGATTGGGTCGAGAGCATGGAGGAGGACTGGGCTTCTACTGTGTGCTGCACTTGTTATTGTTATTTTTTTACTTTTTCTTTCATAACTTTCACACCCGAGCTCTGAATCGACTTCCGTAAATTGCGTTTCTCTTCTAAATTCACTGCGGACCATCCAACCACCTAAAATTCACAAACAAAAATAATTAAGTACCATATCTTTTATAATTTCACAAACAAAGATCTAATTTTCATAATTTTCTCAATTACCAACAAAATTAAATGTGAACTTTAAATATTTATCAAATAAAAACCAAAGTTCCACCAAATCATCTAAAATTCAAATATAAACATTTAAGCACCAAAACTTAATAATTCTTAATTAAAAACCAATTAAATGAAGGGATTATATTTATTTATTTTATGTATAAGATGCTATGCATCAATGAAGATGAGCCATATGTTTACAGAAAGGCAAGTGGGAGCACTATATCATTTCTCATATTATATCTGGATGATACACTGATCATAGGAAACGATATAACCATGCTTAACGAAGTTAAGAAATGGCTATCTACTTGTTTCGCTATGAAGGATTTAGGAGAAGACGCTTACTTACTGGGAATAAAGATTCACAGAGATAGATCTAAGCGACTTCTTGCACTCAGTCAAAGTACATACATTGAAAAGATAATAGCTCAGTTCAACATCATGAATTCCAAGAAAGGAAATGTTCCTATGACTAAATGAATTATGTTGAACAAGTCGTAAGTTCATTTAACAAACCTTGAAAAGAAGCAGAGGGAAAAGGTTCCATACACTTCAGCTATTGGATTAATTATGTAGGCCATGCTATGTAGGAGACTTGATGTCTTGTATGCACTAAGCTAGACCAATCGTTACCAACAGACTCCAGGATTTGCTTAGTGGACTGTTGTAAAGAACATATTAAAATATGTTAGGAAAACTAAGGATGTGTTCCTAGTATACGGAGGAGCGGATGAAGAGCTCACTGTAAGATGTTACACTAAAGCGATTTTTCAGACTAATCGAAATGGTTATCGATCACAGTCCAGATTCGTACTTACTCTGCACGGAGGTGCCATTTCATTGAAGAGCTCAAAATAGTGTGTTCTGGCCGATTCCACAACCGAATATGAATATATAGCCACCTTAGAAGCTAGTAAGGAGGCTGCTTAGATGAAGAAGTTCATAACAGATATGGATGTGGTTCCTTCGATAAAGCAACCAATCGAGGTGCTTAGTGATAACACATGAGCCATAGCTCAAGCCAATGAGCCTAGAGCAAATCACAGAGCCAAGCACATTCTAAGAAAATTCCACTACATTCGGGAAGTACTGGAACGTGGAGATATTTGTATAAGCAAAGTAGACACATATCAAAACTGTTGGGGTTTTTCAGTGGGATCCGGGTTACCGATTTTAATTTTATTAAAACCGATTAATAATTAAATTAATTCTAAATTAATTTGGCAGCGGAAACGAATTAAAACGCGGACGCAACTATAACAGGATCAATCACCGACACACGACAAACACAGAAAATATATTTATTTAAAATAAATAGATAATTAAATATCTAATGAATTAGATATACCTTGGAGGGATCCGAGCAACCGCTCGAGACACCCGGATTCAACGGGCTCGTGCTAGGACGAACAGTAACGTCAGACTCGAACCTTCGAGATAGATCGTCAACGGCGGCATCAGCGGCGGCCGCCATGGGGGGCGGCGGCGGTAGTGGCGGCGGCGGTGGTAGGGATACCACCGGTGGTGGTGACAAAACCTTCTCCGTCGGAATGGCCACCGGAACAGATCCCACGACGATCAAATCGCCGGTGATCGGAGGTGATTCGGTGGCGGCGGCCGGCGGGTATAACGGCGCGGGCCACGACGACGGAACTGGACGCGGTGGTCTCGGCTGAGCCGGCAGCGCGAGAACCACCGGTCGGTGGTCGCGCGGCGGCGCGTGAGAGGCAGCGGCGGCGGCGGCGGCTTGGGCCGCGGCGGCGGCTCGGGCTGCGGCTTCGGCTTCAGCTCGGGCTGCGACGGCTTCGCTCTCGAGTCGGGCACAGATACTGGCAAGACGGGGATCCATCGGAGATTGCGAAGAGATCACGGTGGACTAGGTGGCAGAGCCGGCTTCGGCGGGGCTCGGCGCAAGGAGAGAGAGGGAGGGGATTAAGGTTTGTGACTTGTGTTCCAATCCACCTCCTCCCTCCTTCTTTTATTATAAAATCATGGACCGGGGCCTGTGAGCTGGGCCCGGTCGCGATTCTCCTTAAGTCCACCAACCGATCAGTCTGTTAATCTGGTAACAACTGATCGGTCCGTCTTTTAATTACCAAGTAATTTTGAACCGATATATTTTGTCGTTTTAATTAAATAAATAATTAGTATTTATTTAATTCACCATTTAGTTCGTTTATTTCTAATTAACAATTAATTAGATTTAATAGTCCGTTGACCCGGGTGTAACTCTTACGGGTCAATATCGGTCGGGTTCGTTAATTCGTCGGGTCAGGACACTCTATTTCCAACAGTCTCCCACTTGGACTGAACGCGACAGTTTAACGAGCGCAGTAAGAGGCACTCTAGCTATGCATGGCTACACCAACTAATATTGACACTTTAAGTCGTCAGCCAAAGTATATCTGATTGACCATCAAGCAGACTCATGAATTGTGCATTCATTGTCATATGTTCCTTTCTGTATAAGACATTGATGAATTATGGGACATGGACTCCCATATTTTATTCATCGATTTTCGTTCTCGATACAATTCGAAGTGATCCAACAAACACACAGTAAGTTTGGGTGAGGCCTCACACTTATCACTTGGAACCAACGAGGGCGCCTTTATGTCTAACCGTTGCCGAAGCAAGAGAACAGAATCCCTTGTTGAGGCATACAGCTCCCACTAAACTTCAGAGCCATTCCCAAAAGTAGCCGTTATGGCTGGCAGTTTCGTGATGTGTTGCAAACACATCCGATTTTCCTAAGTCTTTTGTTATGTATTTGAGTCTAATTGAGTCGGTTTTCTTTAGTTTTAGTTTGTTTTAGTTAAGTTGTGTCTTTGAGTCAGTTATTTATGTTTTCACAAGTTTTGTAGGTATTAGATGAATTCCCGAGGCCACGAGAGAAGTTAAGAAGAAAAGAAAGATAAGTGCTGAACAAGCAGTCCCAAGCGTATCGCTTGGGACCTGATGGCTAGTAGGCGATACGCGAGGAAGTGAAGGTCAACGAAAGTCAAAGTCGGCTCCGCCCGACTAAATTGTCGTGTAATAGGCGGTAGGCGTATCGCCTAGACAGGACCCACCTCCAAGCGATACGCTTGGAGGTCTAAAACCCGCAAAAGAAGGTTTCGTGATATAAAATTGGGTTTTAGGTTTTCATTCGATTTTTCTTCGACTAGCAGACGGAAGGAGAGCGAACAGAGGCGATTTCCAGAGGAGAGAAGAGGCTGGAACAAGCGGAGATCATCGGAGAATCACAATTCAACGACCATCTTTAATCCGGTTCTTCGATTATCTTTTGTTTTTGCGTTTACTTATTCTAGTATCATGTGTTACTCAAAGATTTCAGTTTATTCCTGTGACTTTGCTGTGAACATGGTGGTTGGCTAAGTAATTCGCCACCACCTAGACCATTATGACTATTGTTTGATGTTTACGATTTTAATTCGGTTTTAGTTATCTGATTGATGTTTGATAGTCTTTTCAATTCCATTAATTTGCTGTGATGATGCGTTTATATACTTGATCTAGATTGTTAGGTATTGATTGGACCTTGCTTTGCTTGCGGATGTCTTCCGGTTTGGGTAAAGTAGTTAGCTTGTAGGTTATTCTTGCATTTTAACATAATTGCTTAATTGTGGTTATAGGTCTAGTTAATATTTGATGATTTGGATCTTGTGTGTTGCTAGCTAAATAGACTTAAAAGGGTGATAGCTATTGGGTAGTCGGGTTGGTTAATTGCCTAGGATCGAGTTGTCCCAAAAGGAAATTCCCTAGGTCAATTGTCTAGCTTGCTATTCTGAATCATTGCAGTTTGTTAGTGGTAGCTCCGGTTAGCCTAAGGTGCCTTAGATTAGATTCGAGGGTGTTTAGGTTTAGCTGAAGTATGAAGTACCCAAAAGGTGAACTCTTGTCCGAGCGTAGGATTATCTGTTAGGAAGGACTTGAAAGGTGAACTAACCGCCATCAGGATTTCTTTAACCGAGTTGAGTTGTGAGTGTTGGATAAGAGTCTAGGTCTAGGTGGTGCCTCTTTCTCATCTGAAGTTCCCCGAAGTTTCCTGCTTTCGTTTGTTTGCTCGTTGTTTAGTTAAAGTTAGTTAAATCAATCTCAATTCAAAAACCCCAAATTACTCAGTATTTCCAATTTCTAGGTCTAGGTTAAGTCTTGTTATTAGAGTGTCCTAGGTTCGATATTCCGGTCTTTCCTTAGCTTTACTACAATCCGACAGGTTCACTGCCTTAGGGTTCGGTTCGGTTTAGGTTATTTCGGTAAAATTAGGTGTGTCTTAGGTCTAGGTTTAGGTCTATTTTAATTGTATTTTTAGAGTCGTTCCGAGCACATCAAGTTTTTGGCGCCGTTGCCGGGGACACTTGGCAATAGCAAGATTAACTTAGGTCGTCGTTAGGAAATTTTGAGTCTTTTTGGTTTTTCCGTGTCTAGAGTCTTAGGATTCCCGTTCTTGAGTCTAGATTTTTAGGTTTATTTCCCCTTTTTATTTTTCTTTGAGTCAGTTTCCCCATTTTATGCCACAGACTCGTTCACGAGGTCCTCCTGAGTTGTCACCACTTTCTGATCCCGACGCGGATATTCGTGAACGGTTTCGCCTTCTACGCACCGAGCTAGAGGCATTCATCATTTCCACCACCACCCATTCCAATCCATCTTCTTCCACACACACCACATGCGACACCAAACCCATCCCATTTCCCGATCTTTCATCCATGGCGGCACGTCGCACCGTCCACGAGCAGGCTAGCGCCGGAGTCACCGAGGCCCGGTTTGCTATTGCACAGCCTGCTATTGCCAACACCGCGAATTGGCAAGTTCCGTCCCACGTCATCAACGCTTTGACGCATTCCATCCAGTTCCATGGACGTGAGGACGAAGATGCACCGACGCATATCTCCCGCTTCATTCGTATCTGCAACATGTTCGGACTCACCGGAGTCGCGAACGAAATCATCTATCTGCGTTTGTTCCCATTCTCCCTTACGTCTCGAGCCGCCGAGTGGCTTGAGACGCTTCCGCCGAATTCGATCGCCACCTGGTACGATCTTACCGCGAAATTCCTGAAAAAGTATCATCCCCTAGCCAAGGCTTCGCGTACTCGGGAGGAAATCCACTCTTTCAAGATGGACCCCGATGAGCCTTGTTCTGTTGCTTACGAAAGATTCAATACCCTTCTGAGTAGATGTCCGCAACACGGGTTGACGGACTGGGCGATCATAGAAAAGTTCTATAATGGACTTCCTTATCCTGTTCAGAAGGATTTCAATATTTCGGCTGGAGGGCATATGATGGAGAAGCTCACTGTGGATGAATGCAAATCATTAGTTGAGAGCTTCGCACTTGCTGAACAGCAGGCACCCGGAGGTCGGAGAGCCACTTTGGCCCCGACTAGATCACTCGTTCCATCTACATCTACCCGGGGTGTAAATCACATTGGCTCAGAAACCATGTCACCTAGGGAGTTAGAGAATATTTACAAATCTTTAGAAGAAATCAAACTCCACATTAAAGCCAAATGTGAGCTGTGCAGAGGCGCTCACGACACTCGAGACTGCCCGCTTGCTCCCGCTGAGCAGGTGGACTACATTGGAAACCGAAACCAGTTCGGTAATTCGTTCCAGTCTGGGTGGAGGAGTGGCCAAAATTCAGGATGGCGAGAGGGAGGAAATCCACCTGGTTTTCAACCGAGGTATAATCAGAATGGTGGAGGAACTGAGGGGCCGACCATGAAGGAGCTTACAGAGCTGGTCATGAACCAAACGCAGATTTTGCAGCAGATGAACGCGAGAGATGAGGCCACACAGAAGAAGCTGGCGGAGCATGATACGTTACTGAGGAATCAACAAGCTTCGTTCCTGGATTTGCAGAGGTCGGTCGGTGACATAGCGAAGCAGCTGAAGGAGCTCAATTCCCGTGGGGGTCAATTTTCCGGTAGTACTTACAAAAACCCCAATGCCAATGTGAATACCATCACCACTAGGAGCGGGAGAGTTGTCCAGAGTCCATCGCCGGCGGTAGTTGATGAAGAGCCGGTTGATGAGGAGATCGAGTTGGAGACGCCTGACGGGAGGGTGCACGAGAGCGTTACGCCAGCAAGTACCACACCAAACATCGAGGCCGAGTTAGTGAGAGAGAAGCCGCTGAAGTGGGAGGCTGTTAAAGAGAAGAAGAGAGTGAGATTTGTGCCTCGACCAATCACAGCCGATGATTTGAAGAAAGTGCCTTATCCTGAACGTCTGGTTCAACAGAAGAATGCACGTGAATATAATCAGTTCTTAGAGCTTCTTAAGCAACTTAGGGTCACTTTGCCTTTTACTGATGTTATTAAACAAATGCCTAAGTATGCTAAATTTCTGAAAGATATGTTAACTAATAAGAAGAAGCTTGAAAGTTTTTCAGATGTCACTCTTGATGCTAATTGTTCTGCTGTAGTTCAAAATAGATTGCCTGAAAAATTGACTGATCCTGGTACATTTACAATTCCGTGTTCTTTTGGTGATTCATCTGTTACATGTGCTTTAGCTGATCTAGGTGCCTCGATTAATGTGATGCCATATTCTGTTTTCATGCACCTAGGATTAGGCGAGTTAGAACCGACTAGGATGACGATCTCTTTAGCAGATAGGTCGGTGGTTAGACCCAAAGGAATAGTGGAAAATGTGCTTGTGCAAGTTGACAAATTCTTGTTCCCTATAGACTTTGTGGTAGTTGATACTGCATATGATGCTAGCTGCCCGTTGATTTTAGGAAGGCCTTTCCTTAGGACTGCCCGGGCGTTAGTTGATGTTTTTGAGGGTACAATCACTCTGAGGGTTGAGAATGAGTCGGTTGAGTTTAAGGTTGGTAGGTCTAGTGACAAGAACAACGAGTCCTTGTACTTTCTAGGATCTTTTATGTCTATGGTGGATAGTTGTGTTAGTTATGTCACAGGTGAGGATTTGGTAGTTGGGAATAGGTTGGAAGGTGAACCGATGGTTGAGGATAAGTGTGGGGAGGATCCCGGGGGGTTAGATGCGTTAATTGCTAAAAATGATAATTTTGACCCGTTAGTAGAACCCGGAGATGAGTTAGTGGTTGGAGAATGTTTGGTAGTTGAGAATGGTTGTAGGAGAGCCACACTTGGTGACATAGGTGAGTTTGATGATAGGATTGTGCTGAGTCCAAGTGTGGGAAGTTTAGTTGTGGTTTTTAGTGAGAATGACCTAGAGTTGAGTTTTCTAGAAAAAGTTAAGTTTCTTCCGGGTCGATACAAGCATTGGAAGGTTAAATACTTGTTGAATTTGCTAAAGTTCGTTGCTTTATGTGCTAGGAAGTTGGCGGATGGTCGGATGGGTAGAAACCGGGTGGAAACCGGTAGTTTTATGACTAGAGATGTGAAATCGAAGCCTCCGGATGGTTTGGGAGGTTGTGGTTCAGTTCTGTGCTAATTGATGCAGTGCCCGGTTTGTATATTATGTAGTTTTGTTTTATTTTATGCATTTTTTAGTTTTTGTGCCTTTTGCGTCTTTTCGTTTTGTGTTTTTGGTGTTTGCAGGTAATTCCGGAGATTTGGAAATTGGCAAATGTGGATTGTGCAGGTCCTAGGTGCAGGTTGCTAAAAAAAAAAATCGACTATGAGACCTGGAGGGACAAGGAAAAAGAGATAGAAAATTTTTGGGGTCAAATTCCAAAAATTCCCTGGAAATCCTGTTCCAAGCGTATCGCCTGGAGGTTGGTAGGTTATAGGCGATACGCTTGTTTATCGAAAGGGGCCGGTTGTGTGCAGCTCCAGGCGTATCGCCTGGGAAGTTCAAGGTTGTAGGCGATACGCCTGGAGGAGGTAAGTCAGAAAAATTTTAATTTTTCGATTTTTATTATTTCTGTTTACCGAGTTTGTGGTGGATCGTTGGTCGATGTGCTGAGTCTCTGGAGTTGCAGGTGAACACGTTTCAACTTATTTTATTTTATTTATTTTATTTCTGTTTTGTTTTTGTTCCATTCCACAATGAGGGCAATGTGTGATTCAAGTGTGGGGATGGGATACTTTCGTATTGAGTCTGTCTTAGTCAGTCTTTTATTTTTCTTTTACTGTTGGTGTGTTATTGAGTCATAAAATTGAAAATTGAAAAAATTTGAAAAAAAATGTTCAAAAATGTCCGAGATTCTAGCCGCAACCAAATGGAAAATGATAGGAAATTGGGAATTGACTGTCTAATTGAATGCTAAATGTTAAATAATGAATAAAAGTCAATAATTTGGGAAAAGTGGATAAGTATGGTGAGAATGGAAAGCATTTCTAAACTATGATGTGTCGGTAGGCCCAGCTGACCTAGGAGTAGCTTAAATTGCCTGTGTGTTTATTGTTGTATAAATATGCTAATCAGTCTGCTAGTGGGTTCCCATTTTAGGAGTGATAGGGATACTGAATCTGATGATTAGGAAGGAAGAGACCGCTTTAGGCTAGATACGCCTATGTCCTTAGAATTTCAAATGAGCATGTTAGTTAATAATTTGGCTAATGAATTAGAGTGAAGGGGCAAAATACTCATGTACGAACTAAGGATAGTATCCCGTGGTAAGTACCTCTGATGATGTTCCGGATCTCGCGGGCAAAATACTCATGTATGATTTCGGGGGTAAGACCTTGTGGAAGAATACCTCTGGTGATGTCCGTTGGTAAGTTAGGTAAAAGTGACCAACTAAAAAAAAAAAAAAAAAAAAGAGAAAAGAAAAAAAAAGAGAGAGAAAAATGATAAGTAGTGAATAAATGCTCAAGAACCTGTGAATAAATAAATAGTTATTCTTTGGACATCCTGGTATCTGGTTTAAGGGGGGTTGGAGAAAATATATAAATGTAAATCATTAATACCCTTCGCTTTGACTGAATATGAACCGTTAATAGGTTGAACTTGACCTTTCTTTAGTGGGATCCATAGGCGACTGAACTTATATCTGGTAATTTCATAAACACATGGGGGCGAAAGAAAAGGTTGGTGGTTGGGTTTAATCGGATCGAAATATCAGCAATTGTAGTTAGGGTGTTATTACGTTATGGAATGTGGAATTGTATGGAGGTTTTTAAATGTAAATGATAAATGCTTAGAGTCAATTTCCTGGTTGTGATTCCATTGCAGTATTTTTCGAGGACGAAAAAAGAGTCAGTGTGGGGATGTTTGATGTGTTACAAACACATCCGATTTTCCTAAGTCTTTTGTTATGTATTTGAGTCTAATTGAGTCGGTTTTCTTTAGTTTTAGTTTGTTTTAGTTAAGTTGTGTCTTTGAGTCAGTTATTTATGTTTTCACAAGTTTTGTAGGTATTAGATGAATTCCCGAGGCCACGAGAGAAGTTAAGAAGAAAAGAAAGATAAGTGCTGAACAAGCAGTCCCAAGCGAATCGCTTGGGACCTGATGGCTAGTAGGCGATACGCGAGGAAGTGAAGGTCAATGAAAGTCAAAGTCGGCTCCGCCCGACTAAATTGTCGTGTAATAGGCGGTAGGCGTATCGCCTAGACAGGACCCACCTCCAAGCGATACGCTTGGAGGTCTAAAACCCGCAAAAGAAGGTTTCGCGATATAAAATTGGGTTTTAGGTTTTCATTCGATTTTTCTTCGACTAGCAGACGGAAGGAGAGCGAACAGAGGCGATTTCCAGAGGAGAGAAGAGGCTGGAACAAGCGGAGATCATCGGAGAATCACAATTCAACGACCATCTTTAATCCGGTTCTTCGATTATCTTTTGTTTTTGCGTTTACTTATTCTAGTATCATGTGTTACTCAAAGATTTCAGTTTATTCCTGTGACTTTGCTGTGAACATGGTGGTTGGCTAAGTAATTCGCCACCACCTAGACCATTATGACTATTGTTTGATGTTTACGATTTTAATTCGGTTTTAGTTATCTGATTGATGTTTGATAGTCTTTTCAATTCCATTAATTTGCTGTGATGATGTGTTTATATACTTGATCTAGATTGTTAGGTATTGATTGGACCTTGCTTTGCTTGCGGATGTCTTCCGGTTTGGGTAAAGTATGAAAAACCGTTTACGGATCGTTTCTATGGATGAGACGGAAGTTTTGTCATTGAATCATGTTGAATGATTACATAACGAAGGAGTATACAACGATTAAGCTCTGGGGGAGGTCGGACAGAACCTCCCCTCTCAACACACAGAAACAAGACAAAAACATACAAAGAAATACAAAGACGAATCTATTTATACTTCTTCATAAGGTCCGAACTCGGCACCTCCGAACTCTGTCCGAACTCCCTCCGAACTTGGAGTTCGGCCATCTAGGTTCGGCCAACTCCGAACCTAGAGTTCGGCTGAGGTTCGGACCTCAGTTCATGTCTTCGACAAATCAGTCTGTTTGACCATTCGAACAGTAACGGCCACACAAGGTTCATGCATCAACAAATTCCCCCTTGGACGTTACTGTCGAATCCAGACATTGATTTTCTAGCAATCTTCAGTCAGCTTGCTGCAAACATCTCTATCTTCAGCAAACCCCCCTTGACCGAATCATCAGGTATGCAGGAAACAATTCGAATCTTGTACAATATCCACAACCAATAAAATTCCCCCTAGCTTCAAGCACAACCATCCAATTGGAACCGGCATGTATGATAATGGTTTACTTCATAAGTTGTATCCGGAAATTATAAAGACACACGAACATCACTGCATCTTGATAATAATCTTCAATCTTCACCGAATTGTAACACATTCTGATCTTTATGAAAACAGACACGATCAGCATCTTCAATCACGGAAATTCCCCCTCAGCATCAAATCCATCCCAATATATTACTCCGGTAAACGTATATCTCGTTGCAGACTGGAATCTGACCAATTCTTTCGACAACTCAAGAAAGTATCGGGCATATGACAGAAAGTTCCAAACCATAATTGAAAACTTTTACATATCGGTTCGCACGAACATCAGAATATACTATATTTCCATGAAGATCAAAAACCACCATCATCCCTGAACTGATTGCGTTTGAATATTCACTTTTTCAATTATAAAACTTTGAAAGTTTTGAAAGTTTTAGGGTCCCCAAATTCCCCCTAAATAAGTGACATATTCAAATCTTCAATTTCTTATGATTCCAAACCCCGCATTCTTGTAGTGGAATGATAAACTCAAGTGGCCCGCAACGGAATCTTTAATCTCATTTAATCTTTAGTTTGTGTAGAATGATAATCTCCGACAAACGTTCCAAATAATCATAACCATGTTTCAGAATCTCTGTCCATCATCAGAAACACGCATTCTTGAATCTCTGTCCATCATCAAGAACAATGACTACCCACAAACTTATTTCTTGAAATTCGATCACTAACTCGTAACAAGTATCAGAATCTGGATTTTCTTCAAATATAACACCCCACAGCTACCAAATCAAGGGTAGACTCGATAGCTGATCCGCTTCTTTGAAATTCCCACCTAACGGGGGTTCGGGGGCAGCGCCCCTGAGAAGCGGGGTCCAAGGGGCGGCAGCCCCTGGCGGGGTCCAAGGGGCAGAGCCCCTGGCTGGGGCCGTGCTCGTCCGAACCTTGTCCGATCTACCTCATCAAAAATGCATCCGAGCTCGTCCGAACAAAAATGCTTCATCAAAAATGCATCCGAGCTCGTCCGAACCTTGTCCGATCTACCTCCGAACCCGATCCTCCGAACCCTCTCCGAAACTGACCTTCGGACCTAGTCCGAACCTGACCTTCGGAGCCATCTCCGAACCTGACCTTCGGACCGGCCGAACCTGGAGTTCGGAGCGGTTATGCCGAGCGTACTCCGAACCTGGAGTTCGGAGCGGTTACACCGAACGTGGAGTTCGGCCGAACGCGAAAACCCAAAAAATTTCGGAAAAAAATCTCACTAGATTCAGAATATGATCGAATTTGAACATCCAGATGTTTTCGTTAGGTAAAAACATGACTCAGGAAGACTCGATTGATTAAAAACCAAACAGAAACACTTCCAATCACCCCTAACCGAAGGTTTAACGTCTCAAAATGAAGAAAAATAATAGATTTCCACCATAGAAAGAGCCAACAACTCTGATACCAACTGAAAAACCGTTTACGGATCGTTTCTATGGATGAGACGGAAGTTTTGTCATTGAATCATGTTGAATGATTACATAACGAAGGAGTATACAACGATTAAGCTCTGGGGGAGGTCGGACAGAACCTCCCCTCTCAACACACAGAAACAAGACAAAAACATACAAAGAAATACAAAGACGAATCTATTTATACTTCTTCATAAGGTCCGAACTCGGCACCTCCGAACTCTGTCCGAACTCCCTCCGAACTTGGAGTTCGGCCATCTAGGTTCGGCCAACTCCGAACCTAGAGTTCGGCTGAGGTTCGGACCTCAGTTCATGTCTTCGACAAATCAGTCTGTTTGACAATTCGAACAGTAACGGCCACACAAGGTTCATGCATCAACAAAGTAGTTAGCTTGTAGGTTATTCTTGCATTTTAACATAATTGCTTAATTGTGGTTATAGGTCTAGTTAATATTTGATGACTTGGATCTTGTGTGTTGCTAGCTAAATAGACTTAAAAGGGTGATAGCTATTGGGTAGTCGGGTTGGTTAATTGCCTAGGATCGAGTTGTCCCAAAAGGAAATTCCCTAGGTCAATTGTCTAGCTTGCTATTCTGAATCATTGCAGTTTGTTAGTGGTAGCTCCGGTTAGCCTAAGGTGCCTTAGATTAGATTCGAGGGTGTTTAGGTTTAGCTGAAGTAGGAAGTACCCAAAAGGTGAACTCTTGTCCGAGCGTAGGATTATCTGTTAGGAAGGACTTGAAAGGTGAACTAACCGCCATCAGGATTTCTTTAACCGAGTTGAGTTGTGAGTGTTGGATAAGAGTCTAGGTCTAGGTGGTGCCTCTTTCTCATCTGAAGTTCCCCGAAGTTTCCTGCTTTCGTTTGTTTGCTCGTTGTTTAGTTAAAGTTAGTTAAATCAATCTCAATTCAAAAACCCCAAATTACTCAGTATTTCCAATTTCTAGGTCTAGGTTAAGTCTTGTTATTAGAGTGTCCTAGGTTCGATATTCCGGTCTTGCCTTAGCTTTACTACAATCCGACAGGTTCACTGCCTTAGGGTTCGGTTCGGTTTAGGTTATTTCGGTAAAATTAGATGTGTCTTAGGTCTAGGTTTAGGTCTATTTTAATTGTATTTTTAGAGTCGTTCCGAGCACAGCATTACGCGACAACGTTAGGCTACAATCAAAGAATGTTCTTTAGTAGAAGGGAGTTCGAATATGCGTCTCAGGTCTAAGGATACATTAGAGCATGCATTAATCAAGCAAGCAAGACTTCCATGTTTGCGTTGCATGATGCGAGTTACGTCCAACGTCATTCACCAATGAGGTCTGTGAGATTGAACGTTAGACCTCTTTAAGGTTCAACTAGTCACAATAGTCTTTCTTTAGTATAGCTCCCACTAACTAATCGACTACGGACATTTAGGATAAGAACTTATTGTCCAAGGATTAAACGTACAAGTATTGAACACAGTTATGTAATTCATTATTGCATAAAACAGATGGAAGAAGAATAATATAGATAACTGTTGGTGTTCATACATCCAAATACTGAATCAAAACATGTCTTTAGCTAATCTAAGCCCTATCGCCTCTCTGTGGCGTATATGAGTCTCCTGAGTCATAGGCTTAGTAAAAGGATCAGCTAAGTTGTGATCTGTGTGTACTTTGCTTATCTTGATTTCATTTCTGTCGACTACTTCTCTTATGTAGTGGAATTTCCTCAGGACGTGTTTGGCCATCTTATGAGACCGTTGCTCTTTGGCTTGAGCTATAACGCCTGTGTTATCGCACAGTATCTCGATGGGCTGCCTAATACTTGGCATAGCATCGAGATCGGAAATGAACTTCTTCATCCACACGGCTTCTTTAGCAGCTTCTGAGGCGGCTATGTATTCGGATTCAGTAGTAGAATCAGCTACTACTGGCTGTTTTGAGCTTCTCCAAGAAACAGCCCCTCTGTTAAGAGTGAATACGAATCCCGACTGTGAGCCAGAGTCATCTCGGTCAGTCTGAAAACTAGCGTCAGTGTAACATCTTACAGTGAGCTCCTCATCAACACCCCCATATACGAGAAACATATCAGTGGTGTTCCTCAAGTATTTCAGTATGTTCTTCACAGCCGTCCAGTGAGCTAGTCCTGGCGTCTGTTGGTACCGACTTATCACGCTCAGTGCATACGAGACATCCGGTCGTGTGCAGAGCATGGTATACATGATAGATCCAATAGCAGAGGCAAATGGGATCGATGCCATTTGGCTTATCTCGCGCTCCGTTTTAGGTGCTTGAGATTTGTCCAAGATTGTTCCTTTAGTCATGGGAACGGTTCCTTTCTTGGAGTTGCTCATGTTGAACCGAGCTATGATCTTATCAATGTATGTGCTTTGACTGAGTCCCAAAAGGCGCTTAGATCGATCTCAGTGAATTTTAATTCCCAGAATGTAAGCGGCTTCTCCAAGGTCTTTCATAGCGAAACAAGATGAAAGCCATTTCTTAACTTCGTTAAGCATGGGTATGTTGTTCCCTATGATCAATATATCGTCCACGTACAATACGAGGAACGATACAGCGCTCCCACTTGCCTTTCTGTAAACACAAGGCTCATCTTTGTTTTGTTCAAAACCAAACTCTTTGACCTTTTGATCAAAACGAAGATTCCAGCTTCGAGATGCTTGCTTGAGTCCATAAATGGACTTGCTTAGCTTGCAAACCTTGTTTGGATTCTCTGGATCGACAAAACCATCAGGCTGAACCATGTAGACATCTTCTTCAAGTTGTCCGTTCAGGAAGGTGGTTTTAACGTCCATTTTCCATATCTCATAGTCATGGTATGCGGCTATGGCAAGGAGAATCCTGATCGATTTGATCATGACAACGGGTGAAAAGGTCTCATCATAGTCAATTCCTTGAGTTTGAGTGAAACCTTTTGCTACAAGCCGTGCCTTGTAGGTTTGCACATTTCCATGCATGTCAGTTTTTCTTTTAAAGATCCACTTGCTCCCTACTGCCCGTGTGCCGGGGGGTAGCTCAATCAAGTCCCAGACGTGATTGTCACGCATGGATTGCATCTCAGCCTTCATGGCTTCAAGCCATTTATCAGATTCCGGATCCGATATAGCAGCTTTGTAATTAATAGGCTCATCGTTAGAATCGGCTATTAACAGGACGTCGAAGGCCTCATGATATCCAAGGTAACTATCAGGCTCATATCGTATCCTTTCGCTCCTACGAACGCTTGTGCTTGTGTTTGGGTCTGATGGTGCGACAACAATTTGTCGGTCAGACGCAGCGACCGTTTCAGGGTTAGGTGTATCTCGAATTTCTTCAAGATCCACTGGATCACTATTTGTTCCTTGAGTAAGGAATTCTTTCTCAAGGAATTTACCTTTCCTTTTGATGGAAACAGTGTTTGCATCAGGATGGTAAAAGTAATAACCGGTATTACAATAGTATCCAACGAAAGTTACCTTTTCTCCTCGGGGATCAAGCTTATTGTCAGATTCACTGGTGACATAAGCATCACATCCCCATACCCTGAGGTATAACAATTTAGGAAGAGAACT